>OV702286.1:236919247-237519247 GCA_916181665.1 Avena sativa
TCGCCTTCCATGAAGCCTACAAAGCTCACCACAAGCAAAACAACACTCAAAGCATAGACAATTCATGAAGATTAAATCATTAGTCCTCAAGTAGAAGGAAGTCACCTTTGGATGTAGAGATGGCTCGTTGAAGGGCAGCCATCGGTAACTCTCTTCGATTCGTCTTGTCAACTCTTTGTCCATAGAGGTTGACGCGTACGCAATTGTACCTTCACACAACAAAGACCAAGCAACATATGTTTGTGTGTGATAGAGAAGCATGTAATTTGTGGCATGTCCATTCTTGTTCACAACACTATTAGCATAACTCAAGTATCGCAAACGAAATGCGTATGCAAGGTCAAAGTGCATGGAAGTTAATTGAACATCATCCAAATGTGGGAACTCGAAAACTCCATATAACTTCTTAGTGTGGCACTGAAAGAAATGGACTAAAATATTGGTCAACATCTTTGATGCAAGGATAGGAAAATTCGGCAAAAACACATGAGGAAAAAACAACATCATTATGTGTGCAAGCCAACCATTGAAAAGAACAATTGTTCAATATGTTGGATGCCATACACATCATCAAAAGCCAAAATCATGGGGGTATGAGTATCGCAAGCGGAAGCAAGAACAACATGTTTGCAAACAAACCATATGAAAGAGCAAGTGGTCCTTATGTTTGTTGCAACAACAATGTGAGAGACTTGGAAGCTCTCATGACAATACATGCTCAAAATGGCATTATGATTGCACACAAAACATCGGAAAGAGAAATTGTTCAACATTTTTGTTGCAACACACAAAGCATAAATATCCAATAGCAATGAAACATGTTTGTCACAAGGTGAAAGAATACCATTAACATACTTGCAATTAAACCATAGGAAAGACCAATTTGTCAACATGAAAGATGCAAAGCATGCGAAAGGTGTTAGAGTTGTGTTCGATCTTGAACTCACTTGTGGGATGCTCTCTAGAGCTCTTTTTGTCAACCCGTGCTCTACCGAGGTTGACATTCTTGTGCGGGTACCTACACACATCAAACACAAAAGGAAGAACGTGTGTGCATGGTAGAGAAATGCATCATCCATCATGACGTATCTCTTCTTGTGCACATCACCATGAGTGTCAATCAAGTGTAAAATAGATGCATGGTGAGTATGCAAGTGGGGAACATGCTTATCATGGCATTTACTAAAATATCCAAAATTTTAGAAAGCTATGGGGGCCATCTCAATAGAAAGCATATGATAATTATTGTTGCAAGCAAAACAAGTGAAAGAGCAATCATCCATATTATTGCAAGCAATAGGAGAAATAGTAAAACACTCATGACAAAGCATGGTTCGAGGGGTACCATTGGTAACATCATTGCAAGCAAAACATTGGAAAGAGCAATTGTCAACAAAGTGCAAGCAATGATATCATCAATGTAACATTGGGAGCATGACATGCCTATGGCAACATCATCACAATCAAATAATTTCACATGCTCAACATTATGCAAAGGCAAAGTATCACATGGAAATACCAATGAGTCATTTGTGATATCACAAACATCATCCATAGCATGCCAATCATCACAAGTCATCATGTCCACTAGTAGGATCATGGCATCATCAACACCCTTGTTTTTACCTTGTTCATACCTCTCATATGAAGTGGGTGTTGTGGTAGCATTGACCTCCATGTGGGCGACTTCTTCATCATGTATGGGGATGGCATCATCTTCATCCACCATGTTCATCTTCTCGGTCGGAGGTATCATCATGTCCAAGCTTGGCGCTTCTTTATCCATGGAACCTAGCACATCATGGCATAACACACTACAAGTAGAGGGTAAGTCATTAGAAATCAAAGTGGTCTCACATGACCTATCAACTACCACGTTCAACTCACTCGGTGTATCACTCATGCCCTCTAAATGGAAGCACTCAATCTCACGTATGGTGGAGTCACTCATCTCACTCTTATTTTCACTCAAGTGGGCTAAGTGGCTCTCATACTCACATGGGATTGGTACCACATCATCACTCAAGCACATAGGCATAGGATCGGTTCTCTCAACTCCTTGCGCCTCCTTTGGTGAAGGGAAAATATCATGCTCACCAATCTTGACCTTGTCATCGCCAGCTTGTGGTGTAGGCCCTTGTCTTGGAGCTTGCTCATCCTTTGCCATGGCCTCCTTGGCTTGTGTAGACATCCTGTTGGCGTACTCGTCCAAATTGGCAAAGTAGAGGTCTTCGTCTTCCTCATCCATGAAGTTGCATGCGTCATCTAGGACGTCAAGTTTTGGGTGTTAAAGCAATGATGGCATGGAGGAGAGCTTGCTCTTGGTGCCATTTTGGTGGTGGAACGAGTAGTTGAAGGTGCCTTATGATGGTGTCGACGGAGGTCATTGGAGTGCCTTGCCGAAGGTTTATGTTGGAGAAGTACTTGGTCATCCACATGATGCTTGCAACGATGATCCTTTTCCTTGGCACTCTTCTTTTGATGGTGGTGCCTTCTTGAGCTTGGTTGAGCATTATGGATGGTTCTCAACATGTATTCTCCGTCTTCATGGTGACGATGCTTTGAATGACGTCTTGTATCCTCTTGATGTTGGCGATGATATCTAGAGGATGTATGTCGATGAAGATTCTTGCCTTGTGGCACCTTGTGTGGAAGATGATGTTTGGGCGCCACTCTTCTTGGAGTAGATGGCACTTGATGCCTTGGAGGTAGACGCACTTGACGCCTTGGAGATGGTCGTGCGTGACGCCTTGGAGATGGTGGTGCTTGACGGCTTGGAGGTGATGGCGCTCGTCGCCTTGGAGATGGTGGTGCATGACGCCATGTAGGTGGTGGCGCTTGACGCCTTGGAGGTGGATCGTCGAAGTAGGTGGTGCCCTTTGGTGTGGCACGCTTGGCCTTGAGGGTCATGGTTTCTTGATGATGTGTCTCCGCTAGCTTGGCATAGTAGTCCTCCATCTCCAAGCGGTGGAGGTATTCTTCATGGATCATGGACGAGCCCTCGAAGTGGGTGAAGCTCGCCATGTCCTCCATGCTTGGTGAGGCGTCGTCGTTGTAGCACTCGAAGTCATCCATGCTTGGGGAGTCATTGTTGATGTAGTACTCCATATCACCCAAGCATGTGGAGCCATTGTCGGTGTAGTTCTCCATGCATGAGGAGAAATAGTTGATGATGTGCTCCTTGTCTTACATGCATGTGGATCCATCATAGGTGCAATGCTCCGAATCCTCAAAGCATGCGGAGCCATTGTCGGTGTAGTGCTCCATCATGTCCTCTATACTTCCGGAGTCCCTAGACATGATTCACAAGACCAAGTGGTGTATATGGAAGTGGTAGGGGTTAGGTATGCAACGTCAAACCTTACTTTACCTTGGAAGATAGTATCGTGCAAGTGGCAACACTTGAGAGCAATCAAAACCAAGCAAAGTGAAGTTCACGCGGAACACCAAAACTAACTAACCACTAAAAAACACACACAAATCTTATGGTGGATAGGTATGGGAGGTGGCGTGTCCAAGAACAATCCGAAATCAAGATATTGTAATGGAAAGTAAAGAACCATGATGATCACAAAGCAAAACAAGTCAATCCACAAGATAGGAATTATGTACAAGGAAACACACATAGTGGGATAAATGGGACTTGCGCGACGGAGAAAGTGAGCTAAGAACCAAATGATTACCTAGTGAAGACTAGAAGCTCGTGTCGCACAAGTGCAAGGAGAGACGCTAGTTCGATTGCAATAAATTGGTGGGCTACAAGATATGCACAATAAGTACCACCTATTTTATGTTCATCGAGCTTGCACTTCCTATTCTATGAGGCACTTGTTTGTTTGTTTCTTTTTCTTTTTCTTTTTCTTCTTTTTCTTTTTCTATTTTTTTCTCTTTCTCTTTTTCTTTTCTTTTTCACTTTCCCCTTCCTTGTGCCAACAACTATACAAGATAAATATATGAGATAGCGCGCTCACAACTTTTGCTCGGAATTCTACAAGGTATCAAATGTGCATAGACCAAGCAACCATAGGATAAACTAGTCTCAATAGGTGTTTGTTGAACGCAAAGATACTATAGCTCACAAAGGAAAGCAAGTGGGGAGAAGTCGTGGAATTTTTATACCTTTCGTCGCCGATCTTCACCCTTTATTGGTGGATTCTGCCTTGCTCACGGAATTTGGATGGAGTAGATAGCATGAACTAAGGAGATGATGATGTAGAGCTCTTTCCTCTCTTCAAAATGAGCTAAAGAACACCAAAATCCGAGTTCCTATGCAAAAGTTAAGCGCAAAACCGTGAAGCAGATTTTTCTGTCAGTAGGGGGGCGGACATTCCGGGGCGCGGGGGCCAGACAGTCCGGTCGGGGCGGAGATTCCGATACGTTTAGGCCAGACACTCCGGCGGGGCAGATATTGCGGTCCGTTTAGGCCGGACAGTCCGGTCCGATCGATCCAGAACTTCCAGAACACGAACGGGACGAGTTTTGGCGGAAAAACTTGAACCAAAACCTCAAATTGATGGGGGAAATCAAGGAATTAGGCTATGGAAAAGCAGGGGAAGGTAGATCAACAAGTTTAGCAAGTAATCCACAGATCAAAACCTACCAAAGCGCACTCAAATCATAGATCGATCCAAAGCATGAAATTAGGGCTATTTTTTTGGGGATTTTCGAATTTATGGGGGAAAAGACCAAATCGATGAGGAATCTGTGGCAACCAAAAGCTGCTGATACCATATGTAATGGGGTAATCCCGTGGGTGGCCCAATCTTCACGGATATCGTGGTCAAATCGATGGGAAAGCGAGGGGAAAGGGAGAAGTTAGCGGAAGCGGACGCACCGAAGAACACGATGAACACACGCAAAACTCACACGATACAAGGCTGATTGCTCTCACTGGTGGCCACCGGTCCGAAAGAATCCTCGCAAGAAAAGATCGGTCAACATGCTCCCTCGATCCCACGCGGAGAGGGAAGAACACCTTGGAGAGGGTCTTAACGTCTTGTCAAAGGGACACCTATGCCAAGGCCTTGTAAAACGAGGGAGGCGCGATGCAAACTCCAATGAGGTGATGACGTTAGTCCGCACCAGGACAGGGCTGGGGTCGGCCAAACACTCCGGCTAGATTTGGCCGGACACTCCGGCTGCGCTGAACATTCCGGCTGGCATCAAGCGGACTCTCCAGGGCGATGACAACGGAGACTCCGGTTCTGGAGCTGGCTGCTCCTGGTCCGTCTTGTCTTCCAAGCCTCCATCTTGTCGAGCTTGGTGCTTCGGGCTTCCTCCCTTGCCTCCGTACTCGTCGGTATGAACCTATCATGGATATGGGACGGAGTATAAAGTAGTATACCATTCAAGAGGGTAGGAAGTGGAATCGCATAGAGGAACGGATTCACCTTTGGAGTCCATGACGACTTGGCATAAGTTGGAGACCATGATGTGGTAACGACTGAAGGTCGGGCTACATCATCTACGGTGGCCCGATCTTTCACGAATCCTATTCAAATCGAGGATGGAGTGCGGGGAGAGGAGGGGAGGATGAACACGACAAACTCACGCACGAAGAACGTGATGAACACACACACGCAAAACCACGATACACACCAATATATCACACCGGCGGTGTCCAGTCTGGCGCAATCCCTAGGATCAACGTCGGGCGGAGGACTCTCTCTCGAACCGGCACAGCGAGGAGGGAGACTCGGTGAGATCTTGACGTCTAGGCAAAGGGACTCCGATGCCTAGGCCTTGTACAACACGGAGGCACGATTCAAACTCCAACAAGGTTTGGGATATTTGGTGGTCCTTTGTCAAAGGAGCATGAGGCAAGAACTAGATAGATCCACAAGGGGTTTCCACTAATTCCAAATAGCATGCCTAGGGTTTACAATAGAGGTGGTGGACTATATATAGGCCAGCCACAAGTTCATGGGTAGTTTAGGCATTAAAGTAGAGTTCCGGGCAAAGTACAGGGGTACATGAGCCACAGGGCCTAGCTAGGGCTCGAAGGCCCATCTTCAGGCCGGACAGTCTGGGTCGGGTGGACCGGATAATCCGGTGTGTCCGGACACTCCGGGTAGTGTCCGGGTAGTGTCCGAAGTGGCATACTGAATGTCCGCGCCAGGATGGAGCTGGGGTAGGCTAGACACTCCGGCTGAGTCGCGTCGGACACTCCGGCTGGATTAGGGCAGACACTCCGGCTCAGGCAGCTTCAGGACATGTGCAGCTTCAGGGCTCGTTGGTCGACGCGGCGGGGTTTCATACCTGATGATGCACAGAGTAGTGGTATGAAGTAGCAAGCCGTCCAAGTGTACGTCAAAGTCACATGATGAGAGGAGCGAATTCACCTTAGCTTGAAGGAGCTTGGCTCGGGCACGGGTCATCGGTCCGCTTGGGGGACTTGGGGGTGTAGATGTAGGAGCATCCATAGGACGGCCTGCATCAGCTCCCCCCTTGGGAAAGAGTCGTCCTCGACTCTTCATGGTTGTCATCTTGAACATCTCCATGGTAGGGTGAGAGATCCTTGACATTGAATGTATTGCTTGCAAGGTATTTGGATGTCGGTATGTCGATGATGTAGGCGTTGTTGTTGATTCGTTTGAGGACCTTGAAAGGACCATCTCCTCTTGGTTTGAGCTTGGAGTTGTGTTCCTTGGGGAAGCGGTCTTTGCTTAGGTGTATCCACACAAGATCACCTTCTTCAAAGATCATCTCCTTCTTGTCCTTGTTTAACCTTGAAGCTTGGTGAAGGACTTGTTGCTCGATAGTAGCTCTTGTTGCTTCATGAAGCTTCTTCATAGCTTGTGCGCTCTTCTCAACGTCCATGTTGGTGCGCTCATGGAGAGGTAGTGGTAGGATTGTCAAGCGCGGTGAGGGGCTCGAAACCATAGACGATCATGAGGGACTCATCTTGGTTGTTGGGTGCTTGGCTCGGTTGTAGGCGAACTCAGCATGGGGAATGCATTCCTCCCAATCTTTCAAGTTCTTCTTGATCAACACACGTGGAAGAGTTCCGAGGCTTCGGTTGACAACCTCGGTTTGTTCATCGGTTTGAGGATGCAACGCGGATGAAAAGAGGAGATTGACGCCGAGCTTGGCCATGAGAGTCTTCCATAAGTAGCTCATGAATTTGACGTCGCGGTTGGAGATGATTGTTCTTGCCACACCGTGAAGACGGACGATTTCCCTGAAAAACAAATTGGCAACATGTGAAGCATCGTCGGTCTTATGGCACGGTATGAAGTGTGCCATTTTGGAAAAACGATCCACGATAACAAAGATAGAATAATGACCATGCTTAGATCTAGGTAATCCTAACACGAAATTCATACTAATGTCGGACCAAGGTGTTTGAGGAATAGGCAACGGCATATAAAGACCATAATGGTTAGCTTGCGACTTAGCTTAAACACATGTCGTGCATCGTTGAACGTAGCGCTCCACGTCGCGCTTCAGCTTGGGCCAAAAGTAGTGAGTGGAGAGCATGTCCAATGTCTTGTCACGGCCAAAATGACCCATGAGGCCTCTACCATCAGATTCTTGGAGAGGCAAAAGTTGGAGCGATGATTTCGGAATGCAAAGCTTGTTTTGTTTAAAGAGAAAGCCCTTATGCAAATAGAAATCATCACCTCCTTCGTCAATGGAGCACTTTGCGAAAATTGGTTCAAAGAACGGGTCGGAAGCATACAACGTTTTATTTCCTCAAGACCCAACACGTTGATTTCAAGTCTCGTAAGAAGGCTTGTGTGTTTGCGAGACAAAGTGTCCGCAACTACATTATCTTTGCCCTTCCTATACTTAACAATGTACAGAAAAGACTCCATAAACTCAACCCCCTTAGCGTGTCTCTTAATCAAGTTGGCTTGGCCTTTGAGATATTTCAATGACTCGTGGTTGGAGTGTATGATAAATTCCTTGGGCCATAGGTAGTGTTGCCAAACTTGAAGAACACGAACTAAGGCAAAAAGCTCTTTGTCATAAATTGATTAATTAAGGCGAGCACCATCAAGTTTCTCGCTATGGTAGGCTATAGGAAGTCCGTTTTGCATCAGGACTCCTCCAATTCCAATACCACTAGCATCACACTCTATCTCGATTTTTTTTGTGAAATCCGATAACGCAAGAAGGGGTGCTTCGGTGAGCCTCTTTTTAAGTTCATCAAAAGCTTTTTATTGAGCTTTTCCCCACATGAAGGTGACATTCTTTTTTGTCAACTCGTTGAGAGGACAAGCAATGGTTGAAAAGTCTTTCACAAAGTAAAGATAGAAACCGGCCAACCCATGAAAACTTCGGAGTTCACTCACATTTGTAGGGATGGGCCAATCTCGTATGTCCTTTACCTTGGACACATCAACTTCAATGCCCTTTAAAGAAACGACAAATCCAAGAAAAATCAACTTGTCTTTAGCAAAAGTACACTTGGGAAGATTAGAAAAAAGCTTTTCATGTCGAAGGATTTGCAAAACTTCATTGACATGTGTAATATGGTCCTCAAGTGACTTGCTATAAACAAGTATATCATCAAAATAGACAACAACAATTTTTCCAATGAGAGAACGCAAGATATGATTCATAAGGCGCATGAAGGTAGATGGGGCATTAGATAAACCAAAGGGAATAACCAACCATTTGTAGAGACCAAGTTTGGTCTTGAAGGCGGTTTTCCACTCATCACCTTCAGCCATGCGTATTTGATGGTAACCACTACGAAGATCAATTTTCGAAAAAATAGTGGCTCCACATAACTCATCAAGCATGTCATCGAGACGTGGTATGGGATGTCGATAACGCACGGTGATAGCATTGATTGGACGACAGTCCATGCATAACCGTAACATATCATCCGTTTTTGGGACAAGAATCACGGGTACGGCACTTGGACTAGTGCTAACTTGGATCAACCTTTGGAGACGAGTTGGTTGATTTGACGTTCGATCTCCTTTGTCTCCTCCGTGTTTGTGCGGTGTGCGGCGCGGTTGGGAAGTGGTGCACCGGGGATGAGGTTAATGCGATGTTCGATGCTGCGAAGAGGAGGTAGTCCACGTGGGAGCTCTTCGGGAAACAGATCCTTGAATTCCTGCAAAACAATCATCAAAGATGGAGGAACATTAGTTAATTCATTAGTTCCTTGCGCTAGTCCCTTGCAAAAGAGGACATAGTGCAAGATGGATGGGTTGTTCCAAACATCTCTCATCTCACTTTTGGTGGCAAGGAGAACATTCTTAGTTTTTTCACTCGAGTTTGGCTTGTGGATCTCACTCACTATGAGGTGGTTCTCTCTCTCACCGCTCTTCTCACAAGTAGGTGTTGTGCTTTGCGCCCTCGCTAAAGCCTTTGCATTGTCCGCAATTATTTCTCTAGGAGTCATTGGTTGGAAAACACATGTTTTGTTGAGCCATTTGAAGGTGTACACATTGGTGCGACCATCATGTAGAGCAGCCTTGTCAAATTGCCATGGTCGACCAAGAAGCATGTGGCAAACTGTCATAAGAACCACATCACACTCCACCATGTCTTTGTAAGGACCAATGGTGAAGGAGACTGATACGTATGCTTGATCTTCACGGACCCTTGGTCACTTAGACATTACACGTGGTAGGGGTGCTTGTGCGGATGGAGGGTGAGGTTGAGCTTCTCACACAACTTGGTGCTAGCAAGGTTGTGGCAACTCCCTCCGTTAATGATCACCTTGATAGATTTGCCATTGATGTCGGCTCGTGTTTGGAAGATATTTGAGCGTTGGTCTTCATGCTCTTGTGCTTGAGTGGTCAAGGTCCTTCTGACGACAAGCGAAGGACTTGCGTCATGTTCACACATGAGGAGTTCTTGGTCATCTTCACTCAAGTACTCTTTGTCGCCATTGTCATGGATGAACAATACCTTCTTGTTTCCACATTCAGCCGACTTGTGTCCTTTGCCTCCACACTTGTAGCATTCACCATTGAAAGGTGTATCACTCTTTGCTTGTTTGCCACTTGGGGGCAGTTTTCCTTGAGGAAGTGTGGGCTTGAAGGAAGGCTTGGAGGTACTTGAGGAGCTTCCATTGAAGATTGTTGGCGTAGCGGTTGAAGCTTGCTTGTAGGTGAAATACGTCTTGGGCTTGTTGTACTTGATGTCCTCTTGCACTTGACGTTCGGCCTTTGTTACGATGTGCACAAGCTCAACCATGGTGTTGTATGTTTGGAATTCGACGATGCGCTTGATTGGGTGGTTCAACCCAATAAGGAAGCATGTCATAGTTTACTCCATGCGCTCGTCAATGTTGGCGTGAATCAAGTTGAGTTCCATTTCCTTGAAGTACTCTTCCATGGTCTTTGTCCCTTAACGAAGCGATTGAAGGTTGTTGAAGAGGTCACGCGTGTAGTGCGCAGGGACAAAGCGGGATCTCATATGAGCCTTCATGTCATGCCAAGTTGTGATTGGCGGTTCTTGCCTTGCGTCACGAGCAACTTGAACTTGTTCCCACCAAAGGTTGGCGTAATCATCAAACTCAAGCGAAGCCACGGCGACCATCTTCTCGTTTCTATAATTGTGCATGCGGAAGATCTTGTCGACTTTGAGTGCCCACGAGAGATATTCTTCGGGGTCATTTGATCCGGTAAACTTGGGCATTGTGAACTTGAGCTTGCCGAAAGTTTCTTCATTAGTGCGGTCATGGTAGCGATGGTTGCCATGTTGATGATGGTCTTCATCTTCCATGCGATCATTGCGATGAGCTTGTTGATGATCTTGTGGTTGAGGAGGTGGAACTTGGTTCTCGTGACCTTGTTGTAGAGCTTGCTCTTCATGTTGTTGTTATGGAGCTTGCTCTTGCTCTTGGCGCGGTTGGTGACGTGGTTGAGGCGCTTGGGCCTCATGGTGGAGAGGGTTTGGAGCCTCATGACGCGGTTGATGACAAAGGGGAGGCTCGTTCCTCGGTTGGTGATGTGGATTAGGCGCACGGGCCTCATGGCGAAGATCATGGTCTTGAGCCTCTTGACATGGTGGGCGTCGCTCAATTTGTACCACTTGACGCTCCATGTTTTGGTGTGGTGGAGGAGGCGTCTCGTGATGACCATGTTGTCGGTGCGGACGTTCATGACGGTGATGACGAGGAGGAGGATCTTGGAGAGCTTCACGCTGATGACGAGCTTGATTTGCCAAATTGGAGTCATCACTTGTTGTGTCAAGTACGTGTCACGGACGATGGTGGTAGACTTGTGGTTCTTCTTGTGGTTGCTCTTGTTGGATCACCAATGCCCTTGTGTGATGACGGTGTGCTTCTTGCCTTGCTCGTGGTCTTGAAGAGAAATCACCATCATAGCTTAACATTGCGGCGTGCCGTGGGGAAGGTACATAGCTCGAAGAAATTCCATCTTCAACCATGGGGGCATCATTGCGTCTTGGAGCACTTGGATTTAGATCTTGTTGAAGAGGTGCATGACGACGCGAAGAACTTGAAGAGCTTGATGTGCGTGAACATGGTCTTGCCATTCCGTCGATGAGGCGTCGAAGATTGTCATTTGTTTCGGTGACGGAGCGTTGAAGCGCTTCATTTTGGTGGCCGAAGTTGTGATGCATTGCTTGCATTTGTCGTTCGAGGACGTCGAAGCGGTTGTCTATGTTCTTGAACTCGGCTTGCATCTCGCCAAATTGTTCATCTTGTCGCGTCTCAAGGACTTGGCACTCTTCACGGAACTCTTGTCGGACGATGAAGTGACTTGCGCGTGTCATGTATGGTCTGTGTTCTTCTTCTTGGGGAGGTGGTTGGCTGGACTCACCGTGCCTATCCATCATACAAAACACACAAGTATTGTATATGGAGGTGGGATATGGTGTGGGGAACCTTCAACCTCACCTTGGGGATTGCAACGAACTAGAAACCACAAGTGAGAGCTATCAGCGTGCAAAGTGGAAATGCAAAGAAAACTCACACTAAAGGAAGAACTAACTCTCAAAAGCTTGTTGGTGGTAGGTTAGGATTGTGGAATGCCAAAGAACCAACCAAAAGAAAAGGGATAGTCAAAAGTGGGTAAAATCCAACAAAACTCAAGTCAAAGGCGAAGGTCAACAACTCAAAGGGGTGATAGGAACCTACGACTATATACACACACGTGGAGATTGTTGAGATTGACACGACTATGAAAATGAGCAAACAAAATGTCCTAATGAAGACTAAGCTTGTTGTCGTGCCAATACATGGAGAGATCGTGGCTCGTTTGCAAAGAAGAAAAATGAGCAACGGATTTGTGCACTTGTCTTGGGCACTCTTCTTTCTATCTTGCTTACAAGCTTTGAGACTCTCTTTTGCTATGGGAGACTACTTTTCTTTTTCTTTTGCTTTGTATCTTTTTATTTCTTTTTTTGGCTCTCCCTTGATGCTACCAAGTCACTCTTGCTATTGCTCTTGCACTCTCACTATCCAAGGACAAGTGCACAATGCTCAAGAAAACACAAGATGAGCCACTCTCGTGGGATAGGTAGACACAAAGGAAGATGGGGGTTAACAAAGTGATGCAAGTTATACCTTCATTGGTGATGATGAACTTGCCGTCGGTGGTGCAGGATGTTGTTCATGGGCTGTGGTGTCAATGAGCGTGGAGGTTGTTGATGCGGAAGCTTGTTGTTAGTTGTTGACATACACACAGGACACGAGCAAACAAAGGAAATTAACCAATGCAAAAAAAATGAGGCAAAGTTGTCAAAACGGGTGTTACGGCCGGACACTCCGGTCTGCCTGTGCTGGACACTCCGGTCTGGTTAGGTCGGATACTCCGGTCGGGCCGGACACTCGGTTTGGTCAGCCTGGACACTCCGGTGCGGGTTTCCTGCTCGTGTTCTTGAGCGGAAATTCTCGCCTTAAGGCCTCAAATACGCGAAAATTTGGCCAAATCGGGATGGGAAAACGCAGGATAAAGCTGGACCAACTCCTCAGACAAGGTTTGGTCGGATCAAAACCACAAATAACACTCCAAATCAAGAGGTCGATCCAAAGGCAAATATGGGGCTCTTTTTTGGGGATTTTAGAATTTTTGGTGGATAGAAGAAAATTTTGTGGGGGAATTCGTGAGCAACGAAGCTTTTGATACCAATATGTTGAGGGCAAACCTCTAGGGTGGCCCGATCTTTCACGAATCCCGTTCAAATCGAGGATGGACTGCGGGGACAGGAGGGGAGGATGAACACGACGAACTCATGCACGAAGAACGCGATGAACACACACACCAAAACCACGATACACACCAATAGCTCACGCCAGCGGTGACCGGTCCAGCGCAATCCCTAGGATCAGCGTCGGGCGGAGGACTCTCTCTCGAACCGGCACGGTGAGGAGGGATACTCAGTGAGATCTTGATGTCTAGGCAAAGGGACTCTGATGCCTAGGCCTTGTACAACGCGGAGGAACAATGCAAACTCCAACGAGGTTTGGGATATTTGGTGCTCCTTTGTCAAAGGAGCATGAGGCAAGAACTAGATAGATCCACAAGGGGTTTCCACTCATTCCAAATATCATGCCTAAGGTTTACAATAGAGGTGGGGGCCTATATATAGGCCAGCCACAAGTTCATGGGTAATTTAGGCATTAAAGTAGAGTTCTGGGCGAAGTAGAGGGGTACATGGGCCACAGGGCCTAGCGAGGGCTCGTAGGCCCATCTTCAGGCCGGACAGTCCGGGTCGGGTGGACCGGACAGTCCGGTGTGGCCGGACACTCCGGGTAGTGTCCGAAGTGGCATACTGAATGTTCTCTCCAGGATGGAGCTGGGGTAGGCCGGACACTCTGGCTGAGTCATGCCGGACACTCCGGCTAGATTGGGACGGACACTCTGGCTCAGGCAGCTTCAGGACAGGTGCATCTTCAGGGCTCGTGGGTCGACATGGCGGGGTTTCGTACCTGATGATGCACAGAGTAGTGGTATGAAGTAGCAAGCCGTCCAAGTGTACGTCAAAGTCACATGATGAGAGGAGCGAATTCACCTTAGCTTGAAGGAGCTTGGCTCAGGCACGGGTCATCGGTCCACTTGGGGGACTTGGTGGTGTAGATGTAGGAGCGTCCGTAGGACGGGCTGCATCATATGCCTTATGGCCAAGATGACTAGAACCCTGTTTTCCGGTACAATGGAGCGGGCGATAGATTTGTTGGAAATCATACATACTGATGTATGTGGTCCAATGAGTGTGTCGGCGCGAGGTGGATATCGTTATTTTGTTACTTTCACGGATTATTTGAGTAGATATGGATATATCTATTTGATGAAACACAACTCTGAAACCTTTGAAAAATTGAAGGAATTTCAGAGTGAAGTGGAAAATCACCGTAATAGAAAGATTAAATTTATATGGTCCAACCGTGGAGGTGAGTATCTAAGTTACGAGTTTAGCACACACATGAGAGAGTGTGGAATAGTTTCACAACTCACGCTTTCCAGAACACCACAACGTAATGGTGTGTCAAAATGTCGTAATCATACCTTATTGGATATGGTTCGATCTATGATGTCTGTGATTGACTTGCAACTTTCATTTTGGGGTTATGCACTAGAAACCGCTACATTAACTTTAAATCGGGCACCATCCAAATCTATTGAAAAGACACCATATGAATTGTGGTCTGGAAACAAACCTAAGCTATCATTTCTTAAAGTTTGGAGATGCAATGTTTATGTGAAGAAACTTCAGCCTGGTAAACTCGACACCAAAGCGGAAAAATGCATCTTCATAGGATACCCTAAAGAAACAATTGGGTATTCCTTCTATCACAGATCCGAGGGCAAGGATTTCGTTGCCAAGAATGGGTCCTTTCTAGAGAAAGAGTTTCTCGCGAAAGGTGTGATAGTCGAAAGGTAGAACTCGAAGAGGTTATTAAACCTTCTCTTCGTGAAATGGTGAGTGGCGCAGCACCGGAAATTATTCTGGAGTTTACTTCACCGAATGTAGAAGGAACTAATGATAAAGACCATGAATCTCCGAAAGAGGACACTACTGAACCTCGCAGGTCAAGCAGGACACGTGCAACTCCTGAACTGTACGGAAATCCTGTCGTGAATTTCATGGTAGATGGATTGATGACCCTGCGACGTATGAAGAAGCGATGATGAGCCTGGATTCCAACAAATGGCTAGAAGCCATGAAATCTGAGATGGGATCCATGTATGAAAACCAGGTTTGGACCTTGGTGGACTTACCTCATGACCAAAAGGCCGTTGAGAATAAATGGATTTTCAAGAAGAAAACTGATGATGATGGTAATGTGACCATCTATAAAGCTCAACTTGACACAAAGGGGTTTCGAAAAATTCAAGGAGTTGACTAGGATGAGACTTTCTCTCCCGTAGCGATGCTGAAGTCGGTTAGGATTATGTTAGCAATTGCTGCATATTTTGCTTATGAAATATGGCTGATGGATGTCAAAACTGCGTTCCTCAATGGTAATATTGAAGAAGAGTTGTATATGTGATACAACCAAAGGGTTTTGTCGATCCTAAGGATGCTGACAAGGGATGCAAGCTTCAGCGATCCATCTATGGACTGAAGCAAGCATCCCGGAGTTGGAATCTCCGCTTTGATGAGGTGATCAAAGAGTTTGGATTTTTTCAAACTTATGGAGAGGCTTGTATTTACAAGAAAGTGAGTGGGAGCAATGTGGCATTTCTAATATTATATGTGGATGACATATTATTCATTGGAAATGATATAGATATTTTAAATAGTGTTAAAAGTTATCTAAACAGCAAATTTTTGATGAAGGACCTTGGTGATACCTTTGATTCGTATTACGGATGTAGTATAGCTCCTTTTCCCTAGTATACCTAGGTTTATCGAATCCTCGGGAAGTAGAAAGCATAGTGAAGTTACTTTAACAGACCTTCGAGAATTTTAGAATTCTTTTTGTGTTTTACCGAACCAAGAGTTTGCTGTCTTTTGTTGTTGTCGATGATGGAGAGAGAGGGCCTAGGGCTTTTGGTTTCACCTGTAGCTGTGTAAAACATCTTATGGGAATAAAAGATAAATAATAAAGTATGCATGTAATTGTTAGAGCAAGATAATTATATGTGGTCAGTGCATCCATAATTGCTATTGCCTCCGCAACCACTTATAGCAATAACCTACTAGTCTCATCCATAGAAGAAAGAGAACTAATGATATGCATAGTGACGTCACCATTAATCCCATGTAAATACCTCACATACAACCGTACTACCCCTTCTGTCACTAGGTTCCCAACCTGCAGATTAGTCATTACTCATACTCCCTATACCTGGCTCAATCCTCGAGGTCTTGGGTAGCTGACAAGTCCTTAGATTGAGGCAAGAGAGGATACAATAATCATCATGTCATACAAACTAATACATGATCCCATCTATGATAAATAACATGCACAAAAGCTACATGGCTAGGCTGAAGCCCTTATCCCAAAGATAATTACTCACGCATAGAGATCAAATCAATGATCATAAACATTGCAATGGAAATCATGAGATTGATAGAAAATAGTCTTACAATGTCGCCAATGGAAGATGAGATCTACTATTACAAGTGGTGGAATATGGCTATGGTGGTGGAGAAGGGTTTGGAGATTAGATCTAAGTCTATTCCTCCAGTGGATCTTCGGTGTTGTGGATGGAGGTTTCTAGGGGCGGCTGGCAATCTGAGGGAGAGTTGGCGAGCCTATTTCTCATTGCCCGGGGCCTCTTTATATAGGGGTCCTTTCACGAAAGTTGTTCTGTTTGACCTAGCGGTGTCGATGGCAACTATACAACTGCAACTATATGGCCGGAATTTTATTCCCACCATATAGTTGGTCGTTAAAGCGTCTGTATCCACTTCACGACCCCTAGTTTCTTCAGGTTGTTGGAAATCTCGTATCTTTGACTTTAATGTTGTGATTCCCATCATCAAATGTCATTATTTGTGCAGGGAAAAATAGAAAGAAAGGATTACATAACCGTTTGATCATTAGGCATTAGTGGCAAAGTTTAGAGAGATATTTCATCAAAAGTATGAATAATATCTAGTTTAAATATGGATGTAGATGGCTATATTTCACAGCCATCAACCTCCCCTAGATTAAACTTGATCGTCCTCGAGCAAGAAAACCAAAATCAAAAAGGAACTCAACATTTAAACTGAAATAACAAGATGATGATCTTACTCATGAGTGGTAGCCTCATGTTTCCTCCACTTTATTAATTTGAAAAACTTCAGCATAGATACAGTAATGGCAAGCATATCATACGTGTTTTTATGCATCCTTATAGCGCAGCAAAATTATTGTCAACATGGATGATTCAAATGAGTAAACCTTATTCCATGTCATGTAATCAACTCATAGGCTTGCCTTTGACCAATAAACTATAATCCTGTAAAATTAAGAGTGTGAGAGTTTGTCATGAAAAACATATACACTAGAGTATCTCAATTCTCCCACATCAATAAATCAAGACTTTTCAAGCACTACTTTTCTATTCATTGTCCTTCAAGAATTTCAGTTCTTAAGTAATTGAGAGCATGCCAAAGATTTTAATTAGTTTATCGGGCTGTGATGGACACTCGTGGAATCACCAAGGTTTTTGTTCCTTTTGCACAATGATTACTCATATCAGCCAGAGGAGTGATTCCATCTTGAACATAGCTACCTAGGAATGCCAAGAATCTTACCCATTATAGCATTGCTGTTACATATGTTTAATCAACTCATAGCTGAAATCTAGGAGTTTTGTCCATGAAGATTGTTCGTAGGCTAGCGGAGTTGTTGGCATCCCATGAAGTTTGACACGCATAAAGCTATATCATTCTTATGATTCACAAGTCAAACTTTGGCATGCTCACAAAAACCGCTAAAAATTAATTCAATTGAACAAATCCTTTTAAAAGAGCTATCAAGTCAATCATTATTTTCTGTGGTGTTGTGTGTCTCTAGAAATAAGCCTTCAAGATTAAACACTACAACACCCAAGCCTTCAATTGTGAGACTTTTTCTTATTACAATTGTTTAGAAAATTTTAGGCAATACTTGGTTAACTATAGGAGCTGGAACAAAATGTACCCAACTAAATACCCATGCAAACAAAATTTTACTACTATATAAAGACTCACTCCACCAATATAACATCTTATCATTTAATACTAACTAGCATGGGTTTCTCAAACTTCAAAAGTGGGGAGTCTTAAGACATACCTCTCATGATTGGTTCCACTTCTCTCTTCCGTTTTGATTTGCTTCTTGGAAACTCGCAGTCAATCACTCTCCTGCAAATATGTGAAAGCCACAAGGAGAATAGAAAAGAAGGAAGAGGGAAAATAAAGATAAATGGAAAACTCTTTTTGTTGTTTTTAAGAGAGGGAATTAAAGAATAGAAAATTGGGGGCAAAGCTCGGCTAGAAAATCTTGAAAACAAATAGAAATAACTAAAGATAAAGTGTTGGGGAAACCAACACGAGTGCTTATAAACTCAAATTAAAAACATAACCTAGAAATAAATAAAAACAAATGAACGCCAAATAAAGATAATGAGGAAACTTCCCCAAGCTTAGGCTTTTGCAAGCCCTTCAAATCATTATGGTGGCGAGAAAAGTTGTAACTCCAGTTTGCAAATTGAGTTGATAAATTACTAGTTGTTTCTCGAGGGTTCAAGGAGAGGTTTTGCATTCTCTCCATAGTTACTTCAAGTTCTTGGAAGTCTTGGTATGTAGTGAACCGGGTTGGTAGATGCTCCTCTTCTTGGTCCTCATCCTCATCCAGAATCTCCTCCTCGGGTTGGTGTTTCTCAACCTGCAAGTCATATAGCAAACGTCCTTCCTCGATAGAGAAAAGACCATTAGGCAAAGGAGCGGGGTAGAGATGCCCAGCTCCAGCAATATGCAAGTAATAAACACCACCTCTCCTAGTGAGCATTCCACAAGCTTTTAAAGTAGAGAAACCAACACGTCGCTCACCGAGCACTGGTTGCAACTCACCTAGGTCGATGCCTAGGGCAATGGTAAGAACGGCGATGACGCCTCCACCTATGGCTGGTCCTTGGCTTTGGGAGGATTGGTACTCTAGGTAGCGCACAAGAATTGCGCCCAAGTTGAGTGAAAAGTTGGTGTTGTTGAAAGCAGCTTTTGCAAGGACTAAGATGTCCTCCTCATTGAGTCTTGTGAACTCATTACGTGCCTGCAAGGTGTTAGCAATAACATAAAACAAGTAGCGAATTGCAGGATGTTGAATATTCTTCCCCTTGCTTACTCTAGAAGTGAAACTCATTCCATTATAATATTGTTCTGGGGAAGGGTCTAAGCCTATAAAGGATGCGTGTAAGTCATTATCATTATTGTTTGGAAAATTAAAACATGCGCACCATTCATCTAGTGATAAAGCATAATTGTTGTTCATAAGTCAGAAAGAAATCATGTCCTCTCCTTGCCATGCTTTAACGGTGCTTTGCAAAGAACTTAGAATTCAAGAGTTAACCGGTGATAAGTAGGCACATCATTGAATACAAAGTTTTTCAGACCAACTCTATTGCAAAGTAAATTGAAGTCATTAGAAATACCGAGTTGATTCAATATAATGGGGCAAGCCCACTTGGTTGCCTTCACTTCTCCGTTCTTGATCTTGTTGAAGCGATCATGTTGGAGCTCATCCCTGAACCATATTCCCAGGGTGACACACTTAAGGGATACCGACACCATTTGGAGCAAATGTGTTCTAGAGAAAAGAATTGCAAAGTGCTGGAATTATTTCAATGGACACCGAAATTGTTTTGGGTGAAATTGCTAAAATTGTTTCTGCATGTGATATTGAAATGTTGCAAGGGTTTTATGTGAATGTTTGTTAATTAAAGTAATTAACAAAATTATGAATAAAATAAATAAAATAGTTTTATTTAATGAAAGTTGCATTAATTTTGGTGGAAAATTAATGCGTCTGAGTGGAGGCATGTTTATGTGAGTGGAGCATCCACCACATGAATGAGGAAGAGGTGGGGGCACGTCCCCTTGGCCTCCGGCCATGGAGAGGGGCTGCCCCCTCTTCTCCTCTCATAATACACCTCCTCGTGAAGGATCTCTCTCCCCCTCTAGAATTATTCCTCCATGGTCTCGGATTAGCGAGATACATGTTCCCGGTGGCTTTTTCTCTAGAAGGAGTTGCTGCTTCCGCTGCATCGCTGGAGTGAGGAGGCAGAGGTTGTTCAGTGGACTGGACATGTGTGCGATCACGGATGCGCTGCTGATTTGCGGCGCTAGGACTTCCTCTTGATCTTGAGATCGGCAAGCGATCGACTACATCATCCATGAGTCCAATATCATTACACTTTGTCGGTATTCAAGGGTATGTTATCTATGGATGTATATCCACCCGTTGTTTGTATCTAGGTAGATAGATCTTTGTTCTTAGTAGTTCCCATCGTAGGAATTTTTTGTTTTCTATGTTGGGAACCCAACAATACCCTAATTGCCTTTGACGCAGGTAATGCTCTAGCTGCGATCCTCCATGGACAAGGTACCGCCACTTGTCCATTCTTCCACATTAACTTTCAAAGGGCCTCATACCTCTGGGCAGTGTTCTTCAGTCTATGAATATCGAACTTCCCCTTGATACAAAAATGTCGGAACAACATCCTGAACTCATGCATGCTTCTGAACACGGTCCCAACTAAAATTATAGGATCCGCGTGGTCATTTTTCATATCTTCTACGTCAGCACCCAAATCATCAACTGGAATGCCAGCCTCATCATTAAGTGTCTTGTCTATTTCATCATCACCAGATTCTTGATCCTCTACAGTGCCCTCTTCTACATCTGATTCATAATCTTGACCATCCTCACCAATGCCTAATACTACACACATCGTATTAACTCTAGGGGTGGGGTTGCACCATCATCTCCACCCGAATGGACCAGAACATTGGCCCAATCTACCTCACCGGCAACTTTGTTTTCTCCTAGACGCTCTGTTGGTGCTGCCGCCACCACATGGGGTAGTCTTACATTTCCACGTATCCCATGTTCTTCAGTAGACAAATAGAAGTTAGATTCTATTTCATCTCGACTGTACAGATCCCTCTTGCTCTTCTTGTGTACATCCTCCTTCCAGATGGAATCATTCCTAATGGTATCATTAGGGCTTGACATCTGTGTTTTTTTCCTCATTAAACCAGCATTTTTGCTGCTACTCTTGGGTGTGATCTCCTTCCTGCTTCCCCTCATGGGTGTTGGCTCCTACGTGCTGGAATTATTGTTTGACCTCTGCGGCGTGTTCTTCTTCGAATTAACCCTTTTGCTCCTACTATTGGGCGTATTCTCCTTCGTGCTGGCATTATTGTTGGACCTCTGTGGTGTGTTCCTCTTCAAATTAGCTTTTTTCTACTATTATTGGGTGTTGTATCCTCCGTGCTGGCCATCTTAGCCTTTTTTTCTACTACTCCTGGGTGTGTTCACCACCGTGCTCGCCCTCTTAGCATTTTTGCTGCTATTGTTCAGCGTGGTGCCATTTTTCGTGCAACTCTTGGGTGTCCTCTTCTCTGACATGGTCTGCTTGGTGATGTTCTTCTTCGGGGTGCACTTTCTGGGGATGATCTTCCTACTCCTATTTATGATGCTCCTTTGTAAGACTCTCCTTTGTTCGAAGCTACCCTCAGTCACACAACCATTAGTGATGCCATGGAGCAGGTCAAGCATGTTTTGTACAAGTCCATCATCTCTATGGTCGAACTCCAATTCCTCTCCCACCATTTGCACTATCGCGAACAAGTAGACTTCATGTCTACTATTTATCCTCCCAAACAATATGGTTAAATCACTGGTAGCTTTCACTGGTTTACTGATGACTGCAAGTGCACAAATCAATTGTACCTAGTTTCGAAGTAAAGATATCGAACCCACAAAGAGCTATTGGTAAAGGTATTTATGCCCCTTGTTACTCTCTACCAAAGGATACTTATAAGTTGCCTTTGATCTCAAGTAAAGGGTGTTTGAAAGGTTTATGGTTGTTTGTAGAAAAATAATTAAAACAAGTAAAAGAAAACACGTAACAAGTTTATATGAAAGCGTGGTTGAACTCAATAGGGCTAAAACATTCTAGGGGATGTAGGATACACCACTAGCATAGTATTATTGTTATATGTAATCAAGATAACATACTCCTTGTGTAATGAGATGTGTGGAGAGAGCTCCATAATAAGATGTTCACTACAAGGCTCGTAGGAGGCAACTTTATTGAGCCAAGAGTGAGGTCACCTCTAAATAACCACTGCGATGTCTGAGAGAAGTCATCCATACAGACCACCGCAATTAAGGGTTCCCCCGTGGATATCGTAATTAGCTTAGGGAGTCCCTCTTTAATCCTCCTTTGACCGTGGAGGTTACGAGATGGCGCTAATCTGTCATGGGGCCATTCCTGGTATGCTTCCAAGACACGTCCAAAGGATTTCTCCCTCCCTTTAGTCCCGAGGGCAAATGATATGCGACCGACTACACATACCATCTAAAGAGAGAGAGATCAAACACAAATCATAATTATATCATAGACGGGCAAGTCATATGGACACAAGAATATATCATCTTTATTACGAATTCATAATGGTGCCAGGGTTTCTCCATCTCCCCAAGAACAAGGGAACTACTCACTCATGGAATCAATCAACAACATCATCATAGTCAAATGGATGGATAAAAGTATGAAGGTAGATCTAATGCAAACCATAATTGAATCTGGAATTACAACAAGATCTAATAGATGAAAGATAGGGGTAATGGTGGTAATGGAGATGCAGCGGTTGATGATGAAGGGGACAATGCGTTGTCATCCAATGATCCGTGAAGTAGCTGGGATTTTGCCCCAGCCAAGTTCCTCCTTTAGATCCCTTTCAAATGTGGTTTTTCGTGGTTTTTGGTGGCTGTGAATGTCGGATCTCTCTCGTCTTCGCCAGGAGAATGTATTTGACGAGGCGGTCATGATGGCACTTGGTACAGGCGGACGGTACGAGCGGGCTCCGCCCGTACCACTGGTCGTTATCGGTATTGATTGCTCCTCCTCGTTTGGTATTCTCCTAGGTGTGAAGGTAAATCCATAAAATGACTTTTATCACTTAGAAATATCATATAATTGCACAATATGACAATTCTAATTGATATGTTCATATAGGACTCAACGATTTGGAATCCTGTTGAAATAAGAACAAAATAGTGCGTGCAAACGCAGTGAAATACAAAGATCCCTACTCTATTTATGCAAAAATAAAAGGTAAATATGCTTCAATTTTGGACTCATCAATTCCCCCAAACTAGGATCTTGCTTGTCCCCAAGCAAGATGGTGGCTTATGGACAAGATCGTCATGTTCATGAGACACGAGTCTTTACAATAAATGAGGTAGAAATTGAAACAGACATACACCATCGGAGGTAAAGATACTTTAGGGGTATTACCATACCCTTACACATTACATAACTTAGAGGCTTCCACACCTTTTCTACTATTAATGAAATCATAAGAAGTTGCTAGTGATTTAACATATCATATTATCATAGAGTTTAGGGATATAGAGCACTAAGTTTAGTAATGAAGATTCATGATCATTCTTTTTCTTCTATGTTTGATTCTTTTGATAGCTGCTATCTTCCTTTTTCTTTTTCTTTTGATAGCGGTATATCTATATTTTTACTTGCTCCCCTTTCTCTTTTTATTTCAGTACAACTATTTGATCATGCTCACTACTTCAATGGCTTTAAAAAACTCTTAATTATAATATGCTACCAGAATTCTACTTCTCATAACTTAATCAATACTTTCATTGGTGTGGAAGTCCCTAAAATCATGACAGATGTACAAGTATTATAACACTCAACCTAGTTCAATCATCTAATATAATAATCATGAATCAAACACAACTTCAATTATCATAAAGTCTCACAACTCAACGGATATAAATCTTCTCTTAAACAAAGGGAGCTCAAAGTTCATGCAACTAATGCAAATTCAGGAATTAAAGTCTAACATGCATGCAAAAAAGAAAACATGCTAAAACTATAAGATAGATTACAAGGTTCTCACAGATCCCCCCAAGCTTGGAATCATGCCGGGTGGATCAAATAATTACTTGTGATTACTTACTACTTTTTGGGAGTAAAGAAGTCATCATCTTCCCCTTCTTCATCCGCCTTGAGACTGCAAGCTAGAGCAATACACGCGAATCGAGTGGACATATGTATGATGCCAAAATGCAATTCTTTAATTACCTTGCTTAAGGTCTTCCTGTCTTCGGCCATCTCCATGATAATCTTGGTCAGGAGTTGCGCTCTACCTGTCAATGTCATCGACCTTCTTTTCGAGGTGTTTGCCCATCATCTAGTAAGAGTCAACACCTTCCCCAATATTTTCAACACAAGCTTTAGAAATCTTTTCAAGACTATTAATCTTTTCTCGAATCTCATCTCAGTTTTCCCTTTTTCTGGAAGAGGTTCCCAGAGGGGATTTAAGAGAAGATCCTCAAAGGTTATACCTGTAAGGGTTGAGTGGAGATTCTGCTTTGTTCCTTCCTTGTTCCACATGCCTGAGCATCTCCAACTTTTGAGGGAACATGTCTCCCAGTTGGGGACTGGAACCACATGTGTGGGCTCGTGGTCAAGGAAAACGAAGTATCTCCTTTGGATCCCTTCTTCCTGGCTTATTCTTCAAAGACGCAGTCCTTCTTGGTCCAGATCTTCTTAATATGAAAAGGTTGCATGGATCATGAGTGATCAAGTGAGATATGAGGTTTCATTGTAAAGAGGAAAAAGAAGGCTCAAGATAAGAAAATATGATAGAAAAGAACGATGAAGAAGAAAATTGCAAACTAAAGGGTGAAATCCCTAGATAAAAAGGGATAAAGTCGGTCGAGAGTAATGGTACGGGTGGGCTCCGCCCGTACCACGCCCCCGTACGGACTTCTTACCGCCTTTCATATTTTTTAAAAGTAATAAAACATGTCGAATAGTCGTGGAGAAGACAAAGCCAGTAATGATCACCGGTACGGGCGTATATGCCCGTACGGTCCGACCGTACCGTATCGACAAAAAACATCATTGGTACTCTGACCGTTTAGTGACCACTGGTACGAGCGCGTCCGACCATATGGTCCGCTCGTACGAGGTCCAAAAACAGCTCGGAATGACCAGAAATGCTAACTGAGTGCAATGAAAAAGATAAAATCGACTAAAAGGTTTCCAAAGTAGCAAAACTAAGCAACTGAAACTTTATTACCTCACTTCCGCTTGTTGTATTCTTCAGCTGAGACTAAATAGATCAACTCCACAATGTTTACCTCACCAACTCTATAATGCTTCAATCGTTGTCCATTAATAATCTAGGATGAAGAAGAGGGTGTAGTATTTTTTTAGTCTTACTGCTGCCGAAGGATATGCCTCTTCAACTTCATATGGTCCTTCCCAACTGGATTTTAATTTTCCTGCAAAAATCTTAAGCCTAGAATTGTAGAGTAAAACTTTATCTCCAGTTTTAAATCCCTTGCCCTCTAACATTTTAGCGTGCCATTTCTTCACCTTTTCTTTAAATATTCTAGAATTTTCATAGGCCTCATTTCCCAGTTTATCTAAAGCATGAATATCTAAGAGTCGTTTTCTGACGAGGACATCCCTACAATTACACCTACTGAAGATGCTCCAACTGTTACAAGGAAGGATCAGTCCAATGAGATTAGAATTGGACCCATTACAACAGCTC
The DNA here is from genome assembly GCA_916181665.1 of Avena sativa. Taxonomy (NCBI): domain Eukaryota; kingdom Viridiplantae; phylum Streptophyta; class Magnoliopsida; order Poales; family Poaceae; genus Avena; species Avena sativa. The sequence goes on from OV702286.1 coordinate 236,944,922, forward strand.
GTGCTAAGCTACTTGAACAACAGGTGAATTTGCTCCTAAACAAATCTAGTACTTTAATTGATGAGAACTTTATACTGCCAAAGTCTATGCATTTATGTATGATCAGGTTCGTTGGAGAAACAAGCATGGCGCGAGGAGGAGAAGGGCTACAAGAGGAGCCCATCATGATGATCGCCCAAGGAAGGCGCAAGAGAAGATCATCAAGAAGGAGGCCAAAGGAGCTGCACCGACTGGAGTGTCCGGGCGATACCAACCGAAGTGTCCGGCCTGCCCGAGAGAAGTTTTGGCGCAGACAATCAGAACATCAAATCGAACACTGCCCGGATACCACCCGGAAACTTCAGAGTATCCAGCCAGACCGGACTGTCTGACTCACTCCACCCGGAGTGTCCGGCCTAACCAGACTGTCCGGCTGGATCACACCGGAATGTCCGGTCGCCGACCGAATCTGGCCCGAGTCGGCTTGTATCAGTTTGAGTCGTTTGCATTTAGTTTCGGTTTCTGGCCACCCAGCCGCCCTTATAAGCCCTGGGACGACCCCTAGTTAGACTATTTTGGAGTTGTTTCTTTTAAAGAACCTCTGGAATTACCATGTGATCGAATTATACTACTGCAATTGAGTGTGATCTGTTGTTCCACTGGGAATTAGTAGATTGCAACCTACCGTTCATGGTCGACGGCTGCGTGCGCAAGAGCGTGGTGTTGTGAATATCCCATAGGGTTCGAGAGTTGTTGCATTGGCATCAGGGTTCGAGTGGGAGAGTTCATAGCTACAGGCTATTTATCTATCCACCATTATCATCATCGATAAGTGCTTGCTGAGAAGATCGGGCCACCCCATATAATCTTGGTATCATATTTTGTCGTTTACTCGGTGAGCATCCACAAATCCATCCATAGATTAGTTTGAGTTTTTAGTCCTATACAGAAAAAGCCTTACAAAAAGAGTTGCCATAGACTAGATTGCATCGTTTTCGAGTTTTAGTTGCTGATTGTATCTTCTCATAGATCCGATCTGCAGGTGTTCCTCGTAGGAGTCTAGTTTTCATTTTTGTCTAGGTTTAGGGTTTGATCTTGTTTTCCATCATGTCCACCATCACCGTTTTCTGCAAGTTATCTTCGTTTGTCCGAGTCCACATAGCATACCTTTGTTGCATACCATAGACATAGCCTATCTATAGCATCTGTGCCTAGAAACGTACCCACGTCCACCATCACCGTTTTCCGCAAATTATCTTCGTTTGTCCGAGTCCACATAGCATACCTTTGTTGCATACCATAGACACAACCTATCTACAGCATCCGTGCCTAGGAACATACCCACGAGACTAGTTGCTTTGCTCCGAGAGGCTGCTTATTAGGGTTTTTAAGTGCAGAAAATTTCGATAGGCAAAACCGGACTATCCGGCTCTATCGAAGTCTCCGGCGCGAATTACCCGGACTATCTGGCCCAGTTTTGTTATAAGTTGCTGCACTCGTTTGCATTGAGTCATATAGTTGAAAAATAAAAAAAATAGAGAAAAGAAAAGAGAATCAGTATAAAAAAGAGAAAAGAGCTACAAGCGTGACAAAAAGAGATATCAAAGTGTGCATTATTGGAGGCCTAGTTAATCGTAGCACTTGTAGATTGAGCAATCTTGTGCCTGTTTACTTTGAGCTTTTACTAGCGTCTCTCTTGTGCATTGCAATATTCCTTTTCATAAGTTGCTTTGCCACATTTATCTCCACTTTGTCTGTTTCTTGGGTTTTATACGATCAGCACTAGGACTTGCTTGTGGTGTAGTTTGGATACCATACCTACAGCTCCACCTTAAATAACCTGTGTGCCCTGTGATCGTTCTCTATACCCTTGATATTCACTTCATCGCTTCAGTGCACCAGTCTTTGATTTTGTTTTGGTAAAGCATCTCTATTCACTTTGGAACGGTAAGATCTCCTTTCTTGTCAGTTGTGAGTGAGTTGTGAGAGTTTCCACCAAACAGATTTTAATTTCTGCACTAACCTACTAATCATGTCTTCTAGTGATGATGATGTTGTGTCGCAGCAAAAGAAGGATGAAAAACTTGTTAATTGGCGCGAATATGAGGCGTTGAAATCACTGTGCAACATGGCTTACACCCACTATATGCGAACGTAGATATGTCTGACACCCAGTCACCCTGGATCGCCTCATACCGAAGAACTTTCTTGGTGGTGCACACTAAGGGGGAACACAATCATGGGTAATTTTAATAGGGATCATCTTATTAGGCTACCATCGAGTATCTAATACTAGCACACAATAAGATATACAAACAATAACATTGAATGTAAATGCTATGTGATATGGTCCTTCACGTCGTGATCTCCATCCGTCGTCACCGGGTTTCGGCGCCGTAGACACCAGGGTACCGGTGTCTTTCGGCATGGTAGTCTGTCACCTCCGTACCTATCTACTACTACGTAACATAAGGTAATCACTTTACCTTTGCCACAACCATATCACAAAGCAACGCCCCCTGCAAAACAAAGTTAGACGCCTCTACTTTATCTTTGCATGTTTTACGTGGCTGAATGGGCTTTCGCACAAGAACCGTTCTTACCTACGAACTTTCAACACAACGGTGATCAAGTAGTTGTCTCTACTACACCCCTTTCGGGGCCCTCCATTGCAAATGGCATACCAACTAATGCGAGAGAGACAGACTCCCCCCTAAGCCACTTTATACGGTACAATCCGTATGTCAAGCGTGGACCAGTCTCGCGAATGAATGCGTAAAGTTGGTTGGGGGCGCTTCATCAAGCATTACTGCGGTATACACAAGTACACGTGGGAGGGTAACAACTAAAAGATCAATGCCCACACGCTACATCTCGTGTGTTCTACCCGTACTAGCATTACTATGCATAGATCTAGCTCTGATACCACTGTAGGGGTTCCGCGTATGAAAAAAAATAAATTTTACCCTACACCCCTGAACCCCTGATGCTGCCAGGACCTATCTATTAGTAATACAGTAACGGGAGGGGCTTTTCGCGAACTTACCCTTGAAGACCGAAAAACGTTGTCAACGCTCAGGAGAGCGTGGTTGATGTAGACGAGCCGAAGCCGACCTCAAGGTCATGATGAAGTCCTTGCGCTCCAACGGCTCCAACGACTTGAGTGCCTCAAGTGCGACACCCCGCGGGGAGTTACACACGCCTGGTTCCTGACGATGACTCCTGCTTCCCTAGCCCAGCAACAGTTGCGGAAGTAGAGCTCCTGGATCCGAATCTCGCAACGCGACGGCGCTCCACGGTGAAGATGTCTCTCGTTCGCGCAATCCAAACTTGGGACCACGAGAGAGAGAGAGAGAGAGAGAGAGAGAGAGAGAGAGAGAGAGAGAATATCAATTGGAGGTCTTCCCAAAAGTGAGAAGACCTTTATTGAATATTGTGTGTATTTATCTGGCCAAATACCCCCACTATATATAGGGGGAGGGGAGGTACTACCTCCCTCAAAGTTTTGGGGTGGGACTAAAGGAGAGGGAGAGGGGGGCAGCTGCTAGTCGGCCCTACTGGGCCCTGTGCGAGGGGGGGGGCTTGGCCCAGCCGGCCACCCCTTACCCCTTCTCCCCTCTTGCCTTTCCCTAATGGGCCCTCTTCCCTCCGGAATTGGCCCATTAAGCCTTTTGACCTTTAAATTGATTTTCTCTTTTATTAAATAATTATGAATAAATGATTAAATCAATATTTAACATTCATTCATATGTTATTCAATCTCCGTGGCTATGGAACACCTTCCACCTCCACTCCGGACATCCTCCGGACTTACCAAAACCCTTCTAGTTTTCTCTCTACTATTCTTCGGCGATTCTTCTGATCCTATAAACACTCTCTAAGCATCATCAAACCATTAAGCGTGATACCCCACGGTTTGGGAACACTCCAGACATGGTCGGGACACTCCCGGACCAATGATCGACAAAGGGACCTGGATGGCCATGTGACCCCTATGCGTTCCACGAAGATCTTTCGTCGTTTGAACCGGGACAGTCGTATCTTATTCCCTTTGTCTCTCAATACTTGCATTGCCTAAGATTTTATCAATGAAATCACCATGTCGTGTTCAATCTCGTTACCGAACAATGCTACTTGACTCATTCCGACAAGTGATATCCATGTGATCAAATCACACGCTGCGTAGCTATTGGATATAACTTCTCCTAGTGGGCCCTTGAGTATCTTTCCATCACGTGGACGGACAAATCATGATCTTGACATATATTGCCTCTACGGTTTCCTCCGAGTACCTGAACACACCTTTATAACCACTGTATTACCAAGTGGTGCTTGATGCTATCTAAGCACTCTCGGGAGATAGTGATTGATATAGCCTCACAGTCTAAGGAATAGTCTACGAGGATCCATTTCTAATCATGTAACTTGAACTTCGTGACATGATCGGGTCACGATGTTTAGGTTGGGTATTGGTTCATCATCTCATTCTCATTCTGGTAAAATGGAACTTCCATGGAAGAGAAGCAAAAAACAATTTTCTTCTTTTTTTATTAACATTAAGAAAAAAGAATGAGTTGACTCCATTTCCAACTGGCATAAATGCCACATGATCAGGAAACTTGATCATCTGTTGACCAATGAACCAGTGACTAGAGTTCACTAGGAACCCCTGGTTGTTTATATATCACACGTGTATTGATGTTTCCACTCAATACAGTTGTAGCAACATATAAAATTTAATCATAAACTTTATGAAATATGATAATAGTCCTAATAACTATTTGTCTCTAGGGAATATTTCCAACACTATCTAATTCTTGCATCATGCTCCTTGATTAAGGAGCACCCAGATATCACAAACCTCGTTGGAGTTTGCATCGTGCCTCCCTTGTTGTACAAGGCCTAGGCATCGGAGTCCCTTTGACTAGACGTCAAGATCACATTGAGTCTCCCTACTCGCCATGCCAGTTCGAGAGAGAGTCCTCCGCCCGACGCTGACCCTAGGGATTGCGCCGGACCGGTCACCACCGGCGTGAGCTATTGGTGTGTATTGTGGTTTTGCGTGAGTGTGTTCATGCGTGAGTTCGTCATGTTCATCCTTCTCTCCTTCCTCGCACTCCACCCTCGATTTGAAAGGGATTCGTGAAAGATTAGGCCACCCTAGAGGTTTGCCCTCAACATATTGGTATCAAGAGCTTCGTTGCTCACGAATTCCCCCACAAAATTTTCTTCTATCCACCAAAAATTCCAAAATCCCCAAAAAGAGCCCCAATTTTGCCTTTGGATCGATCTCTTGATTTGGAGTGTTATTTGTGGTTTTGATCCGACCAAACCTTGTCTTAGGTGTTGGTCCAGCTCTATCCTGCGTTTTCCTAGCCCAATTTGGCCAATTTTTCGCGGATTTGAGGCCCCAAGGCATGGACTTTCACTCAAGCACACAAGCAAGTGGAGCAGAGACCCCGACCCCGAGTCTCCGGCCTCCCCGGAGTCTCCAGCCTAAGACCCCGGAGTCTCCGTCTTAACACCTGTTTTTGCCCAGTTTTTGCCTCTTCGACCGTTTTGGCTAATTTTGCATATTGTTTGTGTTCCGTGTGCGTGTCATCAACTAACAACAAGATTCCACATCGACAACTTCCGTGCTCATCGATACCACGGCCCACGAACATCATCCCGCACCACCGACGTGAAGTTCATCATCACCAATGAAGGTATAACTTGCGTCACCTTGTTAACCCATATCTTCGTTCGTGTGTACCTATCCCACGAGAGTGGCTGATCTTATGTTTTCTTAAGCATTGTGCATTTGTCCTTGGATAGTGAGAGTGCAATAGCAATAGCAAGTGTGACTAGGTAGCATCAAGGGATAGCAAAAAAAGATACAGAAGGAAAAGAAAATAGTCTCCAATAGCAAAAGAGAGTCTCAAAGCTTATAAGCAAGAGAGAAAGAAGAGCGCCCAAGGCAAGTGCACAAATCCGTTGCTCCTTTTCTTCTTTGCAAACGATCCATGGTCTCTCCTTGCATTGGCATGACACCGAGCATAGTCTTCGTTCGGACATTTTGTTTGCTCATTTTCATAGTCGTAGGTTCCCGTCAACCCTTTTGAGTTGTTGACCTTTTGCCTTTGACTTGAGTTTTGTTTGGATTTTACCCACTTTTGACTATCCATTTTCTTTTGGTTGGTTCTTTGGCATTCCACAATCCTAACCTACCAAAAACAAGCTTTTGTGAGTTAGCTCTTTCTTTAGTGTGAGTTTTCTTTGTGATTTCACTTTGCACACTTATAGCTCTCACTTGTGGTCTCTAGTTCGGTGCAATCCCCAAGGCGAGGTACAAGGCTAACACCACCATATTCCACTTCCATATACAATCCTTGTGTGTTTTGCATGATGGATAGACACGGTGAGTCGAGCCAACCACCTCCACAAGAAGAAGAACATGGACCGTACATGACGTGTGCAAGTCACTACATCATCCGACAAGAGTTTTGTGAACGTTGTCAAGCTCTTGAGACGTGACAAGATGAACAATTTGGCAAGACGCAAGCCGATTCAAGAACATCGACAACCTCTCTGATGGCCTTGAATGACAAATGCATGCGATGCATCACAACTTTGGCCTATCAAAATGAAGTGCTCCAATCCTCCGTCGCTGAAACAAATGACAAGCTTTGACTCCTCATCGATGGAATGGCAAGACCACGCTCTCGCGCATCAAGCTCTTCAAGCTCGTCACATCACCGTTCTCTTCTTCGTCAAGATAATCATCCAAGTGCTCCAAGATGCAATGATGCTCCCATGGTTGAAGATGGAAGCTCTTTGAACTATGTACCTTCACCACGGCACACCGCAATGTCAAGCTATGATGGTGATTTCTCCTCAAGGCCCCAAGCAAGGTGCGAAGGACACCATCATCATGCAAGGGCACTAGTGATCCAACAAGCGCGACCACAAGAGGAACCTCAAGCACAACCTCAAGTCGACCACCACCGCCCGCGACACATACTTGACACAACAAGTGATGATGCCAACTTCGAGGAACAAGCTCGTCACCGACATGAAGCTCTTCGAGATCCTCATCTTTGTCATCGCTATCATGAACGTCAACAACGACACCATGGTCACCATGAGGCACCTCCTCCACCACATCAAAACATGGAGCGTAAGTTGAGCAACGCCCACCACGTCATTAGGCTCAAGACCATGATCTCCGCTGTGAGGCCCAAGTGCCTAACCCGTAACAACAATAGAGAAACGAGCCTCCTCTTCATCCACAACAACCTCAAGAGGCTCCACCTCCTCATGATCGTCATGAGGCCTGAGAGCCTCCTCCTCGACAACAACTACGCCACGAATAAGAGCAAGTTCCACCACCTCCAAATACGGCTCCTCAACCGCAAGAGCATCAACAAGCCCAACAAGCTCATCACAATGATTGCATGGAAGATGAAGACCGTCATCACCATGGGAACAACCGCAATCGTGACCGCAATGATGAAGGAACCTTCGGCAAGCTCAAGTTCACGATGCCCAAGTTCACCGGTTCAAATGATCCCGAAGAATATCTCTCATGGGCACTCAAAGCCGACAAGATCTTCCGCATGCACAATTATAGCAACGAGAAGATGGTCGCCATGGCTTCGCTTGAGTTTGATGAGTACGCCAACCTTTGGTGGGAACAAATTCAAGTTGCTCGGGATGCAAGAGGAGAACCCCCAATCACAACTTGGCATGACATGAAGGCTCATATGAGATCTCGCTTTGTTCCTCCACACTACATGTGCGACCTCTTCAACAACCTTCAATCGTTGTGTCAAGGGACAAAGACCATGGAAGAGTACTTCAAAGAAATGGAGCTCAACATGATCCGCGCCTGATACGTCCAAAATGTATCTACTTTCTCGAACACTTTTGCTATTGTTTATCCTCTAAACTTGTGTGATTTGGATACAACTACCACGGACTGATGTTGTTTTTAGCAGAATTACCTTGGTGTCTAGTGTTTATGCAGAAAATCAACTATCAGGAAAAATCCCGGAAAATATGCCAAAAATCCTATTTCACCAGAAGCCTCACGGAGCCAGAATACGAGACGGAGGAGGTCCACGAGGGGCCCACACCACCTGGCCGCCTGGGCTAGCCCAGGCCACGCCTGGGGGTGGTGTGGCCGCCTCGATCACCCCCTCGGCCTCCCTCTTCACCTATAAGATGCCTCTTGACCTAAAAACCAAAGGGGGGTTTGACTTTTTCCAGAGAGAGTTCCACTATGCCACCGCCACCAGATTCCGCGAATCAGAACCGGAAATTCCGTTCTGGCACCCTTCCGGGATGGGGAATTGGAGGAGATCATTGCCATCATCATCACCATTGCTTCTCCATCAACCATCCATGATTCCACCATCCATGAGTGAGTAATCCCCTGTTGTAGGCTATGGGGATGGTAGGGATTGGATGAGATCTTCATGTCATGGCATCAGATTGTTAGGGCATGGTGCCTAGTATCTATTATTAGTGCTTTTTGACTTTGTTGCAACTTGTGATGCTTAATGCTTGTCACTAGGGCCCGAGTGCCATTATTTCAGATCTGAACATGTTATTGATTCATGATGATATTATTGTTTGTGATCTTACCTGCAAGTTGTATACACATATTGTTGTCCAGAACCAAAGGCCCCGAAGTGACAATAATCGGGATAACTGGAGGGGATGGCTTTGATGTGAGGATCACATGTGTTCATGAAGTGTTAATGCTTTGCTCCGGTGCTCTATTAAAAGGAGCACCTTAATTTCCAGTAGTTCCCTTGAGACCCCGCTGCAAACGGGCAGGCAGGACAAAAGATGTTGTGCAAGTTCTCATTGCGAGCACGAATGACTTTATATGGAACACATGCCTATGATTATTTAATACTTGGATGCTTTACCTTATTTATCTGCAAATGCTCTATGTCTTGATTGCTATATGAATTGTCTTGTCCATGCAACCCTCGTCCATCCATCCCTATGCCTACCGCGCTTTAATCCTACTGTTTGCTGCAATTGTTACTACTGTCTTTACTTTTACTACTACTGTTTCTTTTCTATTGCTACTGATAAACTACTGTGAGCAAGATTGTTTCCAGGTGCAACTGAATTGACAACACAGTTGTTAAGGCTTATAAATATTCTTTGGATCCCCTTGTGTCGAATCAATAAATTGGGTTTCACTTCCTTCGAAAATACTGCGATACACCCCCTATACTTGTGGGTCATCAAGACTATTTTCTGGCGCCATTGACGGGGAGCATAGCTCTATTTATCAAGTTCACTTGGAATCACTATTATTTGCTGCCCTCCATTCATCATGGGTAAGTCTCGTGATGGAAAATTTCCTATATTACCATCCACTTCAAGAAGAGGTACATTTCTGAACACCTTCGTTGCTCTTGATTCACCATATGTTATGAGTAAGCTCCTTACACCACCACATACACATGCTACACATACTGCTACTACTGCTGAATCTGAAACTTCTGATACTTATGATGTTGCTTCTACTGTGCTTGATAAAAGTGGTTCATTAGGTCCTTTCCTAGATGCTACGATTGCTAGAACTATAGCTAGAAATACTGAAACTCCTAATGAAGATACTACTACACTGTCAGTTCACCTGAGTCTATAGAGAGCTATGATATTGAAGACGGATATATAGAAATGAATGATGAATTTATTAAAGAATGTAAAAATACTAATGGTAAGAGTGCCATTAAGAGTCTCCTTGAGAGGCGTACTATAAAACCCAAATTGTCTCCTAATGATAAGTTTGCTACATCTCCCATAAACATTAAAGATAAGGATTATGATTTCTCTCTTGATTTATCTTACATAACTATTGTTGAGAAAGAACCTTTTAGTGGGACTAAGAATGAAAGTGCTGTAGCACATATGACTGAGCTTTCTACCATGAGTGGCCTGTTTTCTGATGATATTAAGATGCGCACCTACTTTGTTGCTAAAATTTCCCTTTTTCACTGAAAGGAGATGCTAAAACTTGGTTTAATAATTTACCTCCTGGATCTATTGATAGCCCTGATTACTTGAGAAGTACTTTCCTTCAGAAATATTTCCCTCCTAGTGCTAGACATGCCATTTTGCAGGAACTTTTTGATTTTAAACAGGGAGAAAAAGAGATATTGCCTGAATCATGGGCAAGGTTTTGTGCTTTGATTCATGCACAGGCTGGATGTCCATTACCTAAAAATGAGCTTCTTGATATATATTATAATGGACTAACTGAAGAATCTAGGACATACCTGGATAGTTGTACTGGCTGTGTTTTCAGGAATAGAACTCCCAAGGAAGCTGAGGAATTAATGGCTAAAATAAGCAAGAATTATGATGACTGGACTTCACCTGAGCCAACTACACCTGAGTCAACTACACTTTAGTTAACTATGCCTGAGCCAGCATCAACACCAAAGAAGAGAGGAGTGCTTGAACTCAATGATGAAGTAATGAGGGAAGCTAAGAAATGGCTTAAGGAGAAGGGTATTAAAGCTGAAGACGTGAAGAATTTACCTCCTATAGAAGAATTATGTAAGCCAGTCTCCCACTCATCCACTATTGAGGTACACTCTCTCCAACATTTTGATGAAGGTGATATTCCTTATTCTAAACCTCCTGATCAATGCTTGGAAGAATTTGTTGTTTTTATTATTAAGCAAGATAATTTTAATAAAAGAGTGCAGAATCATTTGATGGAAAACTCTAGAGCTATTATTGAGTTGAAAGATATTGTGGAAAGAACCTCTAATGATGTTAAAATGCTTGTTAAACATTTCCAAATGGTTCAAACTCAAATTGATCATCTCATTAAAGTACAAAAAGATTTGCTAGTTAATGCTGCTAAAGAAAGACATGCTTATGAAATTAGAACTAGAAGTGGTGCTGCCACCCAGAATCCTCTATATCCCGAGGGGCATCCTAAAAGAATTGAGCAGGACTCTCAACAAATTGAAAATAGTGGTACTTCTCCTAAGAAAAGGAAAAGGAAACATAAAACAGTTGTAGAATCTTCTGAACCTGCTAAAGATCCTAATAGTATATCTGTCTCTGATGCTGAAACTAAAAGTGGTAATGAGGAAAATGATGCTCCTAATAAAGAAAAAGTTGAAGAAGAACCTGAAAGACACACTAAGAATACTAAATACACTAAGGAAGATTTTGTTGCTAATAAACATGGTAGTGAGAGAGAGCCTTGGGTCCAAAAACCTATGCCTTTCCCTGATAAGAAACACAAGTCAAAGGAATACGAACACTATAATAAGTTTTGTGAGTGGATGAAACCTTCATTTTTGCAAATTCATTTAACTAATGCTATTAAATTACCTCCTTATTCAAAGTATATGAAGGACATTGTCTCTAATAAAAGGAAGATCCCCAATGAGTAAATTTCTACTTTGCTTGCTAATTATTCCTTTAATGGAAAGGTCCCAAAGAAGCTTGGAGACCCAGGGATTCTAACTATTCCATGTTCTATTAAAAATAGCTATGTTAGAACTGCTTTGTGTGATTTGGGAGCAGGAGTTAGTGTTATGCCCATTTCTCTCTATAAGATACTTCAATTGGAAAACCTAATACCAACTGATATATCTTTGCAAATGGCTGATAAATCTACTACTATTCCTGCTAGTATATGTGAGGATGTACCTGTTCAAGTGGCTCATAATTTCTTGATATTAACTGACTTTGTTGTGCTTGAAATGCCTGAAGATGATAATATGTCTATTATTCTTGGGATACCTTATCTTAATACTGCAGGAGCTGTTATCAATTGTAATCAAGGAAAGGTAACTTTTAATGTTAATGACAAGGAGCATACTGTCTATTTCCCCAAGAAGATTGATAGGAATTATGGCTTAAATTCAATTGAAAATATTGAGGGCATTCAAGTTGGAGAAATATATTGTCCCATGCACGAGAAAAATATGGAACTATTATGATTGGGACCATTGCTATCAAGGTTGAGGTAACATAATCATTAGTGGAATACAAAGTTTTGTTTCATATAAAATTGTTTTGGTAACAAGACCTGATCAACCTTGTTAACAAAGGGATTTTAATGAACAAAACAATGTTTTCACCATGATTATCTTTGCTTACTTTTACCTTATCCTTTTTAATTTTTGCTTTCATTTAGTCTACTTTTCTTTTGCTAGTTGCTTGCGTATTAGAGTGTCTTAGAACTTCAGAAGTTTTAGTTTCATTTTGTTATTTGCATCATTCTAAAAACATCTTTCTGTCAGAAATTCATTAATCAATACCTGAAAATTGCTAAAAAAAATAAAGTGTCTCGAAAAATTCCAGAAAATTCATATTAAGTTTTTACGTGAAAAAAGGGGCTGAGAAGTGCCTGGAGAGTACCAGGGGGCCATTAGGCAGGCACACCACATGGTGGCGCGGCCACACCAGGGGCGCTCCTGGCCATGGTGTGGGCCACCCCTAGCCCTCCACTCACTCTCTCACTTGCCACTTCCTTCTCTCTCCCGAGAAAACATCAGTTCATTGCTCAAAATCGCGTTCTTGCTGCTCTTGTCCATGATTTTTCGATCTCCTTGCTCAGCCCATCTTTGCTGCTGAAATTTGGAGCATTTTTCTCCGGTATGTGACTCCTCCGCTTGTCCAAGTAGATTTGTGATTAGTTGTTTATATCTTGAGTATTTTGCTACTGTAGGTGACAGGTTTTGTGAGCTTGTGAGCTTGTCCAATGTTTAGAGAAATTGTTTTGATGCGTGTTTAGGCCTCTTACAAGTCCCTATGAGTATCTCCTTTCATTATGTATTCACTTTGCAATTACTTGCATGATGGTTGTCTAAAAATTTCAAAAAAGAAGATGAATGAACACCAACTCAACCCCTTATGAATTAAGGGTGCTTGCAGTTATGAAGGTTCACTGTGAGCAGGAAGTCTTTCCCTCTGCCTATCCATGCCTCGATTTCATGAGGGCTGCAGGGATTTCTCAAGATTTCCATACTTTGATTACTAATGCAGGATTGGAGCATTTTGTGGGAGACAAACCTACCCAATATGTGAAACTAACTATGGTTGTGGTGCGGGATTTCCGGTTTAGTTACTCCTTGCCTAACCCCATGGTCCACTACAAAATTTACAATGTAGCTGTTGATCTCCCTTTTGATGACTTTTGTGCAGCTATTAAAGTACCACAGTGGGGTTCATGTGGAAGGATTAGAGAGCGACCCACACCACTCATGGACTTGTACGTGGAAATTTGCCAAGGGAGCAGCTTGTCAAGGGAGAGTGGTAAAATTCGTAATATTCATCCCCCGTCTATTCGATACTTTGCCTACTTTATAGCCAAGTGTGTTCTCGCTAGGAAAACTGCTAATAAATTATCCTCATATGATCTAGCCTTCATCTCAGCTGCCTTAAAACGAGATAGGACTTATAATTTGGGTGCCTTGATAGCTTTCTGTCTTGCTGCTAACCGCGAGAAAGGTGGAATTTGTGGAGGCCTCATCGCCTCTCGTTTACTAGCTTTCCATGGTGTAGTGCCTCATCACTTAGACCTACAGTTTCCCATAGAGAGGCTTGACCTTAATTCCATGATACAACATAAATTTGTTTCTTCTTGGGCTAATTTGAGTGATTTATCTTATGAAATAACCTTCCTCAAGGCTAGTTGGAGAAGGGGTAAGTCTGCGTGTGTTGTTCTTTTGCCTGCGCCTATTTTGTTTAACCATGATACCAAGGAAGGATGGTCACTCACCGAGGAAGAGCTCGATACATATCTGGGGGAGCTCTCCCAGCAGGAGCAGGATACTGGAAGGGAGGCTTCAGATGATTTGGTCCAGCCCTCGAATGAGGGGGAGTCTTTGTACCAGCAGCCTACCTATGATTGGGGAGCTTCTTCTTCTACACAAGGGCCTAACTACGATCATTCTTATGATGACCCACCGGCTTGGAGTTCCTACCCGCGTTGGGGTTGATACCCACTCAGGCCAAAAGCCTAAGTTTGGGGGGAGGTACACCAACATCACACTCATCTACATATCATGTTCAGTCGGTACTATGTATATCCATGTTTCGTTTCCTTTTTAGTCTTTGTTCTTGCTTTATTTCTGCTTTCCAAAATACAAAAAGACTAAAAATATTTTCGTTATTCCTCTTTGCTTTGGTTTGCCTCTTTCTTTTAGCTTTGTCTTAATTATTCCAAAAACCCAAAAAGATTTCGCTTTGCTTGTTCTTCCTTTTCGTTCTTTCCTTTAAAAAAACAAAAACACCAAAAATATTTCCTATTTTTCTTTGGTTTTGTGAAGTTCGTTACAGGGTTCAGCAGTCCTCAGTGGAGTTTGGTTTCATGTTATTATTCAAGCCACACAAGTGAAGGGCAATAATAAAGATTAATGACAACTTGAGGTGTGGTAAGAGGCTGGTAATGAACTCTATTTGTTTTCATTTTTGTACATATACTCATCATTGTGGGCATGCTTAGTCTGTTAATGTAAGGCGTATGTTATTTATGGATGCTTAGTAGTTCTTGCTTTCTTATGATTAGCTCTAGCTTGCTAATAGTTTGTAGCATGGCATATGAATGTTTGCTTGCATTGTTCTATTCATAACTTGGTATGACACTATGGTATCCTCCTCTGAATGTTTCATTTGAATCGACTTGGCACATGCTCACACACGCATATGACTGAAACAATCAGTTAAGCCTTGATGAATTATTTTGCCTTAGGGTTCTTGTATCACTTTCATGCCATAATTAGTCATGTTTTGTTGCAAGCATGATTATGACAGTTATTGCTCTCTCGTTTGTCGCTCCCTTACTATTGCTAGCCTTCACTTGCACTGAGTATGAGCTCTACTCGTGTTTCCAACTCCCCAAAACCAATATTGCCAAAAGTGTCCACCATACCTACCTATTAGCATCATTTGCTATTCCGTGCATATTCAGTATGCCTTGTTTTCTTCCGAATAAAATGTTTGCTCGTTATGAGAAATTTAGTTAGTAAATCTCTCATGAACTTGATGGCACACTTTACTTTCTTTCACTTAATAATCTTGAACCATTGTGTCCATCTTTGTTGCGTATATGCTTGCGCTTTATAAGTTGAAGTTAGCAGAACCATGTACCATGGGGAACGCTTTAAACATTGGACTTATTATTCCGTTGATATCATGATTCTTTTGCTTATGGATCCTGGTGGTGTGAAATAAAAGGGGAACTTGTAAGATCATGGATTTTGTATGTGTGTTAGAGAAACACCTGGGCTGCTGGCCTAAGCCATGCCTAATCATGGTGGAAACTTGCAGCATAACCATAATGAGCATTCTATGAAGCATCCTCAATAAAAACCTATGCAAATAGCAAATAAAAAGATCGCTGAGATGCTCATTGTCTATTGCCTTGTCATTTTGATATGGGATAGCTCCTGTGTCATGGGGCAAGGGGTACCCCGTTGGCGGTTCTCTATCATACATATGGACTTACAATGACAAGAGCTTACTTGTGACTGAAGTTGAGTAGCATGAGGTTCGGTACTCGTAAGTAAAGGGGCATTAGATTTCAACTTATAACTTGTCAAGCATATCCTCTTAGTTGTGTCACTTTAACCTTAATCATTTAAAGATGCTTATGATAGGGGCAATGAGAGCTCAAAGCTAATGAGTACCATACTTTGAACATTTGGAAGCCTTTCAAACTTTTCAAAACCTTTTCACTTCCTTGTTGAGTCACCACTTATTCTATGAGCACTCTCTTGAGAGCATAGTTGTCATTCTTAGTGTAATATGCTTGTCTCAAAATTTGGATTAATTGTGTCATGACTTTGATGCTTGTATCTTTGATATCTTTACTTCTAGTCTTCACTTGAACTTCAGAGGTGCATCGGCATTTATGTTTGGCCTACAATCAAAGGCAAGTGAGATAACACTCTATCATACCTTTTTTATGAGCATTGCAATGTTGCTTATGTTTATATTTCATGCTACTTACTATTTTTGAGTTGAATCTCTTCATAGTTTGCAATGACCATTAACTAAACTTATTTGCATACTCTTTATTATGAATTGCCTAAGTATTTGATCATATGCTGAGAATATATACATCTTATGAAGCAAATGTGTTCGTCAAAGTTTCTTTTATCGCACTCAGTCAACTGAATTGCTTGAGGACAAGCAATAAGCTAAGCTTGGGGGGAGTTGATACGTCCAAAACATATCTACTTTCTCGAACACTTTTGCTATTGTTTCTCCTCTAAACTTGTGTGATTTGGATACAACTAACACGGACTGACGCTGTTTTTCGCAGAATTACCTTGGTGTCTAGTTTTTGTGCAGAAAATCAACTATCATGAAAAATCCCGGAAAATAAACTAAAAATCCTATTTCACCAGAAGACTCACGGAGCCAGAAGACAATACGGAGGAGGGCCATGAGGGGCCCACACCACATGGCCGTGCGGGCCAGCCCAGGCCACGCCTGGGGGTGGTGTGGCCGCCTCGGTCACTCCCTCGGCCTCCCTCTTCACCTATAATATGCCTCTTGACCTAAAAACCAAAGGGGGGTCGACGTTTTTCCAGAGAGAGTTCCGTTATGCCGCCACCACTAGATTTCGCGAATCAGAACCAGAAACTCCGTTCTGGCACACTCTCGGGACGGGGAATTCGAGGATATCATCGCCATCATCATCACCATCGCTTCTCCATCAACTATCCATGATTCCACCATCCATGAGCGAGTAATCCCCCGATGTAGGCTATGGGGATGGTAGGGATTGGATGAGATCTTCATGTAATGGCATCAGATTATTAGGGCATGGTGCCTAGTATCTATTATTAGTGTTTTTTTGACTTTGTTGCAACTTGTTATGCTTAATGCTTGTCACTAGGGCCCGAGTGCCATGATTTCAGATCTGAACATGTTATTGATTCATGATGATAGTATTGTTTGTGATCTTACCTGCAAGCTGTATACACATATTGTTGTCCGGAACCAAAGGCCCCGAAGTGACAATAATCGGGATAACCGGAGGGGATGGCTTTGATGTGAGGATCACATGTGTTCATAGAGTGTTAATGCTTTGCTCCGGTGCTCTACTAAAATGAGCACCTTAATTGTCAGTAGTTCCCTTGAGGCCCCGCTGAAAACGAGCTGGCAGGACAAAAGATGTTGTGCAAGTTCTCATTGCGAGCACGTATGACTATATATGGAACACATGCCTATGATTATTTAGTACTTGGATGCTTTACCTTATTTATCTGCAAATGCCCTATGTCTTGATTGCTATATGAATTGTCTTATCCATGCAACGCCTGTCCATCCATCCCTATGCCTACCGCGCTTTAATCCTACTGTTTGCTGCAATTGTTACTACTGTCTTTACTTTTACTACTGCTATTACTTTGCTATTGCTACTACAAAACTATTGCTACTGATAAACTGCTGTGAGCAAGATTGTTTCCAGGTGCAGATGAATTGACAACTCAGTTGTTAAGGCTTATAAATATTCTTTGGCTCCCCTTGTGTCGAATCAATAAATTGGGTTTCACTTCCCTCGAAAATACACCCCCTATACTTGTGGGTCATCAGCGCCAACATTGAAGAGCGCAAGGAGCAAACTATGGCACATTTTCTCATTAGCTTGAACCATCCAATCAAGCGCATCATCAAGTTCCAAACATACAACAACATGGTTGAGCTTGTGCATATCGCAACAAAGGCCGAATGTCAAGTGCAAGAGGACATCAAGTACAACAAGCCGAAGACGTACTTCACCTATAAGCAAGCTCCAACCGCTACACCAACCACCTTCAATGGAAGCTCCTCAAGTACCTCCAAGCCTTCCTTAAAGCCCACACTTCCTCAAGGAAAGCTGCCCGCAAGTGGCAAGTATACAAAGGACTCCACACCTTTCAACGACGAATGCTACAAGTGTGGAGGAAAAGGACACAAGTCGGCCGAGTGTGGAAACAAGAAAGTATTGTTTATCCATGACAATGGCGACAAAGTGTACTTGAGTGAAGATGAATTTGATGCCCGAGTCAAGGAAGCAATGACAAGACAATAGTGGACGATGACCAAGAACTCCTCATGTGTGAACATGACGCAAGTCCATCGCTTGTCGTCACAAGGATCTTGACCACTCAAGCACAAGAGCATGAAGAACAACGCTCAAATATCTTCCAAACACGAGCCGACATCAATGGCAAATCTATCAAAGTGATCCTCAATGGAGGGAGTTGCCACAACCTTGCTAGCACCGAGTTGTGTGAGAAGCTCAACCTCACCCTCCATCCACACAAGCACCCCTACCACGTGCAATGGCTAAGTGACCAAGGGTCCGTGAAGATCAAGCACACCATCTCAGTAACCTTCTCTATTGGCCCATACAAAGACACAGTGGAGTGTGATGTAGTCCCAATGACGGTTTTCCACATGTTGCTTGGTCGACCATGGCAATTTGACAAAGGTGCTCTACATGATGGTCGCACAAATGTTTACACCTTCAAGTGGATGAACAAGACATGTGTTTTGCAACCGATGACTCCTAGCTAAATAATTGCGGACAATGCAAAGGCTTTAGCGAGGGTGCAAACCACAACACAAACTTGTGAGAAGAGCGGTGAGCGAGAGAACCACATCATAGTGAGTAAGAGCCACAAGCCAAACTCGAGTGAAAAAACTAAGAGTGTTCTCCTTGCCACCAAAAGTGAGATGAGATATGTGCGGAACAACCCATCCATCTTGCACTATGTCCTCATTTGGAAGGGACTAGCGCAAGGAACTAATGACTTAACCAATGTTCCTCCATCTTTGATGACTGTTTTGCAGGAATTCAAGGATGTGTTTCCCGAAGATCTTCCTCATGGACTACCTCCTCTTCGCGGAATCGAGCATCACATTGACCTCATCCCGGGCGTACCTCTTCCAAACTACACCGCCTACCGCACGAACCCAGAGGAGATGAAAGAGATCGAATGTCAAATCAATCAACTCGTCTCCAAAGGTTTGATCGAAGTAAGCACTAGTCCGAGTGTGGTACCCGTGATTCTCGTTCCAAAAACGGATGATACGTTGCGGTTATGCATGGACTGTCGTCCAATAAATGCTATCATCGTGCATTATAGACATCCGATACCACGTCCTGATAATATGCTTGACGAGTTGTGTGGAGCCACTATTTTCTCAAAAATTGATCTCTGTAGTGGTTACCATCAAATACGCATGGCATTAGGTGATGAGTGGAAAACCGCCTTCAAGACCAAACTTAGTGTCTATGAATGGTTGGGCATGCCCTTTGGCTTATCTAATGTCCCATCCACCTTCATACGCCTTATGAATCATATTTTGCATTCTCTCATTAGAAAAAGTGTCGTTGTCTATTTCGATGATATACTTGTTTATAGAAAGTCACTTAAGGACCATGTTACACATGTCAAGGAAGTCTTGCAAATCCTTCGACATGAAAAGCTATATGCTAATCTTCCCAAGTGCACTTTTGCTAAAGACAAGTTAATTTTTCTTGGATTTGTCGTTTCTTCAAATGGCATTGAACTTGATGTTTCCAAGCTAAAGGACATACGAGATTGGCCCATCCCAACAAATGTGAGTGAACTCCGAAGTTTCCATGGGTTGGCCGGTTTGTATCGTTGCTTTGTGAAAGACTTATCGACCATTTCTTGTCCTCTCAATGAATTGACCAAAAAGAATGTCACCTTCATATGGGGAAAAGCACAAAAAAAAGAATTTGATGAACTTAAAAAGAGGCTCACCGAAGCACCTCTTTTTGCATTACCAGATTTCACAAAAACTTTTGAGATAGAGTGTGATGCTAGTGGTATTGGCATTGGAGGAGTCCTAATGCAAAATGGGCGTCCTATTGCCTACCATAGCGAGAAACTTGATGGTGCTCGCATTAACTATCCAATTTATGACAAAGAGCTTTTTGCCTTAGTTCGTGTCCTTCAAGTTTGGGAACATTACCTTTGGCCGGAGGAATTTATCATACATTCCGACCATGAGTCGTTGAAGTATCTCAAAGGCCAAGCCAACTTGAGTAAGAGACACGCTAAGTGGGTCAAGTTTATGGAATCTTTTCCTTGCATTGTCAAGTATAAGAAGGGCAAAGATAATGTAGTTGCGTACACTTTGTCTCGCAAGCACATAGCCCTTCTTACTCGACTAGAAGTAAACATGTTGGGTGTCGATGAAATAAAAAATTTGTATGCTCCCAACCCATTCTTTGGACCAATTTTCGCAAAGTGCTCAATTAACAAAGGACTTGATGATTTCTATTTGTATAAGGGCTTTCTATTTAAACAAAACAAGCTTTGCATTCCGAAGTCGTCTCTTCAACTTTTGCTTCTCCAAGAATCTCATGGTGGAGGCCTCATGGGTCACTTTGGTCGTGACAAGACATTGGACATGCTCTCCACTCACTACTTTTGGCCCAACATGAAGCTCGATGTGGAACGCTACGTTCAATGATGCACGACATGTGTTCAAGCTAAGTCGCAAGCTAACCCTTATGGTCTTTATATGCCATTGTCGATTCCTCATGCACCTTGGTTCGACATTAGCATGGATTTTGTGTTAGTATTGCCTAGGTCTAAGCATGGTCATGATTCTATATTTGTTGTTGTGGATCGCTTCTCCAAAATGGCACACTTCATACCATGCCATAAGACCAACGATGCTTCACATATTACCAATTTGTATTTCAGGGAAATCGTCCGTCTTCACGGTGTGCTAAGAACAGTCGTCTCCGACCGCGATGTCAAATTCATGAGCTACTTGTGGAATACCCTCATGTCTAAGCTCGGCGTCAAGCTACTCTTCTCCTCCACAACGCACCCACAAACCGATGGCCAATCCCAGGTCGTCAACCGAAGCCTCGGGACTCTCCTTCGTGTTAATCAAGACAAACCTCAAGGATTGGGAGGAATGCATTCCACAGGCCGAGTTCGCCTACAATCGAGCCAAGCACTCTACAACCAAGATAAGTCCCTTCATGATCGTCTACGGTTTCGAGCCCCTCACCACGCTCGACATCCTACCAATACCTCTCCATGAGCGTACCAACATGGACGTCGACAAGCGCGCCCGGTTTATGAAGAAGCTTCACGAAGAAACAAGAGCTACTATCGAGCAACAAGTCCTTTGCCAAGCATCAAGGCTCAATAAGGATAATAAAGAAATGGTCTTCGAAGAAGGTGATCTTGTATGGATACACTTGAGCAAAGAACGCTTCCCCAAGGATCATGACTCCAAGATCAAACCAAGTGGAAATGGCCCCTTCAAGGTCCTCAAGAGAATCAACAACAACGCATACGTCATTGACATACCGAAATCGAAGCATCTCGTGAGAAAGACATTCAATGTCAAGGACCTTTCATCCTACCATGGATATGTTCAAGATGATAACCATGAAGAGTCAAGGATGACACTTTCCCAAGGAGGGGGAGCTGATGCAGCCCGTCCTACGGATTCTCCTACATCTACACCACCAAGTCCCCCAAGTGGACCAACGACTCGAGCCCGAGCTAAACTACTACAAGCTAAGTTTAACTCGCTCCTCTCCTCGTGTGACTTTGATACATACTTGGATGGATTACTACTTCATGCAACTATGCTATGTGTTATTGATACATTGCTAACGTATCTATAATTTTTGATGTTCCATGCTTGTTTTATATCTACTTTCTTATGTTTTGTCCACACTTTGGAGTATTTTTATACACTTTCTAGGATTAACCTATTAACAAGATGCCACAGTGTCAGTTGCATGTTTTCTGCTGTTTTTGGTTCTAGGAAAGCCAGAAAATGAATATTCTCGGAATTGGACGGGACAAAAGCCAAAGTCAATATTTTACCAGAAGACTCACGGAGCCAGAAGACGAGACGGAGAGGGGCCAGGGCCTGGCCACACCATGTGGTGGCGCGGGTCCCCTGGTCGTGCCACCAGGTGGTGTGTGCCCCCTGGCTGCCTCCTCACCTCGCCTTTTCGCCTATAAGAAGCCTCCTGATGAGAAAATCCTAAATAATCCAGCCTCTAGCCACGAAAAGTTTCGCAGCGCCACTGCCACCGAAGGGGAGATTCGGGGGACAGAAAGTCTCTATTCCGGCACCCTGTTGGGATGGGGAAGTGCCCCCAGAGCCATCTCCATCGATCTCCACCACCATCTCCATCGCCATTGCTGATTCCCATGATGAGGAGGGAGTAGTTCTTCCTCGAGGCTAAGGGTTCTAGCGGTAGCTATGTGTTCATCTCTCTCTATGCATGATCATATTGTGATCATGAGCTTTGTAATCAAGTAGATCTACCTTGCTACTCAAGTGCTTTAATAGTTCTCTGGCTCTCCCCACGTGTGTGAAAGTTATAGTGATGAGGACATCCCTACAATTACACCTACCCCAATGACTACTGAAGATGCTACAACTGTTGCAAGAAAGGATCAGTCCAATGAGATTAGAATTGGACCTATTACAAGAGCTCGTGCTAAGCTACTTGAACAATAGGTGAATTTACTCCTAAACGAATCTGGTACTTTGATTGATGAGAACTTTATACTGCCTAAGTCTATGCATTTATGTATGATCAGGTTCGTTGGAGAAACAAGCATGGCGCGAGGAGGAGAAGGGCTACAAGAGAAGCCCAACATGATGATCGCCCAAGGATGCACAAGGGAGGAGCGGGAGGAAGGCGCAATACAAGCAAGGGAGATCATCGAAGAGAAGGAACGTTCAATTCGGACAGACAGAAGTCCTGAAATTCAAACGGACGTGGATTCCTCATACGAACTCCAAATCAAGCAAATAAGCACTTGTTGGATAGATAATTCCAAGATCTTTCCAATGAGTATTTCCACGCCTAAAAGACCCCGGATAATCCGGCCACCACACCCTGGATAATCCAGCCCTGCTTTGGAGATTCTGCAAAGGACTTCGTGCACGGTGTTCAGTACCGGGACGGATATTTGACCGATTTCCCCCCAGAAAATCCGTCCCTCAGATAATCCGGCCCTCTTAGACTAGATAATCCGGCCCAAAAAGTTCCCATCAGATCTAGACGGATCTGACTGTATCAGACATGTTTTCGTTTTGCGTTTTTTGGACATTCCGACGGCCATTTAAGCCTGGGAACACCCTCTAGTTTAGGTTAGACCACGTTAAAACTATTTTGGAGTTGTTTCTTTCATAGAACCTCTGGAATTACCCTGTGATCAATTTTACCAACTATAATTGAGTGTGATCTATTGTTCCATCGGGAATTAGTAGATTGCAAACTACCGTTCATGGTCGACGGCTGCGTGCGCAAGAGCGTGGTGTTGTGAATATCCTACAAGGTTCGTGAGCTATTGCATTGGCATAAGGGATGTAGCGGGAGAGTTCATAGCTACATGCTAGTTATCTATCATCCACCATCATTACCGCCATCCGCTTACTGAGAATATCGGGCCACCCCATATCATCTTGGTATCAGATTTCCAGTGTTGCCTCAGTAAGCATCCACAAATCCATCCATAGATTAGAGAGTGTTTTTCGTCCTATACAGAAAAAGCCTTACAAAAAGATTTGCCATAGACTAGATTGCATCGTTTTCGAGTTTTAGTTGCTGATTGTATCTTCTCGTAGATCCGATCTGCAGGTGTTTCCTCGTAGGATTCTAGTTTTTTCGTTTGTGTCTAGGTTTAGGGTTTGATCTTGTTTTCTGCCATGTCAACCATCACCATGTTCCGCAAGTTTTCCTCGTTTGTCTGAGTCCACATAGCATACTTTTGTTTGCTTACCATAGACACAGCCTATCTACAGCATTCGTGCCTAGGAACGTACCCATGAGACTAGTTGCTTTGCTCCGACAGGATGCTCATTAGGGTTTGAAGTGCAAATTTTTTCGTCTAGGTAGACCGGATTATCTGGCCCCCGACAAACCGGAATATCTGGCCCCTAATTGCTCAGAAATGTTGCATCACGTATTGCATTGTGTCAGATAGTTGAAAAATCAAAAAAAGAGAAAGAAGATAAAAAAAGTTGTTAAAAAAAGAGAAAAGAAAAGAGATACAAAAGTAAACAACAAAAGAGAGATATCAAGGTTGATTGGAGGACTAGTTTTATAATAGCACTAGTAGATTGAGCAATCTCGTGCCTGTTCTATTTGAGCTATTACTAGCGTCTCTCTTGTGCATTGCAATATTCCTTTTCATAAGGTTCTTTGCCACGTTTATCTCCACCGTGTGTGTTTCTTGGGTTTTTGTACGATCAACACTAGGATTTGCGGCCCGAAAGTTGGGGTGGCCAGGCAACACGGTACCGAGTTCCCTGATATCAGCCGTGATGACTACAGTTGGCGTGCCAAATACTCAGAGGGTCTTTTTCAGCACGAATTCAACTTTACGGTTCAATACAAAAAATCAGGCTAACTGCCGTCAAGTTGGCCCCCCCTGTCAGCTTTCGCCGTTATGTCGTTGACGTCATCTCTACCATGTAGGCTGCCTTGTAGGCTTGCAGCATTGGCGCATGCATCCTTTACGCGCCTTCTTCTTCCTCCAGGGTGGCAATCTGTGGTCGTGGCCATGGCGCGGATCTAGGACTTGGACAAACCTGCTCGGCCCGTTCTCCTCCCCATCCCGAATCGGAGCTTGCCCTCACCATGACCGCACCATTGGCACGGCGCGGGGACGGGAATTCATTCTCGGGTGAGATCTGTCACCATGCCGACCATGCTCGGTCCTGTTGGTATCCTCTAGAATCTGAGCTCGCCGTCGCCGTGGTCGCACACGCACCAGCCATGGCGCCTTCCTCTCCGAACCCCAAAGCCACATCCACCCAGTTCGGCACAATGCCAACAAGGTGAAAATGCATCAAGTTTTCTTCTTGTGATTGTAGAAAAACATGTATGTATCGTGGCCGTAGCATACTCTATCAATGTACACATATATTGTTTACTAGATTTTCATTTGAAATTAGTAGCTCCGTGATGACGAAACATAGAGAACCTAAATGGAATGACGATGATGACCATGTTCTGTACTTTGCATTGCATCAACAAGTGCTCGCTGACGAAGCAAGTTACCAAGAGAGTGGAGTTCATTAGCCATTGCCAAAAAATATGTGAACAAATCAATGAGCGATTCAATGCAAATAAGCATAGAAAAACTAGATCCATGTCATCAATCATCAATAGGTGGCACATTCTCATGATGCGTTCAAATGCGTACACGATGTATCATTTGCTTGAAGTGGTTGTTATCCTGAGCAAAAATGCCTGGTATGCACATTACATTTGTATGTTCTATGCTGCAATTCTGTTGTTATGGGCGTGGAAAGAAAAGCTGGGCTTCACTGAATATTATGCAGTTAGGCCTAACTTAGTCTTACACAACTAAGGACAGCTTAGTCTTTACACACATAAGCGTAACTAATGATAAAGATAAAGACAAATGGTTCATCGGATCTGCCAGTATGAGCACTAGATCCCTGGAGCTGGTGGTATCGTCGGAACGAACCAGAATGCTGTGTTTGGCCATATTTCATTCTCCTTCAAATAGTACGACCCCACTGATGAGCCAATTGTAAGCCCCCTCCCCCCGACGTGGATTCGGCTCCAGGTCGGATCTGGAGTGTCAACATGATAGGCGCGTGAGTGTGCAGCAAACACACAGTCTGCTATCAACACTAGAAGTGCTGGAACCTCAGCAACAACACCAGCATGTTCTTCCTAGACTCCGGCAGCAGCCTCAGCAGGTATTTTGTCAGCTTCACCAGCAGCAGTATAAGCAAGTATTTCATCAGCTTCACCAGCAGCAGCATCACCAAGTATTTCGTCACCTTCACCAGGAGCAACAACAGCTAGTTCTTCATTAGCTCCACCACCACCAACACCACCACCACCACCAGCAGCATCAGGGGCCAGGGTTGCCTAAGCAATTATAGGTTCAATAACTCCAGGGGCTCCGACAAAGAAAGGGTAGTTGATCCCAAGAAACACAGATTGTCCCTTCAGATTGTTGACTTTGCTCCAGACTTGCTCTACTGGGTCTTCGGATGGGCATGCGGACCTCAAGAAAACGTGACACCACAGCGATGGGTATGAAGAAAGTTGTGTCCCCATATGTTCTATTGTATCACCTAACGTTTTTTAGTGCTCCCCTGATATGAATCCACAAGAGTTCATCATACTGTTCCGTGTTGTCTCCGAGAGGTGGCAGGAACCATCGCCGTGTCCCAAGTTCAGCATCTGCTACTGCATCTTCGATGAACGGAGCTAGAATGATGTGCGGGGCTGCTTGGGTACCTGCGTGTTACTAACAGTCAGTAAGCAGAATTTTGAATGGGATTTTACATGCTATATGACACCATGACTCACCCCAAATGGACGGCTCCCAAACACGCATGTCATCGCTAGGTTTAGTGACCGCATAAATGCGTTGCGGTCTGTATGAAGAGTAGCCGTAGGTGAAGACGACATTGACATACTTCTCCGGCCGCAGGAAGTCGTCGCGCAAGACTGTCCATTCCTTGTCTTCTGGGCATCTAATGAATGTGATTGCCTTGTCGAACACTGCTAAGAGGTCGTACTCCCAGTTCTTCCATGCCTCCTCCCGCAGTCTATGTGGGAGCTGTACCTTCATGAGGTAAAGTTCTGCCATGTTGAACCTGTAAGTGAATTCGGAAATGGGCGGCGGCCACCCACTGTTCAATGCAGTAATGCCGACACCCTTTAAAGATGGCACTGCAAGTCTCTTCGATCTGTAGCCATTTTTTAGAGTCCAAGTACTGCCATCCTGTGATAAAAGGACCAGCCACTCGCTGTTGCCACCCACCTAGTTCTGGTCATCTTCCATTTTTGTCTCTTCTTCTTCCTTGATATTCACCACTACTGATTCAGACCACTTATCCAGCAGCATCAGTTTTGCATGAATATTCTGCAGAGTTTGTTGTCAGTTGGTACAATAAACTAGCATGGATTCCATTGCAGATACAATTTGACAACTGGGCCTTCAGATTAAAGTACACAAAATATCACCTAAATACGAGTGTCTCCTCAGATATCGCCTAAATCGTGCCTGTGTCACTACGAAGATACTCAATATATGGAGTAGTAGCAGAGCCCCCAGAACAAACTCCTGACGATGATCATAATTAAACAGCTCGGGGCATAACAGCCTTAAATCGTCTAATCTGTTTGTTTTTATTTTAGGAAACAGAATATCACCTAGCAGGCATTCCATTGCAAAATCGAAATTGACAACTCGTCTATCACCTACAGTAAGACTGTGTCACTACGAAAATACCAGAATATCAGGTACGAGCAGAGCTTCCCCTGTACAGAATAGTCTTAAATGGTTCGATTTGTTCAAACCGCCCGTGCACACAACACGTTCGACGAAAGGAACATAGGATTCCGATGAGAGTTCAGCACATATGAATCAACGATATGACTGAACGAATAAGCTAGATACTAGAACTTACGTGGCCATCGTGGCCGTCTGGCCATTTGCTATTATCGGGGTAAAGAAGGCCTGGCATGCCGAACGGTTGTTCGTCCATGTTCCGCATTGTCACGCGGTAGCCAGGGATGCAGCGAGCGAGGCGGCCAGCTGAGATGATGTCCAACTCTAAGGCGATCATGTGCATGTTCGCGGCGCTGAGGTTCGGCCATCCCCAATCCTCGCGGTAGCGGTCGCCCTGGCCATCCGCGTCGTCATCACATGCCTTTCTCTTCAGCCTGCTGCTACCCCAAGCTCTACCCATAGCGGCAAATGGTGTCTGGAATCCGGTAGATTAATGGAGGCGTTGTGATAAGGAGGCGGATGGATTCGAGAGGGGGTGGAATCAGGGATGGGGGCAGTTGTTCGAGTGGGGAGCGAATCTGCAAGGAACCGCCGCCGCTGCCGGTTCTCGTCCGCGTGGAAGAAAAGAAGGGGGCGTAATTATTGAGGACGGGCACCAGAACCGTCTAGAGGAAGTGAAAAAATAAATCGTAAAAGGGAAATGTGCGGCCCGCCTATCAGTGAGTGAAGGTCGGCACGCGCAAACGTGCCTACGTTTGAATTGACTCCACCGCATGAAAGTGGCGTAGAACAAATTTTAGGAAGTGCTAGCATCGACATGTAAAACCGCCGTTTTTGCCACCTTCACCCTACTACGAACGGTCATGCACCATTCCAGATATTGGTAAGGGCG
This sequence comes from Avena sativa, assembly GCA_916181665.1. Lineage (NCBI taxonomy): Eukaryota > Viridiplantae > Streptophyta > Magnoliopsida > Poales > Poaceae > Avena > Avena sativa. The sequence goes on from OV702286.1 coordinate 236,973,083, forward strand.
GTTCCAATCTTTCACTTCTCCGTCTCATTTCCTCCTCCACGGCCTCATTGTATTTCTCCTCCACGGCCTCATCCATTTCCTCCACCACCGCATCACCCTCTTCCTCCATATCCTTTCCCTCTTGCCTGTAGTCATGGATGCTCCGGACGTCCGAAACGACGGCAGGCAAGAAACTGCGCACTTCGACATCGAAGTACATGGCAGGAACAAGATCGATGTCGTCTACACCACCGACCCTCGGACAGTGAGGAACACTCTGAATAATTACACGAGTTGGCTGCAGTTCGAAGAAAATAGGTTCGTAGGTCTAGACCTTGAGTACAGCCGCGATCACCGTAGGATCACCGTGGTGCAACTCTCCATGAAGGGCCACGTCCTCGTATACCAGCCTTTTTGCGAGAAGGGGGCTGACGGGATCTGGTAGACTTTGTTGTCTTTTTGTTCCTGAACCGTCTGTTTGCAAAAGTTATTGCAATATTATTTGTCTGAATTCATTTTCATGCAGGTGGGGCGAAAGCATTAGGGATCTGTTTCATGACTTTCTCGTGAACCAGCACATAACATTTACCAGTGTTGACATCACGAATGACAGTAAACTGCTTGAAAGCCCGACTGTCAACATTAGAATCCCAAAGGAGTGCAGAGTGGACATCCAGGAAATTTACTGGATCCTAGGGACTAAGGGCGGCAAGACTGGGATGGCCGCTCTTGCCTCCGAACTCATAGACCCGTGGTACGCTGACATGAAGGACAAATTGCCGAGATGTTTGTGGAGGCGTTTAGGGCACCATTACTGGGAGGACAAGCCACTTTCTGAACCTAATCTGAAGTACGCTGCAATTGACGGGTATGTTAGCCACGAGCTGTACCGCCAGATTGTAAAATCTCGTTCCAGGCATCGCATCATTGAACCACCACCAAGGCAGGTTGTTTGTCCCAGATGCCAGAGTGTAGATGAATCTACAAACCAGGGCAAGCGACCGAAGGCATCCTGGGATCGGTTGCCTTCTCCAATAGGCTGTGATGTAGACTATTAGTGCATGATTGTTGTGTTTATGAAAACATGTTATTTCATAAGTACACTATGTGAGCAATTACGAACTGCTGTGTATTACCTTTGTCAAACTATAATCTGGTTTATGATTGTATCCTTCTCTATAATCTGGGTTTGGTTATGACTTATGACTATATCACACCTTATGCATGTCAGTCCTGGATTCTGCCGCATGCAGATGGCACAAACAGAATTTGTAAGAATGAATGTTGAGCATACAAAAGGGGGAATGTAATTCATACAGGTTAAGTAGCTAATAGCACAGGGATCATACGAGCTTGGTTCTTACACACAGAATGCTTAGGAAATACATGGAAGATAAAATATAGGCGATATAAAACTAGGAACGAAATGCGAAACTAGTAGTGGTAAACAACACACTCACCCACCTGCCAGATCCTGTTGAGCATCTCGTAGTAGACATATGCGTCCCTGGCTGTGTACTTGATCGCATCATAATCCAGGTGCCTCCACTCCCATCGCTTGTGCAGGTGCTTCGGGAACTCGATTTTCATGCCGGCGTACTCGCGGTCGATGATGTCGGAAGCGAGTCTAGCCATGCCAGCTTTCCCCGTACCGCCATCCGGGTACCTCCACAAACATTGGAGATCGACGTGATTGACGACATGAACGAGGAGATCCCGTTCTAGCTTCGGAGTGTCGTTCTTGATGTCGACGCTGGTGAAGTAGATCTCCCTCCTGTGTAGGAACTCGCGAAGCTCCGGGCATACAGATTTGGCCCTACATATGTGATATAGTAGGTAGTGGTTGCGCATGGACAGCTGCAAAAGCGCCATCCTCTTCCTATCTCTGGTATACTCGAGGTCAAGGCCGACGATATTGTACCTATCCATCGGCTCCTCTTGCCACCGCTCGTACATTGCGATGACCTTGGCCACCTCCGCTGACGCATTTGTGTGGACGACCATCAGCTTGGTGGTACCATGGGCGGTGACGGTGTACTCATCGGTGTAGTCGCTCCCGTCGCCGAACACGCTGTACTCTGCATCCATGGCAGCAGCTAATGCGGCGGCGGTGGCCTAGGGTCGGTAGCGTGGCTGGGACTGGGCGTGGAGGTGGAGTGATCTGTTGCGGTGGTATGGCCAGGCGGAGGCGGTGCCTGTGGCAGCGTCGGTGGTTCTTGCGGTGGCGGCGCCGGCGGAAGGAATGAGTTGGGTATTTTTGCACAGTGATGTGCTGAGGAGACAGAAGGAGATGCTTAAATTCCGTTTACCAATATTCCGGTCATACCCATGCGGAAGCAATTGACCGGGCGAGCACCGATGGTTTCCAATCCTAGCGATTAAATTCGGCGTCCGTCCTGGTAGGCGATGGGACGGGTGTGCGACGTGGCTTTGGTGTGGCAGAGACCGGTCACGTAGACCACCGTCCCGTTGCCGATCTGCAGCGGGTGCACGGTGCTGACACGATGTAACGTGACAGGACAGAAGGAAGTGTACAGTTATTATTAATTCCTAACAAGTTTAAGAAGTGTAAGCATAGACATGGACCTAGCATCCCTGCACCCAGGGCCAGCCGCCTAGCCGATCAAGCCTGCCAATTGCACAAAGCTTGTCCAGAATTTGCCAAAATGAAGCTTGTTTGCCCATGCTTCTATAATTTTCTCTATAGGCCACTTGTGTAAGCATGCATGATCAAGCAACTTTGCAACACACGTGTCGGTGGAAAAGCATTAGGTTTCAACGCACCACATAGTTTAGGGATTTAGAATAGCTACATTGTGGAGCTCTAGCCAAATTGCATGGTAAAGCCAAATTTAGCTTTTTGTCAGATTTAGCTATAGCAACATTGTGTCTCGTTTGTCCTCACTTTTGCCCTCCCGATATTCCGAAGCCCTCACATACGCTTGGAGGTGGGTGCCGTCTGGTCAAAGGCTTGGCCGTTACGTGCGCCATGACGCCTAAAGTGGAAGTTTTTTTTTGTTATTTGGCCTTTTTAAGAGCGCCTTTTCCCCTCTCTCTCTCTCTCTAACAGTTGTGTTTTTTTGCCCAAAAAGGTAGGGAATCTAGAGCAGCTTCTCTCTTCATCCATTGTTCCTTTTGCGATCATTTTTCCCCAATCTAGTAGCAAATCTAGAGAAGCAAAACAAACCAGCACCATAAATAAATTCAGTAAACAGAGCAGATGTAGATAAAGCAGCTAATATAGGTTATATAGTACGATACTTAACGAGGTTCGACAATTAGGCTGCTCAGCAGCAGCAGCTGCGGACTGCTTCAACACAGACAAGACAAAAGAAGCTGCTTTACAGCAGCAGCAGCTGATCAGTGGCCCCTCGTGGCCTCTGCCAGGAGGGCATCCGCCTCCTCCCTCGGGCGCCTCCTCCACTTCTTGCTGCCTAGCCCCTTGACCTTGGGCACCTTGGGTCTGATCGGGGGCATGCGACCCTCCTCAATAGCCACCTTCTAGAGGTTGCGGAGGTGAAGACCGAGCGCCTGGTTCTTGGCCCTGAAGCCGTGGACGTTCACAGACTCGCCGCAGGTCCTCACGTCCTCGACATGCTTCACGAGGGAGTTGAAGTCCGTGCCGAGGAGCCTCCTGGTGGGGCAGAGGGGGCACCTGTACACGTCATCGGCGAAGAAGTTGTTGTACTGACCGGACTTTAGCCTCCTCAGGACATGACGAGTCTTGGTGTCATGTGACTCGTCGTCGCTTTGGAGGTCGCCGCTATCCTCCTGTTGGAAAAAATAGTAGTGAAATAAGTACATGATTGAGATACTTTGATTATCGGGATTGATTTTTTGCATAAATTAACCGAATGAGATCTCCCGATTATTCCCCAAATATCAAACCAAATCGAATACTGATCCCAACTACGAACAGGGGGATTCATCGAAAATTGAGATCTAACACAATAGGATTAGCTACTATAAAAAATACAAATAGCCGAGCCCTAATAACATACGATCTAGCATCCAACGATGGGAACGGGGGAAGAACAAGGGAAGGGGAGAAAACCCTGGTTACCTCAGAGCACAGGTCGGCGATGCTGGTGTCATAGGGGTTCTCCGGCCTTATGTAGACAACCTCCTCGTAGGGGTCCCAGCCGAGCGGGATCTGTCCGAGACCGGCGGGGGCCTCCTCGCCGGCGGCTACGACGGATGCGGGGACGGGGACGAGGGGCTCCTCGCCGGCGGCCTTGGAGGAACCGATGGCCACCACGCCGATCTTCTCCATCGCCGGTGTGGTTGGGGTTTTGTTGGGCGTTTGCAGAAGGTGATGGGACAGTGGAGACGGTTGAGTGAGCGAGTGCGTGATGAGTGGGAGTGGGGAGGCCTCTATTAAAGGAGAAGGGAAGCGGCATTTCGTTGCACTACCGTGCACCACGTACGCTAATGCACCGTGCACGGCCACACGTGTCCGCTACCGCCCCGTGCGCCGCACACGCATACCATGAGTCACGTTTTTTCCCTCGTGTCTAACCATGGCGATTCAGTTGTACTCAGTTTTGCCCACCAACCGTTGATCCTCTATGATCTAGCGGACATGATAACCCTTATATCTATCGGGGGCACCCCTCTATCCATGCAAAATAACAAGTATGCAACCGGAACTTTAACAACATAAACAGATGAACTTGAATATATTTTGAAGGGTACGAAAATAGAAATCCCCATAGTTTAAGGGTCTAGATACGGTAAGAGAACTAAATATTATTAGTGGCCGGGCCAGCACAGTGACGGGGTTGGTCGGCTAGAAGTTGCTGATTCCTAAATAAGTGGACACTAGGCCGGTCTTGACATACTCCCTCAGGAACTTGCCATAAGCAGCGTGCTTAGCCTTGGTCGCCGACTTGTGTTTACTAGCCGGGCTTTTACCGATGCCAACCACATGCGGAATCAAGCTGGCAATCCTCGGGTTGACTCCTTTCTTACAGAAAGGGCACCTGAGCTCCCCAAGTCGAGTGCGGAAAGGGATTATCCCGCTCTTGAGCTTCTTCATGACATGGCGGCTCTTGTTGTCCTAGGTCTCCTTGTCAGAGTCCATCTCACCTGAGTACACCCATAATGTATGGAATACAAACCGAAATGAGCAAAATAATAAATATATATTCCTTCCACCATTCCAAGTTACTTTCGATGCAATAACATGTCTATACAGGTTTAGCAGTTCATTACGGCCGTCTCCCCAGCTCGCTCCTAAATTAATGTGGTTTGTGTTCTTGGTAACTTATTAATAAATAAATAACGTGGATTCATTCAGAACAGACTAGATCTCTCCATGTACCGGTTCGTACGTTGCATCTAATCATTATGACTAGATTTTTTTATGACGCCTAGATAGATTAAGCTCGAGCAGAAAATATGAAACATGTAGAAATAGATGTACCTCCGGGTACACGAGCGGAGCGTGTTCGTCGAACTCCACGCCCTCATCGGTGCCTCCGAAGTCGTCAGCATCGGCGTGCACATGGTCCCCCAAGGGGTTGAACTACACGTCCTCCTCGGCCTGTGCTGCGTGATGTTCCTGTAGATCTGTCGCGTGAAGCACCACCCTGGCGGCGATGTCCGGACACTCACCCCCACGCACTGGTTTCATGGAGAAGGTTCGTGCAAGTACGTTCAAGATTGTGGGGTTTTGCTGGATAGGGAAGAGAGAGTAGTGGATGAGTGCGAATGGAGGACCCGATAGGCTAGGTTTTTAATGCGGGGACATTTAGGCCTCCTCGAGGGCCCCGGTTGACAGCTCTTCCGGCTGTGGCTGCCGCGTGGAAGGTTCGTGTGGTGGGGGCCTGACGGAAGTGAGAGTGCAAGCGTGCTACATAGTAAAAATGGTATAGCCGGTGGTCCGTGGATGACCAGTTGCCGTGCAGTAGACTTGTAGCCTTTGCAGACTAGATAAAACATGATATGACCACTCGACGACTTTTTCCATGGACGGCATCGTGTTCCTTCTTGTAGAAGTCTCGTTGAGGGAGACTTCCATGTTGTCTCGTGCTGTCCTGTGAAGCGACGACGTGTGCAACGAGCCTCATTGGATCACACAGGATCAACGGTTGGTGCGCACGATCCGCATGACAACTGTGACAACCAATTAGGGCGTAGCAGACAGAGTGGGCACAGGTTTGGGCTTCTACGAAAGAGAGAGAGAGAGAGAGGGAGGGGAGGGGGCAAAGCTGAGTAGTATAAAAATGGAAAGTGGGTGTCTTTTACAATGAAATGCATCGTGGCATACATCAAATTATGCCAAGATAGATCCACTAGAGTTCATTGCATGTGTGTTCTTTCCACAAACCACATATGTATCCACAAGAGTTATTGCATGTGTGTTCCTGTCATGAACCACATTTGGATCAACCAATGTCATTCCATGTGTGTTCTTTCCACGAACCACATATGGATCAACCAATGGCGTTGCATGTGTGTTCTTTTCACAAACCACACATGGATCAACCAGTGTTCACTACATGTGTGTTCTTTCCACAAACCACTAATGGATCAATCAGTGGTCATTACATGTGTGTTCTTTTCCACAAACCACATATGGATCCATATGTGTTCTTAAACTAAAACCAGCATTAGAGTCATTGCATCTGTGTTATTTCCCCAAACCACATATGGATCAACCAGTGGTCATTGCATGTGTGTTCTTTTCCACAAACCACATATGGATCAACCAGTGGTCATTGCATGTGTGTTCTCTCCACAAACCACACATGGATCAGCTAGTGGTCATTGCATGTGTGTTCTTACCACAAACCACACATGGATCAACCAGTGGTCATTGCATGTGTGTTCTTTCCACAAACTACATATGAATCCACCAGTGGTCATTGCATGTGTGTTGTTTTCCACAAACCACATATGGATCAACTAGTGGTCATTGCATGTTTGTTCTTTTCACAAACCACATGTGAACCCATTAGAGTCATTGCATGTGTGTTCTTATATTAAAACCAACACTAGAGTCATTGCATGTGTGTTCTTTTCACAAACCACACATGGATCCACCACTGTAATTGCATGTGTGTTCTTTTCCACAAACCAGACATGGATCCACTAGACTCATTGCATGTGTGTTCTTTTCCACAAACCACATATGGATCAACCAGTGGTCATTGCATGTGTGTTCTTTCCACAAACCACATATAAATCAACCAGAGTCATTGCATGTGTGTTCTTTCCACAAACCACATATGGATCCATTTGAGTAATTGCATGTTTGTTCTTATACTAAAACCACAAACCAGCACTAGAGTCATTGCATGTGTGTTCTTTTCCACAAACCACACATGGATCCACTAGACTCATTGCATGTGTGTTCTTTTCCACAAACAACTTATGGATGAACCAGTGGTCATTGCATGTGTGTTCTTTTCACAAACTACATGTGGACCCACTAGAGTCATTGTATGTGTGTTCTTATACTAAAACTAGCAATAGAGTCACTTCATGTGTGTTCTTTCCACAAACCACATATGGATCAACCAGTGGTCATTGCATGTGTGTTCTTTTCCACAAACCACACATGGATCAACCAATTGTCATTGCATGTGTGTTCTTTCAACAAACCACACATGGATCAACCAGTGGTCGTTGCATGTGTGTTCTTTTCCACAAACCACACATGGATCAAGAAGTGTCATTGCATGTGTGTTCTTTCCACAAACCACATATGGATCAACCAGTGGTCATTGCATGTGTTTTCTTTTCCACAAACCACATGTGAACCCACTAGAGTCATTGCATGTGTGTTCTTATACTAAAAACAACACTAGAGTCATTGCATGTGTGTTCTTTTCACAAACCACACATGGATCCACCACTGTCATTGTATGTGTGTTCTTTCCACAAACCACGGATGGATCAACCAGTGGCCATTGCATGTGTGTTCTTTTCCACAAACCACATATGGATCAACCAGTGGTCATGGCATGTGTGTTGTTTCCACAAACCACATATGGATCAACCAGAGTCATCGCATGTGTGTTCTTTCCACAAACCACATATGGATCCATTTGAGTAATTGCATGTTTGTTCTTATACTAAAACCACAAACCAGCACTAGAGTCATTGCATGTGTGTTCTTTTCCACAAACCACACATGGATCCACTAGACTCATTGCATGTGTGTTCTTTTCCACAAACAACTTATGGATCAACCAGTTGTCATTGCATGTGTGTTCTTTTCACAAACTACATGTGGACCCACTAGAGTCATTGTATGTGTGTTCCTATACTAAAACTAGCACTAGAATCATTGCATGTGTGTTCTTTTCCATAAACAACTTATGGAATCATTAGAGTCATTGCATGTGTGTTATTTCCACAAACCACACATGGATCAACCAATAGAGTCATTGCATGTGTGTTATTTCCACAAACCACACATGGATCAACCACTAGAGTCATTGCATGTGTGTTCTTAAAACAAACCACACATGGATCAAGCAGTCTCATTGCATCTGCGTTCTTTTCCACAAACAACTTATGAATCAACCAGTGGCCATTGCATGTGTGTTCTTTTCACAAACTACATGTGGACCCACTAGAGTCATTGTATGTGTGTTCTTATACTAAAACTACCACTATAATCATTGCATGTCTGTTCTTTTCCACAAACCACATATGGATCAACCAGTGGTCATTGCATGTTTGTTATTTCCACAAACCACACATGGATCAACCAATAGAGTCATTGCATGTGTGTTATTTCCACAAACCACACATGGATCAACCATTAGAGTCATTGCATGTGTGTTCTTTCCACAAACCACACATGGATCAAGCAGTGTCATTGCATGTGTGTTCTTTCCACAAACCACATATGGATCAACCAGTGGTCATTTCATGTGTGTTCTTTTCCACAAACCACATATGGATCAACCAGTGGTCATTGCATGTGTGTTCTTTCCACAAACCACACATGGATCAACCAGTGGTCATTGCATGTGTGTTCTTTTCCAGAAACCACACATGGATCCACTAGACTCATTGCATGTGTGTTCTTTTCCACAAACCACATATGGATCAACCAGTGGTCATTGCATGTGTGTTCTTTCCACAAACCACATATGGATCAACCAGAGTCATTGCATGTGTTTTCTTATACTAAAACCAACACTATAGTCATTGCATGTGTGTTCTTTTCACAAACCACACATGGATCCACCACTATCATTGCATGTGTGTTCTTTCCACAAACCACATATGGATCAACCAGTGGTCATTGCATGTGTGTTCTTTTCCACAAATCACACATGGATCAACTAGACTCATTGCATGTGTGTTCTTTTCCAGAACCAACTTATGGATCAACCAGTGGTCATTGCATGTGTGTTCTTTTCACAAACTACATGTGGACCCACTAGAGTCATTGTATGTGTGTTCTTACACTAAAACTAGCACTAGAGTCATTGCATGTGTGTTATTTTCTACAAACCACATATGGATCAACCAGTGGTCATTGTATGTGTGTTATTTCCACAAACCACACATGGATCAACCACCAATGTCATTGCATGTGTGTTCTGTCCACAAACCACACATGGGTCAACCACTAGATTCATTGCATGTGTGTTCTTTCCACAAACCACACATGGATCAAGCAGTGTCATTGCATGTGTGTTCTTTCCACAAACCACATATGGATCAACCAGTGGTCGTTGCATGTGTGTTCCTTTCCACAAACCACATATGGATCAACCAGTGGTCATTGCATGTGTGTTCTTTCCACAAAGCACACATGGATCAACTAGTGGTCATTGCATGTGTGTTCTTTTCCACAAACCAGACATGGATCCACTAGACTCATTGCATGTGTGTTCTTTTCCACAAACCACACATGGATCCACTAGACTCATTGCATGTGTGTTCTTTTCCACAAACAACTTATGGATCAACTAGTGGTCATTGCATGTGTTTTCTTTTCACAAACTACATGTGGACCCACTAGAGTCATTGCATGTGTGTTCTTATACTAAAACCACAAACCAGCACTAGAGTCATTGCATGTGTATAATTTTCCACAAACCACACATGGATCCACTAGACTCATTGATGTGTGTTCTTTTCCACAAACAACTTATGGATCAACCAGTGGTCATTGCATGTGTGTTGTTTTCACAAACTACATGTGGACCCACTAGAGTCATTGTATGTGTGTTCTTATACTAAAACTAGCACTAGAGTCATTGCTTGTGTGTTTTTTCCACAAACGACATATGGATCAACTTGTGGTCATTGCATGTGTGTTATTTCCACAAATTACACATGGATCAACCAGTAGAGTCATTGCATGTGTGTTATGTCCACAAACCACACATGGATCAACCACTAGAGTCATTGCATGTGTGTTCTTTCCACAATCACACATGGATCAAGCAGTGCCATTGCATGTGTGTTCTTTCCACAAACCACATATGGATCAACCAGTGGTCATTGCATGTGTTTTCTTTTCCACAAACCACATATGGACCCACTAGAGTCATTGCATGTGTGTTTCTATACTAAAACCAACACTAGAGTCATTGCATGTGTGTTCTTTTCACAAATCACACATGGATCCACCACTGTCATTGCATGTGTGTTGTTTCCACAAACCACACATGGATCAACCAGTGGACATTGCATGTGTGTTATTTTCCACAAACCACATATGGATCACCCAGTGGTCATTGCATGTGTGTTCTTTCTACAAACCACATATGGATCCATTTGAGTAATTGCATGTTTATTCTTATACTAAAACCACAAACCAGCACTAGAGTCATTGCATGTGTGTTCTTTTACACAAACCACACATGGATCCACTCGACTCATTGCATGTGTGTTCTTTTCCACAAACAACTTATGGATCAACTAGTGGTCATTGCATGTGTGTTCTTTTCACAAACTACATGTGGACCCACTAGACTCATTGCATGTGTGTTCTTATACTAAAACCAACACTAGATTCATTGCATGTGTGTTCTTATACTAAAACCAACACTAGATTCATTGCATGTGTGTTCTTTTCACAAACCACACATGGATCCACCACTGTCATTGCATGTGTGATCTTTCCAGAAACTACACATGGATCAACCAGTGGTCATTGCATGTGTGTTCTTTTCCACAAACCACATATGGATCAACCAGTGATCATTGCATGTGTGTTCTTTCCACAAACCACATATGGATCAACCAGAGTTATTGCATGTGTGTTCTTTCTACAAACCACATATGGATCCATTTGAGTAATTGCATGTTTGTTCTTATACTAAAACCACAAACCAGCACTAGAGTCATTGCATGTGTGTTCTTTTCCACAAACCACACATGGATCCACTAGACTCATTGCATGTATGTTCTTTTCCACAAACAACTTATGGATCAACCAGTGGTCATTGCATGTGTGTTATTTTCACAAACTACATGTGGACCCACTAGAGTAATTGTATGTGTGTTCTTATACTAAAACTAGCACTAGAGTCATTGCATGTGTGTTCTTTTCCATAAACCACTTATGGATCCATTAGAGTCATTGCATGTGTGTTATTTCCACAAACCACACATGGATCAACCAATAGAGTCATTGCATGTGTGTTATTTCCACAAACCACACATGGATCAACCACTAGAGTCATTGCATGTGTCTTCTTTCCACAAACCACACATGGATCAAGCAGTGTCATTGCATGTGTGTTCTTTTCCACAAACAACTTATGAATCAACCAGTGGTCATTGCATGTGTGTTCTTTTCACAAACTACATGTGGACCCACTAGAGTCATTGTATGTGTGTTCTTATACTAAAACTACCACTAGAATCATTGCATGTGTGTTCTTTTCCACAAAGCACATATGGATCAACCAGTGGTCATTGCATGTTTGTTATTTCCACAAACCAAACATGGATCAACCAATAGAGTCATTGCATGTGTGTTATTTCCACAAACCACAGATGGATCAACCACTAGAGTCACTGCATGTGTGTTCTTTCCACAAACCACACATGGATCAAGCAGTGTAATTGCATGTGTGTTCTTTCCACAAACCACATATGGATCAACCAATGGTCATTTCATGTGTGTTCTTTTCCACAAACCACATATGGATCAACTAGTGGTCATTGCATGTGTGTTCTTTTCACAAACCACACATGGATCAACCAGTGGTCATTGCATGTGTGTTCTTTTTCAGAAACCACACATGGATCCACTAGACTCATTGCGTGTGTGTTCTTTTCCACAAACCACATATGGATCAACCAGTGGTCATTGCATGTGTGTTCTTTCCACAAACCACATATGGATCAACCAGAGTCATTGCATGTGTGTTCTTATACTAAAACCAACACTAGAGTCATTGCATGTGTGTTCTTTTCACAAACCACACATGGATCCACCACTGTTATTGCATGTGTGTTCTTTCCACAAACCACACATGGATCAACCAGTGGACATTGCATGTGTGTTCTTTTCCACAAACCACATATGGATCAACCAGTGGTCATTGCATGTGTGTTCTTTCCACAAACCACATATGGATCAACCAGAGTCATTGCATGTGTGTTCTTTTCAAAAACCACATATGGATCCATTTGAGTAATTGCATGTTTGTTCTTATACTAAAACCACAAACCAGCACTAGAGTCATTGTATGTTTGTTCTTTTCCACAAACCACACATGGATCAACTAGACTCATTGCATGTGTGTTCTTTTCCACAAACAACTTATGGATCAACCAGTGGTCATTGCATGTGTGTTCTTTTCACAAACTATATGTGGACCCACTAGAGTCATTGTATGTGTGTTCTTATACTAAAACTAGCACTACAGTCATTGCATATGTGTTCTTTTCCACAAACCACACATGGATCAACCACTAAAGTCATTGCATGTGTGTTCTTTCCACAAACCACACATGGATCAACCACTAGAGTCATTGCATGTTTGTTCTTTCCACAAACCACACATGGATCAAGCAGTGTCATTGCATGTGTGTTCTTTCCACAAACCACATATGGATCAACCAGTGGTCATTGCATGTGTGTTCTTTTCCACAAACCACATATGGATCAACCAGTGGTCATTGCATGTGTGTTCTTTCCACAAAGCACACATGGATCAACCAGTGGTCATTGCATGTGTGTTCTTTTCCACAAACCAGACATGGATCCACTAGACTCATTGCATGTGTGTTCTTTTCCACAAACCACATATGGATCAACCAGTGGTCATTGCATGTGTGTTCTTTCCACAAACCACATATGGATCAACCAGAGTCATTGCATGTGTGTTCTTTCCACAAACCACATATGGATCCATTTGAGTAATTGCATGTTTGTTCTTATACTAAAACCACAAACCAGCACTAGAGTCATTGCATGTGTGTACTTTTCCACAAACCACACATGGATCCACTAGACCCATTGCATGTGTGTTCTTTTCCACAAACAACTTATGGATCAACCAGTGGTCATTGCATGTGTGTTATTTTCACAAACTACATATGGACCCACTAGAGTCATTGTATGTGTGTTCTTATACTAAAACTAGAACTAGTCATTGCATGGGTGTTCTTTTCCAGAAACAACATATGGATCAACCAGTGGTCATTGCATGTGTGTTATTTCCACAAACCACACATGGATCAACCAATGGAGTCATTGCATGTGTTATTTCCACAAACCACACATGGATCAACCACTAGAGTCATTGCATATGTGTTCTTTCCACACACCACACATGGATCAAGCAGTGTCATTGAGTGTGTGTTCTTTCCACAAACCACATATGGATCAACATGTGGTCATTGCATGTGTGTTCTTTTCCACAGACCACATATGGATCAACCAGTGGTCATCGCATGTGTGTTCTTTCCACAAAGCTCACATGGATCAACCAGTGGTCATTGCATGTGTGTTCTTTTCCACAAACCACATATGGATCATCCAGTGGTTATTGCATGTGCATTCTTTCTACAAACCACATATGGATCCATTTGAGTAATTGCATGTTTGTTCTTATACTAAAACCACAAACCAGCACTAGAGTCATTGGATGTGTGTTCTTTTCCGCAAACCACACATGGATCCACTAGACTCATTGCATGTCTCTTCTTTTCCACAAACAACTTATGGATCAACCAGTGGTCATTGCATGTGTGTTCTTTTCACAAACTACATGTGGACCCACTAGAGTCATTGTATGTGTGTTCTTATACTAAAACTAGCACTAGAGTCATTGCATGTCTGTTCTTTTCCATAAACCACTTATGGACCCATTAGAGTCATTGCATGTGTGTTATTTCCACAAACCACACATGGGTCAACCAATAGAGTCATTGCATGTGTGTTATTTCCACAAACGACACATGGATTAACCACTGTCATTGCATGTGTGTTCTTTCCACAAACCACACATGGATCAAGCAGTGTCATTGCATGTGTGTTCTTTCCACAAACCACATATGGATCAACCAGTGGTCATTGCATGTGTGTTCTTTTCCACAAACCACATATGAACCCACTAGAGTCATTGCATGTGTGTTCTTATACTAAAACCAACACTAGAGTCATTGCATGTGTGTTCTTTTCACAAACTACACATGGATCCACCACTGTCATTGCATGCGTGTTCTTTCCACAAACCACACATGGATTAACCAGTGTACATTGCATGTGTGTTCTTTTCCACAAACCACGTATGGATCAACCAGTGGTCATTGCATGGTGTGTTCTTTCCACAAACCACATATGGATCAACCAGAGTCATTGCATGTGTGTTCTTTCCACAAACCACATATGGATCCATTTGAGTAATTGCATGTTTGTTCTTATACTAAAACCACAAACCAGCACTAGAGTCATTCCATGTGTGTTCTTTTCCACAAACCACACATGGATCCACTAGACTCATTGCATGTGTGTTCTTTTCCACAAACAACTTATGGATCAACCAATGGTCATCGCATGTGTGTTCTTTTCACAAACTACATGTGGACCCACTAGAGTCATTATATGTGTGTTCTTATACTAAAACTAGCACTAGTCATTGCATGTGTGTTCTTTTCCAAAAACCACATATGGATCAACCAGTGGTCATTGCATGTGTGTTATTTCCACAAACCACACATGGATCAACCAATAGAGTCATTGCATGTGTGTTATTTCCACAAAACACACATGGATCAACCACTAGAGTCATTGCATATGTGTTCTTTCCACAAACCACACATGGATCAAGCAGTGTCATTGCATGTGTGTTCTTTCCACAAACCACATATGGATCAACCTATGGTCATTGCATGTGTGTTCTTTTCCAAAGACCACATATGGATCAACCAGTGGTCATTGCATGTGTGTTCTTTCCTCAAAGCACACATGGATCAACCAGTGGTCATTGCATGTGTGTTCTTTTCCACAAACCACATATGGATCAACCAGTGGTCATTGCATGTGTGTTCTTTCTACAAACCACATATGGATCCATTTGAGTAATTGCATGTTTGTTCTTATACTAAAACCACAAACCAGCACTAGAGTCATTGCATGTGTGTTCTTTTCCACAAACCACACATGGATCCACTAGACTCATTGCATGTGTGTTCTTTTCCACAAACAACTTATAGATCAACTAGTGGTCATTGCATGTGTGTTCTTTTCACAAACTACATGTGGACCCACTGGAGTCATTGTATGTGTGTTCTTATACTAAAACTAGCACTAGAGTCATTGCATGTGTGTTCTTTTCCATAAACCACTTATGGATCCATTAGAGTCATTGCATGTGTGTTATTTCCACAAACCACACATGGATCAACCAATAGAGTCATTGCAAGTGTGTTATTTCCACAAACGACACATGGATCAACCACTGTCATTGCATGTGTGTTCTTTCCATAAACCACACATGGATCAAGCAGTGTCATTGCATGTGTGTTCTTTCCACAATCCACATATGGATCAACCAGTGGTCATTGCATGTGTGTTCTTTTCCACAAACCACATATGAACCCACTAGAGTCATTGCATGTGTGTTCTTATACTAAAACCAACACTAGAGTCATTGCATGTGTGTTCTTTTCAAAAACTACACATGGATCCACCACTGTCATTGCATGTTTGTTCTTTCCACAAACCACACATGGATCAACCAGTGTACATTGCATGTGTGTTCTTTTCCACAAACCACATATGGATCCACCAGTGGTCATTGCATGGTGTGTTCTTTCCACAAACCACATATGGATCAACCAGAGTCATTGCATGTGTGTTCTTTCCACAAACCACATATGGATCCATTTGAGTAATTGCATGTTTGTTCTTATACTAAAACCACAAACCAGCACTAGAGTCATTCCATGTGTGTTCTTTTCCACAAACCACACATGGATCCATTAGACTCATTGCATGTGTGTTCGTTTCCACAAACAACTTATGGATCAACCAGTGGTCATTGCATGTGTGTTCTTTTCACAAACTACATGTGGACCCACTAGAGTCATTATATGTGTGTTCTTATACTGAAACTAGCACTAGTCATTGCATGTGTGTTCTTTTCCACAAACCACATATGGATCAACCAGTCGTCATTGCATGTGTGTTCTTTCTACAAACCACATATGGATCCATTTGAGTAATTGCATGTTTGTTCTTATACTAAAACGACAAACCAGCACTAGGGTCATTGCATGTGTGTTCTTTTCCACAAACCACACATGGATCCACTAGACTCATTGCATGTGTGTTCTTTTCCACAAACAACTTATGGATCAACCAGTGGTCATTGCATGTGTGTTCTTTTCACTAACTACATGTGGACCCACTAGAGTCATTGTATGTGTGTTCTTATACTAAAACTAGCACTAGAGTCATTGCATGTGTGTTCTTTTCCATAAACCAGTTATGGATCCATTAGAGTCATTGCATGTGTGTTATTTCCACAAACCACACATGGATCAACCAATAGAGTCATTGCATGTGTGTTGTTTCCACAAACCACACATGGATCAACCACTAGAGTCATTGCATGTGTGTTCTTATACTAAAACCAACACTAGAGTCATTGCATGTGTGTTCTTTTCCACAAACCACATATGGATCAACCAGTGGTCATTGCATGTGTGTTATTTCCACAAACCACACTTGGATCAACCAATATAGTCATTGCATGTGTGTTATTTCCACAAACCACACATGGATCAGCCACTATAGTCATTGCATATGTGTTCTTTCCACAAACGACACATGGATCAAGCAGTGTCATTGCATGTGTGTTCTTTCCACAAACCACATATGTATCAACCAGTGGTCATTGCATGTGTTTTCTTTTCCCCAAACCACATATGGACCCACTAGAGTCATTGCATGTGTGTTTTTATACTAAAACCAACACTAGAGTCATTGCATGTGTGTTCTTTTCACAAACCAGACATGGATCCACCACTGTCATTGCATGTGTGTTCTTTTCACAAATCACACATGGATCAACCAATAGAGTAATTGCATGTGTGTTATTTCCACAAACCACACATGGATCAACCACTAGAGTCATTGCATGTTTGTTCTTTCCACAAACCACACACGGATCCACTAGACTCATTGCATGGGTGTTCTTTTCCACAAACCACATATGGATCAACCAGTGGTCATTGCATGTGTTTTCTTTTCCACAAACCACATATGGACCGACTAGAGTCATTGCATGTGTGTTCTTATACTAAAACCAACACAAGTCATGGCATGTGTGTTCTTTCCACAAACCACACATGGGTCCACCACTGTCATTGCATGTGTGTTCTTTCCACAAACCACACATGGATCAACCAGTGGTCATTGCATGTGTGTTCTTTTCCACAAACCACATATGGATCAACTAGTGGTCATTGCATGTGTGTTCTTTCCACAAACCACATATGGATCAACCAGAGTCATTGCATGTGTGTTCTTTCGACAAACCACATATGGATCTATTTGAGTAATTGCATGTTTGTTCTTATACTAAAACCACAAACCAGCACTAGAGTCATTGCATGTGTGTTCTTTTCCACAAACCACACATGGATCCACTAGACTCATTGCATGTGTGTTCTTTTCCACAAACAACTTATGGATCAACCAGTGGTCATTGCTTGTGTGTTCTTTTCACAAACTACATGTGGACTCACTAGAGTCATTGCATGTGTGTTCTTAAATTAAAACTAGCAGTAAAATCATTGCATGTGTGTTCTTTTCCACAAACCACATATGGATCAACCAGTGGTCATTGCATGTGTGTTATTTCCACAAACCACACATGGATCAACCAATAGAGTCCTTGCATGTGTGTTATTTCCACAAACCACACATGGATCAACCACTAGAGTCATTGCATGTGTGTTCTTTCCACAAACCACACATGGATCAAGCAGTGTCATTGCATCTGTGTTCTTTCCACAAACCACATATGGATCAACCAGTGGTCATTGCATGTGTGTTCTTTTCCACAAACCACATATGGATCAACCAGTGGTCATTGCATGTTTGTTCTTTCCACAAACCACACATGGATCAACTAGTGGTCATTGCATGTGTGTTCTTTTCCACAAACCACACATGGATCCACTAGACTCATTGCATGTGTGTTCTTTTCCACAAACCACAGATGGATCAACCAGTGGTCATTGCATGTGTGTTCTTTCCACAAACCACATATGGATCAACCAGAGTCATTGCATGTGTGTTCTTTCCATAAACCACATATGGATCCATTTCAGTAATTGCATGTTTGTTCTTATACTAAAACCACAAACCAGCACTAGATTCATTGCATGTGTGTTCTTTTCCACAAACCACACATGGATCCACTAGACTCATTGCATGTGTGTTCTTTTCCACAAACAACTTATGGATCAACCAGTGGTCATTGCTTGTGTGTTCTTTTCACAAACTACATGTGGACTCACTAGAGTCATTGCATGTGTGTTCTTAAATTAAAACTAGCAGTAAAATCATTGCATGTGTGTTCTTTTCCACAAACCACATATGGATCAACCAGTGGTCATTGCATGTGTGTTATTTCCACAAACCACACATGGATCAACCAATAGAGTCCTTGCATGTGTGTTATTTCCACAAACCACACATGGATCAACCACTAGAGTCATTGCATGTGTGTTCTTTCCACAAACCACACATGGATCAAGCAGTGTCATTGCATCTGTGTTCTTTCCACAAACCACATATGGATCAACTAGTGGTCATTGCATGTGTGTTCTTTTCCACAAACCACATATGGATCAACCAGTGGTCATTGCATGTTTGTTCTTTCCACAAACCACACATGGATCAACTAGTGGTCATTGCATGTGTGTTCTTTTCCACAAACCACACATGGATCCACTAGACTCATTGCATGTGTGTTCTTTTCCACAAACCACAGATGGATCAACCAGTGGTCATTGCATGTGTGTTCTTTCCACAAACCACATATGGATCAACCAGAGTCATTGCATGTGTGTTCTTTCCATAAACCACATATGGATCCATTTCAGTAATTGCATGTTTGTTCTTATACTAAAACCACAAACCAGCACTAGATTCATTGCATGTGTGTTCTTTTCCACAAACCACACATGGATCCACTAGGCTCATTGCATGTGTGTTCTTTTCCACAAACAACTTATGGATCAACCAGTGGTCATTGCATGTGTGTTCTTTTCACAAACAACTTATGGATCATCCAGTGGTCATTGCATGTGTGTTCTTTACACAAACTACATGTGGACCCACTAGAGTCTTTGTATGTGTGTTCTTATACTAAAACTAGCACTAGAGTCATTGCATGTGTGTTCTTTCCACAAACCACATATGGATCAACCAGTGGTCGTTGCATGTGTTTTCTTTTCCACAAACCACATATGGACCCACTAGAGTCATTGCATGTGTGCTCTTATACTAAAACCAACACAAGTCATTGCATGTATGTTCTTTCCACAAACCACACATGGATCCACCACTGTCATTGCATGTGTGTTCTTTCCACAAACCACACATGGATCAACCACTGGTCATTG
Source organism: Avena sativa (assembly GCA_916181665.1). Taxonomy (NCBI): domain Eukaryota; kingdom Viridiplantae; phylum Streptophyta; class Magnoliopsida; order Poales; family Poaceae; genus Avena; species Avena sativa. The sequence goes on from OV702286.1 coordinate 236,993,138, forward strand.
CATGTGTGTTCTTTTCCACAAACCACATATGGATCAGCTAGTGGTCATTGCATGTGTGTTCTTTGCACAAACCACATATGGATCAACCAGAGTCATTGCATGTGTGTTCTTTCCACAAACCACATATGGATCCATTTGAGTAATTGCATGTTTGTTCTTATACTAAAACCACAAACCAGCACTAGAGTCATTGCATGTGTGTTCTTTTCCATAAACCACACATGGATCCACTAGACTCATTGCATGTGTTTTCTTTTCCACAAACAACTTATGGATCAACCAGAGGTCATTGCATGTGTGTTCTTTTCACAAACTACATGTGGACCCACTAGAGTCATTGTATGTGTGTTCTTATACTAAAACTAGCACCAGAGTCATTGCATGTGTGTTCTTTTCCACAAACCACATATGGATGAACCAGTGGTCATTGCATGTGTGTTATTTCCACAAACCACACATGGATCAACCAATAGAGTCATTGCATGTATGTTATTTCCACAAACCACACATGGATCAACCACTAGAGTCATTGCATGTGTGTTCTTTCCACAAACCACACATGGATCAAGCAGTGTCATTGCATGTGTGTTCTTTCCACAAACCACATATGGATCAACCAGTGGTCATTGCATGTGTTTTCTTTTCCACAAACCACATATGGACCCACTAGAGTCATTCCATGTGTGTTTTTATACTAAAACCAACACTAGAGTCATTGCATGTTTGTTCTTTTCACAAACCACACATGGATCCACCACTATCATTGAATGTGTGTTCTTTCCACAAACCACACATGGATCAACCAGTTAAAATTGCATGTGTGTTCTTTTCCACAAACAACACATGGATCCACTAGACTCATTGCATGTGTGTTCTTTTCCACAAACAACTTATGGATCAACCAGTGGTCATTGCATGTGTGTTATTTCCAAGAACCACACATGGATCAACCAATAGAGTCATTGCATGTGTGTTATTTCCACAAAACACACATGGATCAACCACTAGAGTCATTGCATATGTGTTCTTTCCACAAACCACACATGGATCAAGCAGTGTCATTGCATGTGTGTTCTTTCCACAAACCACATATGGATCAACAAGTGGTCATTGCATGTGTGTTCTTTTCACAAACCACATGTGAACCCACTAGAATCATTGCATGTGTGTTCTTTTCCACAAACCACATATGGATCAACCAGTGGTCATTGCATGTGTGTTATTTCCACAAACCACACATGGATCAACCAATAAAGTCATAGCATGTGTGTTATTTCCACAAACCACACATGTATGAACCACTAGAGTCATTGCATGGTTGTTTTTTCCACAAACCACACTCGGATCAAGCAGTGTCATTGCATGTGTGTTCTTTCCACAAACCACGTATGGATCAACAAGTGGTCATTGCATGTGTTTTATTTTCCAAAACCACATATGGACCCACTAGAGTCATTGCATGTGTGTTCTTATACTAGAACCAACACTAGAGTCATTGCATGTGTGTTCTTTCCACAAACCACACATGGATCAACAAGTGGTCATTGCATGTGTGTTCTTTTCCACAAACCACAGATGGATCCACTAGACTCATTGCATGTGTGTTCTTTTCCACAAACCACATATGGATCAACCAGTGGTCATTGCATGCGTGTTCTTTCCACAAACCACATATGGATCAACCAGAGTCATTGCATGTGTGTTCTTATACTAAAATCACAAACCAGCACTAGAGTCATTGCATGTGTGTTCTTTTCCATAAACCACACATGGATCCACTAGACTCATTGCATGTGTGTTCTTTTCCACAAACAACTTATGGACAACCAGTGGTCATTGCATGTGTGTTCTTTTCACAAAATACATGTGGACCCACTAGAGTCATTGTATGTGTGTTCTTATACTAAAACTAGCACTAGAGTCATTGCATGTGTGTTCTTTTCCACAAACAACTTATGGATCAACTAGTGGTCATTGCATGTGTGTTATTTCCACAAACCACACATGGATCAACCAATAGAGTCATTGCATGTGTGTTATTTCCACAAACCACACATGGATCAACCACTAAAGTCATTGCATGTGTGTTATTTCCACAAACCACACATGGATCAAGCAGTGTCATTGCATGTGTGTTCTTTCCACAAACCACATATTGATCAACAAGTGGTCATTGCATGTGTGTTCTTTTCCACAAACCACATATGGATCAACTAGTGGTCATTGCATGTTTGTTCTTTTCACAAACCACATGTGAACCCACTAGAGTCATTGCATGTGTGTTCTTATACTAAAACCAACACTAGAGTCATTGCATGTGTGTTCTTTTCCACAAACCACATATGGATCAACCATTGGTCATTGCATGTTTGTTATTTCCACAAACCACACATGGATCAACCAATAGAGTCATTGCATGTGTGTTATTTCCACAAACCACACATGGATGAACCACTAGAGTCATTGCATGTGTGTTCTTTCCACAGACCACACTTGGATCAAGCAGTGTCATTGCATGTGTGTTCTTTCCACAAACCACATATGGATCAACCAGTGGTCATTGCATGTGTTTTATTTTCCACAAACCACATATGGACCCACTAGAGTCATTGCACGTGTGTTCTTATACTAAAACTAACAGTAGAGTCATTGCATGTGTGTTCTTTTCACAAACCACACACGGATCCACCACCGTCATTGCATGTGTTCTTTCCACAAAGCACACATGGATCAACCAGTGGTCATTGCATGTGTGTTCTTTTCGACAAACCACATATGGATCAACCAGTGGTCATTGCATGTGTGTTCTTTCCACAAACCACATATGGATCAACCAGAGTCATTGCATGTGTGTTCTTTCCACAAACCACATATGGATCCATTTGAGTAATTGCATGTTTGTTCTTATACTAAAACCACAAACCAGCACTAGAGTCATTGCATGTGTGTTCTTTTCCACAAACCACACATGGATCCACTAGACTCATTGCATGTGTCTTCTTTTCCACAAACAACTTATGGATCAACCAGTGGTCATTGCATGTGTGTTCTTTTCACAAACTACATGTGGACCCACTAGAGTCATTGTATGTTGTTCTTATACTAAAATTAGCACTAGAGTCATTGCATGTGTATTCTTTTTCACAAACCACATATGGATCAACTAGTGGTCATTGCATGTGTGTTATTTCCACAAATCACACATGGATCAACCAATAGAGTCATTTCATGTGTGTTATTTCCACAAACCACACATGGATCAACCACTAGAGTCATTTCATGTATGTTCTTTCCACAAACCACACATGGATCAAGCAGTGTCATTGCATGTGTGTTCTTTCCACAAACCACATATGGATCAACCAGTGGTAATTGCATGTGTTTTCTTTTCCACAAACCACATATGGACCCACTAGAGTCATTGCATGTGTGTTCCTATACTAAAACCAACACTAGAGTCCTTGCATGTGTGTTCTTTTCACAAACCACACATGGATCCACCACTGTCATTGCATGTGTGTTCTTTCCGCAAACCACACATGGGTCAACCAGTGTTCATTGCATGTGTGTTCTTTTCCACAAACCACATATGGATCAACCAGTGGTCATTGCATGTGTGTTCTTTCCACACACCACATATGGATTAACCAGAGTCATTGCATGTATGTTCTTTCTACAAACCACATATGGATCCATTTGAGTAATTGTATGTTTGTTCTTATACTAAAACCACAAACCTGCACTAGAGTCATTGCATGTGTGTTCTTTTCCACAAACCACACATGGATCCACTAGACTCATTGCATGTGTGTTCTTTTCCACAAACAACTTATGGATAAACCAGTGGTCATTGCATGTGTGTTCTTTTCACAAACTACAAGTGGACCCACTAGAGCCATTGTGTGTTCTTATACTAAAACTAGCACTAGAATCATTGCATGTGTGTTCTTTTCCATAAACCACTTATCGATCTATTAGAGTCATTGCATGTGTGTTATTTCCACAAACCACACATGTATCAACCAATAGAGTCATTCCATGTGTGTTATTTCCACAAACCACACATGGATCAACCACTAGAGTCATTGTATGTGTGTTCTTTCCACAAACCACACATGGATCAAGCAGTGTCATTGCATGTGTGTTCTTTCCACAAACCACATATGGATCAACCAGTGGTCATTGCATGTGTTTTATTTTCCACAAACCACATATGGACCCACTAGAGTCATTGCGCGTGTGTTCTTATACTAAAACCAACAGTAGAGTCATTGCATGTGTGTTCTTTTCACAAACCACACATGGATCCACCACTGTCATTGCATGTGTTCTTTCCACAAACCACACAAGGATCAACTAGTGGTCATTGCATGTGTGTTCTTTTCGACAAACCACATATGGATCAACCAGTGGTCATTGCATGTGTGTTCTTTCCACAAACCACATATGGATCAACCAGAGTCATTGCATGTGTGTTCTTTCCACAAACCACATATGGATCCATTTGAGTAATTGGATGTTTGTTCTTATACTAAAACCACAAACCAGCACTAGAGTCATTGCATGTGTGTTCTTTTCCACAAACCACACATGGATCCACTAGACTAATTGCATGTGTGTTATTTTCCACAAACAACTTATGGATCAACCAGTGGTCATTGCATGTGTGTTCTTTTCACAAACTACATGTGGACCCACTAGAGTCATTGTATGTTGTTCTTATACTAAAACTAGCACTAGAGTCATTGCATGTGTGTTCTTTTCCACAAACCACATATGGATCAACCAGTGGTCATTGCATGTGTGTTATTTCCACAAACCACACATGGATCAACCAATAGAGTCATTTCATGTGTGTTATTTCCACAAACCACACATGGATCAACCACTAGAGTCATTGCATGTGTGTTCTTTCCACAAACCACACATGGATCAAGAAGTGTCATTGCATGTGTGTTCTTTCCACAAACCACATATGGATCAACCAGTGGTCATTGCATGTGTTTTCTTTTCCACAAACCACATATGGACCCACTAGAGTCATTGCATGTGTGTTCTTATACTAAAACCAACACTAGAGTCATTGCATGTGTGTTCTTTTCACAAACCACACATGGATCCACCACTGTCATTGAATGTGTGTTCTACCCACAAACCACACATGGATCAACCAGTGGTCATTGCATGTGTGTTCTTTTCCACAAACCACACATGGATCCACTAGACTCATTGCATGTCTGTTCTTTTCCTAAACAACTTATGGATCAACTAGTGGTCATTGCATGTGTGTTCTTTTCACAAAGTACATGTGGACCCACTACAGTCATTGTATGTGTGTTCTTATACTAAAACTAGCACTAGAGTCATTGCATGTGTGTTCTTTTCCACAAACCACATATGGATCAACCAGTGGTCATTGCATGTGTGTTATTTCCACAAATCACACATGGATCAACCAATAGAGTCATTGCATGTGTGTTATTTCCACAAACCACACATGGATCAACCACTAGAGTCATTGTATGTGTGTTCTTTCCACAAAGCACACATGGATCAAGCAGTGTCATTGCATGTGTGTTCTTTCCACAAACCACATATGGATCAACCAGTTGTCATTGCATGTGTTTTATTTTCCACAAACCACATATGGACCCACTAGAGTCATTGCACGTGTGTTCTTATACTAAAACCAACAGTAGAGTCATTGCATGTGTGTTCTTTTCACAAACCACACATGGATCCACCACTGTCATTGCATGTGTTCTTTCCACAAACCACACATCGATCAACTAGTGGTCATTGCATGTGTGTTCTTTTTTACAAACCACATATGGATCAACCAGTGGTCATTGCATGTGTGTTCTTTCCACAAACCACATATGGATCAACCAGAGTCATTGCATGTGTGTTCTTTCCACAAACCACATATGGATCCATTTGAGTAATTGGATGTTTGTTCTTATACTAAAACCACAAACCAGCACTAGAGTCATTGCATGTGTGTTCTTTTCCAAAAACCACACATGGATCCACTAGACTCATTGCATGTGTGTTCTTTTCCACAAACAACTTATCGATCAACCAGTGGTCATTGCATGTGTGTTCTTTTCACAAACTACATGTGGACCCACTAGAGTCATTGTATGTTGTTCTTATACTAAAACTAGCACTAGAGTCATTGCATGTGTGTTCTTTTCCACAAACGACATATGGATCAACCTGTGGTCATTGCATGTGTGTTATTTCCACAAACCACACATGGATCAACCAATAGAGTCATTGCATGTGTGTTATTTCCACAAACCACACATGGATCAACCACTAGAGTCATTGCATGTGTGTTCTTTCCACAAACCACACATGGATCAAGCAGTGTCATTGCATGTGTGTTCTTTCCACAAACCACATATGGATCAACCAGTGGTCATTGCATGTGTTTTCTTTTCCACAAACCACATATGGACCCACTAGAGTCATTGCATGTGTGTTCTTATACTAAAACCAACACTAGAGTCATTGCATGTGTGTTCTTTTCACAAACCACACATGGATCCACCACTGTCATTGAATGTGTGTTCTACCCACAAACCACACATGGATCAACCAGTGGTCATTGCATGTGTGTTCTTTTCCACAAACAACACATGGATCCACTAGACTCATTGCATGTGTGTTCTTTTCCACAAACAACTTATGGATTAACCAGTGGTCATTGCATGTGTGTTATTTCCACAAACCACACATGGATCAACCAATAGAGTCATTGCATGTGTGTTATTTCCACAAACCACACATGGATCAACCACTAAAGTCATTGCATGTGTGTTCTTTCCACAAACCACACATGGATCAAGCAGTGTCATTGCATGTGTGTTCTTTCCAAAAACCACATATGGATCAACAAGTGGTCATTGCATGTGTGTTCTTTTCCACAAACCACATATGGATCAACTAGTGGTCATTGCATGTGTGTTCTTTTCACAAACCACATGTGAACCCACTAGAGTCATTGCATGTGTGTTCTTATACTAAAACCAACACTAGAGTCATTGCATGTATGTTCTTTTCCACAAACCACATGGATCAACCAATAGAGTCATGGCATGTGTGTTATTTCCACAAACCACACATGGATGAACCACTAGAGTCATTGCATGTGTGTTCTTTCCACAAACCACACTTGGATCAAGCAGTGTCATTGCATGTGTGTTCTTTCCACAAACCACATATGGATCAACCAGTGGTCATTGCATGTGTTTTATTTTCCACAAACCACATATGGACCCACTAGAGTTATTGCATGTGCGTTCTTATACTAAAACCATAAGTGGAGTCATTGCATGTGTGTTCTTTTCACAAACCACACATGCATCCACCACTGTCATTGGATGTGTGTTCTTTCCACAAACCACACATGGATCAACCAGTGGTCATTGCATGTGTTTTCTTTTCCACAAACCACATATGGATCAACCAGTGGTCATTGCATGTGTGTTCTTTCCACAAACCACATATGGATCAACCAGAGTCATTGCATGTGTGTTCTTTCCACAAAGCACATATGGATCCATTTCAGTAATTGCATGTTTGTTCTTATACTAAAACCACAAACCAGCACTAGAGTCATTGCATGTGTGTTCTTTTCCACAAACCACACATGGATCCACTAGACTCATTGCATGTCTGTTCTTTTCCATAAACAACTTATGGATCAACCAGTGGTCATTGCATGTGTTTTCTTTTCACAAAGTACATGTGGACCCACTACAGTCATTGTATGTGTGTTCTTATACTAAAACTAGCACTAGAGTCATTGCATGTGTGTTCTTTTCCACAAACCACATATGGATCAACCAGTGGTCATTGCATGTGTGTTATTTCCACAAATCACACATGGATCAACCAATAGAGTCATTGCATGTGTGTTATTTCCACAAACCACACATGGATCAACCACTAGAGTCATTGCATGTGTGTTCTTTCCACAAACCACACATGGATCAAGCAGTGTCATTGCAAGTGTGTTCTTTCCACAAACCACATATGTATCAACCAGTGGTCATTGCATGTGTTTTCTTTTCCACAAAACACATATGGACCCACTAGAGTCATTGCATGTGTGTTCCTATACTAAAACCAACACTAGAGTCCTTGCATGTGTGTTCTTTTCACAAACCACACATGGATCCACCACTGTCATTGAATGTGTGTTCTTTCCGCAAACCACACATGGGTCAACCAGTGGTCATTGCATGTGTGTTCTTTTCCACAAACCACATATGGATCAACCAGTGGTCATTGCATGTGTGTTCTTTCCACACACCACATATGGATTAACCAGAGTCATTGCATGTATGTTCTTTCTACAAACCACATATGGATCCATTTGAGTAATTGTATGTTTGTTCTTATACTAAAACCACAAACCTACACTAGAGTCATTGCATGTGTGTTCTTTTCCACAAACCACACATGGATCCACTAGACTCATTGCATGTGTGTTCTTTTCCACAAACCACATATGGATCAACCAGTGGTCATTTCATTGTGTGTTCTTTCCACAAACCACATATGGATCAACCAGAGTCATTGCATGTGTGTTCTTTCCACAAACCACATATGGATCCATTTGAGTAATTTCATGTTTGTTCTTATACTAAAACCACAAACCAGCACTAGAGTTATTCCATGTGTGTTCTTTTCCACAAACCACACATGGATCCACTAGACTCATTGCATGTGTGTTCTTTTCCACAAACAACTTATGGATAAACCAGTGGTCATTGCATGTGTGTTCTTTTCACAAACTACAAGTGGACCCACTAGAGTCATTGTGTGTTCTTATACTAAAACTAGCACTAGAATCATTGCATGTGTGTTCTTTTCCATAAACCACTTATGGATCTGTTAGAGTCATTGCATGTGTGTTATTTCCACAAACCACACATGTATCAACCAATAGAGTAATTGCATGTGTGTTATTTCCACAAACCACACATGGATCAACCACTAGAGTCATTGCATGTGTGTTCTTTCCACAAACCACACATGGATCAAGCAGTGTCATTGCATGTGTGTTCTTTCCACAAACCACATATGGATCAACCAGTGGTCATTGCATGTGTGTTCTTTTCCACAAACCACATACGAACCAACTAGAGTCATTGCATGTGTGTTCTTATACTAAAACCAACACTAGAGTCATTGCATGTGTGTTCTTTTCACAAACCACACGTGGATCCACCACTGTCATTGCATGTGTGTTCTTTCCACAAACCACACATGGATCAACCAGTGGACGTTGCATGTGTGTTCTTTTCCACAAACCACATATGGATCAACCAGTGGTCATTGCATGTGTGTTCTTTCCACAAACCACAAATGGATCAACCAGAGTCATTGCATGTGTGTTCTTTCCACAAACCACATATGGATCCATTTGAGTAATTGCATGTTTGTTCTTATACTAAAACCACAAACCAACACTAGAGTCATTGCATGTGCGTTCTTTTCCACAAACCACACATGGATCCACTAGACTCATTGCCTGTGTGTTCTTTTCCACAAACAACTTATGGATCAACCAGTGGTCATTGCATGTGTGTTCTTTTCACAAACTACATGTGGACCCACTAGAGTCATTGTATGTGTGTTATTATACTAAAACTAGCACTAGAGTCATTGCATGTGTGTTCTTTTCCACAAACCACATATGGATCAACCAGTGGTCATTGCATGTGTGTTATTTCCACAAACCACACATGTATCAACCAATAGAGTCATCGCATGTGTGTTATTTCCACAAACCACACATGGATCAACCACTAGAGTCATTGCATGTGTGTTCTTTCCACAAACCACACATGGATCAAGCAGTGTCATTGCATGTGTGTTCTTTCCACAAACAACATATGGATCAACCAGTGGTCATTGCATGTGTGTTCTTTTCCACAAACCACAGATGGATCAACCAGTGGTCATTGCATGTGTGTTCTTTCCACAAAGCACACATGGATCAACCAGTGGTCATTGCTTGTTTGTTCTTTCCACAAAGCACACATGGATCAACAAGTGGTCATTGCATGTGTGTTCTTTTCCACAAACCACAGATGGATCCACTAGACTCATTGCATGTGTGTTCTTTTCCACAAACCACATATGGATCTACCAGTGGTCATTGCATGTGTGTTCTTTCCACAAACCTCATCTGGATCAACCAGAGTCATTGCATGTGTGTTCTTTCCACAAACCACATATGGATCCATTTGAGTAATTGCATGTTTGTTCTTATACTTAAACCACAAACCAGCACTAGAGTCATTGCATGTGTGTTCTTTTCCACAAACCACACATGGATCCACTAGACTCATTGCATGTGTGTTCTTATCCACAAACCACTTATGGATCAACTAGTGGTCATTGCATGTGTGTTCTTTTCACAAACTACATGTGGACCCACGAGAGTCATTGTATGTGTGTTCTTATAATAAAACTAGCACTAGAGTCATTGCATGTGTGTTCTTTTCCACAAGCAACTTATGGATCAAAAAGTGGTCATTGCATGTGAGTTCTTTTCACAAACTACATGTGGACCCACTAGAGTCATTGTATGTGTGTTCTTATACTAAAACTAGCACTAGAGTCATTGCATGTGTGTTCTTTTCCATAAACCACTTATGGATCCAATAGAGTCATTGCATGTGAGTTATTTCCACAAACCACACATGGATCAACCAATAGAGTCCTTGCATGTGTGGTCTTTCCACAGACCACACATGGATCAACCAGTGGTCATTGCATGTGTGTTCTTTTCCAGAAACCACACATGGATCAACCAGTGGTCATTACATGTGTGTTCTTTCCACAAACCACACATGGATCAACCAGTGGTCATTGCATGTGTGTTCTTTTCCACTAACCACACATGGATCCACTAGACTCATTGCATGTGTCTTCTTTCCACAAACCACACATGGATCCACTAGACTCATTGCATGTGTGTTCTTTTCCACAAACAACTTATGGATCAACCAGTGGTCATTGCATGTGTGTTCTTTTCACAAACTACATGTCGACCCACTAGAGTCATTGTATGTGTGTTCTTATACTAAAACTAGCACTAGAGTCATTGCATGTGTGTTCTTTTCCATAAACCACTTATGGATCCATTAGAGTCATTGCATGTGTGTTATTTCCACAAACCACACATGGATCAACCAATAGAGTCATTGCATGTGTGTTATTTCCACAAACCACATATGGATCAACTAGTGGTCATTGCATGTGTGTTCTTTTCCACAAACCACATATGGATCAACCAGTGGTCATTGCATGTGTGTTCTTTCCACAAACCACACATGGATCAACCAGTGGTCATTGCATGTGTGTTCTTTTCCACAAACCACACATGGATCCACTAGACTCATTGCATGTGTGTTCTTTTCCACAAACAACTTATGGATCAACCAGTGGTCATTGCATGTGTGTTATTTCCACAAACCACACATGGCTCAACCAATAGATTCATTGCATGTGTGTTATTTCTACAAACCACACATGGATCAACCACTAGAGTCATTGCATGTGTGTTCTTTCCACAAACCACACATGGATCAAGCAGTCTCATTGCATGTGTGTTCTTTCCACAAACCACATATGGATCAACAAGTGGTCATTGCATGTGTGTGCTTTTCCACAAACCACATATGGATCAACCAGTGGTCATTGCATGTGTGTTCTTTTCACAAACCACATGTGAACCCACTAGAGTCATTGCATGTGTGTTCTTTCCACAAACCACACATGGATCCACCACTGTCATTGCATGTGTGTTCTTTGATCAAACCACACATGGATCAACCAGTGGTCGTTGCATGTGTGTTCTTTTCCACAAACCACATATGGATCAATCAGTGGTCATTGCATGTGTGTTCTTTCCACAAACCACATATGGATCAACCAGAGTCATTGCATGTGTGTTCTTTCCACAAACCACATATGGATCCATTTGAGTAATTGCATGTTTGTTCTTATACTAAAACCACAAACCAGCACTAGAGTCATTGCATGTGTGTTCTTTTCCACAAACAACTGATGGATCAACCAGTGGTCATTGCATGTGTGTTATTTTCAGAAACTACATGTGGACCCACTAGAGTTATTGTATGTGTGTTCTTATACTAAAACTAGCAGTAGAATCATTGCATGTGTGTTCTTTTCCACAAACCACATATGGATTAACCAGTGGTCATTACATGTGTGTTATTTCCACAAACCACACATGGATCAACCAATAGAGTCATTGCATGTGTGTTATTTCCACAAACCACACATGGATCAACCACTAGAGTCATTGCATGTGTGTTATTTCCATAAACCACACATGGATCAAGCAGTGTCATTGCATGTGTGTTCTTTCCACAAACCACATATGGATCAACCAGTGGTCATTGCATGTGTGTTCTTTTCCACAAACCACATATGGATCAACCACTGGTCATTGCATGTGTGTTCTTTCCACAAACCACACATCGATCAACCAGTGGTCATTGCATGTGTGTTCTTTTCCACAAACCACACATGGATCCACTAGACTCATTGCATGTGTGTTCTTTTCCACAAACCACATATGGATCAACCAGTGGTCATTGCATGTGTGTTCTTTCCACAAACCACATATGGATCAACCAGAGTCATTGCATGTGTGTTCTTTCCACAAACCACATATGTATCCATTTGAGTAATTGCATGTTTGTTCTTATACTAAAACCACAAACTAGCACTAGAGTCATTGGATGTGTGTTCTTTTCCACAAACCACACATGGATCCACTAGACTCATTGCATGGGTGTTCTTTTCCACAAACAACTTATGGATCAACCAGTGGTCATTGCATGTGTGTTCTTTTCACAAACTACATGGGGACCCACTAGAGTCATTGTATGTGTGTTCTTATACTAAAACTAGCACTAGAGTCATTGCATGTGTGTTCATTCCACAAACCACATATGGATCAACCAGTGGTCATTGCATGTGTTTTCTTTTCCACAAACCACATATGGACCCACTAGGGTCATTGCATGTGTGTTGTTATACTAAAACCAACACTAGAGTCATTGCATGTGTGTCCTTTTCACAAACCAGACATGGATCCACCACTGTCATTGCATGTGTGTTCTTTCCACAAACCACACATAGATCAACCAGTGGTCATTGCATGTGTGTTCTTTTCCAGAAACCATATATGGATCAACCAGTGGTCATTACATGTGTGTTCTTTCCACAAACCACACATGGATCAACCAGTGGTCATTGCATGTTTGTTCTTTTCCACAACCCACACATGGATCCACTAGACTCATTGCATGTGTGTTCTTTTCCACAAACCACATATGGATCAACCAGTGGTCATTGCATGTGTGTTCTTTCCACAAACCACATATGGATCAACCAGAGTCATTGCATGTGTGTTCTTTCCACAAACCACATATGGATCCATTTGAGTAATTGCATGTTTGTTCTTATACTAAAACCACAAACCAGAACTAGAGTCATTGCATGTGTGTTCTTTTCCACAAACCACACATGGATCCACTAGACTCATTGCATGTGTGTTCTTTTCCACAAACAACTTATGGATCAACCAGTGGTCATTGCAATTGTGTTCTTTTCACAAACTACATGTGGACCCACTAGAGTCATTGTATGTGTGTTCTTATACTAAAACTAGCACTAGAGTCATTGCATCTGTGTTATTTCCATAAACCACATATGAATCAACCGGTGGTCATTCCATGTGTGTTCTTTTCCAGAAGCCACATATGGATCAACCAGTGGTCATTGCATGTGTGTTCTTTCCACAAACCACACATGGATCAACAAGTGGTCATTGCATGTGTGTTATTTTCCACAAACCACATATGGATCTACTAGACTCATTGCATGTGTGTTCTTTACCACAAACAACTTATGGATCAACGAGTGGTCATTGCATGCGTGTTATTTCCACAAACCACACATGGATCAACCAATAGAGTCATTGCATGTGTGTTATTTCCACAAACCAAACATGGATCAACCACTAAAGTCATTGCATGTGTGTTCTTTCCACAAACCACACATGGATAAAGCAGTGTCATTGCATGTGTGTTCTTTCCACAAACCACATATGGATCAACCAGAGTCATTGCATGTGCGTTCTTTCCACAAACCACATATGGATCCATTTGAGTAATTGCATGTTTGTTCTTATAGTAAAACCACAAACCAGCACTAGAGTCATTGCATGTGTGTTCTTTTCCACAAACCACACATGGATCCACTAGACTCATTGCATGTGTGTTCTTTTCGACAAACAACTTATGGATCCACCAGTGGTCATTGCATGTGTATTATTTTCACAAACTACATGTGGACCCACTAGAGTCATTGTATGTGTGTTCTTATACTAAAACTAGCAGTAGAATAATTGCATGTGTGTTCTTTTTCACAAACCACATATGGATCAACCAGTGGTCATTTCATGTGTGTTCTTTCCACAAACCACACATGGATCAACCAGTGGTCATTGCATGTGTGTTCTTTTCCACAAACCACACATGTATCTACTAGACTCATTGCATGTGTGTTCTTTTCCACAAACAACTTATGGATCAACCAGTGGTCATTGCATTCGTGTTATTTCCACAAACCACACATGGATCAACCAATAGAGTCATTGCATGTGTGTTATTTCCACAAACCACACATGGATCAACCAATAGAGTCATTGCATGTGTGTTATTTCCACAAACCACACATGGATCAACCACTAAAGTCATTGCATGTGTGTTCTTTCCACAAACCACACATGGATCAAGAAGTGTCATTGCATGTGTGTTCTTTCCACAAACCACATATGGATCAACTAGAGTCATTCATGTGTGTTCTTTCCACAAACCACATATGGATCCATTTGAGTAATTGCATGTTTGTTCTTATACTAAAACCACAAACCAGCACTAGAGTCATTGCATGTGTGTTCTTTTCCACAAACCACACATGGATCCACTAGACTCATTGCATGTGTGTTCTTTTCCACAAACAACTTATGGATCAACCAGTGGTCATTGCATGTGTGTTATTTTCACAAACTACATGTGGACCCACTAGAGTCATTGTATGTGTGTTCTTATACTAAAACTAGCAGTAGAATCATTGCATGTGTGTTCTTTTTCACAAACCACATATGGATCAACCAGTGGTCATTGCATGTGTGTTATTTCCACAAACCACACATGGATCAACTAGTGGTCATTGCATGTGTGTTCTTTTCCACAAACCACACATGGATCCACTAGACGCATTGCATGTGTGTTCTTTTCCACAAACCACACATGGATCAACCAGTGGTCATTGCATGTGTGTTCTTTCCACAAACTACATATCGATCAACCAGAGTCATTGCATGTGTGTTCTTTCCACAAACCACATATGGATCCATGTGAGTAATTGCACATTTGTTCTGATACTAAAACCACAAACCAACACTAGAGTCATTGCATGTGTGTTCTTTTCCACGAACCACACATGGATCCACTAGACTCATTGCATGTGTGTTCTTTTCCACAAAAAACTTATGGATCAACCAGTGGTCATTGCATGTGTGTTCTTTTCACAAACTACATGTGGACCCACTAGAGTCATTGTATGTGCGTTCTTATACTAAAACTAGCACTAGAGTAATTGCATGTGTGTTCTTTCCACAAACCACATATGGATCAACCAGTGGTCATTGCATGTGTTTTCTTTTCCACAAACCACATATGGGCCCACTAGAGTCATTGCATGTGTGTTCTTATACTAAAACCAACACTAGAGTCATTGCATGTGTGTTCTTTTCACAAACCACACATGGATCCACCACAGTCATTGAATGTGTGTTCTTTCCACAAACCACACATGGATCAACCAGTGGTCATTGCATCTGTGTTCTTTTCCACAAACCACACATGGATCCACTAGACTCATTGCATGTGTGTTCTTTTCCACAAACAACTTATGGATCAACCAGTGGTCATTGCATGTGTGTTATTTCCACAAACCACACATGGATCAACCAATAGAGTCATTGCATGTGTGTTATTTCCACAAACCACACATGGATCAACCACTAGAGTCATTGCATGTGTGTTCTTATACTAAAACCAACACTAGAGTCGTTGCATGTGTGTTCTTTTCCACAAACCACATATGGATCAACCAGTGGTCATTGCATGTGTGTTATTTCCACAAACCACACATGGATCAACCAATAGAGTCATTGCATGTGTGTTATTTCCACAAACCACACATGGATCAGCCACTATAGTCATTGCATATGTGTTCTTTCCACAAACCACACATGGATCAAGCAGTGTCATTACATGTGTGTTCTTTCCACAAACCACATATGTATCAACCAGTGGTCATTGCATTTGTTTTCTTTTCCCCAAACCACATATGGACCCACTAGAGTCATTTCATGTGTGTTCTTATACTAAAACCAACACTAGATCATTGCATGTGTGTTCTTTTCACAAACCAGACATGGATCCACCACTATCATTGCATGTGTGTTCTTTTCACAAATCACACCTGGATCAACCAATAGAGTAATTGCATGTGTGTTATTTCCACAAACCACACATGGATCAACCACTAGAGTCATTGCATGTGTGTTCTTTCCACAAACCACACATGGATCAAGCAGTGTCATTGCATGTGTGTTCTTTCCACAAACCACATATGGATCAACCAGTGGTCATTGCATATGTTTTCTTTTCCACAAACCACATATGGACCCACTAGAGTCATTGCATGTGTGTTCTTATACTAAAACCAACACAAGTCATTGCATGTGTGTTCTTTCCACAAACCACACATGGATCCACCACTGTCATTGCATGTGTGTTCTTTCCACAAACCACACATGCATCCACCAGTGGTCATTCCATGTGTGTTCTTTTCCACAAACCACATATGGATCAACTACTGGTCATTGCATGTGTGCTCTTTGCACAAACCACATATGGATCAACCAGAGTCATTGCATGTGTGTTATTTCGACAAACCACATATGGATCTATTTGAGTAATTGCATGTTTGTTCTTATACTAAAACCACAAACCAGCACTAGAGTCATTGCATGTGTGTTCTTTTCCACAAACCACACATGGATCCACTAGACTCATTGCATGTGTGTTCTTTTCCACAAACAACTTATGGATCAACCAGTGGTCATTGCTTGTGTGGTCTTTTCACAAACTATATGTGGACTCACTAGAGTCATTGTATGTGTTTTCTTATATTACAACTTGCAGTAGAATCATTGCATGTGTGTTCTTTTCCACAAACCACATCTGGATCAACCAGTGGTCATTGCATGTGTGTTATTTCCACAAACCACACATGGATCAACCAATAGAGTCTTTGCATGTGTGTTATTTCCACAAACCACACATGGATCAACCACTAGAGTCATTGCATGTGTGTTCTTTCCACAAACCACACATGGATCAAGCAGTGTCATTGCATGTGTGTTCTTTCCACAAACCACATATGGATCAACCAGTGGTCATTGCATGTGTGTTCTTCTCCACAAACCACATATGGATCAACCAGTGGTCATTGCATGTTTGTTCTTTCCACAAACAACACATGGATCAACTAGTGGTCTTTGCATGTGTGTTCTTTTCCACAAACCACACATGGATCCACTAGACTCATTGCATGTGTGTTCTTTTCCACAAACCACATATGGATCAACCAGTGGTCATTGAATGTGTGTTCTTTCCACAAACTACATATGGATCAACCAGAGTCATTGCATGTGTGTTCTTTCCACAAACCACATATGGATCCATTTCAGTAATTGCATGTTTGTTCTTATACTAAAACCACAAACCAGCACTAGAGTCATTGCATGTGTGTTCTTTTCCACAAACCATACATGGATCCACTAGGCTCATTGCATGTGTGTTCTTTTCCACAAAAAACTTATGGATCAACCAGTGGTCGTTGCATGTGTGTTCTTTTCACAAACTACATGTGGACCCACTAGAGTCATTGTATGTGTGTTCTTATACTAAAACTAGCACTAGAGTCATTGCATGTGTGTTCTTTCCTCAAACCACATATGGATTAACCAGTGGTCATTGCATGTGTTTTCTTTTCCACAAACCACATATGGACCCACTAGAGTCATTGCATGTGTGATCTTATACTAAAACCAACACAAGTCATTGCATGTGTGTTCTTTCCACAAACCACACATGGATCCACCACTGTCATTGCATGTGTGTTCTTTCCACAAACCACACATGGATCAACCAGTGGTCATTGCATGTGTGTTCTTTTCCACAAACCACATATGGATCAACTAGTGGTCATTGCATGTGTGTTCTTTCCACAAACCACATATGGATCAACCAGAGTCATTGCTTGTGTGTTCTTTCCACAAACCACTTATGGATCCATTTGAGTAATTGCATGTTTGTTCTTATACTAAAACCATAAACCAGCACTAGAGTCATTGCATGTGTGTTCTTTTCCATAAACCACACATGGATCCACTAGACTCATTGCATGTGTGTTCTTTTCCACAAACAACTTATGGATCAACCAGTGGTCATTGCATGTGTGTTCTTTTCACAAACTACATGTGGGCCCACTAGAGTCATTGTATGTGTGTTCTTATACTAAAACTAGCACTAGAGTCATTGCATGTGTGTTCTTTTCCACAAACCACATATGGATCAACCAGTGGTCATTGCATGTGTGTTATTTCCACAAACCACACATGGATCAACCAATAGAGTCATTGCATGTGTGTTATTTCCACAAACCACACATGGATCAACCACTAGAGTCATTGCATGTGTGTTCTTTCCACAAACCACACATGGATCAAGCAGTGTCATTGCATGTGTGTTCTTTCCACAAACCACATATGGATCAACCAGTGGTCACTGCATGTGTTTTATTTTCCACAAACCACATATGGACCCAGTAGAGTTATTGCATGTGTGTCCTTATACTAAAACCAACACTAGAGTCATTGCATGTCTGTTCTTTTCACAAACCACACATGGATCCACCACTGTGATTGAATGTGTATTCTTTCCACAAACCACACATGGATCAACCAGTGGTCATTGCATGTGTGTTCTTTTCCACAAACAACACATGGATCCACTAGACTCATTGCATGTGTGTTCTTTTCCACAAACAACTTATGGATCAACCAGTGGTCATTGCATGTGTGTTATTTCCACAAACCACACATGGATCAAACAATAGACTCATTGCATGTGTGTTATTTCCACAAACCACACATGGATCAACCACTAAAGTCATTGCATGTGTGTTCTTTCCACAAACCACACATGGATTAAGCAGTGTCATTGCATGTGTGTTCCTTCCACAAACCACATATGGATCAACAAGTGGTCATTGCAAGTGTGTTATTTTCCACAAACCACAGATGGATCAACTAGTGGCCATTGCATGTGTGTTCTTTTCACAAACCACATGTGAACCCACTAGAGTCATTGCATGTGTGTTCTTATAGTAAAACAAACACTAGAGTCATTGCATGTGTGTTCTTTCCACAAACCACACATGGATCAACCAGTGGTCATTGCATGTGTGTTTTTTCCACAAACCACACATGGATCCACTAGACTCATTGCATGTGTGTTCTTTTCCACAAACCACATATGGATCAACCAGTGGTCATTGCATGTGTGTTATTTCCCCAAACCACACATGGATCAACCAATAGAGTCATTGCATGTGTGGTATTTCCACAAACCACACATGGATGAACCACTAGAGTCATTGCATGTGTGTTCTTTCCACAAACCACACTTGGATCAAGTAGTGTCATTGCATGTGTGTTCTTTTCCACAAACCACATATGGATCAACCAGTGGTCATTGAATGTGTGTTCTTTCCACAAACTACATATGGATCAACCAGAGTCATTGCATGTGTGTTCTTTCCACAAACCACATATGGATCCATTTCAGTAATTGCATGTTTGTTCTTATACTAAAACCACAAACCAGCACTAGAGTCATTGCATGTGTGTTCTTTTCCACAAACCATACATGGATCCACTAGGCTCATTGCATGTGTGTTCTTTTCCACAAAAAACTTATGGATCAACCAGTGGTCGTTGCATGTGTGTTCTTTTCACAAACTACATGTGGACCCACTAGAGTCATTGTATGTGTGTTCTTATACTAAAACTAGCACTAGAGTCATTGCATGTGTGTTCTTTCCTCAAACCACATATGGATTAACCAGTGGTCATTGCATGTGTTTTCTTTTCCACAAACCACATATGGACCCACTAGAGTCATTGCATGTGTGATCTTATACTAAAACCAACACAAGTCATTGCATGTGTGTTCTTTCCACAAACCACACATGGATCCACCACTGTCATTGCATGTGTGTTCTTTCCACAAACCACACATGGATCAACCAGTGGTCATTGCATGTGTGTTCTTTTCCACAAACCACATATGGATCAACTAGTGGTCATTGCATGTGTGTTCTTTCCACAAACCACATATGGATCAACCAGAGTCATTGCTTGTGTGTTCTTTCCACAAACCACTTATGGATCCATTTGAGTAATTGCATGTTTGTTCTTATACTAAAACCATAAACCAGCACTAGAGTCATTGCATGTGTGTTCTTTTCCATAAACCACACATGGATCCACTAGACTCATTGCATGTGTGTTCTTTTCCACAAACAACTTATGGATCAACCAGTGGTCATTGCATGTGTGTTCTTTTCACAAACTACATGTGGGCCCACTAGAGTCATTGTATGTGTGTTCTTATACTAAAACTAGCACTAGAGTCATTGCATGTGTGTTCTTTTCCACAAACCACATATGGATCAACCAGTGGTCATTGCATGTGTGTTATTTCCACAAACCACACATGGATCAACCAATAGAGTCATTGCATGTGTGTTATTTCCACAAACCACACATGGATCAACCACTAGAGTCATTGCATGTGTGTTCTTTCCACAAACCACACATGGATCAAGCAGTGTCATTGCATGTGTGTTCTTTCCACAAACCACATATGGATCAACCAGTGGTCACTGCATGTGTTTTATTTTCCACAAACCACATATGGACCCAGTAGAGTTATTGCATGTGTGTCCTTATACTAAAACCAACACTAGAGTCATTGCATGTCTGTTCTTTTCACAAACCACACATGGATCCACCACTGTGATTGAATGTGTATTCTTTCCACAAACCACACATGGATCAACCAGTGGTCATTGCATGTGTGTTCTTTTCCACAAACAACACATGGATCCACTAGACTCATTGCATGTGTGTTCTTTTCCACAAACAACTTATGGATCAACCAGTGGTCATTGCATGTGTGTTATTTCCACAAACCACACATGGATCAAACAATAGACTCATTGCATGTGTGTTATTTCCACAAACCACACATGGATCAACCACTAAAGTCATTGCATGTGTGTTCTTTCCACAAACCACACATGGATTAAGCAGTGTCATTGCATGTGTGTTCCTTCCACAAACCACATATGGATCAACAAGTGGTCATTGCATGTGTGTTATTTTCCACAAACCACAGATGGATCAACTAGTGGCCATTGCATGTGTGTTCTTTTCACAAACCACATGTGAACCCACTAGAGTCATTGCATGTGTGTTCTTATAGTAAAACAAACACTAGAGTCATTGCATGTGTGTTCTTTCCACAAACCACACATGGATCAACCAGTGGTCATTGCATGTGTGTTTTTTCCACAAACCACACATGGATCCACTAGACTCATTGCATGTGTGTTCTTTTCCACAAACCACATATGGATCAACCAGTGGTCATTGCATGTGTGTTATTTCCCCAAACCACACATGGATCAACCAATAGAGTCATTGCATGTGTGGTATTTCCACAAACCACACATGGATGAACCACTAGAGTCATTGCATGTGTGTTCTTTCCACAAACCACACTTGGATCAAGTAGTGTCATTGCATGTGTGTTCTTTCCACAAACCACATATGGATCAACCAGTGGTCATTGCATGTGTTTTATTTTCCACAAACCACATATGGACCCACTAGAGTCATTGCATGTGTGTTCTTATACTAAAACCAACACTAGAGTCATTGCATGTGTGTTCTTTCCACAAACCACACATGGATCAACCAGTGGTCATTGCATGTGTGTTTTTTCCACAAACCACACATGGATCCACTAGACTCATTGCATGTGTGTTCTTTTCCACAAACCACATATGGATCAACCAGTGGTCATTGCATGTGTGTTCTTTCCACAAACCACATATGGATCAACCAGAGTCATTGCATGTGTGTTCTTTCCACAAACCACATATGGATCCATTTGAGTAATTGCATGTTTGTTCTTATACTAAAACCACAAACCATCACTAGAGTTATTCCATGTGTTTTCTTTTCCACAAACCACACATGGATCCACTAGACTCATTGCATGTGTGTTCTTTTCCACAAACAACTTATAGATCAACCAGTGGTCATTGTATGTGTGTTATTTCCACAAATCACACATGGATCAACCAATATCGTCATTGCATGTGTGTTATTTCCACAAACCACACATGGATCAACCACTAGAGTCATTGCATGTGTGTTCTTTCCACAAACCACACATGGATCACGCAGTGTCATTGCATGTGTGTTCTTCCCACAAACCACATATGGATCAACCAGTGGTTATTGCATGTGTTTTCTTTTCCACAAACCACATATGGACCCACTAGAGTCATTGCATGTGTGTTCTTATACTAAAACCAACACTAGAGTCATTGCATGTGTGTTCTTTTCACAAACCACACATGGATCCACCATTGTCATTGCATGTGTGTTCTTTCCACAAACCACACATGGATCAACCAGTGGTCATTGCATGTGTGTTCTTTTCCACAAACCACATATGGATCAACCAGTGGTCATTGCATGTGTGTTCTTTCCATAAACCACATATGGATCAACTAGAGTCATTGCATGTGTGTTCTTTCCACAAACCACACATGGATCCATTTGAGTAATTGCATGTTTGTTCTTATACTAAAACCACAAACCAACACTAGAGTCATTGCATGTGTGATCTTTTCCACAAACCACACATGGATCCACTAGACTCATTGCCTGTGTGTTCTTTTCCACAAACAACTGATGGATCAACCAATAGAGGCATTGCATGTGTGTTATTTCCACAAACGACACATGGATCAACCACTGTCATTGCATGTGTGTTCTTTCCACAATCCACACATGGATCAAGCAGTGTCATTGCATGTGTGTTCTTTCCACAAACCACATATGGATCAACCAGTGGTCATTGCATGTGTGTTCTTTTCCACAAACCACATATGAACCCACTAGAGTCATTGCATGTGTGTTCTTATACTAAAACCAACACTAGAGTCATTGCATGTGTGTTCTTTTCACAAACTACACATGGATCCACCACTGTCATTGCATACGTGTTCTTTCCACAAACCACACATGGATCAACTAGTGTACATTGCATGTGTGTTCTTTTCCACAAACCACATATGGATCAACCAGTGGTCATTGCATGGTGTGTTCTTTCCACAAACCACATATGGATCAACCAGAGTCATTGCATGTGTATTCTTTCCACAAACCACATATGGATCCATTTGAGTAATTGCATGTTTGTTCTTATACTAAAACCACAAACCAGCACTAGAGTTATTCCATGTGTGTTCTTTTCCACAAACCACACATGGATCCACTAGACTCATTGCATGTGTGTTCTTTTCCACAAACAACTTATGGATCAACCAGTGGTCATTGCATGTGTGCTCTTTTCACAAACTACATGTGGACCCACTAGAGTCTTTGTATGTGTTTTCTTATACTAAAACTAGCACTAGAGTCATTGCATGTGTGTTCTTTTCCACAAACCACATATGGATCAACCAGTGGTCATTGTATGTGTGTTATTTCCACAAACCACACATGTATCAACCAATAGAGTCATTGCATGTGTGTTATTTCCACAAACCACACATGGATCAACCACTAGAGTCATTGCATGTGTGTTATTTCCACAAACCACACATGGATCAACCACTAGAGTCATTGCATGTGTGTGGTCTTTCCACAAACCACACATGGATCAAGCAGTGTCATTGCATGTGTTCTTCCCACAAACCACATATGGATCAACCAGTGGTCATTGCATGTGTGTTCTTTTCCACAAACCACATATGGATCAACCAGTGGTCATTGCATGTGTGTTCTTTCCACAAAGCACACCTGGATCAACCAGTGGTCCTTGCTTGTTTGTTCTTTCCACAAAGCACACATGGATCAACAAGTGGTCATTTCATGTGTGTTCGTTTCCACAAACCACACATGTATCCACTAGACTCATTGCATGTGTGTTCTTTTCCACAAACCACATATGGATCAACTAGTTTCATTGCATGTGTGTTCTTTCCACAAACCTCATCTGGATCAACCAGAGTCATTACATGTGTGTTCTTTCCACAAACCACATATGGATCCATTTGAGTAATTGCATGTTTGTTCTTATACTAAAACCACAAACCAGCACTAGAGTCATTGCATGTGTGTTCTTTTCCACAAACCACACATGGATCCACTAGACTCATTGCATGTGTGTTCTTATCCACAAACAAATTATGGATCAACTAGTGGTCATTGCATGTGTGTTCTTTCCACAAACTACATGTGGACCCACGAGAGTCATTGTATGTGTGTTCTTATAATAAAACTAGCACTAGAGTCATTGCATGTGTGTTCTTTTCCACAAACCACATATGGATCAACCAGTGGTCATTGCATGTGTGTTATTTCCACAAATCACACATGGATCAACCAATAGAGTCATTGCATGTGTGTTATTTCCAGAAACCACACATGGATATACCACTAGAGTCATTGCATGTGTGTTCTTTCCACAAACCACACATGGATCAAGCAGTGTCATTGCAAGTGTGTTCTTTCCACAAACCACATATGGATCAACCAGTGGTCATTGCATGTGTTTTCTTTTCCACACACCTCATATGGACCCACTATAGTCATTGTATGTGTGTTCCTATACTAAAACCAACACTAGAGTCCTTGCATGTGTGTTCTTTTCACAAACCACACATGGATCCACCGTTGTCATTGCATGTGTGTTCTTTCCACAAACCACACATGGGTCAACCAGTGGTCATTGCATGTGTGGTCTTTTCCACAAACCACATATGGATCAACCAGTGGTCATTGCATGTGTGTTCTTTCCACAAACCACATATGGATCAACCAGAGTCATTGCATGTGTGTTCTTTCCACAAACCACATGTGGATCCATTTGAGTAATTGCATGTTTGTTCTTATACTAAAACCATAAACCAGCACCAGAGTCATTGCATGTGTGTTCTTTTCCACAAACCACACATGGATCCACTAGACTCATTGCATGTGTGTTCTTTTCCACAAACAACTTATGGATCAACCAATGGTCATTGCATGCGTGTTCTTTTCACAAACTACATGTGGACCCACTAGAGTCATTGTATGTGTGTTCTTATACTAAAAGTAGAACTAGAGTCATTGCATGTGTGTTATTTTCCACAAACCACATATGGATAAACCAGTGGTCATTGCATGTGTGTTATTTCCACAAATCACACATGGATCAACAAATAGAGTCATTGCATGTGTGTTATTTCCACAAACCACACATGGATGAACCACTAGAGTCATTGCATGTGTGTTCTTTCCACAAACCACACTTGGATCAAGTAGTGTCATTGCATGTGTGTTATTTCCACAAACCACATATGGATCAACCAGTGGTCATTGCATGTGTTTTATTTTCCACAAACCACATATGGACCCACTAGAGTCATTGCATGTGTGTTCTTATACTAAAACCAACACTAGAGTCATTGCATGTGTGTTCTTTCCACAAACCACACATGGATCAACCAGTGGTCATTGCATGTGTGTTTTTTCCACAAACCACACATGGATCCACTAGACTCATTGCATGTGTGTTCTTTTCCACAAACCACATATGGATCAACCAGTGGTCATTGCATGTGTGTTCTTTCCACAAACCACATATGGATCAACCAGAGTCATTGCATGTGTGTTCTTTCCACAAACCACATATGGATCAACCAGAGTCATTGCATGCGTGTTCTTTCCACAAACCACACATGGATCAACCAGTGGTCATTGCATGTGTGTTCTTTTCCACAAACCACATATGGATCAACCAGTGGTCATTGCATGTGTGTTCTTTCCACAAACCACATATGGATCAACCAGAGTCATTGCATGCGTGTTCTTTCCACAAACCACACATGGATCAAGCAGTGTCATTCTAAGTGTGTTCTTCCCGCAAACCACATATGGATCAACCAGTGGTCATTGCATGTGTTTTCTTTTCCACAAACCACATATGGACCCACTAGAGTCATTGCATGTGTGTTCTTATACTAAAACCAACACGAGAGTCATTGCATGTGTGTTCTTTTCACAAACCACACATGGATCCACCATTGTCATTGCATGTGTGTTCTTTCCACAAACCACACATGGATCAACCAGTGGTCATTGCATGTGTGTTCTTTTCCACAAAGCACATATGGATCAACCAGTGGTCATTGCATGTGTGTTCTTTCCATAAACCACATATGGATCAACTAGAGTCATTGCATGTGTGTTCTTTCCACAAACCACACATGGATCCATTTGAGTAATTGCATGTTTGTTCTTATACTAAAACCACAAACCAACACTAGAGTCATTGCATGTGTGATCTTTTCCACAAACCACACATGGATCCACTAGACTCATTGCCTGTGTGTTCTTCTCCACAAACAACTGATGGATCAACCAATAGAGGCATTGCATGTGTGTTATTTCCACAAACGACACATGGATCAACCACTGTCATTGCATGTGTGTTCTTTCCACAATCCACACATGGATCAAGCAGTGTCATTGCATGTGTGTTCTTTCCACAAACCACATATGGATCAACCAGTGGTCATTGCATGTGTGTTCTTTTCCACAAACCACATATGAACCCACTAGAGTCATTGCATGTGTGTTCTTATACTAAAACCAACACTAGAGTCATTGCATGTGTGTTCTTTTCACAAACTACACATGGATCCACCACTGTCATTGCATGCGTGTTCTTTCCACAAACCACACATGGATCAACCAGTGTACATTGCATGTGTGTTCTTTTCCACAAACCATATATGGATCAACCAGTGGTCATTGCATGGTGTGTTCTTTCCACAAACCACATATGGATCAACCAGAGTCATTGCATGTGTATTCTTTCCACAAACCACATATGGATCCATTTGAGTAATTGCATGTTTGTTCTTATACTAAAACCACAAGCCAGCACTAGAGTTATTCCATATGTGTTCTTTTCCACAAACCACACATGGATCCACTAGACTCATTGCATGTGTGTTCTTTTCCACAAACAACTTATGGATCAACCAGTGGTCATTGCATGTATGCTCTTTTCACAAACTACATGTGGACCCACTAGAGTCATTGTATGTGTGTTCTTATACTAAAACTAGCACTAGAGTCATTGCATGTGTGTTCTTTTCCACAAACCACATATGGATCAACCAGTGGTCATTGCATGTGTGTTATTTCCACAAACCACACATGTATCAACCAATAGAGTCATTGCATGTGTGTTATTTCCACAAACCATACATGGATCAACCACTAGAGTCATTGCATGTGTGTTCTTTCCACAAACCACACATGGATCAAGCAGTGTCATTGCAAGTGTGTTCTTTCCACAAACCACATATGTATCAACTAGTGGTCATTGCATGTGTTTTCTTTTCCACAAACCACATATGGACCCACTAGAGTCATTGCATGTGTGTTCCTATACTAAAACCAACACTAGAGTCCTTGCATGTGTTTTCTTTTCACAAACCACACATGGATCCACCACTATCATTGCATGTGTGTTCTTTCCGCAAACCACACATGGGTCAACCAGTGGTCATTGCATGTGTGTTCTTTTCCACAAACCACATATGGATCAACCAGTGGTCATTGCATGTGTGTTCTTTCCACAAACCACATATGGATTAACCAGAGTCATTGCATGTGTGTTCTTTCCACAAACCACATATGGATCCATTTGAGTAATTGCATGTTTGTTCTTATACTAAAACCACAAACTAGCACTAGAGTCATTGCATGTGTGTTCTTTTCCACAAACCACACATGGATCCACTAGACTCATTGGATGTGTGTTCTTTTCCACAAACAACTTATGGATAAACCAGTGGTCATTGCATGTGTGTTCTTTTCACAAACTACATGTGGACCCACTAGAGTCATTGTGTGTTCTTATACTAAAACTAGCACTAGAATCATTGCATGTGTGTTCTTTTCCATAAACCACTTATGGATCTATTAGAGTCATTGCATCTGTGTTATTTCCACAAACCACACATGTATCAACACTTAGAGTCATTGCATGTGTGTTATTTCCACAAACCACACATGGATCAACCACTAGAGTCATTGCATGTGTGTTCTTTCCACAAACCACACATGGATCAAGCAGTGTCATTGCATGTGTGTTCTTTCCACAAACCACATATGGATGAACCAGTGGTCATTGAATGTGTGTTCTTTTCCACAAACCACATACGAACCAACTAGAGTCATTGCATGTGTGTTCTTATACTAAAACCAACACTAGAATCATTGCATGTGTGTTCTTTTCACAAACCACACATGGATCCACCAGTGTCATTGCATGTGTGTTCTTTCCACAAAACACACATGGATCAACCAGTGGACGTTGCATGTGTGTTCTTTTCCACAAACCACATATGGATCAACCAGTGGTCATTGCATGTGTGTTCTTTCCACAAACCACAGAAGGATCAACCAGAGTTATTGCATGTGTTTTCTTTCCACAAACCACATATGGATCCATTTGAGTAATTGCATGTTTGTTCTTATACTAAAACCACAAACCAACACTAGAGTCATTGCATGTGTGTTCTTTTCCACAAACCACACATGGATCCACTAGACTCATTGCCTGTGTGTTCTTTTCCACAAACAACTTCTGGATCAACCAGTGGTCATTGCATGTGTGTTCTTTTCACAAAATACATGTGGACCCACTAGAGTCATTGTATGTGTGTTCTTATACTAAAACTAGCACTAGAGTCATTGCATGTCTATTCTTTTCCACAAACCACATATGGATCAACCAGTGGTCATTGCATGTGTGTTATTTCCACAAATCACACATGGATCAACCAATAGAGTCATTGCATGTGTGTTATTTCCACAAACCACACATGTATCAACCAATAGAGTCATTGCATGTGTGTTATTTCCACAAACCATACATGGATCAACCACTAGAGTCATTGCATGTGTGTGGTCTTTCCACAAACCACACACGGATCAAAGCAGTGTCATTGCATGTGTGTTCTTCCCACAAACCACATATGGATCAACCAGTGGTCATTGCATGTGTGTTCTTTTCCACAAACCACAAATGGATCAACCAGTGGTCATTGCATGTGTGTTCTTTCCACAAAGCACACATGGATCAACCAGTGGTCCTTGCTTGTTTGTTCTTTCCCCAAAGCACACATGGATCAACAAGTGGTCATTGCATGTGTGTTCGTTTCCACAAACCACACATGGATCCACTAGACTCATTGCATGTGTGTTCTTTTCCACAAACCACATATGGATCAACTAGTGGTCATTGCATGTGTGTTCTTTCCACAAACCTCATCTGGATCAACCAGAGTCATTGCATGTGTGTTCTTTCCACAAACCACATATGGATCCATTTGAGTAATTGCATGTTTGTTCTTATACTAAAACCACAAACCAGCACTAGAGTCATTGCATGTGTGTTCTTTTCCACAAACCACACATGGATCCACTAGACTCATTGCATGTGTGTTCTTATCCACAAACAAAATATGGATCAACTAGTGGTCATTGCATGTGTTTTCTTTTCACAAACTTCATGTGGACCCACGAGAGTCATTGTATGTGTGTTCTTATAATAAAACTAGCACTAGAGTCATTGCATGTGTGTTCTTTTCCACAAACCACATATGGATCAACCAGTGGTCATTGCATGTGTGTTATTTCCACAAATCACACATGGATCAACCAATAGAGTCATTGCATGTGTGTTATTTCCACAAACCACACATGGATCTACCACTAGAGTCATTGCATGTGTGTTCTTTCCACAAACCACACATGGATCAAGTAGTGTCATTGCAAGTGTGTTCTTTCCACAAACCACATATGGATCAACCAGTGGTCATTGCATGCGTTTTCTTTTCCACAAACCTCATATGGACCCACTAGAGTCATTGCATGTGTGTTCCTATACTAAAACCAACACCAGAGTCCTTGCATGTGTGTTCTTTTCACAAACCACACATGGATCCACCGTTGTCATTGCATGTCTGTTCTTTCCACAAACCACACATGGGTCAACCAGTGGTCATTGCATGTGTGTTCTTTTCCACAAACCACATATGGATCAACGAGTGGTCATTGCATGTGTGTTCTTTCCACAAACCACATATGGATCAACCAGAGTCATTGCATGTGTGTTCTTTCCACAAACCACATGTGGATCCATTTGAGTAATTGCATGTTTGTTCTTATACTAAAACCACAAACCAGCAACAGAGTCATTGCATGTGTGTTCTTTTCCACAAACCACACATGGATCCACTAGACTCATAGCATGTGTGTTCTTTTCCACAAACAACTTATGTATCAACCAGTGGTCATTGCATGTGTGTTCTTTTCACAAACTACATGTGGACCCACTAGAGTCATTGTATGTGTGTTCTTATACTAAAAGTAGCACTAGAGTCATTGCATGTGTGTTATTTTCCACAAACCACATATGGATCAACCAGTGGTCATGGCATGTGTGTTATTTCCACAAATCACACATGGATCAACCAATAGAGTCTTTGCATGTGTGTTATTTCCACAAACCACACATGGATCAACCACTAGAGTCATTGCATGTGTGTTCTTTCCACAAACCACACATGGATCAAGCAGTGTCATTGCAAGTGTGTTCTTTCCACAAACCACATATGGATCAACCAGTGGTCGTTGCATGTGTTTTCTTTTCCACAAACCACATATGGACCCACTAGAGTCATTGCATGTGTGTTCCTAAACTAAAACCAACACTAGAGTCCTTGCATGTGTGTTCTTTTCACAAACCACACATGGATCCACCATTGTCATTGCATGTGTGTTCTTTCCACAAACCACACATGGGTCAACCAGTGGTCATTGCATGTGTGTTCTTTTCCACAAACCGCATATGTATCAACTAGTGGTCATTGTATGTGTGTTCTTTCCACAAACCACATATGGATCAACCAGAGTCATTGCATGTGTGTTCTTTCCACAAACCACATATGGATCCATTTGAGTAATTGCATGGTTGTTATTATACTAAAACCACAAACCAGCACTAGAGTCATTGCATGTGTGTTCTTTTCCACAAATCACACATGGATCCACTAGACTCATTGCATATGTGTTCTTTTCCACAAATAACTTATGGATAAACCAGTGGTCATTGCATGTGTGTTCTTTTCACAAACTACATGTGGACCCACTAGAGTCATTGTGTGTTCTTATACTAAAACTAGCACTAGAATTATTGCATGTGTGTTCTTTTCCATAAACCACTTATGGATCTATTAGAGTCATTGCATGTGTGTTATTTCCACAAACCACACATGTATCAACCAATAGAGTCATTGCATGTGTGTTATTTCCACAAACCACACATGGATCAACCACTAGAGTCATTGCATGTGTGTTCTTTCCACAAACCACACATGGATCAAGTAGTGTCATTGCATGTGTGTTCTTTCCACAAACCACATATGGATCAACCAGTGGTCATTGAATGTGTGTTCTTTTCCACAAACCACATACGAACCAACTAGAGTCATTGCATGTGTTTTCTTATACTAAAACCAACAACAGAGTCATTGCATGTGTGTTCTTTTCACAAACCACCCATGGATCCACCACTGTCATTGCATGTGTGTTCTTTCCACAAACCACACATGGATCAACCAGTGGACGTTGCATGTGTGTTCTTTTCCACAAACCACATATGGATCAACCAGTGGTCATTGCATGTGTGTTCTTTCCACAAACCACATATGGATCAACCAGAGTCATTGCATGTGTGTTCTTTCCACAAACCACATATGAATCCATTTGAGTAATTGCATGTTTGTTCTTATACTAAAACCACAAACCACCACTAGAGTCATTGAACGTGTGTTCATTTCCACAGACCACACATGGATCCACTAGACTCATTGCCTGTGTGTTCTTTTCCACAAACAACTTATGGATCAACCAGTGGTCATTGCATGTGTGTTCTTTTCACAAACTACATGTGGACCCACTAGAGTCATTGTATGTGTGTTCTTATACTAAAACTAGCACTAGAGTCATTGCATGTGTGTTCTTTTCCACAAACCACATATGGATCAACCAGTGGTCATTGCATGTGTGTTATTTCCACAAACCACACATGTATCAACCAATAGATTCATTGCATGTGTGTTATTTCCACAAATCACACATGGATCAACCACTAGAGTCATTGCATGTGTGTTCTTTTCACAAACCACACATGGATCAAGCAGTGTCATTGCATGTGTGTTCTTCCCACAAACCACATATGGATCAACCAGTGGTCATTGCATGTGTGTTCTTTTCCACAAACCACATATGGACCCACTAGAGTCATTACATGTGTGTTCCTTCCACAAAGCACACATGGATCAACCAGTGGTCATTGCTTGTTTGTTCTTTCCACAAATCACACATGGATCAACAAGTGGTCATTGCATGTGTGTTCTTTTCCACAAACCACATATGGATCAACTAGTGGTCATTGCATGTGTGTTCTTTCCACAAACCTCATCTGGATCAACCAGAGTCATTGCATGTGTGTTCTTTCCACAAACCATATATGGATCCATTTGAGTAATTGCATGTTTGTTCTTATACTAAAACCACAAACCAGCACTAGAGTCATTGCATGTGTGTTCTTTTCCACAAACCACACATGGATCCACTAGACTCATTGCATGTGTGTTCTTATCCACAAACAAATTATGGATCAACTAGTGGTTATTGCATGTGTATTATTTTCACAAACTACATGTGGACCCACGAGAGTCATTGTATGTGTGTTCTTATAATAAAACTAGCACTAGAGTCATTGCATGTGTGTTCTTTTCCACAAACCACATATGGATCAACCAGTGGTCATTGCATGTGTGTTATTTCCAGAAATCACACATGGATCAACCAATAGAGTCATTGCATGTGTGTTATTTCCACAAACCACACATGGATCTACCACTAGAGTCATTGCATGCGTGTTCTTTCCACAAACCACACATGGATCAAGCAGTGTCATTCTAAGTGTGTTCTTTCCACAAACCACATATGGATCAACCAGTGGTCATTGCATGTGTTTTCTTTTCCACAAACCACATATGGACCCACTAGAGTCATTGCATGTGTGTTCCTATACTAAAAGCAACACTAGAGTCCTTGCATGTGTGTTCTTTTCACAAACCACACATGGATCCACCGTTGTCATTGCATGTGTGTTCTTTCCACAAACCACACATGGGTCAACCACTGGTCATTGCATGTGTGTTCTTTTCCACAAACCACATATGGATGAACCAGTGGTCATTGCATGTGTGTTCTTTCCACAAACCACATATGGATCAACCAGAGTCATTGCATGTGTGTTCTTTCCACAAACCACATGTCGATCCATTTGAGTAATTGCATTTTTGTTCTTATACTAAAACCACAAACCAGCAACAGAGTCATTGCATGTGTGTTCTTTTCCACAAACCACACATAGATCCACTAGACTCATTGCATGTGTGTTCTTTTCCACAAACAACTTATGGATCAACCAGTGGTCGTTGCATGTGTGTTCTTTTCACAAACTACATGTGGACCCACTAGAGTCATTGTATGTGTGTTCTTATACTAAAAGTAGCACTAGAGTCATTGCATGTGTGTTCTTTTCCACAAACCACATATGGATCAACCAGTGGTCATTGCATGTGTGTTATTTCCACAAATCACACATGGATCAACCAATAGAGTCATTGCATGTGTGTTATTTCCACAAACCACACATGGATCAACCACTAGAGTCATTGCATGTGTGTTCTTTCCACAAACCACACATGGATCAAGCAGTGTCATTGCAAGTGTGTTCTTTCCACAAACTACATATGGATCAACCAGTGGTCATTGCATGTGTTTTCTTTTCCACAAACCACATATGGACCCACTAGAGTCATTGCATGTGTGTTCCTAAACTAAAACCAACACTAGAGTCCTTGCATGGGTGTTCTTTTCACAAACCACACATGGATCCACCATTGTCATTGCATGTGTGTTCTTTCCACAAACCACACATGGGTCAACCAGTGGTCATTGCATGTGTGTTCTTTTCCACAAACCACATATGGATCAACCAGTGGTCATTGTATGTGTGTTATTTCCACAAACCACATATGGATCAACCAGAGTCATTGCATGTGTGTTCTTTCCACAAACCACATATGGATCCATTTGAGTAATTGCATGGTTGTTCTTATACTAAAACCACAAACCAGCACTAGAGTCATTGCATGTGTGTTCTTTTCCACAAACCACACATGGATCCACTAGACTCATTGCGTATGTGTTCTTTTCCACAAATAACTTATGGATAAACCAGTGGTCATTGCATGTGTGTTCTTTTCACAAACTACATGTGGACCCACTAGAGTCATTGTATGTGTGTTCTTATACTAAAACTAGCACTAGAGTCATTGCATATGTGTTCTTTTCCATAAACCACTTATGGATCCATTAGAGTCATTACATGTGTGTTATTTCCACAAACCACACATGGATCAACCAATAGAGTCATTGCATGTGTGTTATTTCCACAAACCACACATGGATTAACCACTGTCATTGCATGTGTGTTATTTCCACAAACCACACATGGATCAAGCAGTGTCATTGCATGTGTGTTCTTTCCAAAACCACATATGGATCAACTAGTGGTCATTGCATGTGTTTTCTTTTCCACAAACCACATATGGACCCTCTAGAGTCATTGCATGTGTGTTCTTATACTAAAACCAACACTAGAGTCATTGCATGTGTGTTCTTTTCACAAACCACACATGGATCCACCACTGTCATTGCATGTGTGTTCTTTCCACAAACCACACATGGATCAACCAGTGGTCATTGCATGTGTGTTCTTTTCCACAAACCACATATGGATCAACCAGTGGTCATTGCATGTGTGTTCTTTCCACAAACACAATATGGATCAACCAGAGTCATTGCATGTGTGTTCTTTCCACAAACCACATATGATTCCATTTGAGTAATTGCATGTTTGTTCTTATACTAAAACCACAAACCAGCACTAGAGTCATTGCATGTGTTTTGTTTTCCACAAACCACACATGGATCCACTAGACTCATTGCATGTGTGTTCTTTTCCACAAACAACTTATGGATCAACCAGTGGTCATTGCATGTGTCTTCTTTTCACTAACTACATGTGAACCCACTAGAGACATTGTATGTGTGTTCTTATACTAAAACTAGCACTAGAGTCATTGCATGTGTGTTCTTTTCTACAAACCACTTATTGATCCATTACAGTCATTGCGTGTGTGTTATTTCCACAAACCACACATGGATCAACCAATAGAGTCATTGCATGTGTGTTATTTCCAGAAACCACACATGGATCAACCACTAGAGTCATTGCATGTGTGTTCTTTCCACAAACCACACATGGATCAAGCAGTGTCATTGCATGTGTGTTCTTTCCACAAACCACATATGGATCAACCAGCGGTCATTGCATGTGTGTTCTTTTCCACAAACCACACATGGATGCAGTAGACTCATTGCATGTGTGTTCTTTTCCACAAACCACATATGAATCAACCAGTGGTCATTGCATGTGTGTTCTTTTCCACAAACCACACATGGATGCAGTAGACTCATTGCATGTGTGTTCTTTTCCACAAACCACATATGGATCAACCAGTGGTCATTACATGTGTGTTCTTTCCACAAATCACAGATGGATCAACCAGAGTCATTGCATGTGTGTTCTTTCCACAAACCACATATGGATACATTTGAGTAATTGCATGTTTGTTCTTATACTAAAACCACAAACCAGCACTAGAGTCATTGCATGTGTGTTCTTTTCCACAAACCACACATGGATCCACTAGACTCATTGCGTGTGTGTTCTTATCCACAAACAACTTATGGATCAACGAGTGGTTATTGCATGTGTGTTCTTTTCGCAAACTACATGTGGACCCACGAGAGTAATTGTATGTGTTTTCTTATACTAAAACTAGCACTAGAGTCATTGCATGTGTGTTCTTTTCCACAAACCACATATGGATCAACCAGTGGTCATTGCATGTGTGTTATTTCCACAAATCACAGATGGATCAACCAATAGAGTCACTGCATGTGTGTTATTTCCACAAACCACACATGGATCAACCACTAGAGTCATTGCATGTGTGTTATTTCCACAAACCACACATGGATCAACCACTAGAGTCATTGCATATGTCTTCTTTCCACAAACCACACATGGATCAAGCAGTGTCATTGCATGTGTGTTCTTTCCACAAACCACATATGGATCAACCAGTGGCCATTGCATGTGTTTTCTTTTCCACGAACCACATATGGACCCACTAGAGTCATTGCATGTGTGTTCCTATACTAAAACCAACACTAGAGTCATTGCATGTGTGTTCTTTTCACAAACCACACATGGATCCACCACTGTCATTGCATGTGTGTTCTTTCTACAAACCACACATGGATCAACCAGTGTACATTTCATGTGTATTCTTTTCCACAAACCACATATGGATCAACCAGTGGTCATTGCACGTGTGTTCTTTCCACAAAGCACATATGGATCAACCAGAGTCATTGCATGTGTGTTCTTTCCACAAACCACATATGGATCCATTTGAGTAATTGCATGTTTGTTCTTATACTAAAACCACAAACCAGCACTAGAGTCATTGCATGTGTGTTCTTTTCCACAAACCACACATGGATCCACTAGACTCATTGCATGTGTGTTCTTTTCCACAAACAACTTATGGATCAACTAGTGGTCATTGCATGTGTGTTCTTTTCACAAACTACATGTGGACCCACCAGAGTCATTATATGTGTTTTCTTATACTAAAACTAGCACTAGAGTCATTGCATGTGTGTTCTTTTCAACTAACCACACATGGATCAACCAATAGATTCATTGCATGTGTGTTATTTCCACAATCCACACATGGATCAACCACTAGAGTCATTGCATGTGTGTTCTTTCCACAAACCACACATGGATCAAGTAGTGTCATTGCATGTGTGTTCTTTCCACAAACCACATATGGATCAACCAGTGGTCATTGCATGTGTGTTCTTTCCACAAACCACATATGGATCAACCAGTGGTCATTGCATGTGTGTTCTTTTCCACAAACCACATATGGATCAACCATTGGTCATTGCATGTGTGTTCTTTCCACAAACCACACATGGATCAACCAGAGGTCATTGCATGTGTGTTCCTTTCCACAAACCACACATGGATGCACTAGACTCATTGCATGTGTGTTCCTTTCCACAAACCACATATGGATCAACCAGTGGTCATTGCATGTGTGTTCTTTCCACAAACCACATATGGATCAACCAGAGTCATTGCATGTGTGTTCTTTTCACAAACTACATGTGGACCCACTAGAGTCATTGTATGTGTGTTCTTATACTAAAACTAGCACTAGAGTCATTGCATGTGTGTTATTTTCCACAAACCACATATAGATCAACCAGTGGTCATTGCATGTGTGTTATTTCCACAAATCACACATGGATCAACCAATAGAGTCATTGCATGTGTGTTATTTCCATAAACCACACATGGATCAACCACTAGAGTCATTGCATGTGTGTTCTTTTCCACAAACAACTTATGGATCAACCAGTGGTCATTGCATGTGTCTTCTTTTCACTAACTACATGTGAACCCACTAGAGACATTGTATGTGTGTTCTTATACTAAAACTAGCACTAGAGTCATTGCATGTGTGTTCTTTTCCATAAACCAGTTATGGATCCATTAGAGTCATTGCATGTGTGTTATTTCCACAAACCACACATGGATCAACCAATAGAGTCATTGCATGTGTGTTGTTTCCACAAACCACACATGGATCAACCACTGTCATTGCATATGTGTTCTTTCCACAAACCACACATGGATCAAGCAGTGTCATTGCATGTGTGTTCTTTCCACAAACCACATATGGATCAACCGGCGGTCATTGCATGTGTGTTCTTTTCCACAAACCACACATGGATGCAGTAGACTCATTGCATGTGTGTTCTTTTCCACAAACCACATATGAATCAACCAGTGGTCATTGCATGTGTGTTCTTTTCCACAAACCACACATGGATGCAGTAGACTCATTGCATGTGTGTTCTTTTCCACAAACCACATATGGATCAACCAGTGGTCATTACATGTGTGTTCTTTCCACAAACCACATATGGATCAACCAGTGTCATTGCATGTGTGTTCTTTCCATAAACCACATATGGATACATTTGAGTAATTGCATGTTTGTTCTTATACTAAAACCACAAACCAGCACTAGAGTCATTGCATGTGTGTTCTTTTCCACAAACCAGACATGGATCCACTAGACTCATTGCGTGTGTGTTCTTATCCACAAACAACTTATGGATCAATGAGTGGTCATTGCATGTGTGTTCTTTTCGCAAACTACATGTGGACCCACGAGAGTAATTGTATGTGTGTTCTTATACTAAAACTAGCACTAGAGTCATTGCATGTGTGTTCTTTTCCACAAACCACATATGGATCAACCAGTGGTCATTGCATGTGTGTTATTTCCACAAATCACAGATGGATCAACCAATAGAGTCACTGCATGTGTGTTATTTCCACAAACCACACATGGATCAACCAATAGAGTCATTGCATGTGTGTTATTTCCACAAACCACACATGGATCAACCACTAGAGTCATTGCATATGTCTTCTTTCCACAAACCACACATGGATCAAGCAGTGTCATTGCATGTGTGTTCTTTCCACAAACCACATATGGATCAACCAGTGGCCATTGCATGTGTTTTCTTTTCCACGAACCACATATGGACCCACTAGAGTCATTGCATGTGTGTTCCTATACTAAAACCAACACTAGAGTCATTGCATGTGTGTTCTTTTCACAAACCACACATGGATCCACCACTGTCATTGCATGTGTGTTATTTCTACAAACCACACATGGATCAACCAGTGTACATTTCATGTGTGTTCTTTTCCACAAACCACATATGGATCAACCAGTGGTCATTGCACGTGTGTTCTTTCCACAAAGCACATATGGATCAACCAGAGTCATTGCATGTGTGTTCTTTCCACAAACCACATATGGATCCATTTGAGTAATTGCATGTTTGTTCTTATACTAAAACCACAAATCAGCACTAGAGTCATTGCATGTGTGTTCTTTTCCACAAACCACACATGGATCCACTAGACTCATTGCGTGTGTGTTCTTATCCACAAACAACTTATGGATCAACGAGTGGTTATTGCATGTGTGTTCTTTTCGCAAACTACATGTGGACCCACGAGAGTAATTGTATGTGTGTTCTTATACTAAAACTAGCACTAGAGTCATTGCATGTGTGTTCTTTTCCACAAACCACATATGGATCAACCAGTGGTCATTGCATGTGTGTTATTTCCACAAATCACAGATGGATCAACCAATAGAGTCACTGCATGTGTGTTATTTCCACAAACCACACATGGATCAACCACTAGAGTCATTGCATGTGTGTTATTTCCACAAACCACACATGGATCAACCACTAGAGTCATTGCATATGTCTTCTTTCCACAAACCACACATGGATCAAGCAGTGTCATTGCATGTGTGTTCTTTCCACAAACCACACATGGATCAAGCAGTGTCATTGCAAGTGTGTTCTTTCCACAAACCACATATGGATCAACCAGTGGTCATTGCATGTGTTTTCTTTTCCACAAACCACATATGGACCCACTAGAGTCATTGCATGTGTGTTCCTAAACTAAAACCAACACTAGAGTCCTTGCATGGGTGTTCTTTTCACAAACCACACATGGATCCACCATTGTCATTGCATGTGTGTTCTTTCCACAAACCACACATGGGTCAACCAGTGGTCATTGCATGTGTGTTCTTTTCCACAAACCACATATGGATCAACCAGTGGTCATTGTATGTGTGTTCTTTCCACAAACCACATATGGATCAACCAGAGTCATTGCATGTGTGTTCTTTCCACAAACCACATATGGATCCATTTGAGTAATTGGATGGTTGTTCTTATACTAAAACCACAAACCAGCACTAGAGTCATTGCATGTGTGTTCTTTTCCACAAACCACACATGGATCCACTAGACTCATTGCGTATGTGTTCTTTTCCACAAATAACTTATGGATAAACCAGTGGTCATTGCATGTGTGTTCTTTTCACAAACTACATGTGGACCCACTAGAGTCATTGTATGTGTGTTCTTATACTAAAACTAGCACTAGAGTCATTGCATATGTGTTCTTTTCCATAAACCACTTATGGATCCATTAGAGTCATTGCATGTGTGTTATTTCCACAAACCACACATGGATCAACCAATAGAGTCATTGCATGTGTGTTATTTCCACAAACCACACATGGATCAACCACTGTCATTGCATGTGTGTTCTTTCCACAAACCACACATGGATCAAGCAGTGTCATTGCATGTGTGTTCTTTCCAAAACCACATATGGATCAACTAGTGGTCATTGCATGTGTTTTCTTTTCCACAAACCACATATGGACCCTCTAGAGTCATTGCATGTGTGTTCTTATACTAAAACCAACACTAGAGTCATTGCATGTGTGTTCTTTTCACAAACCACACATGGATCCACCACTGTCATTGCATGTGTGTTCTTTCCACAAACCACACATGGATCAACCAGTGGTCATTGCATGTGTGTTCTTTTCCACAAACCACATATGGATCAACCAGTGGTCATTGCATGTGTGTTCTTTCCACAAACACAATATGGATCAACCAGAGTCATTGCATGTGTGTTCTTTCCACAAACCACATATGATTCCATTTGAGTAATTGCATGTTTGTTCTTATACTAAAACCACAAACCAGCACTAGAGTCATTGCATGTGTTTTGTTTTCCACAAACCACACATGGATCCGCTAGACTCATTGCATGTGTGTTCTTTTCCACAAACAACTTATGGATCAACCAGTGGTCATTGCATGTGTCTTCTTTTCACTAACTACATGTGAACCCACTAGAGACATTGTATGTGTGTTCTTATACTAAAACTAGCACTAGAGTCATTGCATGTGTGTTCTTTTCTACAAACCACTTATTGATCCATTACAGTCATTGCGTGTGTGTTATTTCCACAAACCACACATGGATCAACCAATAGAGTCATTGCATGTGTGTTATTTCCAGAAACCACACATGGATCAACCACTAGAGTCATTGCATGTGTGTTCTTTCCACAAACCACACATGGATCAAGCAGTGTCATTGCATGTGTGTTCTTTCCACAAACCACATATGGATCAACCAGCGGTCATTGCATGTGTGTTCTTTTCCACAAACCACACATGGATGCAGTAGACTCATTGCATGTGTGTTCTTTTCCACAAACCACATATGAATCAACCAGTGGTCATTGCATGTGTGTTCTTTTCCACAAATCACACATGGATGCAGTAGACTCATTGCATGTGTGTTCTTTTCCACAAACCACATATGGATCAACCAGTGGTCATTACATGTGTGTTCTTTCCACAAACCACATATGGATCAACCAGAGTCATTGCATGTGTGTTCTTTCCACAAACCACATATGGATACATTTGAGTAATTGCATGTTTGTTCTTATACTAAAACCACAAACCAGCACTAGAGTCATTGCATGTGTGTTCTTTTCCACAAACCACACATGGATCCACTAGACTCATTGCGTGTGTGTTCTTATCCACAAACAACTTATGGATCAACGAGTGGTTATTGCATGTGTGTTCTTTTCGCAAACTACATGTGGACCCACGAGAGTAATTGTATGTGTGTTCTTATACTAAAACTAGAACTAGAGTCATTGCATGTGTGTTCTTTTCCACAAACCACATATGGATCAACCAGTGGTCATTGCATGTGTGTTATTTCCACGAATCACAGATGGATCAACCAATAGAGTCACTGCATGTGTGTTATTTCCACAAACCACACATGGATCAACCACTAGAGTCATTGCATGTGTGTTATTTCCACAAACCACACATGGATCAACCACTAGAGTCATTGCATATGTCTTCTTTCCACAAACCACACATGGATCAATCAGTGTCATTGCATGTGTGTTCTTTCCACAAACCACATATGGATCAACCAGTGGCCATTGCATGTGTTTTCTTTTCCACGAACCACATATGGACCCACTAGAGTCATTGCATGTGTGTTCCTATACTAAAACCAACACTAGAGTCATTGCATGTGTGTTCTTTTCACAAACCACACATGGATCCACCACTGTCATTGCATGTGTGTTCTTTCTACAAACCACACATGGATCAACCAGTGTACATTTCATGTGTATTCTTTTCCACAAACCACATATGGATCAACCAGTGGTCATTGCACGTGTGTTCTTTCCACAAAGCACATATGGATCAACCAGAGTCATTGCATGTGTGTTCTTTCCACAAACCACATATGGATCCATTTGAGTAATTGCATGTTTGTTCTTATACTAAAACCACAAACCAGCACTAGAGTCATTGCATGTGTGTTCTTTTCCACAAACCACACATGGAT
This sequence comes from Avena sativa, assembly GCA_916181665.1. Taxonomy (NCBI): domain Eukaryota; kingdom Viridiplantae; phylum Streptophyta; class Magnoliopsida; order Poales; family Poaceae; genus Avena; species Avena sativa. Next base: position 237,036,361 of record OV702286.1, read on the forward strand.
CCACTAGACTCATTGCGTATGTGTTCTTTTCCACAAATAACTTATGGATAAACCAGTGGTCATTGCATGTGTGTTCTTTTCACAAACTACATGTGGACCCACTAGAGTCATTGTATGTGTGTTCTTATACTAAAACTAGCACTAGAGTCATTGCATATGTGTTCTTTTCCATAAACCACTTATGGATCCATTAGAGTCATTGCATGTGTGTTATTTCCACAAACCACACATGGATCAACCAATAGAGTCATTGCATGTGTGTTATTTCCACAAACCACACATGGATCAACCACTGTCATTGCATGTGTGTTCTTTCCACAAACCACACATGGATCAAGCAGTGTCATTGCATGTGTGTTCTTTCCAAAACCACATATGGATCAACTAGTGGTCATTGCATGTGTTTTCTTTTCCACAAACCACATATGGACCCTCTAGAGTCATTGCATGTGTGTTCTTATACTAAAACCAACACTAGAGTCATTACATGTGTGTTCTTTTCACAAACCACACATGGATCCACCACTGTCATTGCATGTGTGTTCTTTCCACAAACCACACATGGATCAACCAGTGGTCATTGCATGTGTGTTCTTTTCCACAAACCACATATGGATCAACCAGTGGTCATTGCATGTGTGTTCTTTCCACAAACACAATATGGATCAACCAGAGTCATTGCATGTGTGTTCTTTCCACAAACCACATATGATTCCATTTGAGTAATTGCATGTTTGTTCTTATACTAAAACCACAAACCAGCACTAGAGTCATTGCATGTGTTTTGTTTTCCACAAACCACACATGGATCCGCTAGACTCATTGCATGTGTGTTCTTTTCCACAAACAACTTATGGATCAACCAGTGGTCATTGCATGTGTCTTCTATTCACTAACTACATGTGAACCCACTAGAGACATTGTATGTGTGTTCTTATACTAAAACTAGCACTAGAGTCATTGCATGTGTGTTCTTTTCTACAAACCACTTATTGATCCATTACAGTCATTGCGTGTGTGTTATTTCCACAAACCACACATGGATCAACCAATAGAGTCATTGCATGTGTGTTATTTCCAGAAACCACACATGGATCAACCACTAGAGTCATTGCATGTGTGTTCTTTCCACAAACCACACATGGATCAAGCAGTGTCATTGCATGTGTGTTCTTTCCACAAACCACATATGGATCAACCAGCGGTCATTGCATGTGTGTTCTTTTCCACAAACCACACATGGATGCAGTAGACTCATTGCATGTGTGTTCTTTTCCACAAACCACATATGAATCAACCAGTGGTCATGCATGTGTGTTCTTTTCCACAAATCACACATGGATGCAGTAGACTCATTGCATGTGTGTTCTTTTCCACAAACCACATATGGATCAACCAGTGGTCATTACATGTGTGTTCTTTCCACAAACCACATATGGATCAACCAGAGTCATTGCATGTGTGTTCTTTCCACAAACCACATATGGATACATTTGAGTAATTGCATGTTTGTTCTTATACTAAAACCACAAACCAGCACTAGAGTCATTGCATGTGTGTTCTTTTCCACAAACCACACATGGATCCACTAGACTCATTGCGTGTGTGTTCTTATCCACAAACAACTTATGGATCAACGAGTGGTTATTGCATGTGTGTTCTTTTCGCAAACTACATGTGGACCCACGAGAGTAATTGTATGTGTGTTCTTATACTAAAACTAGAACTAGAGTCATTGCATGTGTGTTCTTTTCCACAAACCACATATGGATCAACCAGTGGTCATTGCATGTGTGTTATTTCCACGAATCACAGATGGATCAACCAATAGAGTCACTGCATGTGTGTTATTTCCACAAACCACACATGGATCAACCACTAGAGTCATTGCATGTGTGTTATTTCCACAAACCACACATGGATCAACCACTAGAGTCATTGCATATGTCTTCTTTCCACAAACCACACATGGATCAATCAGTGTCATTGCATGTGTGTTCTTTCCACAAACCACATATGGATCAACCAGTGGCCATTGCATGTGTTTTCTTTTCCACGAACCACATATGGACCCACTAGAGTCATTGCATGTGTGTTCCTATACTAAAACCAACACTAGAGTCATTGCATGTGTGTTCTTTTCACAAACCACACATGGATCCACCACTGTCATTGCATGTGTGTTCTTTCTACAAACCACACATGGATCAACCAGTGTACATTTCATGTGTATTCTTTTCCACAAACCACATATGGATCAACCAGTGGTCATTGCACGTGTGTTCTTTCCACAAAGCACATATGGATCAACCAGAGTCATTGCATGTGTGTTCTTTCCACAAACCACATATGGATCCATTTGAGTAATTGCATGTTTGTTCTTATACTAAAACCACAAACCAGCACTAGAGTCATTGCATGTGTGTTCTTTTCCACAAACCACACATGGATCCACTAGACTCATTGCATGTGTGTTCTTTTCCACAAACAACTTATGGATCAACTAGTGGTCATTGCCTGTGTGTTCTTTTCACAAACTACATGTGGACCCACCAGAGTCATTATATGTGTTTTCTTATACTAAAACTAGCACTAGAGTCATTGCATGTGTGTTCTTTTCAACTAACCACACATGGATCAACCAATAGATTCATTGCATGTGTGTTATTTCCACAATCCACACATGGATCAACCACTAGAGTCATTGCATGTGTGTTCTTTCCACAAACCACACATGGATCAAGAAGTGTCATTGCATGTGTGTTCTTTCCACAAACCACATATGGATCAACCAGTGGTCATTGCATGTGTGTTCTTTCCACAAACCACATATGGATCAACCAGTGGTCATTGCATGTGTGTTCTTTTCCACAAACCACATATGGATCAACCATTGGTCATTGCATGTGTGTTCTTTCCACAAACCACACATGGATCAACCAGAGGTCATTGCATGTGTGTTCCTTTCCACAAACCACACATGGATGCACTAGACTCATTGCATGTGTGTTCCTTTCCACAAACCACATATGGATCAACCAGTGGTCATTGCATGTGTGTTCTTTCCACAAACCACATATGGATCAACCAGAGTCATTGCATGTGTGTTCTTTTCACAAACTACATGTGGACCCACTAGAGTCATTGTATGTGTGTTCTTATACTAAAACTAGCACTAGAGTCATTGCATGTGTGTTATTTTCCACAAACCACATATGGATCAACCAGTGGTCATTGCATGTGTGTTATTTCCACAAATCACACATGGATCAACCAATAGAGTCATTGCATGTGTGTTATTTCCATAAACCACACATGGATCAACCACTAGAGTCATTGCATGCGTGTTCTTTTCCACAAACAACTTATGGATCAACCAGTGGTCATTGCATGTGTCTTCTTTTCACTAACTACATGTGAACCCACTAGAGACATTGTATGTGTGTTCTTATACTAAAACTAGCACTAGAGTCATTGCATGTGTGTTCTTTTCCATAAACCAGTTATGGATCCATTAGAGTCATTGCATGTGTGTTATTTCCACAAACCACACATGGATCAACCAATAGAGTCATTGCATGTGTGTTGTTTCCACAAACCACACATGGATCAACCACTGTCATTGCATATGTGTTCTTTCCACAAACCACACATGGATCAAGCAGTGTCATTGCATGTGTGTTCTTTCCACAAACCACATATGGATCAACCAGCGGTCATTGCATGTGTGTTCTTTTCCACAAACCACACATGGATGCAGTAGACTCATTGCATGTGTGTTCTTTTCCACAAACCACATATGAATCAACCAGTGGTCATTGCATGTGTGTTCTTTTCCACAAACCACACATGGATGCAGTAGACTCATTGCATGTGTGTTCTTTTCCACAAACCACATATGGATCAACCAGTGGTCATTACATGTGTGTTCTTTCCACAAACCACATATGGATCAACCAGAGTCATTGCATGTGTGTTCTTTCCATAAACCACATATGGATACATTTGAGTAATTGCATGTTTGTTCTTATACTAAAACCACAAACCAGCACTAGAGTCATTGCATGTGTGTTCTTTTCCACAAACCAGACATGGATCCACTAGACTCATTGCGTGTGTGTTCTTATCCACAAACAACTTATGGATCAACGAGTGGTCATTGCATGTGTGTTCTTTTCGCAAACTACATGTGGACCCACGAGAGTAATTGTATGTGTGTTCTTATACTAAAACTAGCACTAGAGTCATTGCATGTGTGTTCTTTTCCACAAACCACATATGGATCAACCAGTGGTCATTGCATGTGTGTTATTTCCACAAATCACAGATGGATCAACCAATAGAGTCACTGCATGTGTGTTATTTCCACAAACCACACATGGATCAACCAATAGAGTCATTGCATGTGTGTTATTTCCACAAACCACACATGGATCAACCACTAGAGTCATTGCATATGTCTTCTTTCCACAAACCACACATGGATCAAGCAGTGTCATTGCATGTGTGTTCTTTCCACAAACCACATATGGATCAACCAGTGGCCATTGCATGTGTTTTCTTTTCCACGAACCACATATGGACCCACTAGAGTCATTGCATGTGTGTTCCTATACTAAAACCAACACTAGAGTCATTGCATGTGTGTTCTTTTCACAAACCACACATGGATCCACCACTGTCATTGCATGTGTGTTCTTTCTACAAACCACACATGGATCAACCAGTGTACATTTCATGTGTGTTCTTTTCCACAAACCACATATGGATCAACCAGTGGTCATTGCACGTGTGTTCTTTCCACAAAGCACATATGGATCAACCAGAGTCATTGCATGTGTGTTCTTTCCACAAACCACATATGGATCCATTTGAGTAATTGCATGTTTGTTCTTATACTAAAACCACAAACCAGCACTAGAGTCATTGCATGTGTGTTCTTTTCCACAAACCACACATGGATCCACTAGACTCATTGCATGTGTGTTCTTTTCCACAAACAACTTATGGATCAACTAGTGGTCATTGCATGTGTGTTCTTTTCACAAACTACATGTGGACCCACCAGAGTCATTATATGTGTTTTCTTATACTAAAACTATCACTAGAGTCATTGCATGTGTGTTCTTTTCAACAAACCACACATGGATCAACCAATAGATTCATTGCATGTGTGTTATTTCCACAATCCACACATGGATCAACCACTAGAGTCATTGCATGTGTGTTCTTTCCACAAACCACACATGGATCAAGAAGTGTCATTGCATGTGTGTTCTTTCCACAAACCACATATGGATCAACCAGTGGTCATTGCATGTGTTTTCTTTTCTTTTCCACAAACCACATATGGACCCACTAGAGTCATTGCATGTGTGTTCCTATACTAAAACCAACACTAGAGTCATTACATGTGTGTTCTTTTCACAAACCACACATGGATCCACCACTGTCATTGCATGTGTGTTCTTTCCACAAACCACACATGGATCAACCAGTGTACATTGCATGTGTGTTCTTTTCCACAAACCACATATGGATCAACCAGTGGTCATTGCATGTGTGTTCTTTCCACAAACCACACATGGATCAACCACTAGAGTCATTGCATGTGTGTTCTTTCCACAAACCACATATGGATCCATTTGAGTAATTGCATGTTTGTTCTTATACTAAAACCACAAACCAGCACTAGAGTCATTGCATGTCTGATCTTTTCCACAAACCACACATGGATCCACTAGACTCATTGCATGTGTGTTCTTTTCCACAAACAACTTATGGATCAACCCGTGGTCATTGCATGTGTGTTCTTTTCACAAACTACTTGTGGACCCACTAGAGTCATTGTATGTGTGTTCTTATACTAAAACTAGCACTAGAGTCATTGCATGTGTTTTTTTCCATAAACCACTTATGGATCCATTAGGGTCATTGCATGTGTGTTATTTCCACAAACCACACAAGGATCAACCAATAGAGTCATTGCATGTGTGTTATTTCCACAAACCACACATGGATCAACCACTGTCATTGCATGTGTGTTCTTTCCACAAACCACACATGGATCAAGAAGTGTCATTGCACGTGTGTTCTTTCCACAAACCACATATGGATCAACCAGTGGTCATTGCATGTGTTTTCTTGTCCACAAACCACATATGGACCCACTAGAGTCATTGCATGTGTGTTCTTATACTAAAACCAACACTAGAGTCATTGCATGTGTGTTCTTTTCACAAACCACACATGGATCCACCACTGTCATTGCATGTGTGTTCTTTCCACAAACCAGACATGGATCAACTAGTTGTCATTGCATGTGTGTTCTTTTCCACAAACCACATATGGATCAACCCGTCGTCATTGCATGTGTGTTCTTTCCACAAACCACATATGCATCAACCAGAGTCATTGCATGTGTGTTCTTTCCACAAACCACATATGGATCCATTTGAGTAATTGCATGTTTGTTCTTATACTAAAACCACAAACCAGCACTAGAGTCATTGCATGTGTGATCTTTTCCACAAACCACGCATGGATCCACTAGACTCATTGCATGTGTGTTCTTTTCCACAAACAACTTATGGATCAACCAGTGGTCATTGCATGTGTGTTCTTTTCACAACCTACATGTGGACCCACTAGAGTCATTGTATGTGTGTTCTTATACTAAAACTAGCACTAGAGTCATTGCATATGTGTTCTTTTCCATAAACCACTTATGGATACATTAGAGTCATTGCATGTGTGTTCTTTTCCACAAACCACATATGGATCAACCAGTGGTCATTGCATGTGTGTTATTTCCACAAATCACACATGGATCAACCAGTAGAGTCATTGCATGTGTGTTATTTCCACAAACCACACATGGATCAACCACTAGAGTCATTGCATGTGTGTTCTTTCCACAAACCACACATGAATCAAGCAGTGTCATTGCATGTGTGTTCTTTCCACAAACCACATATGGATCAACCAGTGGTCATTGCATATGTTTTCTTTTCTTTTCCACAAACCACATATGGACCCACTAGAGTCATTGCATGTGTGTTCCTATACTAAAACCAACACTAGTATCATTGCATGTGTGTTCTTTTCACAAACCACACATGAATCCACCACTGTCATTGCATGTGTCTTCTTTCCACAAACCACACATGGATCAACCAGTGTACATTGCATGTGTGTTCTTTTCCACAAACCACATATGGATCAACCAGTGGTCATTGCATGTGTGTTCTTTCCACAAACCACATATGGATCAACCAGAGTCATTGCATGTGTGTTCTTTCCACAAACCACATATGGATCCATTTGAGTAATTGCATGTTTGTTCTTATACTAAAACCACAAACCAGCACTAGAGTCATTGCATGTGTGTTCTTTTCCACAAACCACACATGGATCCACTAGACTCATTGCATGTGTTTTTTTTCTGCAAACAACTTATGGATCAACCAGTGGTCATTACATGTGTGTTCTTTTCACAAACTACATGTGGACCCACTAGAGTCATTGTATGTGTGTTCTTATACTAAAACTAGCATTAGAGTCATTGCATGTGTGTTCTTTTCCACAAACCACACATGGATCATCCAATAGATTCATTGCATGTGTGTTATTTCCACAATCCACACATGGATCAACCACTAGAGTCATTGCATGTGTGTTCTTTCCACAAACCACATATGGATCCATTTGAGTAATTGCATGTTTGTTCTTATACTAAAACCACAAACCAGCACTAGAGTCATTGCATGTGTGTTCTTTTCCACAAATCACACATGGATCCACTAGACTCATTGCATGTGTGTTCTTTTCCACAAACAACTTATGGATCAACCCGTGGTCATTGCATGTGTGTTCTTTTCACAAACTACTTGTGGACCCACTAGAGTCATTGTATGTGTGTTCTTATACTAAAACTAGCACTAGAGTCATTGCATGTGTTTTTTTTCCATAAACCACTTATGGATCCATTAGAGTCATTGCATGTGTGTTATTTCCACAAACCACACAAAGATCAACCAATAGAGTCATTGCATGTGTGTTATTTCCACAAACCACGCATGGATCAACCACTGTCATTGCATGTGTGTTCTTTCCACAAACCACACATGGATCAATAAGTGTCATTGCACGTGTGTTCTTTCCACAAACCACATATGGATCAACCAATGGTCATTGCATGTGTTTTCTTTTCCACAAACCACATATGGACCCACTAGAGTCATTGCATGTGTGTTCTTATACTAAAACCAACACTAGAGTCATTGCATGTGTGTTGTTTTCACAAACCACACATGGATCCACCACTGTCATTGCATGTGTGTTCTTTCCACAAACCAGACATGGATCAACCAGTTGTCATTTCATGTGTGTTCTTTTCCACAAACCACATATGGATCAACCAGTCGTCATTGCATGTGTGTTCTTTCCACAAACCACATATGGATCAACCAGAGTCATTGCATGTGTGTTCTTTCCACAAACCACATATGGATCCATTTGAGTAATTGCATGTTTGTTCTTATACTAAAACCACAAACCAGCACTAGAGTCATTGCATGTGTGATCTTTTCCACAAACCACGGATGGATCCACTAGACTCATTGCATGTGTGTTCTTTTCCACAAACAACTTATGGATCAACCAGTGGTCATTGCATGTTTGTTCTTTTCACAAACTACATGTGGACCCACTAGAGTCATTGTATGTGTGTTCTTATACTAAAACTAGCACTAGAGTCATTGCATATGTGTTCTTTTCCATAAACCACTTATGGATCCATTAGAGTCATTGCATGTGTGTTATTTTCCACAAACCACATATGGATCAACCAGTGGTCATTGCATGTTTGTTATTTCCACAAATCACACATGGATCAACCAATAGAGTCATTGCATGTGTGTTATTTCCACAAACCACACATGGATCAACCACTAGAGTCATTGCATGTGTGTTCTTTCCACAAACCACACATGGATCAAGCAGTGTCATTGCATGTGTGTTCTTTCCACAAACCACATATGGATCAACCAGTGGTCATTGCATGTGTTTTCTTTTCTTTTCCACAAACCACATATGGACCCACTAGAGTCATTGCATGTGTGTTCCTATACTAAAACCAACACTAGAGTCATTGAATGTGTGTTCTTTTCACAAACCACACATGGATCCACCACTGTCATTGCATGTGTGTTCTTTCCACAAACCACACATGGATTAACCAGTGGTCATTGCATGTGTGTACTTTTCCACAAACCACATATGGATCAACCAGTGGTCATTGCATGTGTGTTCTTTTCACAAACTACATGTCGACCCACTAGAGTCATTGTATGTGTGTTCTTATACTAAAACTAGCACTAGAGTCATTGCATATGTGTTCTTTTCCATAAACCACTTATGGATCCATTAGAGTCATTGCATGTGTGTTCTTTTCACAAACTACATGTCGACCCACTAGAGTCATTGCATGTGTGTTCTTTCCACAAACCACATATGCATCAACCAGAGTCATTGCATGTGTGTTCTTTCCACAAACCACATATGGATCCATTTGAGTAATTGCATGTTTGTTCTTATACTAAAACCACAAACCAGCACTAGAGTCATTGCATGTGTGATCTTTTCCACAAACCACGCATGGATCCACTAGACTCATTGCATGTGTGTTCTTTTCCACAAACAACTTATGGATCAACCAGTGGTCATTGCATGTGTGTTCTTTTCACAACCTACATGTGGACCCACTAGAGTCATTGTATGTGTGTTCTTATACTAAAACTAGCACTAGAGTCATTGCATATGTGTTCTTTTCCATAAACCACTTATGGATACATTAGAGTCATTGCATGTGTGTTCTTTTCCACAAACCACATATGGATCAACCAGTGGTCATTGCATGTGTGTTATTTCCACAAATCACACATGGATCAACCAGTAGAGTCATTGCATGTGTGTTATTTCCACAAATCACACATGGATCAACCACTAGAGTCATTGCATGTGTGTTCTTTCCACAAACCACACATGAATCAAGCAGTGTCATTGCATGTGTGTTCTTTCCACAAACCACATATGGATCAACCAGTGGTCATTGCATATGTTTTCTTTTCTTTTCCACAAACCACATATGGACCCACTAGAGTCATTGCATGTGTGTTCCTATACTAAAACCAACACTAGTATCATTGCATGTGTGTTCTTTTCACAAACCACACATGAATCCACCACTGTCATTGCATGTGTCTTCTTTCCACAAACCACACATGGATCAACCAGTGTACATTGCATGTGTGTTCTTTTCCACAAACCACATATGGATCAACCAGTGGTCATTGCATGTGTGTTCTTTCCACAAACCACATATGGATCAACCAGAGTCATTGCATGTGTGTTCTTTCCACAAACCACATAGGGATCCATTTGAGTAATTGCATGTTTGTTCTTATACTAAAACCACAAACCAGCACTAGAGTCATTGCATGTGTGTTCTTTTCCACAAACCACACATGGATCCACTAGACTCATTGCATGTGTTTTTTTTCCGCAAACAACTTATGGATCAACCAGTGGTCATTACATGTGTGTTCTTTTCACAAACTACATGTGGACCCACTAGAGTCATTGTATGTTTGTTCTTATACTAAAACTAGCACTAGAGTCATTGCATGTGTGTTCTTTTGCACAAACCACACATGGATCATCCAATAGATTCATTGCATGTGTGTTATTTCCACAATCCACACATGGATCAACCACTAGAGTCATTGCATGTGTGTTCTTTCCACAAACCACATATGGATCCATTTGAGTAAATGCATGTTTGTTCTTATACTAAAACCACAAACCAGCACTAGAGTCATTGCATGTGTGTTCTTTTCCACAAATCACACATGGATCCACTAGACTCATTGCATGTGTGTTCTTTTCCACAAACAACTTATGGATCAACCCGTGGTCATTGCATGTGTGTTCTTTTCACAAACTACTTGTGGACCCACTAGAGTCATTGTATGTGTGTTCTTATACTAAAACTAGCACTAGAGTCATTGCATGTGTTTTTTTCCATAAACCACTTATGGATCCATTAGAGTCATTGCATGTGTGTTATTTCCACAAACCACACAAGGATCAACCAATAGAGTCATTGCATGTGTGTTATTTCCACAAACCACGCATGGATCAACCACTGTCATTGCATGTGTGTTCTTTCCACAAACCACACATGGATCAAGAAGTGTCATTGCACGTGTGTTCTTTCCACAAACCACATATGGATCAACCAGTGGTCATTGCATGTGTTTTCTTTTCCACAAACCACATATGGACCCACTAGAGTCATTGCATGTGTGTTCTTATACTAAAACCAACACTAGAGTCATTGCATGTGTGTTCTTTTCACAAACCACACATGGATCCACCACTGTCATTGCATGTGTGTTCTTTCCACAAACCAGACATGGATCAACCAGTTGTCATTGCATGTGTGTTCTTTTCCACAAACCACATATGGATCAACCAGTCGTCATTGCATGTGTGTTCTTTCCACAAACCACATATGGATCAACCAGAGTCATTGCATGTGTGTTCTTTCCACAAACCACATATGGATCCATTTGAGTAATTGCATGTTTGTTCTTATACTAAAACCACAAACCAGCACTAGAATCATTGCATGTGTGATCTTTTCCACAAACCACGCATGGATCCACTAGACTAATTGCATGTGTGTTCTTTTCCACAAACAACTTATGGATCAACCAGTGGTCATTGCATGTTTGTTCTTTTCACAAACTACATGTGGACCCACTAGAGTCATTGTATGTGTGTTCTTATACTAAAACTAGCACTAGAGTCATTGCATATGTGTTCTTTTCCATAAACCACTTATGGATCCATTAGAGTCATTGCATGTGTGTTCTTTTCCACAAACCACATATGGATCAACCAGTGGTCATTGCATGTGTGTTATTTCCACAAATCACACATCGATCAACCAATAGAGTCATTGCATGTGTGTTATTTCCACAAACCACACATGGATCAACCACTAGAGTCATTGCATGTGTGTTCTTTCCACAAACCACACATGGATCAAGCAGTGTCATTGCATGTGTGTTCTTTCCACAAACCACATATGGATCAACCAGTGGTCATTGCATGTGTTTTCTTTTCTTTTCCACAAACCACATATGGACCCACTAGAGTCATTGCATGTGTGTTCCTATACTAAAACCAACACTAGAGTCATTGAATGTGTGTTCTTTTCACAAACCACACATGGATCCACCACTGTCATTGCATGTGTGTTCTTTCCACAAACCACACATGGATTAACCAGTGGTCATTGCATGTGTGTAATTTTCCACAAACCACATATGGATCAACCAGTGGTCATTGCATGTGTGTTCTTTCCACAAACCACATATGGATCAACCAGAGTCATTGCATGTGTGTTCTTTCCACAAACCACATATGGATCCATTTGAGTAATTGCATGTTTGTTCTTATACTAAAACTACAAACCAGCACTAGAGTCATTGCATGTGTGTTCTTTTCCACAAACCACACATGGATCCACTAGACTCATTGCATGTGTGTTCTTTTCCACAAACAACTTATGGATCAACCCGTGGTCATTGCATGTGTGTTCTTTTCACAAACTACTTGTGGACCCACTAGAGTCATTGTATGTGTGCTCTTATACTAAAACTAGCACTAGAGTCATTGCATGTGTTTTTTTCCATAAACCACTTATGGATCCATTAGAGTCATTGCATGTGTGTTGTTTCCACAAACCACACAAGGATCAACCAATAGAGTCATTGCAAGTGTGTTATTGCCACAAACCACACATGGATCAACCACTGTCATTGCATGTGTGTTCTTTCCACAAACCACACATGGATCAAGAAGTGTCATTGCATGTGTGTTCTTTCCACAAACCACATATGGATCAACCAGTGGTCATTGCATGTGTTTTCTTTTCCACAAACCACATATGGACTCACTAGAGTCATTGCATGTGTGTTCTTATACTAAAACTAACACTAGAGTCATTGCATGTGTGTTCTTTTCACAAACCACACATGGATCCACCACTATCATTGCATGTGTGTTCTTTCCACAAACCACACATGGATCAACCAGTTGTCATTGCATGTGTGTTCTTTTCCACAAACCACATATGGATCAACCAGTGGTCATTGCATGTGTGTTCTTTCCACAAACCACATATGGATCAACCAGAGTCATTGCATGTGTGTTCTTTCCACAAACCACATATGGATCCATTTGAGTAATTGCATGTTTGTTCTTATACTAAAACCACAAACCAGCACTAGAGTCATTGCATGTGTGTTCTTTTCCACAAACCACGCATGGATCCACTAGACTCATTGCATGTGTGTTCTTTTCCACAAACAACTTATGGATCCACCAGTGGTCATTGCATGTGCGTTCTTTTCACAAACTACATGTGGACCCACTAGAGTCATTGTATGTGTGTTCTTGTACTAAAACTAGCACTAGAGTCATTGCATATGTGTTCTTTTCCATAAACCACTTATGGATCCATTAGAGTCATTGCATGTGTGTTCTTTTCCACAAACTACATATGGATCAACCAGTGGTCATTGCATGTGTGTTATTTCCACAAATCACTCATGGATCAACCAATAGAGTCATTGCATGTGTGTTATTTCCACAAACCACACATGGATCAACCACTAGAGTCATTGCATGTGTGTTCTTTCCACAAACCACATATGGATCAACCAATGGTCATTGCATGTGTTTTCTTTTCCACAAACCACATATGGACCCACTAGAGTCATTGCATGTGTGTTCCTATACTAAAACCAACACTAGAGTCATTGCATGTGTGTTCTTTTGACAAAAAACACATGGATCCACCACTGTCATTGCATGTGTGTTCTTTCCACAAACCACACATGGATCAACCAGTGTACATTGCATGTGTGTTCTTTTCCACAAACCACATATGGATCAACCAGTGGTCATTGCATGTGTGTTCTTTCCACAAACCACATATGGATCAACCAGAGTCATTGCATGTGTGTTCTTTCCACAAACCACATATGGATCCATTTGAGTAATTGCATGTTTGTTCTTATACTAAAACCACAAACCAGCATTAGAGTCATTGCATGTGTGTTCTTTTCCACAAACCACACATGGATCCACTAGACTCATTGCATGTGTGTTCTTTTCCACAAACAACTTATGCATCAACCAGTGGTCATTGCATGTGTGTTCTTTTCACAAACTACATGTGGACCCACTAGAGTCATTGTATGTGTGTTCTTATACTAAAACTAGCACTAGAGTCATTGCATGTGTGTTCTTTTCCACAAACCACATATGGATCAACCAGTGGTCATTGCTTGTGTGTTATTACCACAAATCACACATGGATCAACCGATAGAGTCATTGCATGTGTGTTATTTCCACAAACCACACATGGATCAACCACTAGAGTCATTGCATGTGTGTTCTTTCCACAAACCACACATGGATCAAGCATTGTCATTGCATGTGTGTTCTTTCCACAAACCACATATGGATCAACCAGTGGTCATTGCATGTGTGTTCTTTTCCACAAAGCACATATGAACCCACTAGAGTCATTGCATGTGTGTTCCTATACTAAAACCAACACTAGAGTCATTGCATGTGTGTTATTTTCACAAACCACACATGGATCCACCACTGTCATTGAATGCGTGTTCTTTCCACAAACCACACATGGATCAACCAGTGTATATTGCATGTGTGTTCTTTTCCACAAACCACATATGGATCAACCAGTGGTCATTGCATGTGTGTTCTTTCCACAAACCACATATGGATCAACCAGAGTCATTGCATGTGTGTTCTTTCCACAAACCACATATGGATCCATTTCAGTAATTGCATGTTTGTTCTTATACTAAAACCACAAACCAACACTAGAGTCATTGCATGTGTGTTCTTTTCCACAAACCACACATGGATCCACTAGACTCATTGCATGTGTGTTCTTTTCCACAAACAACTTATGGATCAACCAGTGGTCATTGCATGTGTGTTCTTTTCACAAACTACATGTGGACCCACTAGATTCATTGTATGTGTGTTCTTATACTAAAACTAGCACTAGAGTCATTGCATGTGTGTTCTTTTCCACAAACCACATATGGATCAACTAGTGGTCATTGCATGTGTGTTATTTTCCACAAACCACACATGGATCAACCAATAGAGTCATTGCATGTGTGTTATTTCCACAAATCACACATGGATCAACCACTAGAGTCATTGCATGTGTGTTCTTTCCACAAACCACACATGCATCAAGCAGTGTCATTGCATGTTCTTTCCACAAACCACATATGTATCAACCAGTGGTCATTGCATGTGTGTTGTTTTCCACAAACCACATATGGATCAACCAGTGGTCATTGCATGTGTGTTCTTTCCACAAAGCACACATGGATCAACCAGTGGTCATTGCATGTGTATTCTTTTCCACAAACCACACATGGATCCACTAGACTCATTGCATGTGTGTTCTTTTCCACAAACCACATATGGATCAACTAGTGGTCATTGCATGTGTGTTCTTTCCGCAAACCACATATGGATCAACCAGAGTCATTGCATGTGTGTTCTTTCCACAAACCACATATGGATCCATTTGAGTAATTGCATGTTTGTTCTTATACTAAAACCACAAACCAGCACTAGAGTCATTGTATGTGTGTTCTTTTCCACAAACCACACATGGATCCACTAGACTCATTGCATATGTGTTCTTTTCCACAAACAACTTATGTATCAACCAGTGGTCATTGCATGTGTGTTCTTTTCACAAACTACATGTCGACCCACTAGAGTCATTGTATGTGTGTTCTTATACTAAAACTAGCACTAGAGTCATTGCATGTGTGTTCTTTTCCATAAACCACATATGGATCAACCAGTGGACATTGAATGTGTGTTATTTCCACAAACCACACATGGATCAACCAATAGAGTCGTTGTATGTGTGTTATTTCCACAAACCACACATGGATCAACCACTAGAGTCATTGCATGTGTGTTCTTTCCACAAACCACACATGGATCAAGCAGTGTCATTGCATGTGTGTTCTTTCCACAAACCACATATGGATCATCTAGTGGTCATTGCATGTGTGTTCTTTACCACAAACCACATATGGATCAACCAGTGGTCATTGCATGTCTGTTCTTTCCACAAAGCACACATGGATCAACCAGTGATCATTGCATGTGTGTTCTTTTCCACAAACCACACATGGATCCATTAGACTCATTGCATGTGTGTTCTTTTCCACAAACCACATATGGATCAACCAGTGGTCATTACATGTGTGTTCTTTCCACAAACCACATATGGATCAACCAGAGTCATTGCATGTGTGTTCTTTCCACAAACGACATATGAATACATTTGAGTAAGTGCATGTTTGTTCTTATACTAAAACCACAAACCAGCACTAGAGTCATTGCATGTGTGTTCTTTTCCACAAACCACACATGGATCCACTAGACTCATTGCGTGTGTGTTCTTATCCACTAACAACTTATGGATCAACGAGTGGTCATTGCATGTGTGTTCTTTTCGCAAACTACATGTGGACCCACGAGAGTAATTGTATGTGTGTTCTTATACTAAAACTAGCACTAAAGTCATTGCATGTGTGTTCTTTTCCACAAACCACATATGGATCAACCAGTGGTCATTGCATGTGTGTTATTTCCACAAATCACACATGGATCAACCAATAGAGTCATTGCATGTGTGTTATTTCCACAAACCACACATGGATCAACCACTAGAGTCATTGCATGTGTGTTTTTTCCACAAACCATACATGGATCAAGAAATGTCATTGCATGTGTGTTCTTTCCA
Source organism: Avena sativa (assembly GCA_916181665.1). Classification (NCBI taxonomy): domain Eukaryota; kingdom Viridiplantae; phylum Streptophyta; class Magnoliopsida; order Poales; family Poaceae; genus Avena; species Avena sativa. The sequence continues at coordinate 237,053,316 of OV702286.1, forward strand.
CAAACCACATATGGATCAACTAGTGGTCATTGCATGTGTTTTCTTTTCCACAAACCACATATGGACCCACTAGAGTCATTGCATGTGTGTTCTTATACTAAAACCAACACTAGAGTCATTGCATGTGTGTTCTTTTCACAAACCACACATGGATCCACCACTGTCATTGCATGTGGGTTGTTTCCACAAACCACACATGGATCAACCAGTGGTCATTGCATGTGTGTTCTTTTCCACAAACCACATATGGATCAACCAGTGGTCATTGCATGTGTGTTCTTTCCACAAACCACATATGGATCAACTAGAGTCATTGCATGTGTGTTCTTTCCACAAACCACATATAGATCTAGTTGAGTAATTGCATGTTTTTTCTTATACTAAAACCATAAACCAGGACTAGAGTCATTGCATGTGTGTTCTTTTCCACAAACCACACATGGATCCACTAGACTCATTGCATGTGTGTTCTTTTCCACAAACAACTTATGGATCAACCAGTGGTCATTGCATGTGTGTTCTTTTCATAAACTACATGTGGACACACTAGAGTCATTGTATGTGTGTTCTTATACTAAAACTAGCACTAGAGTCATTGCATGTGTGTTCTTTTCCATAAACCACTTATGCATCCATTGGAGTCATTGCATGTGTGTTATTTCCACAAACCACACATGGATCAACCAATAGAGTCATTGCATGTGTGTTATTTCCACAAACCACACATGGATCAACCACTGTCATTGCATATGTGTTCTTTCCACAAACCACACATGGATCAAGCAGTGTCATTGCTTGTGTGTTCTTTCCACAAACCACATATGGATCAACCAGTGGTCATTGCATGTGTGTTCTTTTCCACAAACCACATATGAACCCACTAGAGTCATTGCATGTGTGTTCTTATACTAAAACCAACACTAGAGTCATTGCATGTGTGTTCTTTTCACAAACCACACATGGATCCACCACTGTCATTGCATGCGTGTTCTTTCCACAAACCACACATGGATCAACCAGTGGACATTGCATGTGTGTTCTTTTCCACAAACCACATATGGATCAACCAGTGGTCATTGCATGTGTGTTATTTCCACAAACCACATATGGATCAACCAGAGTCATTGCATGTGTGTTCTTTCCACAAACCACATATGGATCCATTTGAGTAATTGCATGTTTGTTCTTATACTAAAACCACAAACCAGCATTAGAGTTATTGCATGTGTGTTCTTTTCCACAAACCACACATGGATCCACTAGACTCATTGCATGTGTGTTCTTTTCCACAAACAACTTATGGATCAACCAGTGGTCAGTGCATGTGTGTTCTTTTCACAAACTACATGTGGACCCACTGGAGTCATTGTATGTGTGTTCTTATACTAAAACTAGCACTAGAGTCATTGCATGTGTGTTCTTTTCTATAAACCACTTAGGCCTCGTTCGGCAGCTGTGTTTGGACTGGTTTTTCTATGTAAATTCCCGGCCCAACTCGAGACACTCGGAGACACACGAAGGGTCATTCGGCAGGCCGGATTCGGACGGGCTGAGCCCAAGAGTTTTCTAGAAAACTCATCGGGCCAGAGGGGAACAGAGACACGACTCCATCCTCGCGTTTTTCTCGTGAGACGACGGCTCGCTCTGGCGGCGCAGCAAGGACGCGACGCATGTCCCCGTCGCGTCGTCGTCGCCATCGCTGTCGTTGCCAGTGCGGCCGACGCTCGTCCGTGCCGCAAGTAGACGTTCGTCCCCTCCGCCGACTTAGACGCCTACTTCTTCCCTTGGACGTCGACACCTTCCTCTACTCCGGACGCCTCCCTAGCTCCCCAGATCAATTGAAGTCGCCTTGACCACCATAGCTGAAGCCCAGTACCCCTCTAGACCTCCTTCTCCGGTGGAACCCTGGCCTTCTCTCAGGTACGTCTTATGCCTCAACCCCTCCTTGATCTGGGCCTTGGTCAAGGATTTAGGGTTTCAAGAGATTAAGGACATAGTTCTTGATTTTGATTGCTAGGAATGAGCTCGGTTCAACTGCGTTGAGCAATAGGCAACATGAGTTCTTGTCGATCTGTTCAGGTGTCTCATGATTATGATATTAATTAAGAAGTATCTGTGAGTTAAAACCCTTTTGTCACCAGCATATCTGTTCAGGTGTCTATCATACCCCTATTGTTGCATTCATGCAGCGAGTACCCAGGCAAAAATAATAAATTGGGTTTGGTCCTTGTGAAATACACAGACCAAAAGAACTATTTGTAGAATTATTATTCCAGCATATAGTACTAGCTCTATGGATCAGTAATGAGCATTCATTTTTCATTTATAGCATACACTGGGGCACATATCCTTTCTCCCCGATACAGACATATAGTGGCATTGGTATTGACACGTATATGTAGCATATCAGCTGTGGTAAATCACTGCAAATCACAACATTCCAGAAGAAGATGCAACAATGTTAATCAGTGTAAATCAGTGCATCAGCTGTAAACACCAATAATTATTCACTCGTGAGGATAACTCAGTGCAACAAGTATAATTTCCAGAAGACGATGCAACAGTGTATTGTGGTCAACAAGATAAGAATCCGATAGAATAGGTATAAGTTACACAGGAATAAAAAGCCACGTCTGTTGACTTACATCATAAAATCTGATTCATTTGCATTTGCTTCTTTCTAGGCCCCCATTAACCAATTCAGGCATAATGTATGTGTTTGGTTTTGTTGTATATTGAGAGAAAAACCAGGACTGCTAGTTCTGTAAATACAGTAAAAAGAATCCAATTATACATATTTACGTTATTGATGTGCCTCCTTTTTTGGGTAGGAAGCTGCTGCGATTCTAGTGGGGGTGGACGAGCCGCCGCCGTCTTGGGACCCTGTCAGCACACCTAAATTTGGTATGTGCATGACCTTTGCTTTTAGGCATTCCTTGCCCTGCTTATTTTGCCATTCCTTCTCATTATTTGCTCAATTGCTTTTCACTAGTCCTAAATGAATCCACGGAGCCTAGAGCGTATTAGGAAGAGGAAAGCTGATGATGACGATGAGATGTTTTTCTTCATTCTTCCAGCATTGTACTTACATCTGACGCGTACGGAAAAGAATAAACGTCATAGCTCCATCTTGTACGGCAAGAAGAGAGTTAGGGAACTGTTGGATGGGAATATTAAGAATTGCTTGGTAGCTTTTAGGATGGAACCGCATATATTCAGGTGGTTGGCAACATACCTTAGAAATGAACGCTTGATATTAGATAGTAGACTCAAGGTGGAAGAGAAGCTGGCCTTCTTTCTCTATATGCTATCACATAATTCATCGTTTGAAGATCTACAAGTCGAGTTTCAGCATAGTGGATCGACCTTCCATGAGTATATCAAGGAGTTCTTTGATATTATCCCCATCCTAGCAACTCAATTTGTGAGGCCTCAATACATTGATGAACCACATCCCAAAATTGCTATGGATGATCGCTTCTTTCCATACTTCAAGGTTCATCTTTCTCTTTGAAACTTCAAAAGTTCCTTCAATTCTTATAATTTCAAAAAAATGATTTCCATTCTGTTTCATTGCAGAACTGTATAGGTGCCATAGACGGGTCACATGTTCCTGTCACTAGATCTCCTCGACTTCAAGCTCCATGGAGGAATAGGAAAGGCTCCCTTAGCCAAAATGTCATGCTTGCATGCGATTTCGACCCGAACATAACATTTATTTCATGTGGATGGGATGGATCTACCACAGATGCTAGAGTACTGAGTTCAGCCATACTCAAAGGTTTTAAAGTACCATATGGCAAATTTTACCTAGTTAATGGTGGCTATGCAAACACCAAATATTTTCTTGCGCCATACCGAGGTGTCCGGTATCATTTGAAAGAGTGGGGCATGGTCGCCATAGGCCAGAAAACTATAAGGAACTTTTTAATCATCACCATGCAGTTCTAAGGAACCATATAGAAAGGGTTTTGGGCATTTTGAAGAAGCGGTTCCCTATTCTGAATGTTGGAACCTTTCATCAAATAAAGAATCAAGTGAAGCTTCCAGCAGCTACAACGATCTTCCATAATATTATGAAAATGCATGCTGGAGATGAGGAATGGCTTAACAACATGCCTGATCTCATAGACCCAGCTAACTTTGTGGATCTACCCAATGGTGATAGTGAAAACCTCCAGGAGAACAACATCCAAGGCAACCTTTTGAGAGACCAAATTGTGTGGCAAATGTGGAACGATTACCAACATCAGTAGCTAGTGTCATAGGTTTATCTAGTGACAAATTGTGTGGGAAATGTCTAGTATTTATCATGTAATGAGGAACTATTTATGGTCTTTATCATGTAATGAGGAACTATTTATGGTCTTTATCATGTAATGAGGAACTATTTCATCATGTAATAATATTTCTTTGTTAATTGTCATCATCCTGTGTTTATTTGTGTAATCCCAACAGATATGCATCCCAAAGCAGCTCCCATGTATCCAATAGGCTCTCCCAAGTTTAACTTAATCCAGTCCAACACAGTGGGAAGGAAATTTAAGAAAAAGGCTTCACCAAAGACCAAAAGGTCTTCTCCAAAAGGTATTTGGTCTAGTCTTTTGTTTATCTAACATGTTACAGTGTTGTTCCCTGCTAGTAGAAGTCAAGTATACTCCTTCATGAGCATCTAAACTAAAATTAAAATGCCTTCTGTACTTAGTGCTAGGGGTAGTAAATCTTCCATACTCCTTATTTTGATAGTAGAACCATGTTGAATCAAGTTTCAAGGAGAAGGTTGAGTCAAGTTTCAACTGGTGTCACATGTATATGGTTTTTATGCATATTGTAGGTGGGGGAACAAGGGCATCATGGAATATCGGGCTTGAAAAATCTCTTGTGGATATACTTCATGAGCACAACAATACTTATCATAAAAGCCAAAATGGTTGGAGTAGTGAAACATGGAACATGATGGTGAAACTTTTCCTTAATCGACACCCCTATGTAAAATACACAAAGTCACAAATTCAGGACAAGGAAAAAGATCTAAAGAGAGATTATGGAATGCTCAAGGAGGCACGCATGCAAAGTGGTGTTGGCTGGAGTGAAAACGAGTTCAAGCTACAAGCTGAGCCACATCTTTGGAACAACTTGGAAATTGTAAGTTCTTCATTCTGACCCACTCCCGTCATTCAATTCACAAGGAACATCTTTGGTACTATCATGTTAAGAATCATTTGTTCAACTCTTGTAGTCATTTGGCCCAAGGATAAAGAGATTCAAAATCAAATCTTTTCCTCTCTATGATTCGCTTGGACAACTATATGAAGGTAAGATATCTACTATTCTCTGTGAACCTTGCTACTGATAATGATGGAACTGCTGTCAAATGGCTACTTTTTTGGCTTCTTTTTGTAGGGAACATAGCCGAGGGAAATTTCAACTTCACTTCCACATCAGCACCATCGAAGGAGGATGTGACAGAAATTGAAAGCGATGATGAGCATGAAGCTGAAAAAGATATCGAGAGAGAGGAAAATGGGGAACAAAATGAAGATGACCTACAGATGATTGATGAAGGTAGTGTTGCTCAAAGTACGGCTCAAGTGGTGCGTGAAGAAAATGGAAGAAATTTAGTTGGTGGTCTAAGAAAGAAACCAATAAAGAAGCCCAAGAACAGTCCTAAGAAGAGGAATGCAGATGGACTAGTGCAAGTCATGGAGCGCTTAGTACACATCAAAGAAAAAGAAGCCACCAAAGAAGCTGCACTTGATTTCTCTATCAGCAAATGCATGGATTCATTCAAAACACTGCAGGGTGTTTTAGCTGTCGATAAAATTCCAACCTTAGAAGTCTTTAAAGATGCTGACAATCGTGAGATCTTTGTGAAACTTGCTACTGATAACGATGGAACTGCTGTAAAATGGCTCCATGTACAGATAGCCAAGTTAGCCTGAGGTAAGCTACCGCTCTTCTACCAATGTCACACTTCTTAAAATGCATTATGTAGCATGTGGACATTTGTGTTTAATATTTTAGAAGCATTACTCTTGTTGATCATAGATAGCTAAGTTAACATGTGGACATATGGGTGTGTTCTTCCTTTTATCAATCTTTTTAGTAATTAACCTGCACTTTTGGAACCTGGGGGCGCCGCGCCCCATATCCTATCGTTTTGTGCTGATTTTGGATAATGGAAACAGTAGTGCCTCAGTTGTTAGAGAAAGAGCCTACAAATTCCATTGTTTCTTGTCATTATGATTCATCAGGTTGGTGATGGACCTGATTGGCTGGCTTGCTTGAAAATTTTACATGAACAAATGAATCTTCAGTAACCATCAGATCTATGGAATATTCTACATGGACAAGCAAATGCGTAGGATGTGCTTACTAGAATCTGAAATCAGAAGGGAAATAAAATAAAGAGGCTAGTTTTACTTGAATCTGAAATTAGAAGGAAAATAAAATAAAAAGGCTAGCTCCAAAAACTCACATTCAGTGCCTTCACGCACGAATCATTTGTAGCCTTGATAGATGACTTGATGTTGATGTAGCTTGCTCTCAATTGATGACTTGTCATACTTGCATATACACAGTTGTTTCTTACTGCTTTATGTATAATTGTTTACTTGCTATTGCTAACTACAATGTAACCTTCTCTGCTCAGGTGCAAGTTTGCAGAAACTACAATGTATACCTTCCCCGCTTCCGTGCTAGTTTTGGAGTGTGACACCTTTTGTTCGGCCATACCATAAAGATGATACTTCTGCTACATACCATGATTCGTGAGATGGTAAAACTTTAATAAGGTTGATGAGATGTTCCTGCGTGAGATGTTGTTCATGATTAATATCATTTTTGTAATAAACCAATGATACGTTCTTGTTCCCGGAGTGATGCTTGAGATGTTCTTGGTCCTGATCGAAATATTTATTTTATATATACAACTGATATGTTCTTGGAATGCGAGGTGACATGACAAAAAAATATTGTTGAAACTGTGTTCTTAAGTGGTATAAATATTCAATTTTTACTGATGGTATACATTCAGTCAAAGTTTTGCTGAAACTCTGACAAAAATCTTACTTTTATGGCTAATACACCTAGTGTCAAACCCCTTGTGCCAAACAATGTGAGTTGGTGGTAGGGTAAGAGTATTTGGATGGTGAAGTGTATCGGGTGAGGTGAGTGGTTTCACCAAAACCACTAGGCATATTACACGCTGACACACCAGGAAACACTACTGCCGAACGAGGCCTTATGGATCCATTAGAGTCATTGCATGTGTGTTATTTCCACAAACCACACATGGATCAACCAATAGAGTCATTGCATGTGTGTTATTTCCACAAACCACACATGGATCAACCACTAGAGTCATTGCATGTGTGTTCTTTCCACAAACTACACATGGATCAAGCAGTGTCATTGCATCTGTGTTCTTTCCACAAACCACATATGGATCAACCAGTGGTCATTGCGTGTGTGTTGTTTTCCACAAACCACATATGGATCAACCAGTGGTCATTGCATGTGTGTTCTTTCCACAAACCACACATGGATCAACCAGTGGTCATTGCATGTGTGTTCTTTTCCACAAACCACACATGGATCCACTAGACTCATTGCATGTGTGTTCTTTTCCACAAACAACTTATGGATCAACCTATGGTCATTGCATGTGTTGTAACACCCCGTCCACTCCTGGGCCCGGGGGGTGTCACTCCTGGCAGCTTAATTGGATATCTAGACTGGCCCCACAGACCAACACTAGTCTTTTCTGCGCACTTTGTCCTCACTCGTGCGCACCCGGTTACCCACTTCCCGGTCGGTCACCCATCCTAGAATTGCTCTAGGCCAAGCACGCTTAACCTTAGAGTTCTTTTCGAATGAGCTTCCAGAAAAGAAGTTGCAACTTGTTGATATGGGTATCCTATCAATCCTATTAAGCCATGTGCCTGGATCTCACATACGTCCACTCCTGGGCCCAGAAGGTGTCACTCCTGGCAGCTTAATAGGATATCTAGACTGGCCCCACAAACCAACACTAGTCTTTTCTGCGTACTTTGTCTTCACTCATGCGCACCCGGTTACCCACTTCCTGATCGGTCACCCATCCTAGAATTGCTCTAGGCCAAGCACGCTTAACCTTAGAGTTCTTTTCGAATGAGCTTCCAGAAAAGAAGTTGCAACTTGTTGATATGGGTATCCTATCAATCCTATTAAGCCATGTGCCTGGATCTCACATACGTCCTGGGCCCGGGGGGTGTCACTCCTGGCAGCTTAATAGGATATCTAGACTGGCCCCACAAACCAACACTAGTCTTTTCTGCGCACTTTGTCTTCACTCATGCGCACCCGGTTACCCACTTCCCGATCGGTCACCCATCCTAGAATTGCTCTAGGCCAAGCACGCTTAACCTTAGAGTTCTTTTCGAATGAGCTTCCGGAAAAGAAGTTGCAACTTGTTGATATGGGTATCCTATCAATCCTATTAAGCCATGTGCCTAGATCTCACATACACCCACCCTTTAGAAGATCGATGCCCTCATAGATCAAGCACACCCCAGGAACGTTCCCTCTTGGCACGCGTCTGTGCGTCCAGTGCCGGCACATGTGCCATGCCGTGTCCACTTCGGGCCACACGCGCCATGCTCCACATGTCTCGCCACTGACCCGCACACACCCGTGTAATCGCAAGGGTCGGCTCTGATACCACTTTGTAACACCCCGTCCACTCCTGGGCCCGGGGGGTGTCACTCCTGGCAGCTTAATAGGATATCTAGACTAGCCCCACAGACCAACACTAGTCTTTTCTGCGCACTTTGTCCTCACTCATGCGCACCCGGTTACCCACTTCCCGGTCGGTCACCCATCCTAGAATTGCTCTATGCCAAGCACGCTTAACCTTAGAGTTCTTTTCGAATGAGCTTCCGGAAAAGAAGTTGCAACTTGTTGATATGGGTATCCTATCAATCCTATTAAGCCATGTGCCTGGATCTCACATGTGTGTTATTTCCACAAACCACACATGGATCAACCAATAGAGTCATTGCATGTGTGTTATTTCCACAAATCACACATGGATCAACCACTAAAGTCATTGCATGTGTGTTCTTTCCACAAACCACACATGGATCAAGCAGTGTCATTGCATGTGTGTTCTTTCCACAAACCACATATGGATCAACCAGTGGTCATTTCATGTGTGTTCATTTCCACAAACCACATATGGATCAACCAGTGGTCATTGCATGTGTGTTCTTTTCACAAACCACATGTGAATCCACTAGAGTCATTGCATGTGTGTTCTTATACTAAAACCAACACTAGAGTCATTGCATGTGTGTTCTTATACTAAAACCAACACTAGAGTCATTGCATGTGTGTTCTTTTCCACAAACCACATATGGATCAACCAGTGGTCATTGCATGTGTGTTATTTCCACAAACCACACATGGATCTACCAATAGAGTCATTGCATGTGTGTTATTTTCACAAACAACACATGGATCAACCACTAGAGTCATTGCATGTGTGTTCTTTCCAGAAACCACACATGGATCAAGCAGTGTCATTGCATGTGTGTTCTTTCCACAAACCACAAATGGATCAAACAGTGGTCATTGCATGTGTTTTCTTTTCCACAAACCACCTATGGACCCTCTAGAGTCATTGCATGTGTGTTCTTATACTAAAACCAACACTAGAGTCATTGCATGTGTGTTCTTTTCACAAACCACACATGGATCCACCACTGTCATTGCATGTGTGTTCTTTCCACAAACCACACATGGATCAACCAGTGGTCATTGCATGTGTGTTCTTTTCCACAAACCACATATGGATCAACTAGTGGTCATTGCATGTGTGTTATTTCCACAAACCACATATGGATCAACCAGAGTCATTGCATGTGTGTTCTTTCCACAAACCACATATGGATCCATTTGAGTAATTGCATGTTTGTTCTTATAATAAAACCACAAACCAGCACTAGAGTCATTGCATGTGTGTTCTTTTCCACAAACCACACATGGATCCACTAGACTCATTACATGTGTGTTCTTTTCCACAAACCACATATGGATCAACCAGTGGTCAGTGCATGCGTGTTCTTTTCACAAACTACATGTGTACCCACTAGAGTCATTGTATGTGTGTTCTTATACTAAAACTAGCACTAGAGTCATTGCATGTGTGTTCTTTTCCACAAACCACACATGGATCCACTAGACTCATTGCATGTGTGTTCTTTTCCACAAACAACTTATGGATCAACCAGTGGTCATTGCATGTGTGTTCTTTTCACAAACTACATGTGGACCCACTAGAGTCATTGTATGTGTGTTCTTATACTAAAACTAGCACTAGAGTCATTGCATGTGTGTTCTTTTCCATAAACCACTTATGGATCTATTAGAGTCATGCATGTGTGTTATTTCCACAAACCACACATGGATCAACCAATAGAGTCATTGCATGTGTGTTATTTCCACAAACCACCCATGGATCAACCACTAGAGTCATTGCATGTGTCACTACTAGGAAATAGTCTATCTGTGGCGCATGGAAATGGGACTTCTGTGGCGTATATCCTAGTCGCCACTGTTACCTCGCCACTGATAACTACTTCCTGTGGCGCATATGGATATGCGCCACAGAAGTCCCAGACTTTTGTGGCGCATTTCTTCATATGCGCCACAGGAAGAACTTCTGTGGCGCATTTACATATATGCGCCACAGAAAGCCCATGCGCCACTAACTATATATTTATATGCGCCACTGATTGTGTAACACGTATTCGAAGTAAAATACTTTCCTGGTGTATAATTAGGTATTTATACAAGATTTATATAGTATTTATCCAGATGAGTATAAAATACATTGCACAAGTAGTAGATGCATGAAAACCGACATATATATATATAATACAAACACTTAGAGCCCGATCGAGATACATATATAGTGTCAAGTGCCAAATTTTTACACAAGCGCAGAATACAAAGTTCATATCATCTCACATTACAAATATGAAGTGGCCACTGCCGCCTACACTAAGATCAAATAGAATACAGCTGTGATAATGGTGAGCAAGAGCATTAGCCCGACCAATATCTTCATCCGGTTCTTCTTCCACAAGTGGTTCCTCCACTTGGCTATCGCCTCCTCTCTAGTCGCGTTTCCTTTGTAGATGTTGCCGCTGATCTTGTTCACTTGTTTGTGACAATCCTCCCACTCCTCGTAGACTCCTGGAACCCTACCCATGTACACCACATACCACCTCATCGCCATCTCTATAGACGACAAGGCATATTAGTAAAAATACAATGAAAAGAATTAATAAAGGGTTCACATCCATATATATATGTTCACAGAATATAAAACAAAGGATCCATAAACCTAAAAGATAGATAATCATAGAAGCAATAAGTTCAACGACAACACGACCACAAGGTAGTTTAAGTCTAACAACAATGACCATTTCGACCACGAGATAGTAAAGTTTATGACACACACACTAATACAACAGGCGTCCATCAAGAATATACACACATTGGATCGTGCTAGAGGCACACATCGATCATGATGAAGACTTCCTCTTCTCGCTCAGCTTCGGGAACGGTAGATACCCCTCTTTCGTCATCCACGTCCTTGGGTCACGCTGCTTACGGAGGCGTTCTTCGATCTCCCTCTTACTCAACCCTCTGCCTTGTTGTAGGGCACCCCCCTTGTGTTGACATCTTCAATGATGATTTGCAACAACTTCATCTGAATGCGATGGAAGTCTTCTCTAAGATCAGCATCGTCGACTCGCGCCAAAGTTTTGGCCCATCCTCGGAGACTAGATGGCAGTGTTAGGTTCTGGCAATCCCGAACATAGCCTTTAAGGTGATGGAGGACGTAGAAGGCCTCCTTGGCACCAGTAGTCGACTACTTGACGCAGGGAAACTCGAGCACGTGCTTGAACACGTGTTTGCCATCCTTGATACATTCCCCCTTATCTTCGAAGGTGCATCCCTTCTTGGTGTAGCCCTCGAGAGCCTCATTGAGAACACCCCTTATTCTGGTGTAGTCTTTCTTCTTCGTTAAACTCCCCGAGTCGAAATACGTGGCTAGCGAATACCTCGGGGCAAGGACGATGAGTGTGCAGTATTTGTCTCTACAGAACACAATTGGAACGGAATGTTGGAAAAAGAGCAAAGGAAGAAATCTATAAGAAATGCATAAGTTACGGTGGCGATGAGCGAGTGTGTGTACTTACTCGGGAAAGAAAGGCAGAAGAAGTGTGCCCTTCCTCTTGTTGTCCACCATGAACTTCTCGAGGTACGCCGTCGCCTTGGTCCGTGTCTCTGATCCTTTGACCAACTGGCTGTCCCGCATGTAGCAGGGATCCACTATCGCGATTTCCGGGGTACTCTCTCTCTTGATCTTGATCGCTAGATTGAGTGCGTATAGGCGGACCAAGTTATAGTCCAGCCGTTTCGTGAGAAACAGCTTGAATATGTCCTCGAATGCTATGAACAATATATCCGCGGGGGGTTCATCGACAAATCCCACGTCTAATGGCACCTTGGCCGTGAAAACCGGGTAATTTGGATCTTCATCTTTAAGAAGGAGGCCCTCTAGTGTCTTCACACCCTCGTGCAAAGTTAACATGGCTCCAACCGCAATGTGGATCATATCCGGAGTCAATATCGGATCACCAGCTACATGCACTCGGGGCATGCCATATTGTGTGGATGGTACGACGACAGCGTCCTGACACCGGATCCTCTTCGGAAGAGGCTGGCTGGCACCCTTCTTATTATTATTATTACCTCTCTTCCTGTAGTGCTTCTTCTTCACAACAGTGTCAGCCACTGCCATTTGCTCATCAGCCGCCTTTTGGAGTGTGTTGGGGCTGAAAACCAATCCCGGTTTCTCTTGTGGTGGATCGGCGGCCGGAGGCGTCTCTTGAGAAAGACCATGGAAGACCAGGCGCTACGTGCATGTATTGGGCCGACCAGCTTGATGGTCGTCGCGAACTGTGAAGGGTTATTCATCCACAGAAGGCATATACAATCCTTTGGCGGCGCCGGTGTTGATGAAGTCGTCAACGTTGACCAATTTATCATCATCTTAATGGGTGCCATCATGTGGTGGTGGTAGCAGGGGCGATGACGGTTGCGGCACAACGTCTTTGCCATGTGGCGGTGCACATGCTGCCAAGAGTTGATGGTGACGGCTAGTGGTGGCGACGATGGCGGCTACTGGCTTCCGAGGTGGTGCCGGGCGATCGGTCGAGAGGTGGCGCCGGTGCTCCCCTCCCGCAAGATGAATCTGGGTCTTCGGCCATGTCAAGGGCCAGTCGTAGCATTCTCCAAGGGTCTTGTGTTCGTCGGCTCCCTGAGGTTGAAAGGGGGGTCCATGTCATCGCACCCTGGCAACACCCGAGCCAACCTGGCCCTCATCACGTCATCATCCATTGGATTGTTGTGCATCGTGCGGCTCTCCGGTTGTATAAGAGTGCCCTTGGCAACATCCTTCAACTCACCGCCGACATCTTTAAGCAGGAGTACGCAAGAAGTGTCCTGAGGCAAAAACATGTTGTTGGGCGTCATGAGATGGCAGCAGTCATGCATCAAAGGCATAAAGGAGATGATGTGCACTAACTAATTAGTTACCTTGGTGATGGCGTGGATCTTGGCTAATGTAGAGACACGCCGATGTCGGCGGCCGGCCTATCATCATCTGCAATCTCCCACTCGAGTGCCTCACAAAGCACCACCGCCGTCGGCTACGCCTTATTGGTATCTTTGGCAGGAGGGGGCATCGGTGTGACCAAAACGAGCGGCTGCATCCCGACGTTGACGGCTGGCGGGGTCACCAGGTCCGGTGACACGGTAACATTGATGCCCGAGTTGCTGCCACTTAAGTTGGGCAGATGTATCGGCCCCTGTCGACCTCCCGCATTCCAAGCAGTAAGCCCCTCGAAAAACTCAGGGGGATCATCCAGCGGAGCTTCTCTTCCACTAACTTGTCCACCGTTTTCTCGTCCACCGCCTTCTCCTCTAGTGTCTGCACCTTCATCTTCAGCTCTGCAACATCGGCTTTATCCTGGTTCTTCCTCTCCCTTCTTTTCTTGGCGTCCTCTTTGTAGTACTCCTTGAACTTCATGCTCGTACCGAAGCCGGACACACGGCGAGCTGAGGATGGCGGCAACCCCTTGTCCCTCTTCTTATAAGCATTGTTCTCCCTATTGAAAACCATGTCCCACGGCTCCATCGAATCCTTGGACGACTCTGTGGCAATAGCGTTCAGTTCATCCTCCTGCAGAGACAAGGAAAGGTGAACCCATTTAGATTCTTGGCTTCATTATTTTAATTAGAACGCAATAGACTTGAGATGGGCGATAAATTCCTTACCAGCTTCTTGTCGAATTCCTTCACCTCCGGATCGTCGGTGATGAACTCCCCTATTTCCTTGTCCAGATAGTAGCGGGCCCGAACAAATTGCCTAAGCTGCAAGTCCGTGATTTTAAGCCAAGGGTTGTATTTACCAAGGCGTTCAAGCTCGGCGTCCTCCTTGTCCCAAATGGCCTGTTTCCCCCTGTAACTGCCGCTTCCAAGGTGGTGGTTACCTATGTTCTATTCCTGCATACTCCTTCCCCATTTAGTCCATTTTATAGCGTCAGCGGTAGCTATATCTTCCTTGAATATCTTAAACTCCTCTTCGTCGAGCATCGGATTTTTCTTACTAATAACCTCCTAGCTTTCACCTTTGTCAATGCTATTCTTCACCCGGGTTTTGCAGCTGCTCAAGGCGTTGCTCATCTTCGTGAGGGCTAGTTTGTTCACCGGGTTCTTTCTCTCGAGGTTTCTAAACCTCTATGGGAATCTGTATCGCTTGTGAAGCTTCTTAAGGAGGTTATCGACCAAAGCTGCATTGTCAACATGTCTGATGTACTTCGTGTTGATCGACATGCTTTCCCGGACGATGCACCCGAGTTGCAGGCCGTACCCTTTAGCAATCGCCTCTGGCGCAATGGGTAGGCCATGTTCTGTGACCTCAGTGAACTCATCGCAGACGGTGGCAAGCACTGGCACCTTCCGCTCCTTCTGTTCCTTCTTCTTATTCTTCTGAGAAGTGGCCGGGTTGCCGCTACCGCCATCCGTGCGCTCGCCACCATCGGTGCGCGCGCCACCATCGATGGTGTCATCCTCTTCGCTGCCTCCTTCACTAGTTCCATCGTAGTCGTCTTTGTCCCCCTCGTAATCAGGATCTTCGACCTCATTGGCCCCAGCAGCTCTGGCGACGGTCACCTCCTCCTCCGGTGGTGGTGTCATCCTCATCGCCTCCTCCTCCTCCTGTTGGGACCCCCGCCAGAATGACTGGTTGGCCTGTCTAGCTTGTTCTTCGACACTGATCATGTGCTTAGAAGGGCCAGACTTCTTGTTACCCGACATGTTTGCACTACTCTATTTAAAAGAGGCAAAAAGTTAGCACAAATCTCGGCCGAAAAATTCGGCATGACCTTTGCTAATTTTTTGACCTAGGAGTGCCCATTTCTCAACCGAAACGGAAGTGAATCGACACTTCAGGAGAAATGGGCAACCCAAATGAAATCCCTGCAACATTCACACACAAGAAAACAGCCCCATTCAAAGCCCCCATCCAGCCACATTCACAGCCCCCATCCACAACCCCATTGAATCAGACAACACCATATTTTGTAAATAGAAATAATAGGACCACATGTACATCATCACCATAGTGCAAATAAGGGTCATCAACTTGATGGCCAGGACACAAAGAAGAACCAGAAACTTACCTCAACCTGTAATCAAAGTAGATCTAGTCCAGATCATGGATCCATAATATTTATACATCCAGAGGCAAAATAGATTTACATGTAAATAAAAAAAACTGGGACATATTCAGAGGCAAAACAGATTTAAATGTAAAACATTTTCAGGTATTGATTTGATAGTGAAATAACCCAGATCAGTAAACATTGCTTCAGCTCCTTTTCATTTGACAGTGAAATGACCCAGATCAGCAACATTTTCAGGTATTGATTTACAAATACTGCGTTGCACAGAAAGGCAGAACAAGGGTCATTTTCATCCCTTTGTAACATTCTTATAGTTTCAATGTAATATTTTTGGTACTACTAAACATATGGTATTGCTAAACATATGGGTGCTTAGAGTTGCTGTTGTTACATCTAAGTACCATAGTACCAAATATAGTGGAGACAGAATATTTTTGAAAAAAATATTTTTTCCATTTGTATGCACTATAAGTCACTTGTTTACACTCACAGTAGGCGCAAAGGTTAATTTTCTAAAAAATCCCCGAGCCAGGCCTGAAATTGCTAAAATTTAACAAAGATAAAATCTCCATGCGTCTTAGAACCATTCTTTTTAATGGCTTGAAGTGCTGCTAGTTCTTGCCAAAATTATTGCAATCGCCTTATTCTATGACTACCGGTGCAGATATATAACTATACTGAAAAAAGGAGACATAGATATAGTTCCAATTGTGATGATTATTATGTTATCATGCTGCTGGTTTATCTGAATGTAACTAGTAATTCTACGCACTTAAACCCTTTTTTCTCGCATCTGCAGAAATCTGCAAATATGTTGTCAAAGTTGGCCCGCAATGCACCTTGAGATAATGAGCTGATGCTAGGAAGGGGGAATATTGCCATGTAATGTCTGCTTATACTCCAAGCAAAGGAAGAATTTAGAGTCCCTTTTCTAGACTGAATGTTGGTCCAAATAAACAGTTGTAACATAGTATGTGAGATGTTTGCTTGTACTCTGGACTTGGAAGAGCATTGAACATGCTTTTCCTAGCCTGAATGATCTACTAGTACTAAATAAACAGTGGAAATACAGTATTGAATCCCTGCTTGTACTACTTCAGATTTCAAGCCCAAGAAAATAAAGTGTCTGTCAGTGAGAACTAGGGTTCAGAGGGAGGGTGGGGGGTGGGGGGACGAACCGTGCGCGCTGCTGCGGTGGTCGACGACTATGAGGGTGGCGGGCTACGGCGCGGCGGCTCCTCCTCCACTGGTTCGTCGGGCGGGAGCGGCGGCTCCTCCTCCACTGGTTCGTCGGGAGGCTCCTCCTCCACTGGTTCGCCGGGCGGCGCGGCGGTGGCTAGGGCGGTGCTAGGGTTTGCGACGACAGAGAGAAAGGGGGATCGAGAGAGAATTTTGGCTAAGTGAGAAAGCAGGGGGATTAGGGAGGGGGAGAGGCCGAACCGTTCTGTGGCTAAGTGTGAAAGTTCTGTGGCGCATTCTATGGCGCATTCCATAGAATGCACCACAGAACTTTTGGACATAGTACAAAAAAGTGTGGCGTCGTTGTATGACAAGATCCGATACTTGTCCTAGTGGTCTTGCTCGCTTGCTCTCACCTGGGGCAGCCAGGTTCAAATCCTGGCTGTCTCACATATTTTTTTCTTTTTTTTAAATATTTTTAATTACATACATATGCATATTTATTAAAAAAAGCAAGAACATATACATATATGCATATTTATTCACATATGCATATTTATTTAAAAAAAGCAAGAACATATACATATATGCATATTTATTAAAAAAAGCAAGAACACATATGCATATTTATTCAAACATATATATTTGTGTGTTTGCTTGTCACACATAAATGTGAATTTGTATACCCACACGAATATCACATTATATGTTTTAGTCTCTAACTAATACCCACACGAATTAATACACCAAAAAGTCACACAATTGGTAGTGTCTCTTCACAATCTTCTTGCCCTTTTTCGTCGCGGTTGAATACTTTAGCCCGTGCACTTTGAGATTTCTTCTTGTGTATGGACAACCTTTAGTAGGCAGTGTGGTCTTCCTTCTTACTTTAGTAGTAGTAGGCATGTCCAAGCACTTGTCGAATTCCTCTTTGATCTTCGGGTCGTTGTTTTTGTCGAAGTTTTGCTCGTTGGCGACTCCTTCCATTCCGATGATGCTCCTCTTGCCCCTCCTAACTACAACACGGTTGGACTTTGACGGGTCGGTAATAAAAAAGCATTGATCAACTTGGCTAGCGAGTACCCAAGGCTCATTTTTGGCGGAGGCGTTCTTTGTTGATTTGGCATCTAGTATAACCATTGTGGTGAAATAGCGGCCTTCTTTTTCCACGTTCTTGGCCCATCTAACACGGAACATCGGTACGATCTCTCCACAGTAGTCGAGCTCCCATATCTCCTCGATCCTTCTGTAGAATCTTTCCATCACAGTAGTCTCGTCATCAGCAAAGGATAACATAGTTACTCCTGAGTTTTGATATTCACTATTCTTGTCCTTTTCCTTGGTGTAGATTCTATAACCGTTTATATCGTATGACTGATAGGTCATTAGGTTGTGCCCTGGGCCCTGTGACAAGGAGAATACGAGTTTTTGATCTTCCGTAGAAGGCGTCTGTTGGGGATTGTCCAGTTGCCTTTTCTTGAACCAACCCATGAAGCTGGAGTTGTGCTCTCTGGTTACGTCTCCCTTCTTCCTCGGTTGGCCTTGGTCGACGTACTCCTGCTCGATTAAGCTTCTGTGCTCTTCGACCCAAGGGCCAACCACTTCAATGTGTTGTAGCGCGACTCTGTGTGCCCTTTCAAAATCAGTGCGTCGACCATTAATGCCGACATGCAGTGAGCGGCAGCCCTCGCGGTGACCATATCCACCGAGCATGCTGAGGTGCTTTGATGCGGCCCGTCCTACGGACGCTCCTACATCTACACCAACAAGTCCCCCAAGTGGACCCATGACTCGTGCCCGAGCCAAACTCCTACAAGCTAAGGTGAACTCGCTCCTCTCCTCATGCCAATTTGATACCTCCTTGGATGGTATGCTACTTCATGCAACTACCCTATGCATCATCAGGTACGAAGCTTCGACACACCACCAAGCACCCAAGGATGGAGAACAAGGAGAAGAGCATGAAGCAGGAGCCGCTGGAGCTGCTCAGACCGGAGTCTCCGGTCTACGCACACCGGAGTCTCCGGTCCACCAGAGTCTTTGGCCTGAAGACACCAGAGTCTCCAGCCCCACCTCCGGTCTGCCCCTAGAACCGGGCCCTAGGACAATCTGATGGCCCCTCTAGAGGCCAGTCCGGAGACTAACCGGAGTCTCCGGCCCAAACCGGAGTCTCTGGTCCACCACACCGGAGTCTCCGGTCCGACCGTCGCCAGGCATGAAAAGGCCTATGGGCCTGCAGCCCATGTAACCCTTAGTCCGTCCAGAACTTGTCTTTTATTCCTAAAGTACCCCTGTTTAAGTGGCTGGCCTATATATAGTCCCCCACCTCCATTGTAAACCCTAGGCATGATATTGGAATTAGTGGAAACCCCTTTCTGGATCTATCTAATTCTTGCCTCATGCTCCTTGACCAAGGAGCACCAATATCCCCAAACCTCGTTGGAGTTTGCATCGTGCCTCCACGTCGTACAAGGCCTAGGCATCGGTGTCCCTTTGCCTAGACATCAAGATCTCACCGAGTCTCCCATCTCGCCGTGCTGGTTCAAGAGAGAGTCCTCCGCCCGACGCCGATCCTAGGGATTGCGCCGGACCGGTCACCGTCAGCATGAGCTATTGGTGTGTATCGTGGTTTTGTGTGTGTGTTTTTGTGTGTGTGTTCTTCGTGCGTGCGTTCGTCGTGTTCATCCTCCCCTCCTCTCCCCGCATTCCATCCTCGATTTGAAAGGGAATCGTGAAAGATCGGGCCACCCTAGAGGTTTTCCCTCAACATATTGGTATCAAGAGCTTCGTTGCTCACGATTTCCCCCACAAATTTTTCTTCTATCCACCAAAAATTCGAAAATCCCCCCAAAAACAGCCCAAATTTGCCTTTGGATCGATCTCTTGATTTGCAGTGTTATTTGTGGTTTTGATCCGACCAAACCATGTCTTAGGTGTTGGTCCAGCTTTATCCTGTGTTTTCCCAGCCCAATTTGGCCAATTTTTCGCGGATTTGAGGACCCAAGGCGTGGATTTCCGCTCAAGAACACGAGCAGTTCGCGATCTGACTCCAGACCAGAGTCTCCAGCCTGCACACCGGAGTCTCCGGCCTACCCACACCGGAGTCTCTGGCCTGGACCGGAGTTTCCAGCCTGAAACCCCGGAGTCTCCGGCCTGACGCCTGATTTTGACAGTTTTGTCTCTAATCTTGCATTGGCTAATTTCCTCTTGTTTGTTTGTGCCCGTGTGTGTGTCGTAAACTAACAACAAGCTTCCGCATCGACAACCCCCGCGCTCATCGACACCATGGCCCACGAACATCATCCCGCACCACCGACGCCAAGTTCATCATCACCAACGAAGGTATAACTTGCGTCACCTTGTTAACCCCTATCTTCCTTTGTGTGTACCTATCCTATGAGAGTGGCTCATCTTGTGTTTGGTTGAGCATTGTGCATTTGTCCTTGTATAGTGAGAGTTCAAGAGCAATATCAAGTGTGACTAGGTAGCACCACGGGAGAGCAAAAAAAAAAGATACAAAGAAAAAGCAAAAGAAAAATAGTCTCCCCTTGCAAAAGAGAGTCTCAAAGCTTGTAAGAAAGAGAGAAAGAAGAGCGCCCAAGGCAAGTGCACAAATCCGTTGCTCACTTTTCTTCTTTGAAAATGAGCCACGGTCTCTCCTTGCATTGGCACGACAACGAGCTTAGTCTTTGTTAGGACATATTGTTTGCTCATTTTCATAGTCGTGTCAATCCCAACTTTCTCCACGTGTGTGTACATAGTCATAGGTTACCGTCACCCTTTTGAGTTGTTGACCTTCGCCTTTGACTTGAGTTTTGTTGGATTTTACCCACTTTTGACTATCCCTTTTCTTTTGGTTGGTTCTTTGGCTTTCCACAATCCTAACCTACCACCAACAAGCTTTTGAGAGTTAGTTCTTTCTTTAGTGTGAGTTTTCTTTGCATTTCCACTTTGCACGCTTATAGCTCTCACTTGTGGTTTCTAGTTTGGTGCAATCCCCAAGGTGAGGTACAAGACTAACATCACCATATTACACTTCCATATACAATACTTGTGTGTCTTGCATGATGGATAGGCACGGTGAGGTGAGCCAACCACCTCTCCAAGAAGAAGAACAAGGACCGTACATGACGCGTGCAAGTCACTTCATCATTCGACAAGAGTTCTATGAACGTTGCCAAGCCCTTGAGTTGCGACAAGATGAACAATTTGGCGAGATGCAAGCCGAGTTCAAGAACATCGACAACCACTTCGATGGCCTCGAAAGGCAAATGCAAGCAATGCATCACAACTTAGGCCACCAAAATGAGTCGCTTCAACGCTCTGTCGACGAAACAAACGACATTCTTCGATGCCTCATCGACAGAATGGCAAGACCACATTCACGTGCTTCAAGCTCTTCAAGTTATTCGCGTCATCATGCACCTCCGCAACAAGATCTACCTCCAAGTGCTCCAAGACGCAATAGCACCCCCGTGGTTGAAGATGGAACCTCTTCGAACTATGTACCTTCACCACGGCATGCCACAACATCAAGCTATGATGGTGACCTCTCTTCAAGGCCACGAGCAAGGCAAGAAGCACACCGTCATCATGCAAGGGCACTAGTGATCCAACAAGAGCAACCACAAGAGGAACCGCAAGCGCAACTGCAAGTCTACCACCATCGACCGCGACACATACTGGACACAAGTGATGACTCCAATTTGGAGAATCAAGCTCGTCATCGACGTGAAGCTCTCCAAGATCCTCCTCCTCGTCATCAATGTCATGAACGTCAACAACGACACCATGGTCATCCTGAGGCGCCTCCTCCACATCAACAAAACTTCGAGCATTAAGTGATACACGTTGAGCGACACCCACCACGTCAAGAGGCTCATGACCATGTTCTTCGCCATGAGGCCAATGTGCCTAACCAACATCACCAACCGAGGAACAAGCCTCCTCTTCGTCATCAACCGTGGCAAGAGGCTCCACACCCTCGCCACCATGAGGCCCAAGCGCCTCAACTACGTCAACAACCGCGCCAAGAGCAAGAGCAAGCCCCTCAACAACAATATCAAGAGCAAGCTCCGCAACAAGGACACGAGAACCAAGTTCCACCTCCCCAACTACAAGATCATCAACAAGGTCACCAAGCTCGTCGCAATGACCGCAACGATGAAGAAAATTTTGGCAAGCTCAAGTTCACAATGCCCAAGTTCACCAGATCCAATGACCCCGAAGAATACCTCTCGTGGGCACTCAAAGTCGACAAGATCTTCCGCATGCACAACTATAGCAACGAGAAGATGGTCGCCATGGCTTCGCTTGAGTTTGATGATTATGCCAACCTTTGGTGGGAACAAGTTCAAGTTGCTCGTGATGCAAGACAAGAGCCGCCAATCACAACTTGGCATGACATGAAGGCTCATATGAGATCCCGCTTTGTCCCCGCGCACTACATGTGTGACCTCTTCAACAACCTTCAAGTGCTTCGTCAAGGGACAAAGACCGTGGAAGAGTACTTCAAGGAAATGGAACTCAACTTGATTCGCGCCAACATTGATGAACGCATGGAGCAAACAATGGCATATTTCCTTATTGGCTTCAATCACCCAATCAAGCGCATCGTCGAGTTCCAAACATACAACACCATGGTTGAGCTTGTGCACATCGCAACAAAGGCTGAACATCAAGTGCAAGAGGATATCAAGTATAACAAGCCCAAGACGTACTTCACCTACAAGCAAGCTTCAACCTCTACACCAACAACTTTCAATGGAATCTCCTCAAGTACCTCCAAGCCTTCCTTCAAGCCCACACTTCCTCAAGGAAAACTGGCCCCAAGTGGCAAGCAAGCAAAGGGTGATACACCTTTCAACGGTGAATGCTACAAGTGTGGGGGTAAAGGACACAAGTCGGCCGAATGTGGAAACAAGAAAGTCTTGTTCATCCATGACAATGGTGATGAAGAGTACTTGAGTGAAGATGAGTTTGATACCCGTGTCAAGGAAGCAATGGCAAGGCAACGAGTGGAAGATTACCAAGAACTCCTCATGTGTGAACATGACGCAAGTCCATCGCTTGTCGTCACAAGGATCTTGACCACTCAAGCACAAGAGCATGAAGAACAATGCTCCAATATCTTCCAAACACGAGCCGACATCAATGGAAAATCTATCAAGGTGATCATTGATGGAGGGAGTTGCCACAACCTTGCTAGCACCGAGTTGTGTGAGAAGCTCAACCTCACCCTCCATCCACACAAGCACCCCTACCACGTGCAATGGCTAAGTGACCAAGGGTCCATGAAGATCAAGCATACCGTATCGGTCTCCTTCGCCATTGGTCCTTACAAAGATACGGTGGAGTGTGATGTGGTTCCTATGACAGTTTGCCACATGCTTCTTAGTCGACCCTGGCAATTCGACAAGGCTACTCAACATGATGGTCGCACCAATGTATACACCTTCAAATGGCTCAACAAAACATGTGTTTTGCAACTAATGACTCCTAGCAAAATAATTGTAGACAATGCAAAGGCTTTAGCAAATGCGCAAAGCACAACACCTACTTGTGAGAAGAGCGGTGAGAGAGAGAGAACCACCTCATAGTGAGTGAGAGACACAAGCCAAATTCGAGTGGAAAAACTAAGAGTGTTCTCCTTGCCACCAAAACTGAGATGAGAGATGTTTGGAACAACCCATCCATCTTGCACCATGTCCTCTTTTGCAAGGGACTAGCGCAAGGAACTAATGATTTAACCAATGTTCCTCCATCTTTGATGAGTGTTTTGCAGGAATTCAAGGATGTGTTCCCCAAAGAGATCCCACATGGACTACCTCCTCTTCGCGGCATCGAACACCGCATTGACCTCATCCTGGGTGCACCACTTCCCAACCGCACCGCATACCGCACGAACCCGGAGGAGACGAAGGAGATCGAACGTCAAATCAACCAACTCGTCTCCAAAGGTTTGATCCAAGTTAGCACTAGTCCAAGTGCCGTACCCGTGATTCTTGTTCCAAAGACGGATGTGTTGGAAATATGCCCTAGAGACAAATAGTAGTAATGACTATTATCATATTTCATATAGTTTATGATTAAGTTTTGTATCATGCTATAACTGTGTTGAGTGGAAACATCAATACATGTGTGATATATAAACAAACCAGGGGTTCCTAGTGAAACTCTAGTCACTGGTTCATTGGTCAACAGATGATCATGTTTCCTGATCATGTGGCATTTATGCCAATTGGAAATGAGGTCATCTCATTCTGAGAATGAGATGATGAACCAATACCCAACCTAAACATCGTGATTCGATCATGTCACAAAGTTCAAGTTATGATGATTAGAAAATGATCCTCGTAGACTATTCCTTAGACCGTGAGGCTATATCAATCACCGTCTCCCAAGAATGCTTAGATAGCATCAAACACCATCTGGTAAAACGGTGGTTATAAAGGTGTGTTAAGGTATTTGGAGGAAACCGTAGAGGCAATATATGTCAAGAGCGGGATTTGTCCGTCCATGTGATGAGAAGATACTCAAGGGCCCACTCGGAGAAGTTATATCCAATAGCTGCGCAGCGTGTGATTAGATCGCGGGGATATCACTTGTCGGAACGAGTCAAATAGCATTGTTTAGTAACGAGATTGAACTCGACATGAAGATGTTATTGATCAGGTCTCGGGCAATGCAAGTATCGAATGACAAAGGGAATAAGACACGACTATCACCGGTTCAAACGACAAAAGATCTTCGTGGAACGCACAGGGGTCACATGGCCATCCAGGTCCCTCTGTTGATCATTGGTATGGGAATGTCCCGACCATGTCTGGAGTGTTCCCGAACCGTAGGGTATCACGCTTAAGGGCTTGATGATTCTTAGAGAGTGTTTATGGGATCAGTAGAATCACCGAAGAAAAGAAGGGAGAAAACCAGAAGGATTTCGGTAAGTCCGGAGTGGAGGTGGAAGGTGTTCCATGGCCACGGAGATTGAATAATATGTGAATGAATGTTAAATATTGATTTAATCATTTATTCATAATTATTTAAATAAAGAGAAAATCAATTAAAAGGTCAAAGGCTTAATGGGCCAATTCCCGGAGGGAAGAGGGCCCATTAGGGAAAGGCAAGAGGGAGAAGGGGGCCATGGGGTGGCCGGCGGCCCTAGTAGGCCAGCCCCCCCTGCGTGGGGCCCATGGGAGTGGTCGGCGGTGCCATCCCTCCCCCTCCTCTCCTTTAGTCCCACCCCGAGACTTGAGGGGAGGTAGTACCTCCCCTCCCCTATATATAGTGGGGTATATTGGCCTAGAAAATACACCCAATAATCAATAAAGGTCTCCCCACTTTTGGGAGGACCTCCAATTGATATTTTCTCTCTCCCCCTCTCTCTCTCGTGACCGTGGTCCCAAGTCTGGACTGCGCGAGCGAGAGACATCTTCACCGCGGAGCACCGTCGCGCTGCGGGATTCGAATCCGGGAGCTCTACTTCCGCAACTACTGCTAGATCGGGGAAGCGGGAGTCATCATCAGGCACCGGACGTGTGTAACTCCCATGAGGTGTCACACTTGAGGCACTCAAGTTGTTGGAGCTAGAAGGAGCGCAAGGACTTCATCATGACCTTGAGGTCGGCTTCGGCTCGTCTACATCAACCACGCTCTCCTGAGCGTTGACAACGCTTTTCGATCTTCGAGGGTAAGTTCGTGAAAATCCCCTCTCGTTACTGTATTACTAATAGATAGGTCCTGGCAGCTTCAGGGTTCAGGGGCGTAGAGTAAAATTTATTGTTTTTATGCGCGGAACCCCTATAGTGGTATCAGAGCTAGATCTATGCGTAGTAATGCTAGTACGGGTAGAACACACGAGATGTAGCGTGTGGGCGTTGATCTTTTAGTTGTTACCCTCCCACGTGTACTTGTGTATACCGCAGTAATGCTTGATGAAGCGTCCCCCAACCGACTTTACGCGTTCATTCGCGAGACTGGTCCATGCTTGACATACGGCTTGTACCGTATAAAGTGGCTTAGGGGGTGTCTGTCTCTCTCGCATTAGTTGGTATACCATTTGCAATGGAGGGCCCCGAAAGGGGTGTAGTATAGACAACTACTTGATCAACCTTGTGCTGAAAGTTCGTAGGTAAGAACGGTTCTCGTACGAAAGCCCATTCAGCCACGTAAAACATTCAAAGACAAAGTAGAGGCGTCTAACTTTGTTTTTTAGGAGGGCGTTGCTTTGTGATATGGTTGTGGCAAAGGTAAAGTAATTACCTTTTGTTGCATAGTAGTAGATAGTCACGGTAATGACAAACTACCACGCCGGAATGACACTGGTACCCTGGTGTCTACGGCACCGGGACCCTGGCGCCGGAACCCGGTAACAGCGGATGGAGATCACGACATGAAGGACCATATCACATAGCATTTACATTCAATGTTATTGTTTGTATGTCTTATTGTGTGCTAGTATTAGATACTCGATGGTAGCCTAATAAGAAGATCCCTGTTAAAATAACCAACGATTGTGTTCCCCCTTAGTGTGCACCACCAAGAAAGTTCTTCGGTATGAGGCGATACAGGGTGACATGCCTGGGTGTCATACATATCTACGTTCACATACAGTGGGTGTAAGCCATGTTGCACAGCGAATACACTAAGGTTGAGTTGGCGAGCCTAGCACGCTAGAGAAGCGTGGCCTCGGAACGCGGATGGTCGAAAGATCGAGCACAAGTCGCATGAATGATTTGACCGACGTTTAGCGTCCACCCTTGAACCCACATTGATGGCCGTGACGATCGGGGGAGATGTGGCTGATAGGGGTCGTGTTATCACTAGGAACCCTCACTGGGGATAGGTGTTTCTGAGTGGAGTTATTATTAACTCATTTAATTATAAACTTAGTCTAAATTCCTTTTGCAGTTATAAATGTAGAAAATGGTTTTTGCCGAGATTACCTTTCCTATCGACGATTGGTTAAAAGAAGAGAAGCTCAAGTTAGATGGATCCAACTTTTCTGCATGGGTCATACGCCTATTTGATCTCCTTGGGGAGAACGATGTAGCTGACTACATGACCTGCAAGATGTTTTTGGAGCCACCATATTCTCATGAGACCCAGGAGCAGAGGGATCTGTGTTGTTGTCGTCGTGTGATGGCCACATTTATAACAGTGACCATGCGCCTCAGAATGGAGGATGGGCTATGGCCAATGGTGGGGAGTCTCAAGCCCCGAATGGTCATGGCACATCTGAGGGAACATTTCGTGGAACAAGTGCGCATGTGGGAGTATGAGCTGATGGGGGACTTCCTCTCCATAATGATGAAGGAGGGCTCCTCACTGGATGAGCACTTATTGCGCCTCTACGATGCGTATATGAGTCTGGCATACTACCTGGACAACTACTACTCAAGCTCATTTGCGATGGGAGTTGTGCTTCGGTCGCTTCCTCCAAGCTTCCAAGCACAAGTCAGGATATGTGTTATGAGAGGCGACACGGAAACACTGGATTTCCTTGAGTTCATATCACATTTCAGAAATGTGATAGATGAACCCAACATCGCTGGAGTCATCAACGACAAAGGTATATATTTGATATACAGTTTTATAAATGTTATAATCTTGCAAACACATTCGCAGTGTTAAGTATATCTGATACTTGTTTTGTTTTGGTGAAAACAGGTCCTTCTGCATAGAGATGCTTGCTGGAGAGGAGCTGACGTTGCATGTTGATGGCGAGCATGATGATGACGGCCGACGACATTCTCCCTCAACATTTATCACTTAGTTTATATTTTAGGATGATTATTGTAATCGAGAAATTTGAACTTCTTTAGTGTGTCTCACACTTCGTGAGACGGTTATTCATATGAGTTTGTAACAAACGGTTGTTCCACTTTTATGAATGATTTCTATTCGTGTTCATATCTTGTTTGATTATGTGTGAATTATCCTTGTTGTTTGAAACTAATTGATAATGTATGAACATTTGTAAAACATTAAAAATGCCTTGTTTAAAATACCCAATTTAATGATATTTCATTAATGAATGAAACCATTGTTTAAATTCAAAGTTATGTGATAATATGTGAAAGTCATTCGATTCCTTTTCACATATAAATCATGCCTAAGTTCGGCGAAATAACTTGAACACCGTGTATTACTTGAATACAAAGTGTTTAAAGAATTGTTAAATAGAATACATATTCGATGTATTATGTTTTAACGAAAATGGTAATTATCATTAAATGATTGTTTAAATGTGTAAAGTAGTTTACCAAAGGAAAACATGAATATGAAACTATTTTGATTTGATCAAAGTGTTTCATCAATAAAAGGGTATAAGTATAAAAGAGAATCTAATTACTATGATTTGATCAATAGTAATGAAATTCGACTTTATAAGAATGGCATGAAAGAAATTGTGGAATGCAAAGTGTTTTGAAACGTCAAAATGCAAAGCACCACAATGTGATATTAGATATCAAAAGGGGTTGAATAGAAGGCACCAAATAAATCGGTGTAGTGTATATGTAGAGACCATTAGTTTAGAAATAGTTAGCACTCAATGAGTTTACAGTGAACCATTAGAATTTGTGAAAAGTTTTGGGGTTATTCGATATAACCAAAGCAATAGCGAATAAGTCCTTGTAGAATATTCATTGGAAACTTTGAATACGAAACCCATAGCTCAAACCAAAAGGAAAGCAAGGTTCATATTGCTTGGATTTTGGTACATTCTTGAGAAAGCTCACTTCAGTGATATTTCTCAATTATGGAGCAAATGGAAATTAGTGTAAAACACGATGTGGATTCAAAACCCTGCATCAGAGTGTTGAGAAGCGCAACGGACAACATTCCTGAACGATTCTCTTCACAGAGGGAAAGAATCAATAATTTTGATCATTGTGTTTTTCCCTCCACTATTGTTTTTTCACTATATGAAGTAGGATTCAAAATGTAAATCCATATCTTGTATGGAGACATTTGTGAATCACATGTCATAATTTTGGAATATGACATACCTATGAACTACAAAGGAAATGATGGTAAACTGAATTGTGAGAAATCCTAATAGCAAAATTCCCTTGAGATTAGAAAGCAATTCATTGCTGAATCTCACAAGTAAAAGGAGTTACTTGGAATTTTCCCAAATGACTGCAAAGCCATAGTGGAAAAAGGGGTGAATGACAAAGGCACAATTTGTCAAGTATTAGGCAAATTCAAATGAATTTGATTCATGTCTGCTAAATGTCTACTGGATTTAAAACTAGTAAAGTACTAGTATCTCATAGTAAATCTCCAAGTTTGATGTTTGATCAAAGGATTTTGAAATTGTTCAAAATAAGTAAGGAGATATGCAATTTGCATAAAATTGAGTGGGAGCTATAAAAGTCTTCCTTAAACAATATGTGATTGACATATTTTTAAGTGGGAGCAATATGAGTCTCAAATTCAAATATGAAGGAACATTGTTTGAGTAAGAGTACTGACTCGTACCCAAATATGTTAGCAACATAGTTTGAGTGGGAGCTTCATAGGAGTAATTCTTAAGTAAGTTAAGGATGAAAGCGCAAATACTTATAAATAATGATTTATAAGATGTAGAAGTTGATAATAAGTGTGTTATGATATTATGTAGTATTCCTTAAGAGATTCTGAAAGGGATTTTCAGAATAGAAGTTAATTGAGGAACCAGTCCTTAATAACTCGAATTAGGAATAGCATTAAGTTTAGTATCAATGGTTGAACGAAAGAATAGGATGATCATCATCCACTATGTTGAGACATAGGTTCTATCTTAGAAGCCATGATGGTAACTTAGCATAATATGTAATCCAAATAAGGAACGTTTGAAAGTGATCAAGTTCGAATCACAGGACGTTGAGCTAAGTTTGTCCGCAGTGTCTAGTAGAGAACTGTAGACATATTTTCCAAATCCATAAAGGATAACATATCTTAAAGCATAAAGAGTTATGTTATGAGGGAATATGTTGGAAACTCCTGTAGATACCAATTAAAAGTCAAGTAGGAAGCGAGGTGAACAAAACATCGAAAGTTGCACCGAGTGCACTAGTGTTTCGATGAATACATTTATAATAATAGATAAGGGTACCATCTAAAGTGTTGTATAATGTTATGGCGGGGCTAATTCGCTTTTAACGTAGAATGATGTGTCCCAGGGCATAGTGCCCATGAGAAAGCCCTCGAGGTTGATCTAACGTCACTGTAGGCTCCTGGAATCAGGCCTCGTTCTGCTGCCATAGCAACGATGCATACACACAGATGCTGTCATCTGATGATAGAATATTAATGTCAATCATAGTGACATTAATGAGTTGCAAAGGATCTAGGACTGTAAAATACAGAACCAAGACTCAACCTCTTCCATGATCAAGCATGTTCTAGGTACCGGTTATATGGTGCCAATAATTAAAGAACAAATGCAACCAGTGTATTTGTACCCTAGTGCAAGTGGGAGACTGTTGGAAATATGCCCTAGAGACAAATAGTTGTAAGGACTATTATCATATTTCATATAGTTTATGATTAAGTTTTGTATCATGCTATAACTGTGTTGAGTGGAAACATCAATACATGTGTGATATATAAACAAACCAGGGGTTCCCAGTGAAACTCTAGTCACTGGTTCATTGGTCAACAGATGATCATGTTTCCTGATCATGTGGCATTTATGCTAGTTGGAAATGAGGCCATCTCATTCTGTGAATGAGATGATGAACCAATACCCAACCTAAACATCGTGATTCGATCATGTCACGAAGTTCAAGTTACGGTGATTAGAAAAGGATCTTTGTAGACTATTCCTTAGACCGTGAGGCTATATCAATCACTGTCTCCCGAGAATGCTTAGATAGCATCAAACGCCATCTGGTAAAACGGTGGTTATAAAGGTGTGTCAGGTATTCGGAGGAAACCATAGAGGCAATATATGTCAAGAGCGGGATTTGTCCGTCCATGAGACGGGAAGATACTCAAGGGCCCACTCGGAGAAGTTATATCCAATAGCTGCGCAGCGTGTGATTAGATCACGGGGATATCACTTGTCGGAACGAGTCAAATAACATTGTTTAGTAACGAGATTGAACTCGACATGAAGATGTTATTGATTAGGTCTCGAGCAATGCAAGTATCGAATGACAAAGGGAATAAGACGCGACTGTCACTGGTTCAAACGACGAAAGATCTTCGTGGAACGCACAGGGGTCACATGGCCATCCAGGTCCCTCTGTTGATCATTGGTACGGGAATGTTCCGACCATGTCTGGAGTGTTCCCGAACCATAGGGTATCATGCTTAAGGGCTGGATGATGCTTAGAGAGTGTTTATGGGATCAGTAGAATCACCGAAGAAAAGAAGGGAGAAAACCGGAAGGATTTCGGTAAGTCCGGAGTGGAGGTGGAAGGTGTTCCATGGCCACGGAGATTGAATAATATGTGAATGAATGTTAAATATTGATTTAATCATTTATTCACAATTATTTAAATAAAGAGAAAATCAATTAAAAGGTCAAAGGCTTAATGGGCCAATTCCCGAAGGGGAGAGGGCCCATTAGGGAAAGGCAAGAGGGAGAAGGGGGCATGGGGTGGCCGGCGGCCCTAGTGGGACATCCCCCCCCCCCCCGCGTGGGGCCCATGGGGGTGGCCGGCGGTGCCACCCCTCCCCCCTCCTCTCCTTTAGTCCCAACCCGGGACTTGAGGGGAGGTAGTACCTCCCCTCCCCTATATATAGTGGGGTATATTGGCCTAGAAAATACACCCAATAATCAATAAAGGTCTCGCACTTTTGGGAGGACCTCCAATTGATATTTTCTCTCTCCCCCTCTCTCTCTTGTGACCGTGGTCCCAAGTCTGGACTGCGCGAGCGAGAGACATCTTCACCGCGGAGCACCGTCGCGCTGCGGGATTCGGATCCGGGAGCTTTACTTCCGCAACTGCTGCTGGATCAGGGAAGCGGGAGTCATCGTTAGGCACCGGACGTGTGTAACTCCCACGAGGTGTCACACTTGAGGCACTCAAGTCGTTGGAGCCAGAAGGAGCGCAAGGACTTCATCATGACCTTGAGGTCGGCTTCGGCTCGTCTACATCAACCACGCTCTCCGGAGTGTTGACAACGCTTTTTGGTCTTTGAGGGTAAGTTCGTGAAAAGCCCCTCTCGTTACTGTATTACTAATAGATAGGTCCTGGCAGCTTCAGGGGTTCAGGGGCGTAGAGTAAAATTTATTTTTTTTATGCGCGGAACCCCTACAGGATGATACGTAACGGTTATGCTTGGACTGCCGTCCAATCAATGCTATCACCGTGCGTTATCGACATCCCATACCACGTCTCGATGACATGCTTGATGAGTTGTGTGGAGCTACTATTTTTTCGAAAATTGATCTTCGTAGTGGTTACCATCAAATACGCATGGCTGAAGGTGATGAGTGGAAAACCGCCTTCAAGACCAAACTTGGTCTCTATGAATGGTTGGTTATGCCCTTTGGTTTATCTAATGCCCCATCCACCTTCATGCGCCTCATGAATCATATTTTGCGTTCTCTCATTGGAAAAAGTGTTGTTGTCTATTTCGATGATATTCTTGTTTATAGCAAATCACTTGAGGACCATATAACACATGTCAAGGAAGTTTTGCAAATCCTTCGACATGAAAAGCTTTATGCTAATCTTCCCAAGTGCACCTTTGCTAAAGACAAGTTGATTTTTCTTGGATTTGTCGTTTCTTCGAAGGGAATTGAAGTTGATGTTTCCAAGGTAAAGGACATACGAGATTGGCCTATCCCAACAAATGTGAGTGAACTCCGAAGTTTTCATGGGTTGGCCGGTTTCTATCGTCGCTTTGTGAAAGACTTTTCAACCATTGCTTGTCCCCTTCATGAATTGACCAAAAAGAATGTCACCTTCGTGTGGGGCAAAGCACAACAAAAAGCTTTTGATGAACTTAAAAAGAGGCTCACCGAAGGACCTCTCCTTGCGTTACCGGATTTCACAAAAACTTTTGAGATAGAGTGTGATGCTAGTGGTATTGGCATTGGAGGAGTCCTTATGCAAAACGGACGTCCTATAGTCTACCATAGCGAGAAACTTGATGGTGCTCGCCTCAACTATCCGATTTATGACAAAGAGCTTTTTGCCTTAGTTCGTGTCCTTCAAGTTTGGCAACACTACCTTTGGCCCAAAGAATTTATCATACATTCCGACCATGAGTCGTTGAAATATCTCAAAGGCCAAGCCAACTTGAGCAAGAGACACACTAAGTGGGTTGAGTTCATGGAGTCTTTTCCGTACATTGTCAAGTATAAGAAGGGCAAAGATAATGTAGTTGCGAACGCATTGTCTCACAAACATACAAGCCTTCTTACGAGACTTGAAATCAACGTGTTGGGTCTTGAGGAAATAAAATCTTTGTATGCTTCTGATCCGTTCTTTGAACCAATTTTCGCAAAGTGCTCCAATGACAAAGGAGTTTATGAGTTCTATTTGCATGAGGGCTTTCTATTTAAACAAAACAAGCTATGCATTCAGAAGTCGTCGCTTCAACTTTTGCTTCTCCAAGAATCTCATGGTGGAGGCCTCATGGGTCACTTTGGCCATAACAAGACATTGGACATGCTCTCCACTCACTACTTCTGGCCCAAGATGAAGCGCGACATGGAGCGCTACGTTCAACGATGCACGGCATGTGTTCAAGCTAAGTCGCAAGCTAACCCTTACGGTCTTTATATGCCATTGCCTATTCCTCATACACCTTGGTCTGACATTAGCATGGATTTCGTGTTAGGATTGCCTAGATCTAAACATGGTCGTGATTCTATATTTGTTGTTGTGGATCGTTTTTCCAAAATGGCACACTTCATACCGTGCCATAAAACTGACGATGCTTCACATGTTGCAAATCTGTTTTTCAGGGAAATCGTCCGTCTTCACGGTGTGCCAAGGACAATCGTCTCCGACCACGGCGTCAAATTCATGAGCTACTTATGGAAGACCCTCATGGCCAAGCTCGGCATCAAGCTCCTCTTTTCATCCGCATCGCATCCTCAAACTGATGGACAAACCGAAGTTGTCAACCGAAGCCTCGGAACTCTCCTTCGTGTGTTGATCAAGAAGAACTTGAAGGATTGGGAGGAATGCATCCCACACGCCGAGTTCGCCTACAATCGAGCCAAGCACTCAACAACCAAGATGAGCCCATTCATGATCGTCTATGGTTTCGAGCCCCTCACCGCACTCGACATCCTACCACTACCTCTCCATGAGCGAATGAACATGGACGTCGAGAAACATGCACAAGCTATGAAGAAGCTTCATGAAGAAATAAGAGCTACTATCGAACAACAAGTCCTTCGCCAAGCTTCAAGATTAAACAAGGAAAAGAAGGAGATGATCTTTGAAGAAGGTGACCTTGTGTGGATACACCTAAGCAAAGACCGTTTCCCCAAGGAACATGACTCCAAGCTCAAGCCAAGAGGAGATGGTCCCTTCAAGGTCCTCAAGAGAATCAACAACAACACCTACATCATCGACATACCAACCTCCAAGTACCTTGCAAGCAATACATTCAATGTCAAGGACCTCTCACCCTACCATGGAGATGTTCAAGATGATAACCATGAAGAGTCGAGGATGACTCTTTCCTAGGGGGGGAGCTGATGCGGCCCGTCCTATGGACGCTCCTACATCTACACCAACAAGTCCCCCAAGTGGACCCATGACTCGTGCCCGAGCCAAACTCCTACAAGCTAAGGTGAACTCGCTCCTCTCCTCGTGCCAATTTGATACCTCCTTGGATGGTATGCTACTTCATGCAACTACCCTATGCATCATCAGGTACGAAGCTTCGACACACCACCAAGCACCCAAGGATGGAGAACAAGGAGCAGAGCATGAAGCAGGAGCCGCTGGAGCTGCTCAGACCAGAGTCTCCGGTCTACGCACACCGGAGTCTCCGGTCCACCAGAGTCTCCGGACCCACCTCCAGTCTGCCCCCAGAACCAGGCCCTGGGACAATCTGATGGCCCCTCCGGAGGCCAGTCCGGAGACTGACCGGAGTGTCCAGCCCAGACCGGAGTCTCTGGTCCACACACCGGAGTCTCCGGTCCGACCGTCGCCAGGCATGAAAAGGCCTTTGGGCCTGCGGCCCATGTAACCCTTAGTCCGTCCAGAACTTGTCTTTTATTCCGAAAGTACCCCTGTTTAAGTGGCTGGCCTATATATAGTCCCCCACCTCCATTGTAAACCCTAGGCATGATATTGGAATTAGTGGAAACCCCTTTGTAGATCTATCTAATTCTTGCCTCATGCTCCTTGACTAAGGAGCACCAATATCCCTAAACCTTGTTGGAGTTTGCATCGTGCCTCCGTGTTGTACAAGGCCTAGGCATCGGTGTCCCTTTGCCTAGACGTCAAGATCTCACCGAGTCTCCCATCTCGCCGTGCCGGTTTGAGAGAGAGTCCTCCGCCCGACGCTGATCCTAGGGATTGCGCTGGACCAGTCACCACCGGCGTGAGCTATTGGTGTGTATCGTGGTTTTGTGTGTGTG
This sequence comes from Avena sativa, assembly GCA_916181665.1. Lineage (NCBI taxonomy): Eukaryota > Viridiplantae > Streptophyta > Magnoliopsida > Poales > Poaceae > Avena > Avena sativa. The sequence goes on from OV702286.1 coordinate 237,088,848, forward strand.
TGTTCTTCGCGTTCTTCGTGCGTGCGTTCGTCGTGTTCATCCTCCCCTCCTCTCCCCACATTCCATCCTCGATTTGAAAGGGAATCGTGAAAGATCGGGCCATCCTAGAGGTTTGCCCTCAACATGCTTCTTTGTGGGTATTCCAACATCCTCGTTCTTGGTGGTTAGATAATTCTGGCAAAAGGAGATGCACTCGTAGATCAGAAAGCCCTTGGCTATGCTTCCATCTGGAGGAGACCTGTTGTGAACGAATCCTTTGATGACACCGTTTAGCCTTTCAAACGGCATCATGTTGTGCAGGAATGTCGGCCCGAGCTGGATGATGTCGTCCACGACATGTACAAGCAGATGCACCATGATGTCGAAGAATGCGGACATGAAGTAAATCTCAAGCTCGCATAGTATCATCACGATCTCTTCCTGTAGCCTGTCGAGCTGCTTCACACCGATCGACTTCCTAGATATGACGTCGAAAAAGTTACAGAGGCCAAACAACGTCTCACGGACATGCTCGTCCATTATCCCACGGATCGCAACAGGGAGTATCTGCATCATCAGCACGTGACAGTCGTGAGACTTCATACCGCTGAACCTCTTCTTTGCCACGTCCAGATATCTGCTTATCTTCCCCGAGTAACCGTGAGGAACTTTCACTCCTAAGAGGCACCTGGAAAACTGCTCAAGCTCCTCTAGACTCAGAGTGAAGCAGGCAGCACGAAGCACCACCTCATTCTTCTTAACTCTTTTGTGGCGACCTTGAGTCCCTTTCGTCTGATCATCATCATCATCATCACTATCAGGGTACTGAAGATCTTTCTTGATGCCAAGCAATTTAAGGTCCTTTCTTGCTTTCGGCCCATCCTTGGTCCTCTCCGGCATGTTCAGTAGAGTGCCAAGCAGATTCTCGGTAACGTTCTTCGTTATGTGCATTACATCGAGGCTATGGGGAGTGTGAAGGACCTTCCAATATGGCAGGTCCCAGAAAATAGACCTTGCTTTCCATACACCCAGCAGCGGCTTTGTCCTCGGTCGTTTTTTTCCAGGCGCAGGGAAATCTACCCAATTATTCAAAAGCTCCTCGATTTCTTCGCCGCTCCTCGGACAGGGGCTCTTTCGAGCTCGTCCTTACCATTGAATAGGTCACCACGTTTTCTCCATGGGTGATCCATGCAGAGCCACTTTCAAGTACCTTGGAACACGGTTTTCGAAGACCCGGGATCCCTTGGTAGCTGGAGATGCGGTGTCTCATCCATGCACTTGACACATGCATTGTGTCCGTGGTTCACCTAGGCCGATGCATATGCATAACCAGGACAGTCCTGCACGGTCATGAACAACGCGGCTCTCAGATGGAAATATTCTTTAGTGTAGGCGTCCCACGTACGGGCCGGCGTCTCCCACAAGCTGGCTAACTCCTCTCTCAATAGCCCGAGATACAGATGCATATCGATACCTGGTTTTTTCGGCCCCTGAATAAGAATGCTCATGTGTACATACCTTTGCTTCGTGCATAGCCACGGGAGGAGGTTGTACGGCCATACAAATACGGGCCAGGTGCTATGCGTGCTACTCTGGTTTCCAAAAGGATTGAGTCCATCAGTGCTCATACCCAGCCTGACGTTCCTTGCATCACCCCCGAACTCTTCGAACTCGATGTCTAATGCATTCCACTGGCTAGCGTCTGAAGGGTGTGTCAGGATCTTGCCCTTTTCTAGATCATCTTCGGGTTTCTCTCTTTCTGCGTGCCATTGCATGAGCTTTGCTTCCTTAGGATCTATGAAATATCACTGCAGACGGGGGTGATAGGAAAGTACCATACCACTTTTCGAGGAACTTTCTTGTTCCCTCTCTTGTACCGTCCTTGGCCACACACCGGACATGTGGTTCTATCCGTGTACTCATTCTGATAAAGTGCGCAATCATTGATGCATGCGTGGTATTTAATGTGTGGTAGGTCGAGAGGGCACACGATTTTCTTGGCCTCCTCGATACTTGTTGGCAATGTGTTCCCCTTAGGTAACCGGTCGTGTCAGTATTCCATGTATGATGTTATTCCCAATGTATTCATAAGGTTATGGTCGATGTATGAACTGCTGATATGTATCATCGAATATGTGATTTGATTGTGGAACTATATATTCATGTTGTTCATACTAATTGTCCTTGGTCATTGAGGTTGTGCTGGACACACAACTTAGACCAATGTGAAAGTCGGCAGATGACTAGGTTCCACTTGTCATGGGCATGGAGATGCTATTCCGACTTACATGGATTCGGCTAAAGAGTTTAGCGAGTCGGACTGACCCATATTGAGATGCAACGAACAAGTCGTCATTTGCATGTCTCGATCAATGTAATCCTTAGACCTGAGGTTATTGCACAATCCGAGTTGAGGATCTCCGACTTAGGTGTTGTCAAACGCTGTTCCGTCACTGGGCAGTTATAAAGGCAGAGTTCGGGTCGACTGAGAATCAAGCTGCGTGATGTGAATAACCAAGACGGGATTTATCCCCTCCATTCGGAGAGATATTCTCTGGGCCCTCTCGGAAGATATGATTCGGAAAGCATGGCCATGCGCGTCTCGGATAAGTGTTAACCGAGGCAGCCGACTAAGAGTTAGTCGGATGGATCACTTATCTGGGATCGAGAAAGAGAGTCGGACTATTTAAGGGATGACGATCATTCACCTATAGTCCGATAAGGTATATCGTAAGGCAAAAGGGACTCAGACGAAAGTTGCATTGAAAGGTATGTCGTCATGACTTATTGGTACTTGGGAGTTGGCATGTTCTGCTAGGAGCCGCTACCAACTGATCGATCATGAGTGAGACTCGGAATCGTGTCCGGGTTACCATGAGCCTGTCGGGTCACACACTTAAGAGCAGGAGCCATTTGGGCTAGACCCAAACAGGAAACCTATTTGGGTTGGACCCAAATAGTGAGATGGACTTAGTCAGCAAGTGAGACTTGCAGTGGCAAATATAGGCCTTTAGTTTCTGGACCACAAGTTAGTGGAGCCCACTTTCACTCCCTATATAAGCTGGGGCGCAGGTGCTTAGAGCACAAGGATTAGGTCACTCCATGTGTTGGAAACCCTAGCTCCAGTCCAGTCCTGTCGCTGTCGTACCGGACCTAGCAGTCCATCGCCGGCGCTCCTCCTTGTACATGTGGATACCGGCGGAGGTGTTGTATGATTCAGCACTCTGACGATCGTGAAGAAAGAACGGATCGTGGATCGTGGATCGTGGAACCGGAACAGATCGCAAGGACTGCACTGCATCAAGCGACGTGCTTCATCAATTCCGCAACTGCGCGTCTAGTGGTAATCCTCGTGGCCTTCTACCTGAGCTGGATCTTGGGATCACCGCGTAAGAAAAAGTTTTGTTTTTCTCTGCGTGGCCCAACAGTGGTATCAGAGCATTAGCTTCTTGTTTTAGGCTCGAGATCGCGCATATGTGATATGCGGTTGGCGTTAGATTGGATCTAATTGCAATTTTGGTGGTCGATCTATGAGATAGATCGGTTTTGTACTAAGTTGATTGGATCAACTGTACTCGAGGAATGGATGATATGGTTTCCATGATCTAACTGCTAATCGTCGGGCACTGCCCGCACCTGCAAAGGGCGCTGCCCCTTTGATCCCCGCCCGCTATCCGGCTAGCGGGACCGCCGGCTTCACCCTGTCGTAGCGCCTTAGATGTTGTTACGAGTTTCACAACGCTGGTAGATATCGTATCTATGCATAACTTGTTTTTGCAGGATGATGTTGTGAATGGTATGGCTTATGTGCATGTGATGTGTGTAATCCATACGTGATCTGCGTATCACGGTTTTTGTCAGCCGGCTAGAGTCTAGGTGCTGTCATCTAATTGTATAACGTCCTGCGTGTCGAATTCTCTATGTAATTTGCATTACTAGCTAGTGTAGCTGTTTGGAGAATCCAGATGGCATGCAAGTCGGTGTACAAGTCGTCTACATGGTGTAAAACGGCACGTGACAAGAGTTGACACGAGTCGGATTACAGGCATTATGGAGATGGAGATCGCCTTGAAGAGAGCCATACCATTTCACATTATAATTGCCTTATTTTGTGTTATTGTTATGTCTCTGTTTTACCTCTATTAGATAGTTGGTAGAAAGTAATCCCTCAAAGAAGGTCTAGTCGGTTTCCCCGCCAGTGCTGCACCATCACAAGTCGGACATTTTTGGTAGTGGGCTCATAAAATTGAGGTGCTATCAATTCTTTCCGACTAGGTGGGTTCGAGTCGGACTCTTACAGCGGAAGCACTTGGTAATCTAGACGGGTCTATCACAACGGTTGTGGGACTCGGGGAAAAGTTGGATGGGAGTCGAGGCATGTGATGCCACCCATTCAACAGGAGTCGTATGAGATACGATTGGCAAGGAGTTGTCTACCTAGATCACTTGACGGCTAGCGGTGATGCTAAAGCTCACTAGTCGACTTGCTTATTTAGGGTCCTGAATCACTAAGTAACCATCGGAGGGGTGTTGGTTCTAGTGGGAGCATAAATATTAAAAGGTTATGCTTGCTCTTTTATGGATACATGTCTTAAGTATTTTGCATATTTTCTGTTGTAGATCAATGGCACCTAGCAGTCTTCCTCAGATTTCCAGTTTTGCTTTGAGAACCATCTTAGAGAAAGATAAGCTAAATGGAACTAACTTCACCAACTGGTATCATAATCTGAGAATTGTTCTCAAGCAAGAAAAGAGGGACCATGTCCTAGACAACCCACTTCCAGATAAGCCGGATGAGAATGCGACTATCGCAGCCACCAATGCCTATCGTCGGATTTGTGATGAATCCACGGAGATTAGCTGCCTTATGCTTGCTCACATGGAACCAGACTTGCAGCAGCAGTTCGAGAATGTTGAGGCCTACGATATGATCGAAAGCCTCAAAAGTATGTTCCAGGCTCAGGCAAAGACTGAGAGGTATCAAGTCTCTCAGGCTTTGTTGAGCTGCAAGCTTAAGGATGGCGATCCACTGAGTCCGCATGTGATCAAGATGGTTGGTTACGTGCAGTCTCTGGAAAGACTTGGCTACCCCATTAGCGAAGAGTTCGCTGCAGACATAATTCTGAACACTCTTCCTAGTGCATATGGCTAGTTCATATCGAACTACCACATGCATGGTATGGATAAGAAGCTCACTGAATTACATGGGATGCTCAAGCAGGCTGAGGCGGATCTCAAGAAAGGTGCCAGTCAAGTGTTGATGGTGCAAAACAAGGCTAAGTTCAAGAAGAGTTCTTGGACTAAGAAGAAGAAGGCAAAGTCAGGAGGTAAGGCTGAGGACCCAGTCCAAAGCGCTTCCTCAGGGACTAAGCCATCTCCTGCAGCCGGATCCACTTGCTTCTACTACAAGTCGGATGGCCACTAGAAGAGGAATTGCAGCAAGTATCTGGCTGACAAAGCCAAGAGCGGAGGTGTGACTTCCGGCTCAGGTACGCTTGTTTGCAATGTTATAGACATTTATCTTGCTGATGCACCTGGTAGTTCTTGGGTATATGATACCGGATCAGTCATTCACATATGCAACTCATTCCAGGGACTGGTAAGAACTAGGAGCGTGGCAAGAGGCGAGGTTGACATTCAGGTCGGCAACAAAGCAAGAGTTGCTGCGTTGGAAGTCGGCACGATGCAACTTCATTTACCTTCCGGATTCTTAATGGAGCTGAATAATTGTTCTTATGTTCCAATGCTTAGTCGAAACATTATTTCTGCCTCATGTTTGATGAGACAGGGCTATGAGTCAAATATTAAGAATAATGGTTGTTCTTTATATTTGAATGATATGTTTCACGGTTTTGCACCCGTCCAGGACGGATTATTTATTTTGAATCTTGAGGGTGAATCTGTCTTTAACATAAATGTGAAAAGGTTAAAACCAAATGATCTAAATATGACTTACTTTTGGCATTGTCGGCTTGGTCATATAAGTTGGAAACGCATGAAGAAGCTCCATGATGATGGACTCCTAACTTCGTTCGACTTGGAGTCGTTCGATACATGCGAATCCTGCCTTCTCGGCAAGATGACCAAGACACCTTTTGCAAAGAGTTGTGAAAGGGCGTCCGACTTATTGGGACTAGTACATAGTGATGTATGTGGCCCAATGAGCACGGCAACCAGAGGTGGTTGTGAGTACTTCATTACCTTCACTGATGATTTGAGTAGATATGGATATATCTACTTGATGAAACATAAGTCGGAAGTCTTTGAAAAGTTCAAGGAATTCCAGAATGAGGTACAAAATCAACTTGGCAAGAAAATAAAGTTTCTTCGGTCGGACCGAGGAGGCGAGTACATGAGCCATGAGTTTGATGACCATCTGAAGAGTTGTGGAATAGTTCCCCAGCTCACTCCTCCAGGAACGCCGCAGAGAAACGGTGTATCGGAAAGGAGGAATCGGACCTTGTTGGACATGGTACGATCAATGATGAGTCAGACAAATCTGCCTTTTATCATTTTGGGGTTATTGTCTAGAAACTTCAGCGTTCACACTAAACAGAGTACCATCAAAGTCGGTAGAAAAGACACCGCATGAGATGTGGACTAGCAAGAAGCCAAGTTTGTCTTTTCTCAAGATTTGGGGTTGTGAAGCTTTTGTCAAGAGACTTTAGTCGGACAAGCTTACAGCTAAGTCGGATAAGTGTATTTTCATGGGGTATCCGAGGGAAACCTTGGGTTACTACTTCTACAACCGAGAAGAGGGCAAAGCGTTTGTCGCTCGAAACGGTGTCTTCCTTGAGAAAGAGTGTCTCAGTCGGGGGGTCAGTGGGAGCACGGTGCAACTCGAATAAATTCGAGAGGTACCGGCCAGTAGCGAGTCGTCAAAAGCCTTGGAGGTTGAGCCGGTCGTGATACCTGAGCCGGAAACAGCACCGACACTACGAAGATCGGCCAGATTGCGAAGTGTTCGTGATGTGTTACTGTTAGACAGTGATGAGCCAGCAACTTATTAGGAAGCGATGGTGGGTTCTGATTCTAAGTCATGACTTGGAGCCATGAGATCCGAGTTAAAGTCCATGGATGAAAATCAAGTTTGGAACTTGGTTGATCTGCCAGACGGTGCAAGACCCGTCGAGTGCAAATGGGTCTTCAAGAAGAAAACTGATATGGATGGAAATGTTTCTATCTATAAGGCATGGCTTGTCGCAAAGGGGTTCCGACAAGTTCAAGGAGTTAACTACGATGAGACTTTATCTCCCATGGCGATGCTTAAATCAGTTCGGATCATGTTAGCTATAGCAGCCTATTTCGACTATGAGATATGGCAGATGGATGTCAAGACGGCTTTCCTTAATGGAAATTTAACCGAGGACGTGTATATGATACATCCCGAGGGTTTTGTTGATCCAGCTAATGCTGACAAGGTATGCAAACTTCAGAAATCCATTTATGGGTTGAAGCAAGCATCTCGGAGTTGGAACATTCGCTTTGATGAGGTAGTCAAATCGTTTGGCTTCATCAAGAGTGATCATGATTCTTGTTTATACAAGAAGTTTAGTGGGATCAAAGTAAACTTTCTGATCTTATATGTGGATGACATATTACTGATTGGAAATGATGTCCAGATGTTGCAAGAGACCAAGGAATCATTGGAAAAGAGTTTTTCGATGAAAGACTTGGGTGAGGCGACTTACATACTAGGAATCCGGATCTATAGAGATAGATCAAGGCGGCTCATTGGATTGAGTCAAAGTACATATTTGGACAAAGTATTGAAGAAGTTCAATATGGAATCGTCTAAGAAGGGGTTCTTACCGATGTCCCATGGCGTGAAACTTAGCAAGACTCAGTGTCCTTCGACAACTAATGAGCGAAGTCGGATGAGTGCGATTCCATATGCTTCTGCAGTCGGATCCATCATGTACGCTATGATTTGTACTAGGACGGATGTTTCCTATGCTCTAAGTGTTGTGAGTAGGTACCAGGCTGACCCTGGAGAAATCCACTGGGCAGCAGCTAAAAATATCCTAAAGTACTTGAGAAGGACTAAGGATATGTTCCTAGCTTATGGAGGTGAGGATGAACTCAGTGTAAAGGGTTACACGGATGCGAGTTATCTCACTGACTCGGATGATTCTCGTTCGCAATTCGGATATGTGTTTGTAATAAACGGAGGGGCTGTGAGCTGGAAGAGTTCCAAGCAAGAGACGGTGTCTGCGTCTACAACAGAGGCTGGGTATATTGCTGCCTCGGAGGCGGCAAAAGAAGCCGTTTGGATGAGGAATTTCCTCATAGATCTTGGTGTGGTTCAGGGCTCGTCCAATCCGTTAGACGTGTATTGTGACAACAATGGTGCTATTGCACAAGCCAAGGAACCTAGACAACACCAGAAGAACAAACATATACTCATGCGGTACCACCTTATTCGCCAGTTCGTGGATCAAGGTGATATCAAGTTATGCAAGGTACACACGGATGCAAACTTTGCGGATCCGTTGACAAAGCCACTTCCACAGCCAAAGCATGAGGCGCACCTGAGAGCTATGGGCATTAGATGCCTAGACATGTGATGTCGGATGATTGACTCTAGTGCAAGTGGGAGACTGTTGGGAATATGCCCTAGAGGCAATCATGTATGATGTTATTCCCAATGTATTCGTAAGGTTATGGTCCATGTATGAACTGCTGATATGTATCATCGAATATGTGATTTGATTGTGGAACTATATATTCATGTTGTTCATACTAATTGTCCTTGGTCATTGAGGTTGTGCTAGACACACAACTTAGACCAATGTGAAAGTCGGCAGATGACTAGGTTCCACTTGTCATGGGCATGGAGATGCTATTCCGACTTACACGGATTCGGCTAAAGAGTTTAGCGAGTCGGACTGACCCATATTGAGATGCAACGAACAAGTCGTCATTTGCATGTCTCAATCAATGTAATCCTTAGACCTGAGGTTATTGCAAAATCCGAGTTGAGGATCTCCGACTTAGGTTCTATCAAACGTTGTTCTGTCACTGGGCAGTTATAAAGGTAGAGTTCGGGTCGACTGAGAATCAAGCTGCGTGATGTGAATAACCAAGACGGGATTTTGCCCCTCCATCCAGAGAGATATTCTCTGGGCCCTCTCGGAAGATATGATTCGGAAAGCATGGCCATGCGCGTCTCGAATAAGTGTTAACCGAGGTAGCCGACTAAGAGTTAGTCGGATGGATCACTTATCTCAGATCGAGAAAGAGAGTCGGACTATTTAAGGGATGACGATCATTCGCCTATAGTCCGACAAGGTATCTCGTAAGGCAAAAGGGACTCAGACGAAAGTCGCATTGGAAGGTATGTCGTCATGACTTATTGGTACTTGGGAGTTGGCACGTTCTGCTAGGAGCCGCTACCAACTGATCAATCATGAGTGAGACTCGGAATCGTGTCCGGGTTACCATGAGCCTGTCGGGTCACACACTTAAGAGCAGGAGCCATTTGGGCTAGACCCAAACAGGAAACCTATTTGGGTTGGACCCAAATAGTGAGATGGACTTAGTCAGCAAGTGAGACTTGCAGTGGCAAATATAGGCCTTTTAGTGACTAGGCCACAAGTGAGTGGAGCCCACTTTCACTCCCTATATAAGCTGGGGCGCAGGTGCCTAGAGCACAAGGATTAGGTCACTCCATGTGTTGGAAACCCTAGCTCCAGTCCAGTCCTGTCGTCGCCGTACCGGACCTAGCAGTCCATCACCGGAGCTCCTCCTTGTACGTGTGGATACCGGCGGAGGTGCTGTACGATTCAGCACTTCGACGATCGTGAAGAAAGAACGGATCGTGGATCGTGGAACCGGAACGGATCGCGAGGACTGCACTGCATCAAGCGATGTGCTTCATCAATTCCGCAACTACGCGTCTAGTGGTAATCCTCATGGCCTTCTACCTGAGCTGGATCTTGGGATCACCACGTAAGAAAAAGTTTTGTTTTTCTCTAGGTGGCCCAACAAGAACCACACCATATGAAAACACACATGCATGAATGCTAGCTAGAAAAAATTCGGCATGACCTTTCCTAAAATTAGGACATATGGGTAGTGCAAAAATTTGCCAAAATGGAAATGAATCAACATTTTAGCAAACATCCATGCAACCACACCGGCCGGGACAACAACAAGCAAGCAACAAAAAACTTCCTCCCATTGCAAACATTCATGCACCACACAAGCATCGTCTCGCCATGGATCGCACACACACACCGCCCGCGCGACAAGCTTCACCTACATGTTCATGGCCAAGTACTCACCTAGTAGACACAATAATAGCGAGATGAGACCGCGCGATGAGAGAGTGTGGACAAATAGATCTAAAAGTTGGTGGAGAGGAAATTAGTAAACAAATAGAGATGTGAGAGAGAAAAGTAAGGAACTTTTAGATCTAGAAGTTGGAGGGAAGCTTCCACTTACCAATATATGGATTAAAGTAGGTTTAGTTACGAGAAAATGGAGAAACTATGGGCAAAATGGGGTGTGAGGGAGGAGGAAGATGAGTTGGGAGGAGATAGAAAGGAAGAGATGTGAAATGGGTGGTGGTGGATAGATAAGAGAGCTAGCTTTTGTCACCTTTTTAACATGGGATCTGGACGCCCTCATCTGTGGCGCATATGGAGGAAATGCGCCACAAAAGATGAATATTTTGTGGCGCATAAGTCCATATGCGCCACAGAAGTGGGTGAATTAGATTCCTTGTGTGGGGGCCCTCCTCCAAGTTCTGTGGCGCATGTTTGGATATGCGCCACAGAAGTGAAACACATCTGTGGCACATATCACAACATGCGCCACAGAACTAGGGTGTATTAGATTCTGTGGTGGGGCCCCCCTCCATGTCCTGTGGCGCATAATAAAGTATGCGCCACGGAAGAGGCAACTTCTGTGACGCATATCTCTCTATGCGCCACAGAACTTGGATCAACCCACCCCGGCTGGCGGGTACCACCAATCTTCTGTGGCGCATATTGTGGAGAATGCGCCACAGAACTTCTAGGTTTTTGTGGCGCATATTTTCTGGTGCGCCACTGATATTTATCTGTGGCGCATGGTTTCGCATATGCGCCACTGAATATCTTGTCTATCTATAGGTTGCTTCCTAGTAGTGTGTGTTCTTTCCACAAACCACACATGGATCAAGCAGTGTCATTGCATGTGTGTTCTTTCCATAAACCACATATGGATCAACCAGTGGTCATTGCATGTGTGTTCTTTTCCACAAACCACATATGAACCCACTAGAGTCATTGCATGTGTGTTCTTATACTAAAACCAACACTAGAGTCATTGCATGTGTGTTCTTTTCACAAACCACACATGGATCCACCACTGTCATTGCATGTGTGTTCTTTCCACAAACCACACATGGATCAACCAGTGGTCACTGCATGTGTGTTCCTTTCCACAAACCACATATGGATCAACCAGTGGTCATTGCATGTGTGTTCTTTCCACAAACAACATACGGATCCATTTGAGTAATTGCATGTTTGTTCTTATATTAAAACCACAAACCAACACTACAGTCATTGCATGTGTGTTCTTTTCCACAAACCACACATGGATCCACTAGACTCATTGCATATGTGTTCTTTTCCACAAACAACTTCTGGATCAACTAGTGGTCATTGCATGTGTGTTCTTTTCACAAACTACATGTGGACCCACTAGAGTCATTGTATGTGTGTTCTTATACTAAAACTAGCACTAGAGTCATTGCATGTGTGTTCTTTTCCATAAACCACTTATGGATCCATTAGAGTCATTGCATGTGAGTTATTTCCACAAACAACACATGGATCAACCAATAGAGTCATTGCATGTGTGTTATTTCCACAAACCACACATGGATCAACCATTAGAGTCATTGCATGTGTGTTCTTTCCACAAACCACACATGGATCAAGCAGTGCCATTGCATGTGTTTTCTTTCCACAAACCACATATGGATCAACCAGTGGTCATTGCATGTGCGTTCTTTTCCACAAACCACATATGGATCAACCAGTGGTCATTGCATGTGTGTTCTTTCCACAAACGACACATGGATCAACCAGTGGTCATTGCACGTGTGTTCTTTTCCACAAACCACACATGTATCCACTAGACTCATTGCATGTGTGTTCTTTTCCACAAACAACTTATGGATCAACCAGTGGTCATTGCATGTGTGTTATTTCCACAAACCACACATGGATCAACCAATAGAGTCATTGCCTGTGAGTTATTTCCAAAAACCACACATGGATCAACCACTAAAGTCATTGCATGTGTGCTCTTTCCAGAAACCACACATGGATCAAGCAGTGTCATTGCATCTGTGTTCTTTCCACAAACCACATATGGATCAAGCAGTGGTCATTGCATGTGTGTTCTTTTCCACAAACCACATATGGATCAACCAGTGGTCATTGCATGTGTGTTCTTTCCACAAACCACATATGGGTCAACCAGAGTCATTGCATGTGTGTTCTTTCCACAAACCTCATATGGATCCATTTGAGTAATTGCATGTTTGTTCTTATACTAAAACCATAAACCAGCACTAGAGTCATTGCATGTGTATTCTTTTCCACAAACCACACATGGATCCACTAAACTCATTGCATGTGTGTTCTTTTCTACAAACAACTTATGGATCAACCAGTGGTCATTGCATGTGTGTTCTTTTCACAAACTACATGTGGACCAACTAGAGTCATTGTATGTGTGTTCTTATACTAAAACTAGCACTAGAGTCATTGCATATGTGTTATTTTCCATAAACCACTTATGGATCCATTAGAGTCATTGCATGTGTGTTATTTCCACAAACCACACATGGATCAACCAATAGAGTCATTGCATGTGTGTTATTTCCACAAACCACACATGGATCAACCACTAGAGGCATTGCATGTGTGTTCTTTCGACAAACCACACATGGATCAAGCAGTGTCATTGCATGTGTGTTGTTTCCACAAAACACATATGGATCAACCAGTGGTCATTGCATGTGTGTTCTTTTCCACAAACCACATATGGATCAACCAGTGGTCATTGCATGTGTGTTCTTTTCATAAACCACATGTGAACCCACTAGAGTCATTGCATGTGTGTTCTTATACTAAAACCAACACTAGAGTCATTGCATGTGTGTTCTTTTCCACAAACCACATATGGATCAACCAGTGGTCATTGCATGTGTGTTCTTTTCACAAACCACATGTGAACCCACTAGAGTCATTGTATGTGTGTTCTTATACTAAAACCAACACTAGAGTCATTACATGTGTGTTCTTTTCCACAAACCACATATGGATCAACCAGTGGTCATTGCATGAGTGTTATTTCCACAAACCACACATGGATCAACCAATAGAGTCATTGCATGTGTGTTATTTCCACAAACCACACATGGATCAACCACTAGAGTCATTGCATGTGTGTTCTTTCCACAAACAACACATGGATCAAGCAGTGTCATTGCATGTGTGTTCTTTCCACAAACCACATATGGATCAACCAGTGGTCATTGCATGTGTTTTGTTTTCCACAAACCACATATGGACGCACTAGAGTCATTGCATGTGTGTTCTTATACTAAAACCAACACTAGAGTCATTGCATGTGTGTTCTTTTCACAAACCACACATAGATCCACCACTGTCATTGCATGTGTGTTCTTTCCACGAACCACACATGGATCAACCAGTGGTCATTGCATGTGTGTTCTTTCCACAAACCACATATGGATAAACCAGAGTCATTGCATGTGTGTTCTTTCCACAAACCACATATGGATCCATTTGAGTAATTGCATGTTTGTTCTTATACTAAAACCACAAACCAGCACTAGAGTCATTGCATGTGTGTTCTTTTCCACAAACCACACATGGATCCACTAGACTCATTACATGTGTGTTCTTTTCCACAAACAACTTATGGATCAACCAGTGGACATTGCATGTGTGTTCTTTTCACAAACTACATGTGGACCCACTAGAGTCATTGTATGTGTGTTCTTATACTAAAACTAGCACTAGATTCATTGCATGTGTGTTATTTCCACAAACCACACATGGATCAACCAATAGAGTCGTTGCATGTGTGTTATTTCCACAGACCACACATGGATCACCACTAGAGTCATTGCATGTGTGTTATTTCCACAAACCACACATGGATCAACCACTAGAGTCATTGCATGTGTGTTCTTTCCACAAACCACACATGGATCAAGTTGTGTCATTGCACGTGTGTTATTTCCACAAACCACACATGGATGAACCAATAGAGCCATTGCATGTGTGTTATTTCGACAAACCACACATGGATCAACCACTAGAGTCAATGCATGTGTGTTCTTTTCCAGAAACCACACATGGATCAAGCAGTGTGATTGCATGTGTGTTCTTTCCACAAACCACATATGGATCAACTAGTGATCATTGCATGTGTGTTCTTTTCACAAACCACATGTGAACCCACTAGAGTCATTGTATGTGTGTTCTTATACTAAAACCAACACTAGAGTCATTGCATGTGTGTTCTTTTCACAAACCACACATGGATCCACCAATGTCATTGCATGTTGTGTTCTTTCTGCAAACCACATATGGATCAACTAGTGGTCATTGCATGTGTGTTCTTTTCCACAAACCACATATTGATCAACCAGTGGTCATTGCATGTGTGTTGTTTCCATAAACCACATATGGATCAACCAGAGTCATTGCATGTGTGTTCTTTCCACAAACCACATATGGATCCATTTGAGTAATTGCATGTTTGTTCTTATACTAAAACCACAAACCAGCACTAGAGTCATTGCATGTGTGTTCTTTTCCACAAACCACACATGGATCCACTAGACTCACTACATGTGTGTTCTTTTCCACAAACAACTTATGGATCAACCAGTGGTCATTGCATCTGTGTTCTTTTCACAAACTACATGTGGACCCACTAGAGCCATTATATGTGTGTTCTTATACTAAAACTAGCACTAGAGTCATTGCATGTGTGTTCTTTTCCACAAACCACATATGGATCAACCAGTGGTCATTGCATGTGTGTTATTTCCACAAAGCACACATGGATCTACCAATAGAGTCATTGCATGTGTGTTATTTCCACAGAGCACACATGGATCAACCACTAGAGTCATTGCATGTGTGTTATTTCCACAGACCACACATGGATCAACCACTAGAGTCATTGCATGTGTGTTCTTTCCACAAACCACACATGGATCAAGCAGTGTCATTGCATATGTGTTCTTTCCAAAAACCACATATGGATCAACCAGTGGTCATTGCATGTGTGTTCTTTTCCACAAACCACATATGGATCAACCAGTGGTCATTGCATGTGTGTTCTTTCCACAAACCACATATGGATCAACCAGTGGTCATTGCATGTGGGTTCTTTTCCACAAACCACATATGAACCCACTAGAGTCATTACATGTGTGTTCTTATACTAAAACCAACAATAAAGTCATTGCATGTGTGTTCTTTTCACAAACCACACATGGATCCAGCACTGTCATTGCATGTGTGTTCTTTCCACAAACCACACATGGATCGACCAGTGGTCATTGCATGTGTGTTCTTTCCACAAACCACATATGGATCAACTAGAGTCATTGCATGTGTGTTCTTTCCACAAAGCACATATGGATCCATTTGAGTAATTGCATGTTTGTTCTTATACTAAAACCACAAACCAGCACTAGAGTCATTGCATGTGTGTTCTTTTCCACAAACCACACATAGATCCACTACACTCATTGCATGTGTGTTCTTTTTGCACAAACAACTTATGGATCAACTAGTGGTCATTGCATGTGTGTTCTTTTCACAATCTACATGTGGACTCACTAGAGTCATTGTATGTGTGTTCTTATACTAAAACTAGCACTAGAGTCATTGCATGTGTGTTATTTCCACAAACCACACATGGATCAACCAATAGAGTCATTGCATGTGTGTTATTTCCACAAACAACAAATGGATCAACCACTAGAGCCATTGCATGTGTGTTCTTTCCACAAACCACAGATGGATCAACCAGTGGTCATTGCATGTGTGTTCTTTTCCACAAACCACATATGGATCAACCAGTGGTCATTGCATGTGTGTTCTTTCCACAAACCACACATGGATCCACTAGACTCACTACATGTGTGTTCTTTTCCACAAACAACTTATGGATCAACCAGTGATCATTGCATGTGTGTTCTTTTCACAAACCACATGTGAACCCACTAGAGTCATTGCATGTGTGTTTTTATACTAAAACCAACACTAGAGTCATTGCATGTGTGTTCTTTTCCACAAACCACATATGGATCAACTAGTGGTCATTGCATGTGTGTTCTTTTCCACAAACCACATATTGATCAACCAGTGGTCATTGCATGTGTGTTCTTTCCACAAACCACACATGGATCAACTAGTGGTCATTGCATGTGTGTTCTTTTCCACAAACCACACATGGATCCACTAGACTCATTGCATGTGTGTTCTTTTCCACAAACAACTTATGGATCAACCAACAGAGTCATTGCATGTGTGTTATTTCCACAAACCACACATGGATCAACCAATAAAGTCATTGCATGTGTGTTCTTTCCACAAACAACACATGGATCAAGCAGTGTCATCGCATGTGTGTTCTTTCCACAAACCACATATGGATCAACCAGTGGTCATTGTATGTGTGTTCTTTTTCACAAACCACATATGGATCAACCAGTGGTCATTGCATGTGTGTTCTTTTCCACAAACCACATATGGATCAACTAGTGATCATTGCATGTGTGTTCTTTTCACAAACCACATGTGAACCCACTAGAGTCATTGCATGTGTGTTCTTATACTAAAACCAACACTAGAGTCATTGCATGTGTGTTCTTTTCCACAAACCACATATGGATCAACCAGTGGTCATTGCATGAATGTTCTTTTCCGCAAACCACATATTGATCAACCAGTGGTCATTGCATGTGTGTTCTTTCAACAAACCACACATGGATCAACCAGTGGTCATTGCATGTGTGTTCTTTTCCACAAACCACACATGGATCAAGCAGTGTGATTGCATGTGTGTTCTTTCCACAAACCACATATGGATCAACCAGTGTTCATTGCATGTGTGTTCTTTTCACAAACCACATGTGAACCCACTAGAGTCATTGCATGTGTGTTCTTATAGTAAAACCAACACTAGAGTCATTGCATGTGTGTTCTTTTCACAAACCACACATGGATCCACCACTGTCATTGCATGTGTGTTCTTTCCACAAACAACACATGGATCAACCAGTGGTCATTGCATGTGTGTTCTTTTCCACAAACCACATATGTAATAACCAGTGGTCATTGCATGTGTGTTCATTCCACAAACCACATATGGATCAACCAGAGTCATTGCATGTGTGTTCTTTCCACAAACCACATATGGATCCATTTGAGTAATTGCATGTTTGTTCTTATACTAAAACCACAAACCAGCACTAGAGTCATTGCATGTGTGTTCTTTTCCACAAACCACACATGGATCCACTAGACTCATTGCATGTGTGTTCTTTTCCACAAACAACTTATGGATCAACCAGTAGTCATTGCATGTGTGTTCTTTTCACAAACTACATGTGGACCCACTAGAGTCATTGTATGTGTGTTCTTATACTAAAACTAGCACTAGAGTCATTGCATATGTGTTCTTTTCCATAAACCACTTATGGATCCATTAGAATCGTTGCATGTGTGTTATTTTCACAAACCACACATGGATCAACCAATAGATTCATTGCATGTGTGTTATTTCCACAGACCACACATGGATCAACCACTAGAGTCATTGCATGTGTGTTATTTCCACAGACCACACATGGATCAACCGCTAGAGTCATTGCATGCGTGTTCTTTCCACAAACCACACATGGATCAAGCAGTGTCATTGCATATGTGTTCTTTCCACAAACCACATATGGATCAACCAGTGGTCATTGGATGTGTGTTCTTTTCCACAAACCACATATGGATCAACCAGTGGTCATTGCATGTGTGTTATTTCCACAAACCACACATGGATCAACCAGTGGTCATTGCATGTGTGTTCTTTTCCAGAAAGCACACATGGATCAAGCAGTGTGATTGCATGTGTGTTCTTTCCACAAACCACATATGGATCAACTAGTGATCATTGCATGTGTGTTCTTTTCACAAACCACATGTGAACCCACTAGAGTCATTGCATGTGTGTTCTTATACTAAAACCAACACTAGAGTCATTGCATGTGTGTTCTTTTCACAAACCACACATGGATCCACCAATGTCATTGCATGTTGTGTTCTTTCTACAAACCACATATGGATCAACCAGTGGTCATTGCATGTGTGTTCTTTTCCACAAACCACATATTGATCAACCAGTGGTCATTGCATGTGTGTTCTTTCCACAAACCACATATGGATCAACCAGAGTCATTGCATGTGTGTTCTTTCCACAAACGACATATGGATCCATTTGAGTAATTGCATGTTTGTTCTTATACTAAAACCACAAACCAACACTAGAGTCATTGCATGTGTGTTCTTTTCCACAAACCACACATGGATCCACTAGACTCACTACATGTGTGTTCTTTTCCACAAACAACTTATGGATCAACCAGTGCTCATTGCATCTGTGTTCTTTTCACAAACTACATGTGGACCCACTAGAGTCATTATATGTGTGTTCTTATACTAAAACTAGCACTAGAGTCATTGCATGTGTGTTCTTTTCCACAAACCACATATGGATCAACCAGTGGTCATTGCATGTGTGTTATTTCCACAAAGCACACATGGATCAACCAGTGTTCATTGCATGTGTGTTATTTTCACAAACCACATGTGAACCCACTAGAGTCATTGCATGTGTGTTCTTATAGTAAAACCAACACTAGAGTCATTGCATGTGTGTTCTTTTCACAAACCACACATGGATCCACCACTGTCATTGCATGTGTGTTATTTCCACAAACCACACATGGATCAACCAGTGGTCATTGCATGTGTGTTCTTTTCCACAAACCACATATGGATCAACCAGTGGTCATTGCATATGTGTTCTTTCCACAAACCACATATGGATCAACCAGAGTCATTGCATGTGTGTTCTTTCCACAAACCACATATGGATCCATTTGAGTAATTGCATGTTTGTTCTTATACTAAAACCACAAACCAGCACTAGAGTCATTGCATGTGTGTTCTTTTCCACAAACCACACATGGATCCACTAGACTCATTGCATGTGTGTTCTTTTCCACAAACAACTTATGGATCAACCAGTAGTCATTGCATGTGTGTTCTTTTCACAAACTACATGTGGACCCACTAGAGTCATTGTATGTGTGTTCTTATACTAAAACTAGCACTAGAGTCATTGCATATGTGTTCTTTTCCATAAACCACTTATGGATCCATTAGAATCGTTGCATGTGTGTTATTTCCACAAACCACACATGGATCAACCAATAGAGTCATTGCATGTGTGTTATTTCCACAGACCACACATGGATCAACCACTAGAGTCATTGCATGTGTGTTATTTCCACAGACCACACATGGATCAACCACTAGAGTCACTGCATGCGTGTTCTTTCCACAAACCACACATGGATCAAGCAGTGTGATTGCATGTGTGTTCTTTCCACAAACCACATATGGATCAACTAGTGATCATTGCATGTGTGTTCTTTTCACAAACCACATGTGAACCCACTAGAGTCATTGCATGTGTGTTCTTATACTAAAACCAACACTAGAGTCATTGCATGTGTGTTCTTTTCACAAACCACACATGGATCCACCAATGTAATTGCATGTTGTGTTCTTTTCACAAACCACACATGGATCAACCAGTGGTCATTGCATGGGTGTTCTTTTCCACAAACCACATATTGATCAACCAGTGGTTATTAAATGTGTGTTCTTTCCACAAACAGAATATGGATCAACCAGAGTCATTGCATGTGTGTTCTTTCCACAATCCACATATGGATCCATTTGAGTAATTGCATGTTTGTTCTTATACTAAAACCACAAACCAGCACTAGAGTCATTGCATGTGTGTTCTTTTCCACAAACCACACATGGATCCACTAGACTCACTACATGTGTGTTCTTTTCCACAAACAACTTATGGATCAACTAGTGGTCAATGCGTCTGTGTTCTTTTCACAAACTACATGTGGACCCACTAGAGTCATTATATGTGTGTTCTTATACTAAAACTAGAACTAGAGTCATTGCATGTGTGTTCTTTTCCACAAACCACATATGGATCAACCAGTGGTCATTGCATGTGTGTTCTTTCCACAAACCACACATGGATTAACCAGTGGTCATTGCATGTGTATTCTTTCCACAAAACACACATGGATCAACCAGTGGTCATTGCATGTGTGTTCTTTTCCAGAAACCACACATGGATCAAGCAGTGTGATTGCATGTGTGTTCTTTCCACAAACCACATATGGATCAACTAGTGATCATTGCATGTGTGTTCTTTTCACAAACCACATGTGAACCCACTAGAGTCATTACATGTGTGTTCTTATACTAAAACCAACAATAGAGTCATTGCATGTGTGTTCTTTTCACAAACCACACATGGATCCACCACTGTCATTGCATGTGTGTTCTTTCCACAAACCACACATGGATCAACCAGTGGTCATTACATGTGTGTTCTTTTCCACAAACCACATATGGATCAACTAGTGGTCATTGCATGTGTGTTATTTCCACAAACCACATATGGATCAACCAGAGTCATTGCATGTGTGTTCTTTCCACAAACCACATATGGATCCATTTGAGTAATTGCATGTTTGTTCTTATAATAAAACCACAAACCAGCACTAGAGTCATTGCATGTGTGTTCTTTTCCACAAACCACACATGGATCCACTAGACTCATTGCATGTGTGTTCTTTTCTACAAACCACATATGGATCAACCAGTGGTCAGTGCATGTGTGTTCTTTTCACAAACTACATGTGGACCCACTAGAGTCATTGTATGTGTGTTCTAATACTAAAACTAGCACTAGAGTCATTGCATGTGTGTTCTTTTCCATAAACCACTTATGTATCCATTAGAGTCATTGCATGTGTGTTATTTCCACAAACCACACATGGATCAACCAATACAGTCATTGCATGTGTGTTATTTCCACAAACCACACATGGATCAACCACTAGAGTCATTGCATGTGTGTTCTTTCCAGAAACCACACATGGATAAGGCAGTGTCATTGCATGTGTGTTCTTTCCACAAACCACATATGGATCAACCAGTGGTCATTGCATGTGTGTTCTTTTCCACAAACCACATATGGATCAACCAGTGGTCATTGCATGTGTGTTCTTTCCACAAACCACACATGGATCAACTAGTGGTCATAGCATGTGTGTTCTTTTCCACAAACCACACATGGATCCACTAGAGTCATTGCATGTGTGTTCTTTTCCACAAACAACTTATGGATCAACCAATAGAGTCATTGCATGTGTGTTATTTCCACAAACCACACATGGATCAACCACTAAAGTCATTGCATGTGTGTTCTTTCAACAAACCACACATGGATCAAGCAGTGTCATTGCATGTGTGTTCTTTCCACAAACCACATATGGATCAATCAGTGGTCATTGCATGTGTGTTCTTTTCCACAAACCACATATGGATCAACCAGTGGTCATTGCATGTGTGTTCTTTTCACAAACCACATGTGAACCCACTAGAGTCATTGCATGTGTGCTCTTATACTAAAACCAACACTAGAGTCATTGCATGTGTGTTCTTGTCCACAAACCACATATGGATCAACCAGTGGTCATTGCATGTGTGTTCTTTTCCACAAACCACATATTGATCAACCAGTGGTCATTGCATGTGTGTTCTTTCAACAAACCACACATGGTTTAACCAGTGGTCATTGCATGTGTGTTCTTTTCCACAAACCACACATGGATCAAGAAATGTGATTGCATGTGTGTTCTTTCCACAAACCACATATGGATCAACCAGTGGTCACTGCATGTGTGTTCTTTTCACAAACCACATGTGAACCCACTAGAGTCATTGCATGTGTGTTCTTATACTAAAACCAACACTAGAGTCATTGCATGTGTGTTCTTTTCACAAACCACACATGGATCCACCACTGTCATTGCATGTGTGTTCTTTCCACAAACCACACATGGATCAACCAGTGGTCATTGCATGTGTGTTCTTTTCCACAAACCACATATGGATCAACCAGTGGTCATTGCATGTGTGTTCTTTCCACAAAAAACATATGGATCAACCAGAGTCATTGCATGTGTGTTCTTTCCACAAACCACATATGGATCCATTTGAGTAATTGCATGTTTGTTCTTATACTAAAACCACAAACCAGCACTAGAGTCATTGCATGTGTGTTCTTTTCCACAAACCACACATGGATCCACTAGACTCATTGCATGTGTGTTCTTTTCCACAAACAACTTATGGATCAACCAGTGGTCATTGCATGTGTGTTCTTTTCACAAACTACATGTGGACCCACTAGAGTCATTGTATGTGTGTTCTTATACTAAAACTAGCACTAGAGTCATTGCATGTGTGTTCTTTTCCACCAACCACACATGGATCAACCAGTGGTTATTGCATGTGTGTTCTTTTCCACAAACCACATATGGATCAACCAGTGGTCATTGCATGTGTGTTATTTCCACAAACCACACATGGATCAACCACTAGAGTCATTGCATGTGTGTTCTTTCCACAAACCACACATGGATCAAGCAGTGTCATTGCATGTGTGTTCTTTTCCACAAACCACACATGGATCAAGCAGTGTGATTGCATGTGTGTTCTTTCCACAAACCACATATGGATCAACCAGTGGTCATTGCATGTGTGTTCTTTTCACAAACCACATGTGAACCCACTAGAGTCATTGCATGTGTGTTCTTATAGTAAAACCAACACTAGAGTCATTGCATGTGTGTTCTTTTCACAAAACACACATGGATCCACCACTGTCATTGCATCTGTGTTCTTTCCACAAACCACACATGGATCAACCAGTGGTCATTGCATGGGTGTTCTTTACCACAAACCACATATGGATCAACCAGTGGTCATTGCATGTGTGTTCTTTCCACAAACCACATATGGATCAACCAGAGTCATTGCATGTGTGTTCTTTCCACAAACCACATATGGATCCATTTGAGTAATTGCATGTTTGTTCTTATACTAAAACCACAAACCAGCACTAGAGTCATTGGATGTGTGTTCTTTTCCACAAACCACACATGGATCCACTAGACTCATTGCATGTGTGCTCTTTTCCACAAACAACTTATGGATCAACCAGTGGTCATTGCATGTGTGTTCTTTTCACAAACTACATGTCGACCCACTAGAGTCATTGTATGTGCCTTCTTATACTAAAACTAGCACTAGAGTCATTGCATATGTGTTCTTTTCCAGAAACCACTTATGGATCCATTAGAGTCATTGCATGTGTGTTATTTCCACAAACCACACATGGATCACCCAATAGAGTCATTGCATGTGTGTTATTTCCACAGACCACACATGGATCAACCACTAGAGTCATTGCATGTGTGTTCTTTCCACAAACCACATAGGGATCAACCAGTGGTAATTGCATGTGTGTTCTTTTCCACAAACCACATATGGATCAACCAGTGGTCATTGCATGTGTGTTCTTTCCACAAACCACACATGGATCGACCAGTGGTCATTGCATGTGTGTTCTTTTCCAGAAACCACACATGGATCAACCAGTGGTCATTGCATGTGTGTTCTTTTCCGCAAACCACATATGGATCAACCAGTGGTCATTGCATGTGTGTTCTTTTCACAAACCACATGTGAACCCACTAGAGTCATTGCATGTGTGTTCTTATACTAAAACCAACACTAGAGTCATTGCATGTGTGTTCTTTTCACAAACCACACATGGATCCACCACTGTCATTGCATGTGTGTTCTTTCCACAAACCACACATGGATCAACTAGTGGTCATTGCATGTGTGTTATTTTCCACAAACCACATATGGATCAACCAGTGGTCATTGCATGTGTGTTCTTTCCACAAACCACATATGGATCAACCAGAGTCATTGCATGTGTGTTCTTTCCACAAACCACAAATGGATCCATTTGAGTAATTGCATGTTTGTTCTTATACTAAAACCACAAACCAGCACTAGAGTCATTGCATGTGTGTTCTTTTCCACAAACCACACATGGATCCACTAGACTCATTGCATGTGTGTTCTTTTCCACAAACAACTTATGGATCAACCAGTGGTCATTGCATGTGTGTTCTTTTTCACAAACTACATGTGGACCCACTAGAGTCATTGTATGTGTGTTCTTATACTAAAACTAGCACTAGAGTCATTGCATGTGTGTTCTTTTCCACAAACCACACATGGATCAACCAGTGGTCATTGCATGTGTGTTCTTTCCACAAACCACACATGGATCAACCAGTGGTCATTGCATGTGTGTTATTTCCACAAACCACACATGGATCAACCAGTAGAGTTATTGCATGTGTGTTCTTTCCACAAACCACACATGGATCAAGCAGTGTCATTGCATGTGTGTTCTTTCCACAAACCACATATGGATCAACCAGTGGTCATTGCATGTCTGTTCTTTTCACAAACCACATGTGAACCCACTAGAGTCATTGCATGTGTGTTCTTATACTAAAACCAACACCAGAGTCATTGCTTGTGTGTTCTTTTCACAAACCACACATGGATCCACCACTGTCATTGCATGCGTGTTCTTTCCACAAACCACACATGGATCAACCAGTGGTCATTGCATGTGTGTTCATTTCCACAAACCACATATGGATCAACAAGTGGTCATTGCATGTGTGTTCTTTCACAAACAACATATGGATCAACCAGAGTCATTGCATGTGTGTTCTTTCCACAAACCACATATGGATCCATTTGAGTAATTGCATGTTTGTTCTTATACTAAAACCACAAACCAACACTAGAGTCATTGCATGTGTGTTCTTTTCCACAAACCACACATGGATCCACTAGACTCATTGCATGTGTTTTCTTTTCCACAAACGACTTATGGGTCAATCAGTGGTCATTGCATCTGTGTTCTTTTCACAAACTACATGTGGACCCACTAGAGTCATTTTATGTGTGTTCTTATACTAAAACTAGCACTAGAGTCATTGCATGTGTGTTCTTTTCCACAAACCACTTATGGATCAACCAGTGGTCATTGCATGTGTGTTCTTTCCATAAACCACACATGGATCAACCAGTGGTCATTGCATGTGTGTTATTTCTACAAACCACACATGGATCAACCACTAGCGTTATTGCATGTGTGTTCTTTCCACAAACCACACATGGATCAAGCAGTGTCATTGCATGTGTGTTCTTTCCACAAACCACATATGGATCAACCAGTGGTCATTGCATGTGTGTTCTTTTCACAAACCACATGTGAACCCACTAGAGTCATTGCATGTGGGTTCTTATACTAAAACCAACACCAGAGTCATTGCATGTGTGTTCTTTTCACAAACCACACATGGATCCACCACTGTCATTGCATGTGTGTTCTTTCCACAAACCACACATGGATCAACCAGTGGTCATTACATGTGTGTTCTTTTCCACAAACCACATATGGATCAAACAATGGTCACTGCATGTGTGTTCTTTCCACAAACAACATATGGATCAACCAGAGTCATTGCATGTGTGTTCTTTCCACAAACCACATATGGATCTATTTGAGTAATTGCATGTTTGTTCTTATACTAAAACCACAAACCAGCACTAGAGTCATTGCATGTGTGTTCTTTTCCACAAACCACACATGGATCCACTAGACTCATTGCATGTGTGTTCTTTTCCACAAACAACTTATGGGTCAACCAGTGGTCATTGCATCTGTGTTCTTTTCATAAACTACATGTGGACCCACTAGAGCCATTGTATGTGTGTTCTTATACTAAAACTAGCACTAGAGTCATTGCATGTGTGTTCTTTTCCACAAACCACTTATGGATCAACCAGTGGTCATTGCATGTGTGTTCTTTCCACAAACCACACATGGATCAACCAGTGGTCATTGCATGTGTGTTCTTTCCACAAACCACACATGGATCAACAAGTGGTCATTGCATGTGTGTTCTTTTCCAGAAATCACACATGGATCAAGCAGTGTGATTGCATGTGTGTTCTTTCCACAAACCACATATGGATCAACCAGTGGTCATTGCATGTGTGTTCTTTTCACAAACCACATGTGAACCCACTAGAGTCATTGCATGTGTGTTCTTATACTAAAACCAACACTAGAGTCATTGCATGTGTGTTCTTTTCACAAACCACACATGGATCCACCACTGTCATTGCATGTATGTTCTTTCCACAAACCACACATGGATCAACCAGTGGTCATTGCATGTGTGTTCTTTTCCACAAACCACAGATGGATCAACTAGTGGTCATTGCATGTGTGTTCTTTCCACAAACCACATATGGATCAACTAGAGTCATTGCATGTGTGTTCTTTCCACAAACCACATATGTATCCATTTGAGTAATTGCATGTTTGTTCTTATACTAAAACCACAAACCAGCACTAGAGTCATTGCATGTGTGTTCTTTTCCACAAACCACACATGGATCCACTAGACTCATTGCATGTGTGTTCTTTTCCACAAACAACTTATGGGTCAACCAGTGGTCATTGCATCTATGTTCTTTTCATAAACTACATGTGGACCCACTAGAGCCAGAGTATGTGTGTTCTTATACTAAAACTAGCACTAGAGTCATTGCATGTGTGTTCTTTTCCACAAACCACTTATGGATCAACCAGTGGTCATTGCATGTGTGTTCTTTCCACAAACCACACATGGATCAACCAGTGGTCATTGCATGTGTGTTCTTTCCACAAACCACACATGGATCAACAAGTGGTCATTGCATGTGTGTTCTTTTCCAGAAATCACACATGGATCAAGCAGTGTGATTGCATGTGTGTTCTTTCCACAAACCACATATGGATCAACCAGTGGTCATTGCATGTGTGTTCTTTTCACAAACCACATGTGAACCCACTAGAGTCATTGCATGTGTGTTCTTATACTAAAACCAACACTAGAGTCATTGCATGTGTGTTCTTTTCACAAACCACACATGGATCCACCACTGTCATTGCATGTGTGTTCTTTCCACAAACCACACATGGATCAACCAGTGGTCATTGCATGTGTGTTATTTTCCACAAACCACAGATGGATCAACTAGTGGTCATTGCATGTGTGTTCTTTCCACAAACCACATATGGATCAACTAGAGTCATTGCATGTGTGTTCTTTCCACAAACCACATATGGATCCATTTGAGTAATTGCATGTTTGTTCTTATACTAAAACCACAAACCAACACTAGAGTCATTGCATGTATGTTCTTTTCCACAAACCACACATGGATCCACTAAAACTAGCACTGCCCCCCAATGGATCCACCGTTAGTCCGAGTCTTCTAGAAGGCACGCCATAACACAGTTGTTTTGCTTGACGATTGTTACATACCGTTCGATTGGGGCGCTTGGGCGATTGGGATGGTCTTCGCGAGAGCGATCCTCGAGTAGGCTGTTCTGCGACATGATTGGCCACGCTTGCTCTGGACAAACTGGCATGTTGCGAGTGTTACGAATCACGAGTTCAGTGGGCCATATCCCAGTGTCACATCCCTGTTACTTCTCTTCCTCCCCGTACTTCTCTTCCTTCCCCTCGAAGCCACTTTCCCCACTTCACTTCCATCCTGCCGTAGCTGCAAGCCGACGACATCCGCCAATTCTCCGGTCGCTACCTTCATGGTAAGAAATCATTTTACACGCTTTTGAACTTATCCTACATATTCCTGCTATTCGCCAATCTACCTGCTGATCTTTTTTCCGATTTCTCGACGAACTTCAGATGTGGCAGATGTTGCAGCCCAAGAATCTAGAGATCCTCGCGCGCAACTTCGCAGCGGCGTTCTCGCTCGTGTGCTCCCACCCAGGATGCTTTCGCCGTTACTCCTACCACGAGCTCCCGCTCCACGAGCTTGCGTGCCCACACGGCGCGTGCTCTTGCACGGAGCCGGGCTACAACTAGACCGGCCCGTCGGCAGAGCTCGTCGTCCACCTTGCAGATGGGCACTTGATCGAAGTGATTAGGATCTCGTATGGGCAAGCCCAACTTCTCCAAGAGCAGGTGTCGTTCACTGACTCGGCATGCCGCCTGCTAATTTTCTAGGGGGGACGGCTCTGTTTTCGTCCTGGCCATCACCGCCGGTGTTCCGAGAACCAGAGTCGGGCCCACCATCATGGGTGCCGTATGCGTCAGGTCGGTCTCGTGCGCCTGGCCCGTATACATGGTGCGCATGTGGGCGAACGCCCAGCCGCCGTCGTCGGATAGCATTCTTGTGCTAGCCGAGGCGTCGAGCTACCCGACGCCACGGGAGGTGGAGTATGTGGACCTGAGGTCGATCCTATGCGTGCCATCTCAGTACCTTGTCGGCAGATGCATTTCTACATTTGTATCGATAAGACCGACAGGCAAATGTAGTACTTGTGCTGTCGTTACTGTTAGACTTAAGCGATGCTTCTCAGGTGCTTAGAGCATACGTGTTGTGCGAATGTACCCCAGTTGTAGTTTTCAGTACTCCTTAATACTTCGACGAGTTATTATATTGGTCCAATCAGCTTGTTGTTGTCACGTTGCAAAGTCCACTTGCTCTGGACAGACCGACAATACCGTGTGCTCCCGCTCCCGCATGTCAGTGTCACGTGTTCCGAGGGCCCACCTGCCAGTGTCACGCCCCCCTCTTCCTTACCCTTGAAGCCACTGTCCCAACTTCTCTTCCATCCTGCCACTCCTGTCCGATGGTTGTAATCTGATGATTTTTGTTGGATTGTTTACAAGTAATCTATGTTGATAATGCAACATGCAAATGGCACAGACACAATTTCTAAAGTGGAAGAGCACTCACAAGCTGCTATTGCACATATTTCTCAATATAGCTCGACAAACACATTACAATAATTGTACTCGCATTAAACACAACCGAAATTGCAACCATCCTAAACAACATCTAAACCCACATCACACCGCTGTCATCGGAGTCCACCTCGATTGGTGACACCGCCGTGCCCTTCCCGGCGACATCCACTCCCGCTCGTGGCTTGCCCTTCGCCAAGGAGGCAACAATGGTGTTCTGCACAGCTTCATCCCCATCGTCCTCCACATCAGAATCGACAATGACAAAGGTGACGGGGTTGGCGTGGACCGAGCGCCGTCACGCCTGGCGGCTCCTGCTCGAGCTCGACGCCGCATCAGTCCTTCTACAGGTAGGAGGGGCTGAGCTCTCATACGTAGCGCCGTCGCTCCTCTCAAGAAACCATGGCCATTTGATACTGCGACGGTAGGATCTTGGGGTGGATCCGCCGCGGCGAGCCCTACCGGAAGCAGTGGAGCGGATGGATCTGCCGGCATGAGCCATGACAAGTTCCTAGGAGGGAGTAAGATTGTGGGCCAGGCGTGTCTGGTTCCTGAGCAAGACCTCCCAGTGATATGTACGCGGGCAAGGTACCAAAAAATTTCGTCCAATGCGTGCGACAAGGCTTTTGAACCATGAAGGCACGATTTTTTTGACAAGTCCACACGCTAGGTCCCCCACCTGTCAACCGAATGTGGACGGTAGGATTCTGCCCGAGTTATTAAGTAGGGATAAATCACTCTTCACCACTACCCTTACATCCAAAGGCTCCTCTTTCCTCTGCCCTCGATCCCCTCGCTCATGGCTCGCAGCTCGTGCAGTTCGTCTCGGGCGGAATCAGGGTCGGCTCAACGCTGTCAGGCGGGTGCCCCCATCAGGTACCGGAGGGCGCCCTACGATTACTACCCCGATATGCTGTGTTTGTGCGGTGAGAAGATGCCGAGATGGATTTCATGGACCGACAAAAATACTGCAGGAAAATTCAGCAACTACAACATCAGAGCGGTAAGTTCCTACTGTAGGTACAATGGTAACCCGGATCCGGAAAGCGTAATGTAATTCTTTTTTTTGTTTCCTTCGATCTACTACGCAGGAAGGGAGGGGGACTGACTGTGACAAGTTTGTGTGGATCGAAAAGCCACTGACAGGTTTTCACAGAGAGCTTGTTTAGGATCTGCGTGATGCTGTGTGGGACAAGCAAGAGGAGATTCGTGCGATGGAGCGAGAGATCCGGGAGCTTCGCCAGGTGTAGGGGAGGCAGGGTCAGGGAGGTGGTGAGATAGATGGGCTCAAGATTAGGCCAGATAGTGGACACAATTTCCTCATTATCTGGGCATTATCTGTTTCATTTGTAGTTTATGTTGCCATGTCGTTGTCCAGCAGCTGAAATAAGTTGCTGCTTCGTGGAGTGTAGCGGCCAACTTAAGAAATTGTTTTCCAGCCCAGAAACTTATCATAAGTGTAATGCCAACAGCAGGGATTTATTAAGCGCCTATAAATAAATCATGTCTGTGCCACTAACACCCATCGATTTTGGAGAGGATTTAACCACTCAGCTATCGCGATTGTTCAGATAGTAGTGGCACAGTCATAGTTTTGGATTCAACTAGTGGCCTCGGCCGTATCAAATCCTAAAGTCACGATAAATTTTACTCCGAGTACGGGAGGCAGATTGTTTTGCCCGACAAGTTCCACGCACACAGCTCCAGAGTTTAACCGAAATACATATATAGGTTCAAGTTCAATACATCATTAGGCTGCTACACTGCTAGCCCTCTTTCTCTGCTTGGGTGCCAACTTTCTTCCTCTTTCCTTCACGTCAAATGGCTTCTTCATCTCCTGCCTTCTTCCTCTTCCTGGGTGCCAATTTTCTTACCTTCACATACCCTGCATCTCCGGGCCGAGGGAAGTCAGGCCAATCAGCACCAGAATCTTGTCTGGCATCATCACTCCACTCGTTTTGGTTTTCTTCCCACATAAAAATCACTGAGTCGGCTGTCTTGTTTCTTACCTTGCGGTTCCTGTAAAAAAAAGTACATGGATTACTACCTTATATCTACAAACTATAAACATTTTTTTTGTGTGAATGTACCATCTCATACCTAGGTTTGGGAGCATTAAGGGGACATCCAGCTGCTCTATGGCCTATAAGATGGCAGGTCTTGCATCTATTTTTGCCCTTCTTTGTAGCATAGAAAGCCGAACCCTTCTTCTCGAGAAAATTCTTAAACCTATTCACCTGGGGTCTTCCTCTGCCCCTTTTTGTAACTGGCTGGCAAAGCTCGAAAGATAGTTGGACTTGAGGCCACTAAGATGGGTCTGTACATGGCTCGACGGATCCAACGTACGCAGCTCTGAACTTTTCCATAGAGTAGTAGTCTAACAAATACTGATCCAAATGTGGTAGAGTTCTTTTCTTCACCAAGAAGTCCAAGGCATGGTCGCAAGGTTTCCCGGTATGCTGCCACTCTAAGCAGGTGCATTCTCGCAGCTGGATGTTCACAACATCCCTTTTGCCACTCTTGGACATATCGACCACCTCACAGCTTCTGCTGGTTGACGGGAGAACCTTAAGATGAGCAAGTCCTCGGCTTCTCTTGTGCAGTTGCTGTACAACTGGTGGTAGCATATGTCCTCTAAGTCTCCTACCGATCTCTCTCCTTATATTTAACAGCTTCATTATCATACCACGTATGATGTCCATCAAGATATGAACAGGACGCACTTTTATGTTCTTCACCCAGTTATTCAGGCATTCTACAAGGTTGTTGTTTATGTAATCAACTTTGATGTCAGGGTTGAATTGACTCCTCTTCCATAGCTGCGAATGATAGATGGCAAAGTACTTTGGAAGTTCAGGGGCTTCGGCAAAAATCTTGCTCATGAAATAATCGCTGCTACTAGGTTTGTAAACTCTAGCAGCAGGAAACATGTAACGAAATACGCTGCCTGTGTAGTGTGAGTACAAGTTGAGCATCATATGGGCACGGCATTCTCTACCTTCAGCTTGCGGGAACACCTCCTTCACTGCATTCGTCAGCCCTTTGCATGCATCCGTGGATATAGCCAATGGATCCATGTGTCCTATCGATCTCCTGAGCTGCCTCATAAACCAGACCTAGTTTTCCTCCGTTTCGGTTTCAAATAGCCCGAATGCCACTAGGAACATCTAGTTGTGACCATCAAGTGCTATGGCAGATGGCAGACATCCTTTCCATTTGCCAGTTAGGACAGTGTTGTCTACACTCAGATACGGACTACAGCCATCCTTGAATCCCTCGATGCAAGGTTTAAGCGCCATGAAAAATCTATCGAAATATATTTTACCACCTTCTGATTCGGTGTCAATCTCCACAACACTCCCCGGACACCTAGCTTGTACCTCTGCCTTGAAGTTGTACAGCATCCTGAAGCTATTGGTCCAATCCCTGTGCAAGACCCCCAGAGCTTTCTCTTTACCTTTCCAAACCGTGTAATACGGAAGGACAATGTTGTATTTAGAACTGAGGCTAGTCTGAATATTCTTCGCGATCTCCTTAGGGTTATCCTTTAGTATGGACATAGATTGCATAGCCACCCACTCTGTATCAGCCATTGAGGATTTCAGTTTGCTGCCTGTAGTACACATGTATGGAGGGCCCATTTTTTCACCTGCAACACAAATTCATTTAAAAGATAAGCGGAGTCGACTAGTTGCCAGAAAGATACCGCACATCAATTGTAGTTATAGAGTGAAAAGAGAGAGAGAGAGGGTTCTAATGGTTTGCTGCATTCATTGCCCCAATACCCTAATTGCAGTCGACGCAGGTAAGGATCTTGCTGTGATCCTCCATGGACAATGTACCTCGGCCCGTGCATTCATCCACGTTAACTTGCAAACAGCCTCATACCTCTCGGCAGAGTTCTTCAGTCGATAAACGTCGAACTCCCCCTTGATACAAAAATGCCGGAACGACATCCTGAACTCATGCATGCTCCTGAACTCGGTGCCGACCGAAATTATAGGATACGCGTGGTCATGTTTCATTTCTTCTACTTCAACACCCAAATCATCGACTAGAATACCAGCCTCATCGTTAAGTTCCTCGTCTATTTCATCATCACCGGATTCTTGATCCTCTACAGTGCCTTCTTCTTCATCTGATTCAGAATCTTCGCCATCGTCTCTAATGCCTAGTACTGCACACATCATATTGACTCCCATGGGTGGGTCTGCACCATCGTCTCCACCCGGATGGACAGGAACATTGCCCCAGTCCACCTCATCGGCAACTCTATTTTCTCCAAGACACTCGGTTGGTTCTGCTGCAACCACATGGGGTGGTCTTACGTTTGCACGCATCCTAGGTACTTCAGTGGACAAACAGCAGTCAGAATCAATTTCATCTTGAGTGTACAGAACTCTCTTGCTCTTCCTGTGTACATCCTCCTTCCTGATGTAATCTTTCCTGATGATATCAGTAGGGCTTGACATCCGCGTTCCATTCCCCATCGAACTAGGCCTTTTGCTGCCGCTCTTGGGTGTGATCTCCTTACTGCCTCCCCTCACGGGTGTTGGCTCCAGGGTGCTGGCATTATTGCCTGACCTCTGCGGCGTGTTCTTCTTCGAATTAGCCCTTTTGCTGCTACTATTGGGCGTGTTCTCCTTCGTGCTGGCATTATTTCCTAACCCCAGTGGCGTGTTCCGCTCCAAATTAGCCCTTTTGCTGCTACTATTGGGTGTCTTCTCCTTCGTTCTGGCATTATTGCCTGACCTCAGCGGCGTGTTCCGCTCCAAATTAGCCCTTTTGCTGCTACTATTGGGCGTGTTCTCCTTCGTGCTTGCATAATTCCCTGACAGCGGCGTGTTCCGCTCCAAATTAGTGTTTTTTCTGCTCCCACTGGGTGTGGTAGCCTCCGTGCTGGCCATCTTCGCCTATTTGCTACCACTCCTGGGAGTGTTCACCATCGTGCTAGCCCTCTTAGCATTTTTGTTGCTATCGTTCGGTGTGGCATTTTGACTGGATCTCAGGGGTGTACTCTGCGGCGTGGTGCCTTTTGTCGTGCGACTCTTGGGCGTCCTCTTATCTGGCATGGTCTCCTTGGTGACGTTCTTCTTTGGGGTGCCCTTTCTGGGGATGCTCTTCCTGCTCCTCTTTATGACGCTCCTCTATAAGACTCTCCTCTGTTCGAAGCCACCCTTAGTCGCACCAGCCCCAGTGATGCCATGGATCAGATCACGCATGCCTTCTAAAAGTCCATCATCTCTATTGTCGAGTTCCAATTCCTCTCCAACCGTGAGCACTACCAAGTGGAAGTAAACTTCACCTCTATAATGTTTCCTTGTAAACGGTACGACTAAATCCCTGGTATCTTTCACTTCGATAGCCTTTTTGCTCTTGTAACCATAATATAACAAACGTGCTTCCTGGGAGGACCCCCACAGCACCTTCACACATAACGATGCCATCAGGTCAGATAAATCTACCACTTCAGGGTCGTATCTGCCAAGGATTACATCAAACTCGTCATAGAATTTTTCTGTGCCATCATCTAATTTTGCAGCATAATCCGCGACACCGATATGAACGATTACTTTGCCATTGTCAGGTTCTTCAGGATAGAAACCTCCGAGAGGTTCGAGAGATGGAGCGGCACCATCAGACCCAGCCCCAATGCCACCGCCGCCATCACTAGCGTCATCGTTAGCTGGATCAACCTCGGTGGAATTACCAGGACCAGGAGCAAGGCGAGGGCCCTTAGCAGCGGGAGCTACATTACATGGTGGACAGGCAGGGCCCCTTCTAACGACATCCACAATAGGATTAGTTGCTTCCATGCCACCTCGACGACCAGGAGCAGTTCCCACAACAGTAGTGTTTCGAGTGCTAGAAGAGTCCAGACCATGAGCTGTCTTCAGACCAGCAGCTCGCTGAACCCGAGCACGGGTTCGAGGAGGAGACAAGGCATCAGTCTTTGCAACAACAGTGGGGAAGCCTCCGGAAGCCTTAGTTTGCTCAACAGCGCCAGGGATTGGGTCAACATCGTCCAGATCAACAACAACAACACGAGGACGACCAGTACCAGCAGATTC
This sequence comes from Avena sativa, assembly GCA_916181665.1. Classification (NCBI taxonomy): domain Eukaryota; kingdom Viridiplantae; phylum Streptophyta; class Magnoliopsida; order Poales; family Poaceae; genus Avena; species Avena sativa. The sequence continues at coordinate 237,124,044 of OV702286.1, forward strand.
CAGAGCACGGGTTCGCACAACTTGAGGACGGTTTCGAGGAGGAGCAGCACACAAGGCGGCGGTCTTGGCAACAATAGCGGGGCAGCCTCAGGACGCCTTAGTTTGCTCAACAGCGGCATGGATTGGGTGAGCAGCAGTCGCAGAAACATGGGCACGGGGACGGGGACGACCAATACTAGCAGATTCTAGAGCAGAGTTTTCCACAACGGCAATACGGGGACTCCTACGAGGAGGTTGCCTGACAGAAGCATGTCGCGGACGAGGAACCACATTTTGCTCAACAACAGCAGGGGTTCGAGTTAGACCTTCCTGTGTTGGGGATATACTTTCTGGGTATCCTCATAGTTCCTCACTGACCAGGGTGGCCCACTTCGGGTTAGAGCTTTGCTTCATGGGTGGCCCAGTCAGGGAGAAAGACGGAGTCCAATCCGGCTATGGGAAGGCCCAGAAGACTTACCGACTTAGGCCCATAACGTTACTTGTAGTTCAAGATGGACTCTGTAACCGACTCTTAGTTGTAGCCGGATAGATCTCTCCTGTAAACCCTAGGTCGGATATCTATATAAGCTGTCCTAGGGAGATCCTTTAGGGAACCTCAATAGTCTACAATCTCAACTCGCACATGCGAAACCCTTGTAACCCATATTCCGGCTCTGCCGTATTACTGGATTGCTAGCAGGAGTAGGATCCGTCCAAAGCCAGCGGATTCGAACCTGGGTAAACTTGTGTGCTCACCGTCCCGGAACACCGTACGTCTCACACCCCTCTCTTCTGCACGCCTCGAGGACCCCCTCATGGCGTACTTGTCGTCAATCCGACGATAGTTGGCGCCCACCATGGGGCAAGTGAGCTTCGGAACGGAATCTGCAAGAATCGGAATCGGTGAAACTATCACCGTCGGTCGCATCCTCTACGCCAGCGACGTCCCTCTCATCATTCTCGACGAGACTTGGATTCCCGCTAGGGAGGCCATGACTGCCTACACAATCATGTCTTTTGGCGAGATCGATGTTTACATCGGTTTTGCTGAACCTGCCCAACCCAACCTAGCGGTGACGATAGAGGCAGAAGAATCTTCTGGGTCCCCTTTGTCCGCGGAGGCGGCAGAGTTCCGGATCTTAGAAAACCCTAATCCCACCCAGCCCGCACCAGTTGCGGAGATAATGGAGAAATCCGAGCGTGAAGAAGACCTAGCGGTCCAAGTCGAATCTGGAGTGGATCTCCCCGGAGAAGCCAGATCCCAGATTGACCCACCCGTGGAAGTCGAAATCCAGGAGGAGTGCAACAATGACATTAATTCCGGCTCTGATGATGCCGGAACAGATAGGCCTTTCCTAAGGTACACGCTGAAACGTATGATACTGCGAAGCGATAGCGCAGATGCAATCCTCAAGATCATCAAAAGTTTCGACATGGCTGATCGCGGAAGCCGCAGGTACCTCAGGAAGCATGCGTCGCACTTCGTCGGTTACGTGGGATCCGGATCCGGCTCTGCCGATGCTAGAGAAAACACCGACTCGGTGCTGGAGGCAATTGGAACAAACGCCGACGTACCCGCATCCTCGGATGAATCGATGACGTCGGCAGATTTCCGAAAGTTCTCCGCGGAATATGAAGAGGAGTATAACTCCAAAGCTGCAGAAGAGGGAGAAGCCATGGATGAAGGATCCGGGGAACACTGTCCCAAAGCGCAAGATGACATGGATGTCGGAGATAATCTCGAGGTCCAGATGTCCGAAAGTACCGATCAGAGCTTGACTCTGGGAAATGGACCCAAAGCCGTCTTTGCTACCGGCGCTGCCAAGAAAGCAAAGAAGAAGAACAAGAAGAACAAAACCCCGACAAAAGGCCCTCTGGCTGAGGAGGTGATTGCCGAGGAATACGAAGAAGACTCGGATGGAGCACTTATCCTAGATGAGCCGAAAAAAGAAGAATCGGTGGATGGACACGTGATCACCAAAGGTGCGCGTAGACTCATCGATGCTGCATTAACTACACCTATCCCTACAGCTGCAGAACTTACTGCTGAAGAGCTGGATGAAAGGGCCCAAGCCCTAGAAGCGCATCGTCAACAACTCCTCAATGAAACCAAAAACATCGAGGTGGAGAAGAAACGCATGGCAACTAAGGACTACATGTCTCGGTTGCATCAGAAGACACGGAAACGTCACACCGATGACGACCATCCCAATTGTCCGTGCCGTCCTTTTCGGAGATGAGATGGGGAAGCCACAGAAATATAGCAAAGGAGATTGGGTATACCCAACCCCAGTACAGAATACCATGGCGGCCCGAGAAATTCTATCAGCTAATCCAGGACCGGAGGAGATCGGTTTGGGTATCAAGCTACTCAATAAGGGACTGGAGCAGCAAAAGGTCGCCCTGTCTGGAAGTCAAAAGTTGGTCTCAGATTCTGACCAGTGTCGGACAGATCTGGCATGGGCTGGCGTAAGATCCCATTACGTCCGGGCGCAGTATCATCACCCCGAACGTCGGGAAGACAATTATTCAAGAACCGGATCTTCAGGACAGCATCACAGAACTTCGCGTAACTGGAGCAACGTTGCTCCAGCGGCCGAGAAAGACGCCATTGCTACACTGAATCCAAAGAACCTCCCCGACGAGAATCTAACGATCGAAGGGGAGAAGATAAAGAGAAACGATGGGAGGAGGATCGTCAAAAAATGCCACCTCCTAAACATGCAAGCCGTCGGGCCGAGCCTCACCATGGTGGGAACGACGGACGAAGAAACGATAGAAACCACGCTGGGACAAGCCGGCAGGGGGCTCATCATAGTCAAGATCCTCCCCGGAACCGGAATAATGATGCTCCGGACGGAGGCCGGCGATCAGCCAGAAACTATCCAGCTGCCCCACCCTGTCCACCACACTGTCATCACAACAGCTCCCATGGAGGGCAAGGAGGACGACATGGCGGAGGAGGTGGCGGCAAAAGCCGAAGTCCGGCTCCAAGGCACCGTAGCCATAGTCGGCATTCAGGACGATCTTTATCCCCGAACGATGCAAGGCACAGGATCAACTCCAACATAGAGGTGCGGCGCTATGAAAACGATGATATCTACGTGGGCCCGAAATGCTTCGGACCACGCATCAGAGCTACAAGATTCCCGGAAGGATTTGCTATCTCAAGGCATATCCAAGCCTACGACGGCATTGCTTGGCCAGATACCTGGCTTTAGGATTTTTTCCAAGCTTGCTGCATATCCAAAGGCGGAAACAACCTGGTCGCAACCCGATATCTCCCACTCATGTTACGGAAGACGACGCGATCATGGCTCAATGAACTTCCGGAGAACACCATCCATAACTGGTATGACATGCAAAGTGCGTTCTTTCGTAATTTCAAAGGCACATATCGGAGGCCCTGTTCGGTCGGAGACCTACAGCGTTGCACCCAAAAAGCCAGAGAAACTTGCCAAGATTATCTCGGATGATGGATCGACACCAAGAACTCCTGTGAAGGAGTAAACGATCAAACCGCGATTGAAGCTTTCATCGCAGGGCTCTCAATTGGTCTACTACGTCACCGCTTGAAGTGTGACAAGGTCACTGATTTGGGAGAGATGATAGAAACAACGAGCAAGTATGCGGATGCTGACGACAATGCAGAGGGATTACTCAACGTCCTGGCTGTACCTACGTCAGCAAAAACAAAGCAACAAGCTCAGAAGCGCAAGAACACCTCGGAGGAAAAACCCAACGCGGAAACAGCGGTGGTTACTACTGTTTCTGGGTCTGGAGGACGAGGAGGACGTGGCGGAGGCCGCGGGCGTGGCCGTGGGACTTCAAGGGTCCAAGGTAGAGGAGAACAGCAACCAGGCAAAACCTACTCTTGGGCCGACATTGCCAATAACCCATGTGTGCATCACCTAGACGCCAATGGGGGCTCGTCCCACACCAACGTTGAATGTCGTTTCAATGACGACATCAAAAGAGATGATATCGCGGGCTACAAAGCTAAGCAGAAGAAGGGAAATAAAAATCCTGAAAAGGACAAGGAGACCAAGGAAGATTCCGACATGGAGGAAGCTGATGTTTCAAATCCCAAGTCGGAAGGGAAGAAGACTTTTCCCACCAAGAAGGACACTTACGTAACCTTCCTCAGATCTCAACCAGCAAAGGTCAAGAAAGCAGTTCTACACGAGCTCAATGCAACAGTTCCGGCTGGCCCCCAGTATCTGGACTGGTCGGAAGTGGCAATCACATTTGACCGCGATGATCATCCGCCTAAGTTACACAGGCGAGGAAAATACGCCTTAATCGTCAACCCACTTATTGACGGTTATGGTTTCTCCAAGACCCTCATGGACGGTGGTAGCAGCATCAATATTCTCTACGTCGAAACGCTACGCCGGATGAAGATCTCGGAAACCCAGCTGAACCATAGCTCTGTGATCTTTCACGGAGTTGTCCTAGGAAGACAAGCTAATTCCCTGGGAGAGATTACTTTGGATCTTACCTTTGGAACTCCAAAGAACTACCAGACGGAGTCACTTTCTTTCGAAGTGGTCCCATTCAAGAGCGCATACCACGCTATATTTGGACGTCCGGCTTACTGAGCTTTTATGGCTCATCCGTGTTACATTTAATATATGATGAAAATTCCAGGTCCCAACGGTGTGATCACCATCAGGGGAGACCCGAAGAAAGCACGAGAGTGCAAGGATGGAAATGCCGCCTTTGCCGAAGCCGTGCTGCACGCCCAGGAGTACCAGGAGATCAAGAAGAGCTTAGATCCATATGAGATGCCCGCAACAAAGAAGGAGGTGACAAAGCCAAATCCGGAGTTCAAGGCATCAGAAGAGACGAAGAAAGTGCCATTGAAGGATGATGACCCCTCCAAGGTCACGCAGATAGGCCTAGATAGCGCATAGAAAAGCGCGCTCATCAAGTTCCTCCAAGCAAATCAAGATATCTTCACATGGCAGCCATCTGACATGACCGGAGTACCTAGGGAACTTGCCGAGCACTCTCTAAATGTAAACCCGAATGCTAAACCCATCAAACAGTCCTTATGACGGTTTGGCGATGAAAAGCGTAAGGCAATAGCTAAGGAACTAGTGCGGCTCGAGTTAGCCGGATTCATAGAAGAGGTCATCCACACTGAGTGGTCGACCAATCCTGTAATGGTCCCTAAAAAGGAGACCACTGATTTAAGGATGTGTGTTGATTATACTGCATTGAACAAGGCTTGTCCAAAAGATCCGTTCGCAATGCCTAGAATTGATCAAGTCATCGATTCTACGGCAGGCTTGGAACTCCTCTGTTTTCTCGACGCATATTCCGGTTATCACCAAATCCGGATGAAGGAATCTGACAAAGTCAAAACTTCATTCATAACCCCCTTCAGAACCTTCTGTTTTGTTACGATGCCCTTTGGGCTGAAGAACGCAGGAGCTACGTACCAGTGCACGATGCAGCGTTGCCTCCACGACAAACTCGGACGCAATGTACATGCATACGTGGATGATATCGCGGTGATGTCCAAAAAGAAGGAAACACTGATTTCTGACTTGGAGGAAACGTTCGCCAATCTACGAAAATACAACATCATGCTTAACCCGAAGAAATGCTTCTTTGGAATACCAGCCGGAAAATTGTTAGGTTTCATCGTGTCTCAAAGGGGCATAGAGGTGAACCGAGACAAAATCAAGGCTATAGTAAATATTTCTAGGCCAACTCGCCTGAAGGACGTACAAAGATTAACTGGCTGCATCGCTGCGGTTAGTCGATTTGTAAGCCGGCTTGGTGAAAGAGCTGCACCATTATACAAACTCCTGAAAAAGACCAAGGATTTTATTTAGACTGACGAAGCTGAAGCTGCACTACAAGACCTGAAGAAAGTACTCTCGTCGGCTCCTATCCTTGCAGCGCCGGAACCTCAGGAACCGATGTTGCTTTACATTGCTGCGACAAATAAGGTCGTTAGTATCGTCATGGTAGTGGAGAGACCAGAGGAAAATCAGGAACACCTGGTGCAGCGTCCGACTTACTTTGTCAGCGAGGTCCTGATAGAATCAAAACAGCGGTATCCGCACTATCAAAAGTTGGCTTACGGTGTTTTCCTAGCATCTCGTAAGTTGCGACACTACTTTCAGGAGCATCCAATTACCGTGGTGAGCAAAGCTCCCATGAGGGATATAATCAATAACAGTGACGCCACAGGACGCGTCGCCAAATGGGGCATAGAGCTTTCAGCTTTCAACATTGAGTATAAACCTCAGATAGCAATCAAATCCTAGATCCTTGCTGACTTTGTCGCTGATTGGACAGAGACGAAGGAGAACATGATCCTCCCTGAGTCGGAATATTGGACCCTCTTTTTCGACGGGTCTAAGGCTCGAGGGGGCTCGGGGGCTGGCGTGGTTCTCAAATCACCCCAAGGAGATAAACTTTTATACGTGTTGCAGATTCCCTTCACAGCGACAAACAACATTGCCGAGTATGAAGCACCGATGCATGGAATCCGGATTGCTAAGGATATTGGCATCTGACGTTTGATGTGTTACGGAGATTCGGATCTTGTTGCTCAACAAGTGTCGGATATTTGTAATGCAAATAAACACATGGAAGCATATAAAGTTGTCGTGGATGATCTATCTAAATCGTTCGAAGGGTTTGAAGTTCAACACATCCCTCGAGCAGAAAATGAGGATGCAGATGCACTATCTCGGATAGGCTCTGCGCGAAAAGAGGTCCCAGATGGCGTGTTTTTAGAGCACCTCAAAGTTCCCTCAATAAAGAGAGTAGATGAGGAATATCCCACCAAATCTGACTCACCTTTCATAGCAGTTCTGGCAGTAATTCCCAGCTGGACTCAACCCTACCTCGATTATTTGGTAGATGGCAAATTACTCGAAGACGAGGTGCTGAGCCGGCAGATTATCCGACGAGCAAAAGCCTATACTATTGTTAAAGGTGAGCTCCATAAATGGAGTGTTTCTGGGGGCTTTCAACGCTGTGTATCTCCGGAAGAAGGAGTGGAAATCTTAAGGGAAATCCACGAAGGCGAGTGTGGTCACCACGCTGCAGCCAAATCTTTAGTGGCAAAAGCTTTTCGACACGGATTTTTCTGGCTTACAACTCAGGCAGGTGCCGAACGATTAGTCAAGACGTGCAAAGGCTGCCAAAAGTATGCCAAGCAAGCTCATGTTCTGGCAGATCAGCTGCGAACAATACTTATAACATGGCCCTTTGCGGTCTGGGGGCTTGATATGGTAGGACCATTTAAACAAGCTCCAAGTGGATTTACTCACCTCTTAGTGATGGTGGATAAATTCACCAAATGGATTGAGGCTAAACCTGTCACTAGTTGTGATGGAGCAACAGCCAAAAGATTTGTCGAGGATGTTACAATCCGGTATGGTTATCTGCATAGCATTATCACGGACAACGGGAGTAACTTTTCTATGGGAGAATTGGTTGAATTCTGCAATGAGCAAAATATCCGGCTTGACATTGCCTCAGTCGCACATCAACAAGCTAACGGACAAGTCGAAAGAGCAAATGGTTTAATTCTACAAGGCCTAAAACCGAGACTCAAAGCACCACTACGACGTGCTGCAGGGGCTTGGGCAGAGGAACTACCCTCTGTAATTTGGAGTTTACGAACAACTCCAAATAGGTCAACAGGATACACACCTTTCTTATTGGTCTATGGGGCAGAAGCAGTTCTTCCTAGTGATTTGATTCATACTTCTCCTAGAGTGGCCGCGTATATTGAAGAGGATGCCAAGATTTCTCCACAAAATGATCTCGACTTAGTTGAAGAAGTTCGCGTCGTTGCTGAAATGAGATCTACAGCCTATCAGCAGAAGTTACGCAAGTATCATAGCCAGAGAGTCTGAAATAGATCCTTCAATAAAGGTGATTTGGTTCTCCGGCTTGTGCAACAAAGAAAGCACAAACTTTCTCGAGTATGGGAAGAGCCCTTTTTAGTTAGTCGAGTATTGCACAATGGATCGTACTACTTAACTGACATGAGGCCAGTCAAAGAAAGACATGCTACTAAGAAGAGAAAGAGAGCTGGAGGCAGTACAAATCCGGATGAGTTAGACAGACCATGGAATATTGCTCAGCTACGTACCTTTTATTCTTAGTTTATCCTTCTTTGTAATCATACATATGTACATGTTCTGTGAGAAATAAAAGTTTTGGTTGCCTCAAGTTTTTCTGAGAAGTTTTTAGCATCTTATTTCCGAATGATCATGTCATGGTCAAAAATCCCAGAATGCTTGAAAGTACTTTATGCTCATGTTCGTTCTGGTTTAGATTTTCGATTCTAAAATTGCTACCTTCGGGTATAACTCTAAAATTTCTAGTCTTTACTTTGGTTATTTGTCTGATTGCTGGATGCGGGCATTTTCCGAGTAGTGAATTGTTGGTACTAGAAGCCGGCTTTGTTTCCGAGTTTAAACTGGTTTAGCAATTGAGCTTCGTTGCTCGGCAAAGTTTCCGGCGGAAGGTTTAGCCAGCCCACAAAAGGGACGAGGCGGAAAGCCAGATAAACGATAAGTAGAGACGAAAAAGTACAAGTGCTTCTGTAAACATTTCAGGCACACAAAAAATTTCAAAGCCGAAAAGTGCTGAATAGATCAAAAGCTTAGCACTAACAAAGTTAAAGTATTACATATTTACAAACGCATCATGTTTTTTCCGGAATAATACATAAGTTTCTGATCTATGATGCAGGAGGAGATGAAGGAGCTGCCGGCCCGCTGGTCACTCCGCCTTGATATCATTCCGAGATGTCCGCATCCGAGGTGGTGCATTCATCATCGGAAACTTCTTCGGTTTCTTCTGGAGGAGGAGGCGGAGTAGCTACGCGGGTGAAGAAGGGGATCTCGTAGATGGTCAGATCAGCCATGTGACACCCATATCCGGCGCAGGAGTGCATGATGGCTTGAAGGTCCTGCTCCTAGCCGTCTTCGTCTACCTTGCAGTACCCTCTGGTCACTTGCCATATTTCCATGTTTCCATGGTGGCTCATGACCATGGTGAGAGCGTTCTGTGCAGCAGTACGTGCGTAGGACATGTTCCAGTCCCGAACAAGTTGCGGCATCTCCTTCGCCTTGTCCCGCACCTGAAAATCCGACATGCTTGGCATGTCCGGAATATTGAGAGCTTCGCCGATGTCCTCTAGGGACTGGCGGAAGTCATGAAGGAGGTCACCGACTTGGGTAAGACGGTGGGTGCGGGGCTCGGAGGAGGAAGAGTTCATCAAGTTCAGAGGACCTATACACAAAACAAGTTAAGAAAAATCCGATCTTGATAAACGTCAAAGAAAGAGACAAGTCGAATAGATGGAACGTACCGAAAATGACGTCGTCAATTCTGGTCTTCTCCTCCTGGAGACTCTGGAGTTCAGCCCGGAGCGCCTGGGACATATCCTTCTCTCTGTCAAGCTCATTCTTGAGATCCGAGATTATTTTATCTTGAGCAGCGATCTTGCGATCACGCTCATCAGTGGCCATGGAGGAGGATTCAAGGACTTGAGCTATGCTCCTTTCATGATCCGCCTTAAGCTTATCAAGCTCTTGGCGAAGTCCCTTGTTCTCCACCACCAGGGTCTTGAGGTTCTCGGCCTCTTCAATCATGGCGACGGATTGTTTCACCAGCGTTGTAAGTCAAAAAAGAACAACAGTTCAGAAAAATTCGACATTGAAAATAACAAAGACAAGGTTTGAGTCTCAGAATGTTTACCTTCAGCCTCATCCTTGGCAACTTTAAGTTCAGCATTTTAAAGCCGGAGAGCTTTGATCTCTCTCCGCTTGTCGTAGACATTGGTCAATAATTCCTGGTTATAGGAACATACTTTCTGTAAGTCAGAATACCCAAAGTCAGAAAACTACTTAAGACTCGGGCTAATATTTTTGCTAAATATCAGCACGAGCCTTGGGGGCTACACTAGTTCGTTCTTTGGCATCCTAATGAAGCATAAACCCGGATTATATATCCTACTTCATGCTTGGGGGCTAGAGGATATGATATAACATAATGGAAAAACAAGAGTTGGAATTCTGACTTACATATTGCTCGCGGGTGAGTTTGTCCAAACCCGCATCCACTTCAGCAGCCACCTTTTCGGCGAGAGTCAGAGGAATCACTGGAGCTGTTGGAAGCTCACCGGTCCTAATCCTCTCGCCGCGAAGGCGGACTTGGGCAAGAAGGTCAGAGAACTTGACGTCCTCTACTTCTTATGCTTCTTCTTCGGGAGATAGATGGCTTTTCTCCAAGCATTGCTTGGCTAGCCGCTGGAATTCTTCAGCAGATTTCCGGGACAAGCCAAACTTGGCAAGACCCGGATTGCTCAAGAGGTTTTCGGCGAAGGTCTATGCAGAGGGATCATTACCCAAAGAGGGTTCACCCTTATCTAGACTTGACGCACCAGTGGTGACATCAGTTTGCGATCCAAGGTTCACAGGCCCCGTTGAAGGAGCCGGATCTTCTGCAGCATCCGGCGAGATAACCGGTGTTGCAGAAGGCTGAGGGGCAGGAGTCGGAGGAGCCACGGCAGGGGAAGCTATGGTAAGTTTCGTCTGCCGCGGCGGCTTCGAAGAAATCCCTTTCCCCTTGGCCTTGACGAGCGGTTTTTCTCTGAGAATGTAGTAAAGTCGGGAACATTACATCTCAGAAAGAAATTTGAGTAAAGTACAAAGGAGGAAAGTTGTGACAGAAATTTACCTCTTCACGACAGGCACTTCCTTTGTGCCAACAGCCACTGTCGGAGCTTTGCGCTTGTTGAGCGCAAGATCCGTCAATGGAAGCACTTCTACCTCCTGAGAGAACTCCAGAGAATATCCTTCGAGCGGAGAAAGTTCCGACTCGGGGATGTCAGCAAGCTGAAAAGAAGAAAACATATCAGTATTGTAGTATAACTCAAAGAATGAAACACATAAAAGGTGTGATGATGGAAGCTTACCGGCACCACGGGGTTTTCTGCCGTGTGCATATCCAGAGAAACCTCCGGAATTCTCCTCTCGATCCGCTCCTTGATCAGCCACTTGATCTGGCTTATGTAGCCTTGAGTGGTGTAGGCTTTGGGGCTGATGCGGAGGGAGTTAGTTTCAGAAGACGTGATGGAGTGCATCAGTCTATCCTCGTGGTGCTGAAGTGGCTGGATCCAACATGAGACCCAGCACTGGACCAAGTCGGATCCCTTCAGACCTTTGTGCTTAATCAAATATTCGATCCGCCTCTTAGCGAGGATCAGATTGTCGGAAAGAGCCGCAGCAGCCTCGTCCCAGGAAGGCTGGGCTGTGGCGGCTCCGTCGACAAAAGCCGGCAAAGCGGTAGCTTTGACGGGAGCCGGAATATCCCTATGATATAAAAATGTGGCTGGCCATTGCTTAACCGAGTCACTGGCTAGAATTTTGGGATAAGCCTGGTCGTGTCTAAGTGAAAAGCTGATAGTGCCGATGATGTAAGGAACACCAGCAGTAATGGAATTTCTCCAGACATGGAAATAATACCGGAAGAGAGTCAAACTCGGCCTAATGCCGAGAAAGCCCTCACAAAGCAAAGCATACACACTCATCTCTAAGAGAGAGTTGGGAGGAAGGTTATGGAGTTGAACTTCGTAATGATCTATCACCTCAGAGAAGAACTCCGAGGGAGAAAAGGACAGACCTCGGTTGAGATGGGTGCCGAAGTGGACCTGCTCGCCGTCGCGCAGGTTGGGGATGGTTTCTTCGAAGCTGCTCCACCAGTCGTCGGCGGCAAGAAGTCCCGCCTTCTCCACGTTCCTGAGGCCATCCTCGTTGAGAGCGCAGGGGATCCAGAGACCACGAAAGCTCTCTTTCTCCGCTGCTGCTTCCGCCGTCGCCGTTGCCGCCAAGCCGGAGGAAGAAGATGAAGCCATTTCTCCGGTGAGAAGATGACCTAAAAGGGGCGATGCTGGGAGTTCTATGGGGGAGGAACGAGGGAGCTCTGTGCATGCTGGAGGATTGGGAGGAAAGGAAACGGTAAAGGACTGGTGGAAAGGAGAAGGAAAAATCCAAACCCCTTATATCCACCTAACTGCGCCAAGATTCGTGCAAATGCTATAGTGTAACCACCACGTGTCGTGGAAGGAACTGGGAAGGACCCACGCGATGATTGCGTCGCCTCGATCTCCACGCACGCATTGAAACGGTGCCTCGGTTCCACGAACCGCGGACCCACCAACGGTCGTGCTGACAGAACGCCTGTCAAATGATGTGACTTGACCATGCTTGTGTCAGGTGGTGTTAGAGACCAAGTTTCAGCTTAGTTTGAAATCGAGCTAGAAAATCCGAGTAACCTGTTGATATGTCCGACTTATTTTTAAGACTCGGATCATATTTTTTGTTGTGAAGTTTCAGGAACCCTTCAAGATTCAGCAAGCCGAAGATCAAGATAGACGATTATAAATCCGACTTTGGATCTTGGAGGCCTCCGGGGGCTGCTGTTGGGGATATACTTTCCGGGTATCCTCACAGTTCCTCACTGACCAGGGTGGCCCACTTCGGGTTAGAGCTTTGCTTCACGGGCGGCCCAGTCAGGGAGAAAGACGGAGTCCAATCCGGCTACGGGAAGGCCTAGAAGACTTACCGACTTAGGCCCATAACGTTACTTGTAGTTCAAGATGTACTCTATAACCGACTCTTAGTCATAGCCGGATAGATCTCTCATGTAAACCCTAGGCCGGATATCTATATAAGCCGTCCTAGGGAGAGCCTTTAGGGCACCTCAATAGTCTACAATCTCAACTCGCACAGGAGAAACCCTTGTAACCCATATTTCGGCTCTGCCGTATTATTGGATTGGTAGCAGGAGTAGGATCCGTTCAAAGCCGGCGGATTCGAACCTGGGTAAACTTGTGTGCTCACTGTCCCGGAACACCATACGTCTCACGCCCCTCTCTTCCGCACGCCTCGAGGACCCCCTCATGGCGTACTTGTCATCAATCCGACGACACCCTGTCCAATAATAGCTGGGTGACTCCCAGTAGCAGGAGCTTCCTCATCCACTATGTTACACACTAGCGTAACCACGCAAAGCCTAACATGCTATTTCATCAACCCAATTAGCTGACTGTCACACGCTATAGGAACCCTGAAGCCTCGTTCATCAGCGATGCTGAACCGTGCAGTCTGCTCTGGCCTCATTTCAGCAAGTTCACGCACAGCAGCAACCAAACCAGGGACAGTGCATAACTGCACAGGCGCTACTTCCATCTTCAGACTCTGAGCCTGTTTCCACGTGCTCTTCCCATGTGCTAATTTAACGAGGTAGCCGCAGATGTTCACCAGAACCGTGTATTTGGGTTCAGTGGAGATCCTAGTTGACAGAAAATTGGAGACAGAAGATAAGAATTGTTTGTCAGCGTCGTGCTAGCAAACAATTCTATGTCCGATATATCTCTGTAATGCCAATAGGCAGCTAGCAGTTATAGGTAGTGCGAATAACAAAGAGAAGAGTAGCTCACCCGAAATTAGCCAGAAGTACTTCTTCCTCGGCAAATGGATCTGCCATCCTTCGTGTTGCTCAGCTCGTCGGCGGTAGAGGCGAGCTAGATCGTCGCAACGGCTGGCACGGCATTTGGCATTAGATCTCGGTAGCAGCGAGTAGGCGCAGCAACTTGGCGCCAGAAGTCAAATGCCTGAAGAGATCATTCTGGTTGGAGAGGGGATTTCGACGCCGCTGGTGCTAGGGTTCATGCGAAAGGAGGGAGGGAGTGGATTTGTGAATTTGGTCAACACACGATGCTCCTTTAGTATCTCGTTTCGCCTACGTGGTTGCCACGTTGACGCTCGCATCACGGAAATATTACTGACATGAGGGTCCCGACCGTCTACTTCACGGGGCAGTTTCACGGCATGTTTGGATTTGGTAGGGGTGAGACGAGTTTGCATCGAAATGGCCCCTCTCGGTAGTTGGCGGCCCAACTTTTTGAAACATGGTAATTTCAGGCAACTTAGGTACCGCCATGTGCTGGCTTGCCAACTTTGGTACCGCAGACGAGCAACCCCGTAGATATGATACTATACCTATAGCTCCACCATAAATAACCTATGTGTCGTGTGATCGTTCTCTATACCTTTGATATTCACTTCATCACATCAGTGCATCTGTCTTTGATTTCGTTTGGTAGAGCATCTCTATTCACTTTGGAACGGTAAGATCTCCTTTCTTATTAGTTGTGAGTGAGTTGTGAGAGTTTCCACCATACAGATTTTGATTTTTGCACTAACCTACTAATCATGTCTTCTAGTGATGATGATGTTGTGTTGCAGAAAAATAAGGATGAGGAGGTTGTTAATTGGTGTGAATATGAGGCTTTAAAGTCCCACTTGACACGTGTGTTTACTAACATGACAGATGCCATTGACAAGAATCTCCAGGATATGAATATGAGATTGGATCAGCATGTTGGAACGGTTGATACTATCCAGATGCAAGTGGCTGCGCTCAATGTCAATGTCACCACTTTGCAACGTTCCATTGAGGGTTTGACAGCCGCCTTACATAGAAGGGAAGATCCTCAACATGATGATGCCTTTGATGAATTCGATGAGGGTAGCGCTATGGATGCTGCTCCACATGTTGGCAGGGGACGTGCTATTCCCCCTGCCCATGCACCTGCTCATGGTCGTGGGTTTGCTCCTCTTGGGCATGCTCAATGTGTTCCCAACCAAGCTGCTGATGATGGTTTGGGCAAGCCAAAATTCTCGATTCCCAAATTTGATGGTTCTATTGACCCTGAAGATTACCTCACATGGGATTATAAGATTGAGAAGCTCTGACGTTTATTTGACTATCCTGAAGACAAGAAGGTCAAGCTTGCAGCATCTGAATTTGATGGTTATGCTTTGCGTTGGTGGGATGCTCTTGTGTAGCATAGAAGGGAGGAAAGTGAACTTCCTGTGATGGATTGGCGCGAGATGAAGCAAATCATGAAAGCTCGTTTCGTACCAACCAACTACTTGCGATCAGTTTTTGATAAATTGACGCAATTGAAGCAAGGCACCATGACAGTTGATGAGTACTACATGGAGATGGAGATGCTTATGCAGCGTGCTAGAATTCGTGAGTCCATTGAGATGACCATGCAACGATTCCTAAACAATTTGAAGTTACCGATCAAGAGCATTGTTTGTCATCACAAGTATGAGACCATGAATGAGTTGTTGCATCATGCTAGAGAGGCCGAATCCCAGTTGGCAGAAGAGTCGAAGTCACGTGCTCGTTTTCCGTCCTCCAGCAGATTTTTGGCCAGGTCTACACCTCCTACAATGACGCCACCAGTTGTTGCTCCTTTTACACCATCGGCCAAGCCAGGAAGTACACCTTCGTTTAGTTCTAATGCTCGGAAACCCGCTTCTCCTGCTGCTAGCTCGGGTTCCAACATGTCTACTGCACGTACTCGTGATGTGGTGTGCCATACTTGTGGAGGTAGAGGACACTACAAGAAGGATTATCCAAACAGCAAGGTTATGTTTGTTAACGAACAAGGCGAAGTAGAGAGTGGAGATGAAGCTTCTGATGATGATGTTGATGATGCCGAGGATGGTGCTGATGCGTATCCTGAGTGTGCTCCAACGATTGCCGTATCTTCACGTATACTTAGTGTGCAACCGGTTGAGGAATCCCAGCGTTGCAACTTGTTCCAAACAAAAGCTCTAGTTGGACCTAACAAGGCTTGCAAGTCATTATTGATGGAGGTAGCTGCAGAAATCTTGCAAGTAAGGAACTATGTGCCAAACTGATTGACATACTTACCTCATCTGAAGCCATACTACATACAATGGTTGAGCAATAATGGTGAGATGAAGGTAAATCATATGGTACGGGTGAATTTTCAAATAGGGGCATACAAAGATTCTATTGATTTTGATGTGGTTCCTATGACTGTTTGTCACCTACTATTGGGTCGGCCTTGGCTCTATGATCGTCATGTGCAACACAATGGCCGAGCCAATACATATCACTTGGAATTCAAAGGGAAGAAGATTACTATGCAGCCAATGACACCACAGGATATTGTGAATGATTCTTGCCAGAAAATAGAGGTGAAAAGATCCTACAACTCGGCGAGATTGTGTGATAGCTGTTCCTGATGTAATTGAGCCTAAATTGAGTGATATAACGAAAAGTGAGAGAGTGCCTGGTTTATTGATATTAGCCACTAAGGAAGATATGAGAGAATTTCGTGAGGATCCTACAGCCATGCCACTTGTGCTCATGTATAAGGGCGAGGTATTGGTTTCTAAAGACATGACCCCTGTTTCTCTTGGTGTCTCTTCTGTTTTGCAGGACTTTGGGGATGTATTTCCAAAAGATGTACCCGCAGGCTTACCTCCATTGTGTGGTATAGAACATCAAGTGGACCTAATTCCTGGCGCCACACTTCCCAACCGTGCACGCTACAGGACTAATCCCAAAGAAACTAAGGAAATTCAGAAGCAAGTACAAGCGTTGCTGGATAAAGGGTACATTCGTGTTTCTCTTAGCCCTTGTGTTGTTCCTGTTATTTTAGTTCCTAAGAAATATGGTACATGGCGCATGTGTGTAGATTGTAGAGCGATTAATAACATCACTATTCAATATCGTCATCCTATTCCACGCTTAGAGGATATGCTAGATGAATTGAGTGGTGCTGCCGTTTTCTCTAAAATTGACTTGCATAGTGGTTATCATCAAATTAGGATGAAAGAAGGGGATGAGTGGAAAACTGCTTTCAAAACGAAATTTGGCTTGTATGAGTGGTTAGTTATGTCGTTTGGTCTTACTAATGCACCTAGTACATTTATGCGATTAATGAATCATGTTTTGAGAGATTTTATTAGTCGTTTTGTGCCTGTTTACTTTGATGATATACTTATATACAGCCACAACGAAACTGAACATTGCACTCATATTCGACAAGTTTTGCAAGTGTTGCGTGACAATAAATTGTATGCTAATCTTGAGAAGTGCACATTTGCAAAAGATAAGGTCATATTCCTAGGATTTGTTGTATCTAAGAATGGGGTAGAGGTAGATCAATCTAAAATTGAATAAATTCAGAATTGGCCTACTCCCATGAATGTAAGTCAAGTGCGTAGTTTCCACGGATTAGCTGGTTTCTATAGGTGCTTTGTGAAAGATTTTAGCACCATTGCTGCACCTTTGAATGATTTGACAAAGAAAGGTGTTCCTTTTGTATGGGGCGCGGCCCAAGACATTGCATTTGATACATTAAAATGTTTGCTTACTTCTGCACCATTACTTGCATTACCTAATTTTTCGAAGCAATTTGAAGTTGAATGTGATGCTAGTGGTATAGGCATAGGTGGCGTTTTGATGCAAGAGGGTCAGCCTATAGCTTATTTTTCTGAGAAATTGACTGGTGCTCGTTTGAATTATTCTATCTATGATAAAGAATTGTATGCACTTGTTAGAGTACCTGAGGTTTGGCAACATTATTTGTGGCCAAAGGAATTCATCATACATTCTGATCATGAAGCATTGAAATACTTGAAAGGTCAATCAAACTTGCATAGAAGATTAGCTAAATGGGTTGAGTTCATTGAGTCTTTTCCTTACATCATTAATTATAAGAAGGGAAAAGAGAATGTTGTTGCTGATGCTCTGTCTAGGAAGAACATGCTATTAACCAATCTTGATGTTAAAATTCCTGGATTAGAAGCTATTTGTGCACTTTATGCAACTGACCATGATTTTGCTGAACCATATCGTTTGTGTGCTCTTAGAAACGCATGGGATAAGTATCATATACATGATGGATATTTGTTTCGAGCTAACAAACTATGTATTCCAGAATCATTGATGTGTTTGTTCTTAGTGCAGGAATCACATGCTGGTGGTTTGATGGGTCACTTTGGGCATGAGAAGACGTTGCTCATGCTTGCTGATCACTTTTATTAGCCCAAGATGACGCGTGATGTGTACAAATTTGTGAGGTGATGTATTACATGCCACAAGTCGAAATCTAAGCTGAAGCCTCACGGTTTGTATACACCTCTCTCTGCACCTACTACTCCATGGGAAGACATTAGTATGGATTTTGTGCTAGGTCTACCTAAAACTCAGAGAGGTCATGATTCTATATTTGTGGTAGTGGACAGGTTCTCTAAGATGGCTCATTTTATTGCCTGCCACAAAAGCGACGATGCGTCGCATGTTGCTAACCTGTTTTTCAGGGACATCGTGAGATTACATGGAGTACCAAAAACGATTGTTTCTGATCGTGATGTGAAGTTCATGAGCTACTTTTGGAAGACCTTATGGGGGAAGCTAGGAACGAAGCTGCTGTTCAGTACTACATGTCACCCCCAAACAGATGGTCAAATGGAGGTGGTGAATCGAACATTGTCACAGCTGCTAAGGACCATGATTAAAAAGAATCTGCGGGAGTGGGAAGAGTGTTTGCCACATGTTGAGTTTTCTTACAACAGGGCGGTGCATTCAACTACTCAGCTTTGTCCTTTTGAGGTGGTGTATGGTTTCAAGCCATTGACGCCACTTGATATGTTGCCTCTGCCATTACATGAGAGAGATGATATGGAGGCATCAAAACGTGCTGATTATGTGAAGAAAATACATGAGAAGACTCGAGAGGCTATTGAGAAGAAAGGCAAGAACATTGCTGCTGCAAGGAATCAAGCAAGGAAAGAAGTGTTGTTCGAGCCTGGATATATGGTTTGGGTGCATCTACGCAAGGATAGGTTTCCACTACTTCAAAATTCAAAATTGAAGCCACGTGGTGCTGGTCCTTACAAGGTGTTAGCCAAGATTAATGATAACGCCTACTCGGTTGATATACCTATTGAGGAGTTTGGTGGAGTTAGCAACAGCTTCAACATTGCTGATTTGTCACCATATGCTGGAGAAGACCTTGGAGTGTCGAGGTCGACGCCTTTTGAAGGGGGGAGATGATGAGGACATACCTACAATTACACCTACCCCAATGACTACTGAAGATGCTACAACTGTTGCAAGAAAGGATCAGTCCAATGAGATTAGAATTGGACCTATTACAAGAGCTCGTGCTAAGCTACTTGAACAACAGGTGAATTTACTCCTAAACGAATCTGGTACTTTGATTGATGAGAACTTTATACTGCCTAAGTCTATGCATTTATGTATGATCAGGTTCATTGGAGAAACAAGCATGGCGCGAGGAGGAGAAGGGCTACAAGAGAAGCCCAACATGATGATCGCCCAAGGATGCGTGAGGGAGGAGCGGGAGGAAGGCGCAATACAAGCAAGGGAGATCATCGAAGAGAAGGAACGTTCAATTCGGACAGACAGAAGTCCTGAAATTCAAACGGACGTGGATTCCTCATACGAACTCCAAATCAAGCAAATAAGCACTTGTTGGATAGATAATTCCAAGATCTTTCCAATGAGTACTTCCACGCCTAAAAGACCCCGGATAATCCAGCCCCCACACCCCGGATAATCCGGCCCTGCTTTGGAGATTCTGCAAAGGACTCCGTGCGCGATGTTCAGTACCAGGGCGGATATTTGACCGGATTTTCCCCCCGAAAAATCCGGCCCCCGGATAATCCGGCCCTCTTAGACCGGATAATCTGGCCCAAAACGTTCCCATCAGATCCGGACAGATCTGACTGTATCAGACACATTTTCGTTTCACGTTTTTCGGACGTTCCGGTGGCCATATAAGCCTGGGAACGCCCTCTAGTTTAGGTTAGACCATGTTAAAACTATTTTGGAGTTGTTTCTTTCATAGAACCTCTGGAATTACCCTGTGATTGATTTTACCAACTATAATTGAGTGTGATTTGTTGTTCCATCAGGAATTAGTAGATTGCAAACTACCGTTCATGGTCGACGGCTGCGTGCGCAAGAGCGTGGTGTTGTGAATATCCTACAAGGTTCAAGAGTTGTTGCATTGGCATCAGGGATCGAGCGGGAAAGTTCATAGCTACAGGCTAGTTATCTATCATCCACCATCATCACCGACATCCGCTTACTGAGAAGATCCGGCCACCCCATATCAGATAGCATGCACGTCATGGTGGCACTTAGGCTAGAGATCATAAATACTTGTCATGAGTTATATTTGGAGTTGGATGTCTCTATGAAATTGTGGTGTTTGTTGGAACCATCTAGCGCTCAAGGTGATAGTGAGGAGTTATCTAGATGGGGAAAGTGAACTTTGAAGAGTGCTGATATAGCCCTACCATGGATTAGAGTATCCAACCGGAGAGTAGTTCAGAGTAGTATCATAAAGAGATGATATTTATATGAGAGTGTTCACTAGTGAAAGTATGATCCCTAGGCCTTGTTTCTAAGCATTGAAACACCGTTTGCAACTAGATCGGTTACATGTTTGCTTGCTTCTATCTTTATTTCAGATTGCCTTTAGTCTCTTCCTACCCGTCAAGCTCTTTTCTGGCACCGTTACCACTCATAATTATCCATAACACTTGTATTTCACTATCTCTTCACCGAACTAGTGCACCTATACACCCGAAAAGTGTATTGGGTGTGTTGGGGACACAAGAGACTTCTTGTATCTTGATTATAGGGTTGCTTGAGAGGGATACCTTTGACCACTTCCTCCCTGAGTATGATAAAACTTGGGTAATCCACTTAAGGGAAACTTGCTATTGTTCTACAAACCTCTGCACTTGGAGGTCCAACAACTATCTACAAGAATAGAAGTGCGTAGACATCAAGCTATTTTTTGGCGCCATTGTCGGGTGAGGTAAGGTAAAAGGTACTCACATCCTCTGGCTACTAAGCCTTCTTCTAGTACTGTAGTTGGTGTGTGACTGCTCGAAGTTATTTCCTTTAGATTCTGCAATTATATCTTTTTGTTTCTTGTTATTATTTTCACTAGTTAGGCATAATGGAAAAACAACAAAAAAAATTAGAGAGCTCTTTAGTATTTTTCCTAAGGTAGAACATGAATTGTCTAAAAAGAAAATTTAAAAACCCATGGAACTTTCTTTGCATGCTAATAGCAATGTTATTAGTATGCATCTTTTGAACACCTTTGTTACTAATGCTATGGAAACGTCTAAGCTTAGGGAAGTTAGTTTTTATGAAAATGATCTTTTTAGTTCCCCAGCTTTAAAGAAGAAAAATTGCTCTGATGATACTTTATCTCCCATATGTGGTAATTCTAATGATACTTGTGATATTTTAAATCCACGTACTAAAAGCATCCCTTTTAAAATACCTATAAAAATTGTTGAACGTGTTATGAATAACTGTTATTTTGGAGATGGAACTGTCCATCCTGGTGATCATCTACTCTTTATACATGAATTATGCGGGTTGTTCAAGTGTGTAGGTATTTCAATGAACCAAGTTAAGAGGAAGCTATTCTCTTTATCACTTAAGGGCAAAGCAAGGGAGTGGTATGAGCTACTAGACGACCCCCATCATTTGGAGTGGAAGGAACTTGAATCTTTCTTTTACTCTAAATTTTATCCTCCTCATGATGGATAAAGTATTACCCAAGCATGGGGGAGATTGAAGTCACTAATGCTCAAATGTCCCATTCATGAGCTCCCCAGTAATATTGTTATTAATAATTTTTATGCAAGGCTTTCAGGACATTACAAGGACTATGTAGATACTTGTTTAGAGGGATCCTTCACAAGTAAGGAGGTCAAAGCTAGGTGGGATCTTCTTGAAACAATTCAAAGCAATACCGAAGATTGGGACAACGACAAAGGTAAAGAACCAGGTATAAACTATGAGTATGATTGCATTAAGTCTTTCGCTGAAACTGCTGATTTTCAAGAGTTGAGTGCTAAATATGGTCTTGATCCTCAAATACTTATTGATTGTTTTAGAGCCTTTTCTTCTCATATTAATGCTCCTAAAGAAAAATGGCACATGTATCATGAGCCTTTTAAAGACACTTGCATGGAAAATGAAATTGTTATTAATGATAGCGATAAACATGTTCAAACCTCTGAAAGTACTATTTCTTATAAGCATGTTAATTTTTGTGGAATACATAGACCTTGTGAGAATAATCAAATTGAAGAAGAATATTGTATCACCCACAGGAATGAAAAAACTAGAACGTGGTATAGGGCTCTAAATGATCTTGGTAAAAAAGTTTGTGCCCTCTATCCTTTTATTTGTGAACTTTGTTTTGAAGTGGGTCATTTCAATGCTCGGGCCATAATAATAGCCCTTCTAATCCAATGAGTACTGCAAGTTTGTATTGTGATGACATGA
Organism: Avena sativa; assembly: GCA_916181665.1. Lineage (NCBI taxonomy): Eukaryota > Viridiplantae > Streptophyta > Magnoliopsida > Poales > Poaceae > Avena > Avena sativa. The sequence goes on from OV702286.1 coordinate 237,146,256, forward strand.
TCACTCCTAATTAGCATGATGAACTTACATTATTTTTGGGGTGTGAAGAGTTATCAAGAAAGCACACTTCTTTTGATATTGAAAATCTCTTCGGTACCAATTCTGAAAATGATGATATTAATAATTGTTGTACTATTAGTGCTATCCATGTTCCTTCCAATGATAATATGTTTTGTTTAGGATAAACAGTGAGCCAAAGCCCACTGCAATTTTTATATTTATAAGGTGTAAACAATCCAATTTACAAAGATCTCACTAAAAAAGAGAAAAGACATCTAAGTTTGAGATTGAAGCCAAGCTTTGAAGTTTTCAGCAAGGTTTCTTTTAATTCTAAAGCTAATACATCTTAGCTCTTCCTTATAGATTGCCTTCCAACTGTTGAAATTTGGCCTTTGATTATTGAAAATCTTATTGTTCCTGATAATCCAAATCCCCCAAGCCGCTAGAATGATGATCTCCATAGCAAAGGGTAATTGTAATTTCTCCTTAATATCTTCAATGGCCTCGAAAACTGATAACCCCCTGTGTCTTTGTGGACAAATAAATTCCCAATAGTTTTCAGCAAAGGGACATGTCCAAAACAAATGAGATAGAGTTTCTTCTTGTGAGCATTCCATAACAACACATGAATATGACTGGAGTTGCATATTTTTCCTTCTAAGAAGATTCTTTGTGTTCAGACGGTCTTGAAGTAATAACCAAAAAAAGAACTTATGTTTCTGTTGACAGGAGGTACTCCAAATCCATGTGAAGTGTGTGTGGGGGGGTAGGTTGATACCCAACCATGACTTTATAAGCTTTTTGAGATGTGAACTTGTTATTTCCCCAAATGTAGGACCAACTATCCTTTTTGCCTTCTTGAATGTTTACCGAAGCTTGCTGACAAATCATTTCCATCTGTTCAAACTCGTTGAAAGCTTGTTGAGATAAAGGTAGGTGAAACAAATCCTCTAGGAACTCAGTTTGTACCACTTCTTTTATAGTGAAGTTTGTATTTTTTGCAAAGGATAGTAGATGAGGGAATTTGTGATGAAGACACTGATCCTCCCAAAGATCAGTCCAGAATAAAATGGAATCACCATTACCCAGGTTTCCTCTAGCCATGGCCTTGTAGGTATCAATTAGCTTGAGATGAGATCTCCACCAGAAAGATCCTTCTAAATGATGACTAGGAACAGAACCATCCACATAATAAAAACTTTTCACCAGTTTCACCTAAGGAATGTCATGGTAATTATAAAACTTATCCAAAAAAATAGCAGCAATGCATTGTTCTGGATAGTTATATTAAGGACACCTAATCCTCCTTGATTTTTTGGCCTACAGATTTTGTCCCAAGCCACAAGAGTAGAGCCTTTAGCTTGAACATCATCACTTTTAGAGCCTTTTTTCTCCATAAGCAGTGTCTGAAATATTTGATCAATTGATTCTTGATAGTTGGTGGTATCTCTAAGCAGCTCATGTAGAACATTGGCAAGGAGGATAGAACTGACTTAACCATTTCAAGTTTACCACCATAATTGAGGAAGTTGGCAATTCCACTTAGTCTCTGTTCCACTCTTTGAACCATTGGTATGAAATATTCTAAAGAGGGCTTGGTAAGACATAAAGGTAGACCAAGGTATATAAAAGGAAAAGTACCTTTTAGACAATTTAGGGTTTTTGCAAAGTGATCCACTCTTTCATTGTCCAGGTTGATGGGAATCAAGCTTGATTTCTGATAATTGACTTTCAGCCCAGTTGAATCAGAGAAGGTGTTTAGAATAGATTTTAGGCAAAGTAATTCTTGGGCATCATCTTTCATAATCAGGAGTGTATCATCAGCATACTGAATTACAGGATAGTCAGGGCATGCAGGGTAGTTGAGAGGTGCAGAGATTAAATCCAGATCCATTGCCTTATTCAATATGGATTGAAGCAAATCAGCAGCAAGGACAAACAGAAGTGGTGATAATGGGTCACCTTGTCTGACTCCTCTTTTACAGTAAATTTTTTTCCCAGGAATACCATTTAGTAAAACAGATGAAGTGCTAGAACTAAATAACAGCTGAATCCATTTTATCCATCTTTCTCCAAATCCTCTAGCCTTGAGAATCTCAAATAATGCGTTGTGTTCAATCATGTCAAAAGCCTTTTCAAAGTCTAGTTTTAGAACAAGAATCTCCTCTTTTGATTGGTGGCATTGGAATAGATATTCAAACCCCCAGCCAAGGCAATCCTGAATGGATCTTTATTAAAGAAATCCATATTGATTTTTATGGACAAGTTTTAAGATAATCTTCTACAATCTGTTTGCCAGTAGTTTAGTGATGATCTTTAACACACTATTGAGAAGAGATATGGGTCTGAAGTCTGATGGTGTCTCAGGGCAACTCTTTTTAGGAATCAGTGTGATGAAAGAGGAGTTGATGCTCTCAAGAGAGAGTTTATCATCATAAAAGTCATGAATCATCGTTTTTATATCATTGCCAATTATAGGCCAACAACATTTAATGAACTCATTGTTAAAGCCATCTAGTCCAGGAGACTTGTCATTGGGAAGTTCCTTCACTAGATCATCAATTTCTTTGTCTAGAAAAGGGGCTTCCAAATTTTCTCTTAAGTTTGAGCTCATCCCATCACCAAAGAAATCAGCCATGTTAAAATGCATAGTAGTATTATCAGAAGTGCCCATTCTATTTTTGAAAGGAGTCCATAATAAAGCAGTTTTACCCTCATGATCAGAGATTTTATCTTGATTAGCATCCTTGAGAGTAGAGATGTAATTATATCTATAATTGACAGTTGCCTTTGAGTGAAAGAATTTTGTGTTTCCATCTCCAAGCTTGACCCATTTAATCTTCCCCCTTTGCTTCCAATATGACTTTTGATTTTGCAACAAAGTAATGACATGAGACTTCAGAATATCTCTCAAGTTCCATTCAAGAATGTTCGAGCATATATATTCTTCAAAATTATCCAGAAGTTCAATGACCAGATTAACCTAGTCAATCAATTGTTTGAGACAAGGGAGGTTCTTTGCCCAAAGTTTTAGGCCTCTTCTAACATTTTTAAGCTTGGCATTTATATTTTTTGCACTGTCATGATAGGCAACTGGTATGTTCCAAGCATTTTGAACAATGCCAAAAAAATCACTGTGTTGTAGCCAGTAATTTTCAAATCTAAAAACTCTTGCCCTGGGAATTTTGGTGCCAATGTTAATAATACATGGAGTATGATCAGAGGTAGGCCTGACAAGAGGGTTGACAAAGGTTGATGGATAAGAAGAAGTCCAAGAGTTTGAGGTGAAGAACCAGTCTAGTCTTTCAAGAAGTGGATCCTTCTGCATATTACTCCATGTAAACTTTTTCCCTTTCAGAGGTAGTTCAATCAGTCCAAGATTACTGATAGCTTCATTAAAAATTAACATATCATTGATATCTCTGATTCGTCCATTTTGCATCACTATTCTATATCATAATTTATTGTTATTCATTGATATATTTCATATTAAGAGATGATACTTATGTTATTTCATCTGTTTTTGCATGGTTGATGACTTTTGGAGCATGGACCGCTACAGTCAGGATTCTGATGGAAAAAGTGTTGTTTGGAGGCAAAATTTGCGAAGATCAGAAAATCCGGGAAAATATACGGAAAATACTATTTTTCCAGAAGACGAAGGAAGCCAGAAGGAGGAGTGGAGATGGGCCACAGGGGGCCCACACCACCCCCTGGCGTGGGCCACCCTAGGCCGCGCCACCAGGTGGTGTGGCCGCCCTGGCCCACCTCTGGCTCTCCCCTCTAGCGTATATAATCCTCCCGAAACCCTAATACTCGGGGAGCAACCACAGAAAGATTCCGCCACCTCTGCGGGGCAGAAAACACCAAGAGAGAAAGATCTCTCCGGCAGGCAGATTTCTGCCGGGGGAATTCCTTCCCGGAGAGGGGAGATCGTCATCATCAACACCACCATCAAGCTAGACTTCATCAGGATCATCATCATCATCACCACCACCATCAGCACCCTCATCACCATCTCCATATTGCTGTAACAATTGGGTTGAATCTTGCATAGTTCATAGGGGAAACTTTCCCGGTGTTGATTACTCTTTGTACTTGATGCTATTGAGTGGAACCATTGAATTATTGTTTATGTTCAGATTGTTATACATCATTATTCCATCTCTGATCATGATCCATATGATGTCTTGTGAGTAGTTCGTTTTGTTCTTGAGGACATGGGAGAAGTCATGTTGTTAGTAGTGGAGTTGTGTTGAGAAAGATTCAATAGTTTGATATTTAAGTTGTGGTGTACTTCTTCTAGTGGTGTCATGTGAACGTTGACTACATGACACTTCACCTATATGGGCCTAGGGGAATGCATTGTGTATTTGGCTACTAATCGTAGGGGTTGTCAGAGTGACAGAAACCTGAACCCCCGTTAGGAAAACATTGCACAAGGGACGTAAGGGTCTTAGAGTTTAAAGCTGTGGTTAGGTTTCTATCTTAATTACTTTCTTGTACTTACGGATGTTTGCAAGGGGTATAATCACAATTATGTATTAGTCCTAGGAAGGCTGGTACATTAGCACATGTTCACCCACACAACACTTAGCAAGCTAAAGAAGATTAATCAACTATATGAAGCGAAAGCACTTGACAGTCTTCCCATGTGTCCTCGAGAACGTTTGGTCATCTTAAGTAATACAACCGGCTTGTCCTTTGCTGCATAAAGGATTGGGCCACTTGCTGCATTTATTCTTATTGTCTTTTGTTTACTCGTACTTCATTTACTTGCTTTATTAAAAAGCCCTAAAAATCCGTTTGCTAAGTATTTGCAGAGAATTCCTGATCCATACCACTAGCCAGCACCTTTTGCTCCTCGTTGGGTTCGACACTCTTACTTATCGAAAATACTGCGATACACCCCCTATACTTGTGGGTCATCAAGACTATTTTCTGGCGCTGTTGCCGGGGAGTGAAGCGCTATTGAAGAGTGGAACTGGTAAAGGAACCTTCTACTGTGAGTATTGTTTACTTCTGTTAGTTGCTTTATTTTCGTTATGGATAATTCGCTGAGTTTCTTATTTGGTAATGCTACTACCACTGCTAAGGTAGTAGATGAATAACCACCTGCTGAGAATGATGCTTTCAAAATACCTACAAGAATTATTGATCGTGTTATGGATAACTACTATGTTGGGGATGGAACTGTCCATCCCGGTGATCATTTGCTCTTTATACATGAATTATGCGGGTTGTTTAAGTGTGCAGGTATTACTACAGATCAAGTTAAGAAGAAGTTATTCTCATTATCGCTGAAAGGAAGAGCTGAGGAATGGTATAAGTTGCTGAAGAATGGTCAAGCTCTTGAATGGGAGGAAATAGTACCTCTCTTTTATTCAAAGTTTTATCCTCCTAGTGAGATTCATAAAGATCGGAATCAAATATACAACTTTTGGCCTCTTGATGGAGAGAGTACAACTCAAACTTGGGGGAGATTGAAGTTACTAATGATCAAATGTCCCATTCATGAGCTCCCCAACAATATTATTATCAATAACTTTTATGCAAGGCTCCCTCTACATGACAAGGATTTATTGGATGCTTCTTGTGCTGGATCATTCACTCGCATGGAAGAAGAAGCTAAATGGGATCTTCTGGACCGTATTCAAGATAATGCTGAAGCTTGGGAGAATGACAAAGGTAGAAAGTCAGGTATAAATTATGATTATGAATGCATTGAATCTTTTATGGGAACTGATGACTTTGAAAACATTAAAAATGCTTATGGTCTAGACTCTCAAGATATTGCTTCTTATTTTAAGGCTTTTGCTTCCTACATTGAAGTGCCTAAAAAGAAGTGGAATAAGTATCATGAACCTTATAAAGATATTGCTAAGAGTGTTCCTGCAAGAAATACTGAAGTTTATACTACTAATCATATTTTTCCTGAACCTTACATTGAGAAAATGCCTTTCCCGGTTAAGATAAAGGAACATTCTATGATAGCTAGTATGGTTAATGAAAGTACACATAAAGCTGTTGAACCTGGTAAAAAATGGTTGATGAACCTATAATAGCAAATGTGAAAGACTGATGTAGCCCGACCTTCGGTCGTTACCACATCATGGTCTCCAACTTATGCCAAGTCGTCATGGACTCCAAAGGTGAATCCGTTCCTCTATGCAATCCCACTTCCTACCCTCTTGAATGGTTTACTACTTCATACTCCGTCTCATATCCATGATAGGTTCACACCAACAAGTACGGAGACATGGGAGGAAGCCTGGAGCACCAAGCATGCATTGCACGGTGAATGTGAAGAAGTAGGCCACATGACAAGTCGGAGGCTTGGAAGAGAAGACGGAAGAAGCAGCAGCTGGAGCACCGGAGTCTCCGGCCTGCGCACACCGGAGTCTCCGGCTTGAAGACATCGGAGTCTCCGGCCTGCAGTCCGCGGAGTCTTCGGACCCATCTTCGAACTGACCCCCAGATCGAGCTTGAGGACAGCCAGAAGGCCCCTCCAGAGACGACACCGGAGATAGACCGGAGTCTCCGGCCCACACCAGAGTCTCCGGACCCCACACCGGAGTCTCCGGCCTGAGCGTATGGGCCTGCGTGCCGCCAGCTGGGCCTTTGGCCCATGTACCCCTTAGTCTGTCCAGACTTTCCCCTTTTATTCCTAAAGTACCCTTGAACTAGTGGCTGGCCTATATATAGTGCCCCCACCCCCTCATGTAACCCTAGGCATAGATGATAGACTAAAGAAAACCCCCTTTGTGGAATCTCTAGTTTTGCCTCATCCCCTTCTACCAAAGGGGACCGACTATTGTCACCACCTCGTTGGAGTTTGCATCGCTCCTCCCTCGTTGTACAAGGACTTGGCATCGGTGTCCCTTTGCCAAGACGTCAAGACCCTCTCAAGGTGTTCTTCCCTCTCCGTGTGGGATCGAGGGAGCATGTTGACCGATCTTTCCTTGCGAGGATTCTATCGGACCGGTGGCCACCGATGAGAGCAATCGGCCTTGTATCGTGTGTGTTTTGCATGTGTTCATCGTGTTCTTCACGAGGTGTGCGTCCGCTTCCACTACCTTCTCCCTTTCTCCTCGCTTTCCCATCGATTTGACCACGAGATCCGTGAAGATCGGGCCACCCACGGGGTTACCCTATAACATCTGGTATCAGCAGCTTTTGGTTGCCACAGATTTCTCCTTGATTTGGTCTTTTTCCCCATAAATTCGAAAATTCCACAAAAAACAGCCCCAATTCGTGTTTTGGATCGATCTGTGATTTGAGTGCGTTTTGGTAGGTTTTGATCCGTGGATTACTTGCTAAACTTGTTGATCTACCTTCCCTTGCGTTCCCATGGCCTAATTCCTTGATTTCCCCCACCAATTTGGTGTTTTGGTTCGAGTTTTTCCGCCAAAATCGTGCCCTGGACGAGTTCTACACGTCCTGGAACCTCCGGACCGGAGATTCCGGCCCCCGACCGGAGATTCTGGTCCAGACCGGAGTTTCTGGCAAAGTCTCCGCCCTACTTGCTGACAGGAAAATCTACTTCACGGTTTCGAGCATAACTTTTGCATACGAACTCGGATTTTGGTGTTCTTTAGCTCGTTTCGAAGAGGAGAAGGAGCTCTACATCATAATATCCGTGGTTCATTCTATCTACTCCGTCCAAATTCTGTGAGCAAGGCGGAATCCACCAATAAAGGTTGAAGATCGGCGAAAAAAGGTATAAACATTCCGCGACTTCTCCCCACTTGCATCTGTTTGTGAGCCACACTATCTTTGCATTCAAAAAACACCTATTGAGACTAGCTACTCCTATGATTGCTTGGGCTATGCACCTTTGATACCTTGTAGAATTCCGAGCAAAAGTTGTGAGCGTGCTATCTCATATAGTTATCTTGTATAGTTGTTGGCACAAGGAAGAGGCAAGTGAAAAAGAAAAGAAAAGTGAAAAAAATAGAAAAAGAGAAAAAGAAGAAAAAGAAAGAAAGAAACAAGTGCCTCATAGAATAGGAAGCGCAAGCTCGATGAACATCAAATAGGTGGTACTTATTGTGCATATCTTGTAGCCCACCAATTTATTGCAATCTAACTAGTGTCTCTCCTTGCACTTGTGCGACACGAGCTTATAGTCTTCGCTAGGTAATCATTTGGTTCTTAGCTCACTTTATCTGTCGCACAAGTCCCATTTATCCCACCGTGTGTGTTTCCTTGTACATATTTCCATCTTGTGGATTGACTTGTTTTTCTCCGTGATCATCGTGGTTCTTTACTTGCCATTACAACATCTTGAGTTCGGATTGGTTCTTGACATGCCACCTTCCATACCTATCCACCATAAGCTTTGTGTGTGTGTGTGTTTTTAGTGGTTAGTTGGTTTTGGTGTTCCACGTGAACTTCACTTTGCTTGGTTTTGATTGCTCTCAAGTGTTTCCACTTGCACGATACTATCTTCCAAGGTAAAGTAAGGTTTGACGTTGCATCCCTAACCCCCCTACCACTTCCATATACACCACTTGGTCTTGTGAATAATGTCTAGGAACTCCGGAGCCGAGGATGATTTCTATGAAGAATCCACGATGAGCCGCCATGCATATGCCTCCACAAGCATGGATGACATGATGGAGCACTACACCGACAATGGCTCCACATGCTTGGGTGATATGGAGTTCTACAACAACAATAACTCCCCAAGCATGGACGACTTCAAGAACGACAATGACAAGCTCCTCAAGTCACGTCGACCAAGACGGGCCTCCACCTCGAGAGCAACAAGGTCCACCATCAAATGGACAACTATAAGCACGACATGGACAACGACTTCGCCAAAACCATGAGCATGATGGCCAAGACTAATGATGATTTGTGCTCATTACAATGCCTCACCAAGAAGAGTGCCAAGGACAAGGAGCATCGTCGCGAGTGTCATGTGGATGACCAAGTGCGCCATCTACATCAACTATCGTGGTGGTGTCACAGCAGATGCCATGGATAGGCTAAAGGTGGGGACTAATAGCACTAGGGGAATCCAGGGAGGGATAGTGAGGTGATTCCTCACACAGAAGGTTTGTATTTGATTCACTTCATAGATTACAAGTGCTCCTCGAGTTGTATTGGAGAGAGGAGGAAGAAGGTACTCTCTTACTCTCACCGCTAGCTAGCCCTCAGGAACCAAGTAAAAACTAGTCTATAGAGATCAATCCAGTAAAGCTCAACACAACTCAGAGCAACCCCTTCTAAATAGGCCCTAGCCTCCCTTATATAGGAGTGGCTAGGTCTCCACTTAGGGCATACGTGGAGGCATATTCCAAGGAATATGCCTCCTCCAAAAATAGTAAGCAGACCGGGTCGCTTCTCCCCCGCGTCATCCATGTAGAGGCTACGTGAGCCTCTGCGGCGCCTGCGTCAGCCGACATCAACGTCGTCACCTCTATTGGCCACGCCTCGGTGGTCCTGCCCCTGTGCGCTTCGCTCATGTTGTGCGTACCGGGGTTACTTTTGACCAGCGAGATGCCTTCCTTCTCCTAGAAGCTTGCTATGACCCGGATCGTAGTTGATCCGGTCACACCTGTTCCTGCATACAAGTTAGATTCATCTATCCGACTTACGGCTTAAGTCGGATGAGACTCAGTTAGGTGGACATCCCCGGGTCCGGTTACCCCGAGATTCGGCCTGCCTTGAGGTAACTCGGCCAGCATTCGCTTTGACCTTGCCGTACCTCGGCTAACTCGGCCTTTATACCCCGACGTGACCCTACCCGGGGGTATCCCCCCAACATTAGTCCCTGAAGCTGGTGCGGTCTTAGTTGCCTTAGCCGCTAAGGCCACAGCAGGTTCAATTTCACCGAGCTTTGTGCTCCTTCTCCGAGTTACTTCTTATCTCGGATCTCATGGGTTTACTTTCCCTTGGCACGTTTCAAGTTTTTACTTGATGGCCGGGTTACCATAATCTCATTCGGGTTATCTTTTCTTCTCTCGTACACTTTCCCACGTGGAGGCTAATCATTAGGTTGCCTCATTTTAAGGGCCAGCCACAGTAACCGCTACAGTAATTGTCAGTTATCACTTTAGCGCACGTCATGTCTGGCCTGCCTCCTCGTTAACTGCATCAATGCGTCGTGTCATGGGATCTGCTACACCCTGTGGTCCTCCGTGTGGCTTTTCGCTGATTGGTCCATCTGGTTTATACACGGCCACACCATGTGGCATATCCGCATAACGCGATCCCACTTCCTCCTCGAGGGAGTGGTTAAATAGGGGAGGGGTGCGCCCCTTGGGTCTTTTCCCACTTCCGCGCCCCTCTGCCTCTAGTTCTTCTTTGTCTTCTCCTGCGACAGCGCCGCCGCCACCGCGTCTGAGTAGCAGCGCCGCCGCCGCACTGCTTCCACACGCACCTGCGTCGCCGCCGCCGCTGCGCACCTCCTCCGCCACGGGTCGCTGTCAGTCTAGGCTACTGCCCCCCACCGCCGCTAGCGCCAGTGAGGGCAACAAACTCGAGATGACAGAAGAAGAGCTCGCCGTCGCCGAGCAGGAGATGGAGGAAGACGCTGCGACGGCGGACCGCGGTGCGTGGGCTGGATCCTGGGTCTGCCAGGATGACCTGGATTGGCTCTACCGCACCAGGCGCATCCCCGCAGGCGTCACTACACGCCTCGCCTCCGCCGAACTCGCCCCCTCACCTAATCCGGGTGAGTTTGTGGTGTTTCTGTCACACTTCCAGCAGGGATTCGGTTTGCCAGTTAGCGATTTTTTCCATGATTGGTTGAACACCTACGAACTCCAGTCGCACCACCTTCCTGCCAATGCCATCACATCTCTCTCTGCTTTTGCCTCCACGATCGAAGGCTATGCCGGATTATGGCCCACAAAGGAGCTATGGATCCGGTTCTTTGGCCTTCGTTGTAACGTAATTCCGAATGTCGATCTAGAGCCGGAGGATAAACAACTTACGCAGTTCGGCGATGCGTCCATTTCTCCCCGGAGGCTCTCCGTCTTTCCCCGGGTTACCGGGCTGGACTCCTGCAAAGGATGGGCCCAGACCTTCTTTTATGTTCGGAACGACGGCACTGAAGACCTGATCCGGCTTCGCCCCTATGCTCCGGGTCCTCCTAACCCGGAGTTGTGGGACATTGTCCCCAAGAAGCCCACAGTCTTGGCCAACCAGGTCAACAAAAGGTTCACGGAGCTGAAGGAGCTCAGGTAGCGCAACGAGGATGCCATGATCACATTCGTCCGCAACCGGATCTCCCCTCTCTAGAAACGCACTCACAAAGTGTGCCACATGAGCTGGGGCCACGACCCCAACCGGACCTTGTCTTTCGAGCTGAGCAACACAGAAATCTATCGCCGGGTCAAGGCCCTCTTCACCACCCACAAGGACTTCTCTTTTGAGTGGACGTGGGGAATTGAGCACTATTGCCGGGATAGGCTTCCTCCCGTGGTAAGCTTCGTGCCGCAAACTTTCTCCGAATCAGATCTTATGTCGGTCGCTGCTGTATCTTTAACTCTGTCGTCTTTTCTTTCCTTTAGCAATTCCTTCAGCAAACTATCGAGGATGGCATCGATCCCACCCTCAAATGTGCGCCTGACCGGGAGACCTCGGACAACGAAGAACCGGACCAGGAGATGTTCATCCCAATGGCCGACGCGACCAAGCGACCCACCGGTAAACTCTCTTCCATTAGAGATTGGCCCGACAATGAAGATGACTCAGATGTTGAGGTGATGGAAGCATTTGACGCTGTCCCCCTTTCTTATGCTTTTCCAACATCAGCTAACCCTGGTTGGCAGATCCATGAGGACCCTCCCCTTGCCGTGGGTGATCCTGTTCCGGTTGCGCCGAAGAAGAAAAGGGAAGCCGCATCCACTTCATCCTCTAGACCTTCTCAGCCAGCCAAAAGGCGAAAGAAGTCCGAGGATAAGACTGCCTCCAAGCCTGCAACCAAGGCCCCAACACGAAGGGCTCGGAAGCCCAAGGATCCGCTGACCTCGGATGCGTAAGCCTATTTTTCCCTCTGCCATTTACTTGTTCTTGCATTGTTATAGTTTCTCATCTGACACTATTTGATTCGGCAGGGCTGCGGTGGAGGTCCCCCAGAGTGGATCTAGCATCACTTTGCCGCTCCGACTCAGCCCTTCTCCCCCTCGTGGCGACGATTCACGCCCGCTGAGCCATATTCCGGAGGGTTCAGCGGCTGCTCCGGGTTCCAGCCCACCTCGTCAAGAGGGGGGCAACCTCGGAGCGAGGGAGACTGGCCTAGCCGAGGCAGCGGCATCCACCACTTTGGCTCCGCCGCGACCAGCTACCACCGAGTCTACTTCGGTACCTCCGAAGAAGAAGAAAACAGCACCAACTCCAGCACCAGCAGCAAAAGCAGCAGCAGCACCGAGAGCAACGGCAGCGACGCCAAGCCCCTCCGCCTTGTCCGAGTCTTCTCAGTCTCGGCGAGAAAGCACCCAAGCAGCTCCCAAGGGTAAATCTACTGCAACAACTTCCTCCTCTCAGTAGCCCAAAGGAAAAAAGGCCCCTAACGCCACCAGGGCAGCGTCTGTCGAGGCTGGATAGCGCACTCTCGCGTCCATGCTTTCCAAGAAGCCTCCAGCACCAAAGGACGCCCCTGCCAAGCCAGCTAATGCGCAGCAACTTGTTTTGCACACCAGCCCGGCCCTTCATCAGGTTGAGAGGAGGGAAGCACATGCCAAGGGCTTGGTGGCGCCCCACATGCTCAGCGGTGAACGATATCCTCCGACCTCGATCGAGTTCATGAACAACTGGAACAAGGCAGAGTTCGTCTACAACAACGATCTCTTGGAGAAGTTCGGTCCCGCCGAGTTTTCTGCTCAAATGAACACAGCCGCTAAGGCGATTAACCTTGCGGGTCGGATGATGGAGGTACGTTACTTCACCTTTTCCTTAGCATGTTGTATATATTAGTGATATAACCATTAGTCCCCGAGCCTCCGGGGGAGTAACTTGTTACTCGGCCGAATGCTCCTTAGAAAACTAACGTAGCTCCTTGACAATTTCAAATATGCACACACCTAGAGCCGGGTTAAGTTCCACTTGGCCCGGATCTTGTACACTTCGAATATGCACACACCTAGAGCCGGGTTAAGTTCTGCTTGTCCCGGATCTTGTACACTTCGAATATGCACACACCTAGAGACGGGTTAAGTTCCGCTTGGCCCGGATCTTGTACACTTCGAATATGCACACACCTAGAGCCGAGTTAAGTTCCGCTTGGCCCAGATCTTGTACACTTCGAATATGCACACACCTAGAGCTGGGTTAAGTTCCACTTGGCCCGGATCTTGTACACTTCGAATATGCACACACCTAGAGCCGGGTTAAGTTCCGCTTGGCCCGGATCTTGTACACTTCGAATATGCACACACCTAGAGCTGGGTTAAGTTCCACTTGGCCCGGATCTTGTACACTTCGAATATGCACACACCTAGAGCCGGGTTAAGTTCCGCTTGGCCCGGATATTGTACATTTCGAATATGCACACACCTAGAGCCGGGTTAAGTTCCACTTGGCCCGGATCTTGTACACTTCGAATATGCACAAGGCTTAAGCTATATTTTTGTACTCTTTTCAGGTGACCACCAAGCCGGAGCGCTGAGTTTCAGCGTCTCCTGGACACTCACAAAATGCTACTCGCGAAGCATAAAGAACATCTCGCTGAGCACGAGAAAAGGGGTAAGTTCTCTTCTTCACATTTTTCTGTTTTCCTTCATCTTTTTCTGCTGAACTAACCCATCATTCGGTTTTCACAGCTGGGGTGGAAGCTGAGAATACCATAATGAGGAAGAAGCTTGAGCAGATCAAGGGTAAGTTACTTTTGCGCGACCTTGCTCTGCTTTCTATCTCCTTTTCTCCTTGGCTCGGCAAACATTCATACCTCGGCCTTGCCGGGTTAACAAACTATTTCAGTATCGCTGGAAGATAGTGTGTCCGTGCCTGACATGATGCTGCATTTTCTCGAACAAGGAGGGCAGCATCAAGCCGAGCTCAAAAAGAAAGACGATGAGCTTGCCCTCCTCCGAACCAAGGATGATGAGATCGCCAAGCTCAAAGCAGAGATGAAGAAATTGAAAGCGCAGCACCAATCCGAGTTTGAAAAGGCTGGCCAGGACTATACTGAAGAGCGCGAGCGCCTCAATCTCCAAATTGCCAAGGACCGAGAACTTCTCCAGGAGGCCGACGTCAAGCTTGAGTCGGCGAACACTGAACTTGTGCAACTCCGCAAAAGACGTGATGACTGCACCAGGGAGTTGACTCGGATCCACAGCCATATTTTACGTAAGTCCCTTTCCCTTATCTGTCATATTTCTCCGAGTTACTTCACATGTCTTTTCATTACCTGCTTCTCTTGTCTCGTTTTTAGGAAAATTTCTAGAGGGCACTGCCATTGCGAGCGCCGCTGTTGCTAATTTCCGCCGAGATAGGGGTACTCCCGTTGCTCCTGACGGTGAAGACATTCCCTATGACATGGAGGACCTGTTGGTCAGCCTGTCATCTCGCTTGGAAATCATCAAGAACTATGGCAAGGATCTCCTTGACGTTGCAGTCCAAATCTTCAACACGTTTTGGCCTGCAGAAGACACTCCGGAGGGGACCGCGATTCTTGATGAAAATTTGATGGAAATCGAGACACAGCTCGACCTTTGGAGGGAGTCTGCTGGACGTGTCGCAGCTGAGACCGTTCTCCACTATGTACTTACGTGGTACGAGAAGATCGACCTCAACCTCTTACCGTGCATGCGCGCCGGATCCAAATGGACCAGTGACCCGGAGTGGGTAGCTCGGTGCCAGGCTTGCGCCCATAGCCTCGTCAAATATGCTCCCATTCATGAATGGACTGAGCGTCCGAGCTTCCTGGAAGCCGCTGGTGGCGAAAATGCTAAGAATATTGAAGACGGCTCGGATGAGGATGAAGAGGGTGATGCCTCGGATATTGAAGACAACGAAGATGACGCTGAACTTCCTCCTCCTGCTGCTCCTTAAGTGAAAAAACTTTAAAGTTTATCAGATCCCCGGTATGTCGGGTAGAATTGTATCCAGTACACATGTGATATTTTGCTACTAAGTTTTTTATGCCGGATTAACTTGGGCGCAGTCCCCGAGTTTCATTTTCTCGTTCGTCCAATCTTTTGGCTCGGCTCGTGTCTACCTTGATTCGGTTTTACGATCACGAATCCGAGCTTCAAAAATTGTCTTAACAATACTTGGAAACTTTAGGCTTAGCTCAAAATAATTCAGCATAATAATTTGAAAGTAAACACAAGGTTAGTCCGAAAAACCAACGTCGGCTCGATTAAGTTATTTTCCTTAGTCGTTCTTCATGTGCTACGCAATTCCAAACTTGTTCTCTTGCTTGCCATGAAGCCAATTCTTGTTGGACAGCAGCAAGCCGAAGAGTTGGGTTTTTGGTGCTCACACACTACTAATCCGAGTTAAGTAGAACAACTTATTCCAACTAACGTATAAATAATAAAAGACAACAAATATTATTAAGGCAGTCCCCGAGTTACTGCTCGAGGTGCCCACATTTCGTTGATAGGCTCATTGCTGGCATACATACCGACATATGAGAAGACTCGGATACATACACTTCTCTGCTAAGTGTAGAAAGAACGAAGTAGAGCTACATTCCATGGACGCTTAGATTCCTCGCCGGACATGTCTGCCTTGTTCTTTTCCTGTGGCTTTGCATCGATGAGATAATAAGAATCATTGTGCAATGCTTTGCTCACAATGAATGTCCCATCCCATGGGGGGACAACTTATGCATGCCAGCAGTACGTTGTACCAACCGGAGCACCAGATCGCCTTCCCGGAAAACTCGGGGGCTTACTTTCCGGTTATGATAGTGTCAGAGATTTTGCTAATATATGGTGGATCTGGACAATGCCAATTCTCTCTCTCTTCTTCCAGCAGATCAACATCATTTTGCTGGGCTTCTTGCACTTCGGCTTCTGTGTATTGGGTGACCCTAGGCGAGTCATGCTCTATGTCGACTGGTAATACAGCTTCTGCCCCATATACCAGAAAAAATGGCGTATAGCATGTTGATCGATTCGGAGTTGTTCTTAAACTCCACAGTACCGCTGGTAGTTCTTCTATCCAGCACCCCGCTGATCTTTGCAGCGGCTCAATGAGCCGGGGTTTTATCCCCGACAGTACTAATCTGTTGGATGTTTCCACTTGTCCGTTCGATGTGGGATGAGCTACCGAGGCAACGTCCAGCCGGATCTTCTTATCCCGGCAGAATCGTGCAAATGCTCCTTCAGCAAAAATTGTGCCATTATCAGTTATGATACTGTGAGGATAACCGTATCTCAAGATGATGTCTTTGAGAAATGTTACAGCCGTAGCTCCATCACACTTTCTTATTGGCTTCACTTCGATCCATTTTGTAAACTTATCCACCATGACCAAAATGTGAGTCATATTCCCCCTTGCTGGTTTGAACGGGCCAGCCATATCCAAACACCATATGGCAAATGGCCATGTGATTGGTATGGTCTTGAGTTCCGACATAGGCATATGTGTCTTGGTAGCATACCTCTGACAACCATTGCATTTTCTCACCAGATCTTCTGCTTGTTCTAAGGCACTTGGCCAGTAGAATCCATGACGGAAAGCTTTTGCCACCAAGGCTCGGGACGAGGCGTGATGCCCGCACTCCCCTTGATGTATATCTTGGAGGATGTCAAGCCCTTCTTCCGGGTCAACGCATCACTGGAGGACATTAGTCACACTCCTTTTGTATAGCTCGGAATTGATGATTGTGTATGCCTTTGCTCTCCTCTGTGTTTGCCTGGATAGCACCTCCTCAGTGGGTAACGTTCCATCTTTCAGGAATTGAAATATAGGCAGTGCCCAAGCTGGTATTGCTCGCACAGGGAACACATCCTCATTAATTTCCATCTGATCCATCGGCATAACTTCAACCGGATCACGCTGAGCAGTCCTCAGGTCCTGCGAGGCAGTCCCCGGGTTCGCTGAGGCAGTCCCCGGGTTTGGCGCACCACCTCCCATGTCAATGTCCATGGGCACAGCTCCGGATTTTGTGTCCTCCGGGACGTAGATTGAGTCGGTTTCTGAGGACGGTCTGATAGATGGTTTTCTGAGGTTCTCTAATGCTACACCTGGTGGAATTGCTTGTCGGGTCGATCCGAGCTTCGACAACATGTCGCCAGCCTCATTTTCCACCCGGGGTACATGACGAAATTCACATCCCTCAAAATAACCAGATATTTTCTGCACATGGAATCTGTATAATGCCATGTTTGGATCAAGAGCGTCTCACAGCCCCGATACTTGCTGAATTACCAAATCTGAGTCGCCAAAGCATTGGATCCGACGTATCCCAATTTCTTTTGCCACTTTGAGCCCATGCACAAGTGCTTCATACTCAGCGACATTGTTCGACGCTGCGAAGTGGATCTATAGCACATACTTCAACTGGTCCTTTGGCGAAGTAAGCACTACTCCGGCGCCTAACCCGGTTTTTGTTTTTGACACGTCAAAGTGCATCCTCTAGTAGTTCAGATCTGGTAGTGGTGGCTCATATTGCACCTCGGCCCAGTCCACAAAAAAGTTGGCCACGGCCTGAGACTTGATTGCTTCGCTTCTGTCATATTGTGGCTCATAGGGAGCTAGTTCAATTGCCCATTTTGTAATCCTGCCACTTGCATCCTTGTTACTCATTATCTCGGATATGGGAGCTTCACATATTACCTTGATGGGATGCTCCTCAAAATAATGCTTCAACTTCTTAGCTGCCATATAGACACCATACGCCACCTTCTGATAGTGCGGATAATTTTGCTTTGATGCTGACAATACCTCGCTCAGATAATACACTGGCCTTTGCACCGACTTACCCTCTTCGTCGCGCTCTACCACAATCACTGCACTTACAACTCGGTTGGTTGCGGCCATATAGAGCAACATTGGCTCCTTTGATAGTGGAGAGGCTAACACTGGTGCAGTGGCTAACATTTTCTTTAATTGTATAAAGGCTTCATTGGCCTGCGGCGTCCATATGAACTTGTCCGACTTTTTCATGAGTTGATAGAGAGGCAATGCCTTTTCTCCCAACCGACATACAAACCGACTTAACGATGCCAGGCAACCAGTGAACTTCTGGACATCGTTAAGACACTTCGGCAGTTCCATTCGTTCAATGGCCCGGATCTTAGTTGGATTAACTTCTATACCTCGGCTGGATACGAGAAATCCGAGTAATTTTCCAGCATGGACACCGAAGGTACATTTTTCCAGGTTAAGCTTCATCCGGAACCTTCTTAAGTTCGCGAATGTCTGCCTGATATCGTCAAGGAGCGTTTTGCTTTCCTTGGTCTTGATAACCACATCATCCACATACACTTGTACATTTTGACCTATTTGGTCGTGCAAAAATTTCTGCATACATCTTTGGTACATTTCCCCTGCATTACGTAAACCAAACGGCATGGTGCGATAGCAATAAGCCCCATACGGGGTGATAAATGCAGTCTTTATTTGATCATCCAGATTCAGAGGTATCTGGTGGAAACCAGAATATGCATCAATGAATGACAACAGTTCACATCCAGCAGTTGAGTCTATGACCTGATCTATCCTTGGCGGTGGAAATAGATCTTTTGGACACGCCTTGTTCAGGTTCATGTAATCGATACACATACGCCAAACCACTGCCACGTTCGGATCATCTTTCTTCTTCTCCACCAGCACCGGATTAGATAGCCAATCCGGATAAAGTACTTCCATGATAAATCTTGCTGCTAGTAACCGAGCTATTTCATCTCCAATGACTTTTCTCCTTTCTTCGGCGAAGCGGCGGAGAGGTTGCTTCACCGGCCTTGCTCCGGGTCTCACGTTCAAAGAGTGCTCGGCCAACTCCCTCGGAACACCTTGCAAGTCCTGTGTGGACCAAGCAAAAATATCCCGATTCTCATGGAGGAAGTTGACGAGCCCGCTTTCCTATTTATCATTTAACCCGGCACCAATTGTTACGGTGCGCTCCGGGAACATATCATCAACAGGCACCTTCTTGGTATCTTTCGTGGCTTGGAATGAGACACTTCCATGCGGGTTACTCAGTACCGGCATATACTATTGCACGGACTGAGCCAATGCCGCCACCTCCTAGATTTTTCTTTTCTCTTATGCAATCACGAGTGACTCGGCTAGGTTAGACCCGGCTAAGGCACACTCAATGGAACGTCGAAAATCCCCAGCAATGGTAATCACTCCATTTGGCCCGGGCAACTTCATCGTCAAGTAACTGATGTGATGGCTCGCCATGAACTTGTTCAATGTTGGTCTTCCGAGTAACGCATGATACGCACTCTCCAACTTCACCACTTCAAACTCCAAATTCTCAGTTCGACAGTTATCTCTCATGCCGAACAATACGTCAACCCGGACCTTGCATATTGGCTCACAAGAGATGTCTGGCACAATGCCATGGAAAGTTGTCCTTGTAGCTTGGAACATGTTCTCCGGGATACCCAACTTGTGCATTGTATCCGCATACATGATATTAATGCTACTGCCATTGTCAATTAGTACCTTGGAGAACCTCACATTGATGTTAGGCCAAATGAATGTCGGATCTAGCACTAACGCATACGAACCAGGACTCGGCATAAGCTTGGGATGATCTTTGATGTTCCAGGTAATTTCCTGGTCCGACCAAGGCATATACCTCGTCACTGCTGGCATTACCGCATTGACCTCCATATGTTGGTGCTACAAGCTCTTTCTATCAGTTTCCTCAGTGGTAAACACACAGTAACTCGGATGATGCTCCCTGTACTCATTCCTCCCCTCATTTTCGGGGTACCTCTGATCCGGCTGATGCTGGTTTTCTACTTGATGCACTGCATCCCTTCTCTCATGGTTATCATACCTCGGCGGAGGGGGAGGCAACATTAGCTGTTGTGTGTTTGCTCTGGAGAGCAGTGGTTGCCGGGGTAACTCCTGCCGAGGTTGATCGTTCCGAGGTGCCTGAGCATTCCCCGAACCACCTTGTTTTATCTTACGCATCCACTCACATTGCCTCGTTGTATGACCCGCTGGGTTACTCGGATTTGGCGTGTGAAATTTACATGGTTGATCCAACATCGACTCATAAGTATACCTCGGACGATCCTTCTTTTCTTGCCATTGTTTCTTCTGCTCTGGTGTCCAAGTTTTCTTGCCATCATTCCTTGGTGTCCATTCTCCCCCTCTAGTTTTCTGACATTGATTTCCCCTGCTCCGGGCTGATCTTGATTCACAGCAGCAACTTGTTGCGAACTGTACCGGTGATCTGGCATGTCATCTCTTCTTTTACCTCTGTAATCGTTCCTCCGGGATGATCCGGCTCCATCTCTCTGGTAGTAATCCTCATTTGACTCGTTTGACACGAGCCTGGGTTGAGTCGGATCACCCAAAACATACGAATCAGCAATCCGGATCATTTCTGCCAAAGTGGTTGTCATTTTCCTTTGCAACTTCTGTCATAGCTCGCTTGCATACCTGCACCCCTGCACAAACCATGCTATGGCCTGCGACTCTATCACACCCTCACACGAGTTTCTCACGGTACACCACCGGGTTAAAAACTCCCGGACTGTCTCGTTCGGTCTCTGCTTACACATAGCTAGGGTCTGTGGCCTATTTGGCCTCTGATACGTACTTGAGAAATTGCTGATAAACATTTCCTCAAAATCGATCCAGCAGTTAATACTTCCGGGCGGCAGATTGTTTAACCATACCCTTGCTGGCCCCTCCAACATCTAGGGTACGTATCTCACAGCCCATCTCAAGTTGCCTGTAGCAATTTTCACAGCTGTAGCATAGTTTATCAACCAATCCTTCGGCTTAGTACTATCATCATACGTCTTCGTGCCTCTGGGTAACTGGAAGTTAGGTACCGGTGGCTCCTTCATGATCCGGGCTCCAAAACACGCAGGACCCGAAGGACCCTGACTTTCAATCTGCTCCGACCTATACAGTCGATCTAGTTTCAACCTGGCGTCATCGGGCATCAGATACCTGCTTCCCAATCTCGACCCTATCACATGATAGTCCAGCCTTGGGTATCCTGCATTCACCATTTCCGAATCTCCATCATTATATCGGTCTTGCTCTCGTGGTGCACCTCTCTGTTGCATACCTCGGCCGGCACTTTGCTCTTGCCTTGGTATGTTCCGCTGCTATGGTTGTCCTGCTGAGTTGTGTTGTCTGGCATTGCCATTTACAGCGTTTCCTTGACCGGCATTTCCTTGGTCGCGGTTACCTCGGCCAGCTTCACCTCGGCTCACGCTTCGCGGTTACCTCGGCTCATAGTGAGGTGATTCCTCACACAGAAGGTTTGTATTTGATTCACTTCACAGATTACAAGTGCTCCTCGAGCTGTATTAGAGAGAGGAAGAAGAAGGTACTCTCTTACTCTCACCGCTAGCTAGCCCTCAGGAACCAAGTAAAAACTAGTCTATAGAGATCAATCCAGTAAAGCTCAACCCAATTCAGACCAACCCCTTCTACAGAGGCCCTAGCCCTCCTTATATAGGAGTGGCTAGGTCTCCACTTAGGGCATACGTGGAGGCATATTCCTCCCAAAATAGTAAGACGACCGGGTCGCTTTTCCCCCGTGTCATCCATGCAGAGGCTACGTGAGCCTCTGCGGCGCCTGCGTCAGCCGACATCGGCGTCGTCACCTCTGTCGGCCACGCCTTGGTGGTCCTGCCCCTGTGCGCTTCGCTCATGCTGTGCATACCGGGGTTACTTTTGACCATCGAGATGCCTTTCTTCTCCTAGAAGCTTGCTATGACCCGGATCGTAGTTGATCCGGTCACACCTGTTCCTGCATACAAGTTAGATTCATCTATCCGACTTACGGCTTAAGTCGGATGAGACTCAGTTAGCTGGACATCCCCGGGTCCGGGTTACCCCGAGATTCGGCCTGCCTTGAGGTAACTCGGCCAGCATTCGCTTTGACCTTGCCGTATCTCGGCTAACTCGGCCTTTATACCCCGGCGTGACCCTACCCGGGGGTATCCCCCAACATCAACCTTTGGCAAGGCACGCCAATGACTCCGTCGACACCATCATAAGGCACCTTCAACTACTCGTGCCACCACCAAAATGGCACCAAGAGTAAGCTCCCCTCCACACCATCAAGCTTCAATGCCAATACTTGACGTCCTAGATGACGCATACAACTTCATGGAGGAGGAAGATGAAGACCTCTACTTTGCCAAGTTGGACGAGTACGTCAAGAGGACTACACAAGCCAAAGTACAAGGCGATGACAAGGTCGAGAATGGTGAGCATGGGATTTTCCCTTCACCAAAAGAGGCGCATGGAGTTGAGAGAACCGAGCCTACCCCTACATGCTTGAGTGATGATGTGGTACCAATCCCATGTGAGTATGAGAAAGCAAGAGTGAGATGACCGACTCCACCATACGTGAGATTGAGTGCTTCCACTTGGAGGGCATGAGTGATACACCTAGTGAGTGGAGAGTGGTAGATAGGTCATGTGAGACCACTTTGATTTCTAACAACTTACCCTCTACCTCTAGTGTGTTTTCTCATGATGTGCTAGGTTCCATGGATCAAGAAGCGCCAAACTTGGAGATGATGATGCCTCCAACCAAGAAGATATACATGGTGGATGAAGGTGATGCCATCCCCATACTGGATGAAGAAGTCGCCCACATGGAGGCCAATGCTACCACAACACCCACTTCATATGAGAGGTATGGACAAGGTAAGAATATGGGTGTTGATGATGCCATGATCCCACTAGTGGACATGATGATTTGTGATGACTTGCATGCTATGGATGATACTTGTGACATGACATATGTTCCACTCTTATTCCCATGTGTTAATCTTGCTATGCATCATGATGACCATGTGGATTCCCTTTATTGTCATGATATTGACATAGACATGATATGCTCTAGACGTTACATTGATGATATTATTGCTTGCACTTTGTTGAACAATTGCACTTTCCAATGTTTTGCTTGCAATGATGTTACGAGTGGTACCCCTCGAACCATGATTTGTCATGAATGTTTTACAATCTCTCCCGTTGCTTGCAATAAGTTGGATGATTTCCCCTTCACTTGTTTTGCTTGCAACAATAAATCTCATATGGTATCTATTGAGATGGCCCCCATAGCTTTCTCAAATTTTGGAGATTTTGGTAAATGCCATGATAAGCATGTCACCACTTGCATACTCAAAATGCATCTATTTCATACTTGATTGACACTCATGGTTATGTGCACAAGAAGAGATACATCATGATGGATGATGTGTTTCTCTACCATGCACACACGTTCTTCCTTTTGTGTTTGATGTGTGTAGGTACCCGCACAAGAATGTCAACCTCGGTTGAGCACGAGTTGACAAAAAGAGCTCTAGAGAGCATCCCCCAAGTGAGTTCAAGATCGAACCCAACTCTAATACCTTTTGCATGCTTTGCATCTTTCATGTTGACAAATTGCTCTTTCCTATGGTTTGATTGCAAGCATGTTGATGGTATTCTTTCACCTTGTGACAATCATGTCTTGTTACTATTGGATATTGATGCTTTGTGTGTTGCCACAAAAATGTTGAACAATTTCTCATTCCAATGTTTTGTGTGCAACCATAATGCCATTTTGAGCATGTATTGTCATGAGAGCTTCCAAGTCTCTCGTATTGTTGTTGCAACAAACATAAGGACCACTTGCTCTTTCATATGGTTTGTTTGTAAACATGTTGTTTTTGCTTCCGCTTGTGATATACATACTCCCATGATCTTTGTTTTTGATGATATGTGTATGGCATCCAACATATTGAACAATTGTTCTTTCCAATGGTTGGCTTGCACACATAATGATGTTTCTTTGGATATTCTTCCGCATGTGTTTTTGCCGAATTCTCCTATTCTTGCATCAAAGATGTTGATCAATATTTTACTCAATTACTTTGAGTGCCACACTAAGATGTTATATGGAGTTATTGAGTTCCCACATTTGGATGATGTTCAAATGATTCCCATGCACGTTGACCGTGCATATGCCTCCCGTTTGCTATACTTCAGTTGTGTTAATAGTGTTATGAACAAGAATGGACATGCCACAAATGACATGCTCCTCTATCGCACACAAACATATGTTGCTTGGTATTTGTTGTGTGAAGGTACAATTGTTTCCGCGTCAACCTCTATGGACAAAGAGTTGACAATACGAACCATAGAGAGTTACTTATGGCTGCCCTTCAACGAGCTATCTCTACACCATAAGGTGACTTCACTCTACTTGAGGACTCATGCTATTATATTCATGAATTGGCTATGCTTTGAGTGTTGCTTCGCTTTTGTTGTGAGATTTGTAGGCTACATGGAAAGTGAAGGAACATTGAAGTGTTGTCAATTCAATCTTCCCGAGGACGACTATATGGTGAACCCCAGGATCAAGAAGGTCTCTCGACATCTTCTACTTTGTGATGAGCATGTAGAGTCGAGGATGAATCTTTTTGAAGGGAGGGGAGATTATGTAGCCCGACCTTCATGGACTCCAAAGGTGAATCTGTTCCTCTATGCGATCCCACTTCCTACCCTCTTGAATGGTTTACTACTTCATACTCCATCCCATATCCATGATAGGTTCACACCAACAAGTACGGAGGCATGGGAGGAATCCTGGAGCACCAAGCACGACAAGACGGAGGCTTGGAAGAGAAGACGGAAGAAGCAGCAGCTGGAGCACCGGAGTCTCCGGCCTGCGCACACTGGAGTCTCCGGTCACACCGAAGTCTCCGGCCTGAAGAGACCAGAGTCTCCGGCCTGCAGACCCCGGAGTCTCCGGACCCATCTCCGGACTGACCCCTAGATCGAGCTCGAGGACAACCAGAAGGCCCCTCCGGAGATGACACCGGAGGCAGACCGAAGTCTCCGGCCCACACCGGAGTCTCTGGCCTGAGCGTATGGGCCTACGTGCCGCCAGCTAGGCCTTTGGCCCTTGTACCCCTTAGTCCGTCCAGACTTTCCCCTTTTATTCCTAAAGTACCCTTGAACTAGTGGCTAGCCTACATATAGTGCCCCCACCCCCTCATGTAACCCTAGGCATAGATGATAGACTAAAGAAAACCCCATTTGTGGAACCTCTAGTTTTGCCTCATCCCCTTCTACCAAAGGGGATCGACTATCGTCACCACCTCGTTGGAGTTTGCATCACGCCTCCCTTGTTGTACAAGGCCTTGGCATCGGTGTCCCTTTGCCAAGACATCAAGACCCTCTCCAAGGTGTCCTTCCCTCCCCGTGTGGGATTGAGGGAGCATGTTGACCGATCTTTCCTTGCGAGGAGTCTATCGGACTGGTGGCCACCGGTGAGAGCAATCGGCCTTGTATCATGTGTGTTTTGCATGTGTTCATCGTGTTCTTCACGAGGTGTGCGTCTGCTTCCGCTACCTTCTCCCTTTTCACTCGCTTTCCCATCGATTTGACCACGAGATCCATGAAGATCGGGCCACCCACGGGGTTACTCCATAACAAAGACTTTATCACTAAATATGTAGAAGAGGGACACACTATCCTTTGTGAGGATACCTCTAATATTGTTTCACATAGTAGTGTTATGAGAGCTTGTATTCCTGTGTTTTCTGTTAGAATAAGTGATCATTGTTATGATGGTCCTTGTGATAGTTATATTCTTAAGTTTATGCATGATACTGAAAGTTACTATGAGAGAGGGAAAAGTGTTCTTTTGTATCTCAATAATATCAAGTTTCCTCGTTTTATGCTGAAAGTTTTTATGTTGCACTTCTTTTGCCTTCCTATGCTAGCAGTTTCTGGTTTCAACAACTTGTTTGTTTACAAAATTCCCTTGCATAGGAAGTGGGTTAGACTTAAACTTGTGTATTTTTGCTTCTTAATGCTCTCTTTCACTTCAATTCATATTCCTATGTGAGCATCTTTGAAATTATCATGCCCATCTTAATGGCTATAAAGAAAGAGCTTTTTGGGGGACAACCTAATTTGTTTTTGCTTTCAGTTTATTTTTGTTTCTTTGAGTCTTGGAAGTTATTACTTCGGTAATAACCGCTCCTTATCTAGTTTGTTTGGTTTTTGTGTCAAGATCAACCTCTAATGAGACAGAAGTAATATTTGGGGAAGTTGTTGTCCCGAAACAGATTTTTGTGCTTCACCGTAAAAAATCATGAGAGACCTCTGTATGTCGGATTGAGCTGTAATTATTTGTGCTTATGACCCAGGTTGTTATTTAACTTTCGTTAGTTTTGAACTTTTTGATTTGAGCAACAGAAGATTTTCTAAAAAATGGATCTTTACCTGTTGGTCTGTTTTGACAGATTTTGCCACTCTTGCATTTGCTTCTCTATTCGATTTGCTTTTTGAATTCTTTTTGGGTTTTCGGAAGGAGTTGCTACAATAGCTTATGTTTTGATGGTTTTCAGTTGAAGTTGAACTCAAAAGGTTTTATCACTTCACTTATACTAACGTTGCTAATGAGAACTGTGTGAAGTTTTGTGTGAAAGAAATTTCCAGGTAGGTGGAAAAAATGGTGTAATGAGAAAGTGAAAGGTTTCATGACTCACAATAAGTGTATAAAGATGAAGATATTGATATCATTCAAGTGGTGACTCCGGAAGAATCACCTAAATACCAAATTTAGAGACTTGCAGAGTCCATTTTCAAATAGGTAACAGTTCTGGTAAGAAAAGTTCCGCGAAAATACTATCCAACTATATTTTTGCAGTTTTTAGCCAATAAGGAAAGCTACGAAGCGAAAGAGGGACGAAAATGGAGCTAGGGTGGCTCACACCCCCCTGTGGCACGGGCCTACCCCTGGCCGCGCCACTAGGTGGTGTGGCCACTCCGGACTCCGTCTCCGACCCGTTTTCTCCGAGTACCTTCCTTTTGTTGTGAAACTTCTTAATATATAATCCCCGGATCCCCCGAGGTTCGTATATCGTATTCTTGTCGTGTTTTCGTTTCGATCTGTTTCTGCCAGGAACTATCTTTGAAAGTTAGAAGCACAATGGTGTCCGCCAAGGATAAGGGAAAGGAGCCTATGGAGGAGGATCTCCAAGACCCCGGGCAGGAGAAGGAGATCAAGAGTGAAGATGAAGAGGAGGACTGCACGGATGTCAACTAGAGGGAAAACTCTGTGTCACTGTTTAGCTCCACGGTCACTTCCACGCACCAAGAATCCTTTCCATACCCGTATCCATAAGCATCAACACTGGAATATGCCCAAGGAGAAATTACCCTCCAATTGGGATTTGCCTCGTTCTAGCCATGCAGGAAAAGAAGACTTCAAGGAGGAAGAGTGGGGAAAGAATCACAAGAGCTGGAATTCGCAACCCGACATGATCATGAGCTGCATTGCGCAAAACTCGCAGCTTATTCGCAATCTTCCTCACTAAGAGGGAATTCTTCTCGTGCATCCAATCCTCAAAACCAAAACCTTTGCCATTTGTGTCCACCATATCTACCTATTAGCATTATTGCTATTCCAATTAAATTCATGTTTTTATCTACCTTCCAAATTAAACTTGTTATGTGAAAATTAGTGATTAAAGCTCTCACGAACTTGATGGCACACTTTACTTTCTTGCACTTAATAAACTTGAACCATTGTGCCCATCTATGTTGCGTATATTCTTGAGCTTTGTAAGTTGTGAATTGGCAGAACTGATGCAGCCCGTCCTACGGATGCTACTACATCTAAAACGCCAAGTCCAAGCTCATCCCCAAGTCACCCAAGAAGACAGACGCGAGCGGTACTACCGCTCCCAACAGCGATACTACCGCACCCCGGTACTACCGCTCAGCATCTGCGATACTACCGGCCATGACTGAAGCCCGCGCCATCGCCTTTGGATGCCCCGGTACCGGCTTGCGGTCCTACCGGCCCCAAGCGGTACTACCGGGCTGCACCACCGGTACTACCGAACCTAGAGACCACCTGCCACTGGAGCCGGAGCTACTGCCCTTCCTAAAGCTGCTACCATTCCCATCCGGTACTACCAGACCTGAGGGTCGGTACTACCGGTCACCACGGTGCCTGCACGCACTAGATCTGGGCCCATGTACCCCTTTATTATGTTGCAACCCTAGTATTATGCCCAAACTACCCCTATGTAAGTGGCTGGCCTATAAATAGAGCCCCCACCCCTCATGTATCCCTTAGGCATAGATGATAGACTAAAGAAAACCCCCTTTGTGGAATCTCTAGTTTTGCCTCATCCCCTTCTACCAAAGGGGATCGACTATCATCACCACCTCGTTGGAGTTTGCATCACACCTCCCTCGTTGTACAAGGCCTTGGCATCAGTGTCCCTTTGCCAAGACGTCAAGACCCTCTCCAAGGTGTTCTTCCCTCTTTGCGTGGGATCGAGGGAGCACGTTGACCGATCTTTCCTTGCGAGGATTCTATCGGACCGGTGGCCACCGACGGGAGCAATCGGCCTTGTATCGTGTGAGTTTTGCATGTGTTCATCGTGTTCTTCGCGAGGTGTGCGTCCGTTTCCGCTACCTTCTCCCTTTCCCCTTGCTTTCCCATTGATTTGACCACGAGATCCGTGAAGATCGGGCCACCCACGGGGTTACCCCATAACATCTGGTATCAGCAGCTTTTGGTTGCCATGGATTTCTCCTCGATTTGGTCTTTTCCCCATAAATTCGAAAATTCCACCAAAAATAGCCCCAATTCGTGTTTCGGACCGATCTGTGATTTGAGTGCGTTTTGGTAGGTTTTGATCCATGGATTACTTGCTAAACTTGTTGATCTACCTTCCCTTGCGTTCCCATGGCCTAATTCCATCATTTGCCCTTTCGATTTGGTGTTTTTCCTCAAGATTTTCTGCCCAAATCGCCCCAAAATCACGAAATCGCGTCAAATCTGCACGTCCCAGGTATAACCGGTACTACCGGGCCGAAAAAGCGGTACTACCGCACTTTTCCGGTACTACCGGGGTCCAAAAAGTGGTACTACCGCTCAGACCTGAAAGGAATCAGCAGATTCCAGATTTTAGCCTCTCGCCGTTTTGAGCATAACTTTTGCATAGGAACTCAGATTTTGGTGTCCTTTAGCTCGTTTCTAAGAGGAGAAGGAGCTCTACATCATCATCTAAGTGGTTCATGCTATATACTCCATCCAAATTCCATGAGCAAGGCAGAATCCACCAATAAAGGGTGAAGATCGGTGATGAAAGGTATAAAAATTCTGTGACTTCTCCCCACTTGCATCCCTTTGTGAGCTACACTATCTTTGCGTTCAACAAACACCTATTGAGACTAGTTCCTCCTATGATTGCTTGGGCTATGCACATTTGATACCTTGTAGAATTCCGAGCAAAAGTTGTGAGCGCGCTATCTCATATAGTTATGTTGTATAGTTGTTGGCACAAAGAAGAGGCAAGTGAAAAACAAAGAAAAAGAGAAAAAAAGAAACAAGTGCCTCATAAAATAGGAAGCGCAAGCTCGATGAACATCAAATAGGTGGTACTTTTTGTGCATATCTTGTAGCCCACCAATTTATTGCAATCGAACTAGCGTCTCTCCTTGCACTTATGCGACACGAGCTTATAGTCTTCGCTAGGTAATCATTTGGTTCTTAGCTCACTTTCTCCGTCGCACAAGTCCCATTTATCCCACCATGTGTGTTTCCTTGTATATATTCCTATCTTGTGGATTGACTTGTTTTGCTTTGTGATCATCGTGGTTCTTTACTTGCCTATACAATATCTTGATTTCGGATTGTTCTTGGACACGCCACCTTCCATACCTATCCACCATAAGCTTTGTGTGTGTGTGTGTGTTTTTAGTGGTTAGTTGGTTTTGGTGTTCCATGTGAACTTCACTTTGCTTGGTTTTGATTGCTCTCAAGTGTTGCCACTTGCACGATACTATCTTCCAAGGTAAAGTAAGGTTTGACGTTGCATCCCTAACCCCCTACCACTTCCATATACACCACTTGGTCTTGTGAATCATGTCTAGGGACTCCGGAACCGAGGATGCTATCTATGAAAAATCCATGATGAGCCACCATGACTACGACTCCACAAGTATAGAGGACATGATGGAGCACTACACCGACAACGGCTCCGCATGCTTTGAGGACCCGGAGCATTACACCTATGACGGCTCCACATGTATGGAAGACATGGAGCACGTCATAAACTATGGCTCCTCAAGCATGGAGGAATTTGAGCTCTACATCGACAATGGCTCCTCATGCATGGAGCACTACACCGAAAATGGCTCCACATGCTTGGGTGATATGGACTACTACATCAACAACAACTCCCCAAGCATGGACGACTTAAAGAACGACAATGACAAGCTCCTCAAGTCGCGTCGACCAAGACGGAGCCTCCACCTCGAGAGCCTCCACCATCAAATGGACAACTTCAAGCGCGACATGGACAACGACTTCGCCAAAACCATGAGCATGATGGCCAAGACGAATGATGCTTTGCGCTCATTACAACGCCTCGCCAAGAAGAGTGCCAAGGACAAGAAGCATCATCGCGAGCGTCATGTGGATGACCAAGTGCGCCATCTACATCAACCTTTGGCAAGGCACGCCAATGAACTCCGTCGACACCATTATAAGGCACCTTCAACTACTCGTGCCACCACCAAAATGGCACCAAGAGCAAGGTCTCCTCCATGCCATCAAGCTTCAACACCAAGACTTGACGTCCTAGATGACGCATGCAACCTCATGGATGAGGAGGACGAAGACCTCTACTTCGCCAATTTGGACGAGTACATCAAGAGGACTACACAAGCCAAGGTGCCAGACGCTGACGACAAGGTCAAGAATGGTGAGCATGGGATTTTCCCTTCACCAAAGGAGGCGCACGGAGTTGAGCACACTGAGCCTATCCCTATATGCTTGAGTGATGATGTGGTACCAATCCCATGTGAGTATGAGAGCCACTTAGCCCACTTGAGTGAAAGCAAGAGTGAGATGAGTGACTCCACCATATGTGAGATTGAGTGCTTCCATTTGGAGGGCATGAGTGATACACCGAGTGAGTTGAGAGTGGTAGTTGATAGGTCATGTGAGACCACTTTGATTTCTAACGACTTACCCTCTACCTCTAGTTTGTTATCCCATGATGTGCTAGGTTACATGGATCAAGAAGCGCCAAGCTTGGAGATGATGATTCCTTCGACCGAGAAGATGAACATGGTGGATGAAGCTAAGGCCATCCCCATACAAGAAGAAGAAGTTGCCCACATGGAGGCCAATACTACCACAACACCCAAGTCATATGAGAGGTATGAACAAGGTAAGAATACGGGTGTTGATGATGCCATGCTCCCACTAGTGGACATGATGAATTGTGATGATTGGCATGCTATGGATGATGTTTGTGATATCACATATGACTCATTGGTATTTCCATGTGATACTTTGCCTTTGCATAATGTTGAGCATGTGAAATCATTTGATTGTGATGATGTTGCCATAGACATGCCATGCTCTAAACGTTACGTTGATGATATCATTGTTTGCACTTTGTTGAACAATTGCTCTTTCCAATGTTTTGCTTGCAATGATGTAACCAATGGTACCCCTCAAACCATGCTTTGTCATGAGTGTTTCACAATTTCTCCTGTTGCTTGCAATAAGTTGAATAATTGCTCTTTCACTTGTTTTGCTTGCAACAATAATTCTCATATGGTTTATATTGAGATGGCCCCCATAGCTTTCTCAAATGTTGGAGATTTTGATCATTGCCATGATAAGCATGTTCCCCACTTGCATACTCACCATCCATATTTTTCATACTTGATTGACATTAATGGTGATGTGCACAAGAGGAGATACGTCATGATGGATTGTGTGTTTCTATACCATGCACACACGTTCTTCCTTTTATCTATGATGTGTGTAGGTACCCGCACAAGAATGTCAACCTCGGTTGAGCGCGAGTTGACAAAAAGAGCTCTAGAGAGCATCCCCCAAGTGAGTTCAAGATCGAACCCAGATCTGATACCTTTTGCATGCTTTGCATCTTTCATGTTGACAAATTGCTCTTTGCTATTGACGAGGGTTTAACTCATCAATGCCCATTATTATGGACTTGGGTTTTGGAGAAGGAGGGAGCGCTGGAGACATCTATCGGCTAGCAAACAAGCACACAGGGGACTCGAAGATTTACCCAGGTTCAGGCCTCGTAGAGGTCCCTACTCCTGCTTGTCTTCTCGTGGAATTATCAAAGGAATCGAGGATTACAATGGTGCGCAGATGCAATCTGGCGAGGGTTGTGGAATCTAGGGTTGTGTGTCCTCCTGGCCGCCCCCTCCTAGCCTTTATATAGATAGGCTAGGTCTCGGGTAGCAGGTCGAGTTGGTTACAGGTTAGGGTTTTCCCCTTCGAACTTTCTATCTTTAGCTTTTTCTTGTTCTTCAAGCAATCGAGAATCCGTAGGTTACTCGAGTTCTCCATTTGGGCCTTGGCGACACCGTGGGCCTTCGCTGTATTCAGGCTGTATGTACCAAGCTCGAGTACCTGTAGGGTATACCCATGTCAGTAGCCCCCGAGTGTCCAGTGGAATCGCAGATTCGACTAGGGACTTTATGAATCCTTTCGAATGCATGAGTGAGTATGTTTTTCGACTGCTCTGTTTGTGTCATAGGGATTGTTGATGTGCGTGCCTGATTTAACCGATGTATCAGTATCAATTAACTACCTTAGGGTAAAACAACGCAATCTACTCGAACTCGAGTCCCCGAACTCGAATCTGGAAAAGTGTTGGTGTAATTCGACTCAAGCCACGGAGGTCTTACAGGAGTCAAATTCCAGTATATGGGTGTGAGCACTCGATGCGTCCGTCAAGGCATGTTCATCGTACCTGTAGGCACGGATATATTTCTGGTATTGTGCAGCGAATGTGTTGCCAGGCCTTATTCAGGTCTTACCTTCACGCTGCAAGCGCGGAATCCGAATTTTGTCACCGTGGAGATGATTCGGGTGACCCGGGAGACGCAGTCTCTTTGTAGGGAAAAATCTTGAGGCGGTGTCACCATAAGCTTCGAGTGTGGATGTTATCAACACACGGTACGATGTACAAATAATCATAGGGTGCACGACCAGCGCTCCCTATGGGAGTAGCCCCCGGGTGCCTGGTTGAGTCGAAGACTTAGGCAGGGACTAAAGAACTTTTGCGACTGCTGTCATCTTTTGTTTGTTTGTTTCAGTCGAATTTATTTCCAGAGCTCCCTATGGGAGTAACCCATGTCCATAGTCGAATCGCGGATTCGAGTGGTTAGGTTTGTTTTGATTGTCCATGTTCCTGCAGAAAAGAAAAAAAATCATAGGGTGCGCGACCAGCTCTCCCTATGGGAGTAGCCCCCGAGTGCTTGGTGGAGTCGAAGACTCGAGCAAAGACTGAAGTAGTCGAAGTCTTCTGCTCCTCAATTTTTGATGACGTCAGTGCTGACTATGTGATGAGCTCAGTTGCCCGCGTGAGCGGGTTTGACGGGACGTGACAAGCGGTGGGTCCCATTTTCTGACTCTGACTTGACCGGGCATGTGTAATCTTTGTTTTAACTGAGCCTCCCCGATTTCCGCGCGTAATGGGGGTAGTGGAGGACGGTTCACGCTTCCGGTCCTCCACGTGTCGAGCATGATGAACGCCACGTGTCTGGTAGGGTTTTTCCTGGCCGTTATATTGCATCTTCTAGGGGGGTCAATAGCGATGTTGCGATGGTAATTTTCACATCTGCTTCCTTTCTCTGCCTTTGCCTCCGTCGCCATTGCTGCTGCTCCTCTACTCCTTTGTGTTCGTCTTTTTCGCGGCGCTGGACCAGCTCCGCGTATTTCCCAGTTACTTTCTTTTGTCACACCGCCACCGTAGAATGGGAAAGAAGAAGGGAGGTGTCGCGGCCGATTCTGCCGCCGCCATGGTTGCTGCGAAGAAGAAGGGTGGCTCCACCGCTATGGGCACCACCACCACCGCCGCCGGGAAAAAGAAGGGCACGGACACTCGCGTCACCAATGGTGCGTGGCGTGCATCCGTGATCAAGTCTTCAGAGCTTCGTCTTCTTTGCCAAGACGGAGTTTTGTCTTTCGCAGTCGCTGACGCGCGTGTCCCTGGCAGCGAGTTAATCCCCACTCCTCCTGCCGGCTTTCGGGTGATGTTCCTAGCGTTCATCATCCGCGGTCTCTCGTTGCCCCTGCATCCTTTCTTCGGGGGCCTTCTCTGTTTTTACGGGCTCCAGCTCCATCAGCTGTCCCTAAACTCCATCCTCCATGTAGCTTGCTACATTACTCTTTGCGAGTGCTGGCTCGGAATCGAGCCGCACTTCGGTCTCTTCAAGCGCCTCTTCAAGCTGAAGCGCCAATCGGCGTCTGGCTCCGTAGTCTACAATGTAGGCGGCTGCGGTATCCATGTTGACTCCTCCGCCACATACTTCGACATCAAACTCATGGCGTCCATCCAAGGGTGGAGGGACAAGTGGTTCTACATCCGTGACCTGAAGGCCGATGGAGACCACTTCGGACTCGCGCCCTTCGATCTCGCGACACCGTGCAAGAGGAGGCGTTCCTGGAAGAACGTAGTGATGCCCGGCGAGTCCGTGGAGACAGATGTGCTATACGAGCGTGTCTGCAACCTCGAGAGTCGCATGGGTAAAGAGGAGGGAGGTTGTTCCCTCATTTGCACATGGATGCGCCGTCGTGTCCAGCCCCTGCAGGCTAGAGTCCACCCTATGTTCCAGTGGGCTGGCGCGAACGATGTCACTCGCGTGTCTGCCGATGGCATGTCCGCGAGTGAGGTAGATAAAAGGGTGCGACTGGTCACCAAGTACATCGCAAAGGATCTACTTCCCAATGATCCAGACGTACCTCCATTTGATGCTGCTAA
Source organism: Avena sativa (assembly GCA_916181665.1). Taxonomy (NCBI): domain Eukaryota; kingdom Viridiplantae; phylum Streptophyta; class Magnoliopsida; order Poales; family Poaceae; genus Avena; species Avena sativa. The sequence continues at coordinate 237,181,163 of OV702286.1, forward strand.
CCCTCCTTCTAAGGTACAGTTATGCTACGTAGTAGCTTTGTTTGTCGATTGCTTTCTTGACTTTGCGCTAAATTGTTTTCTGTATGCAGGATTGGGGGTATCACCCTGTATGCCCCCTCTTCCTGAGGGGGTTATCCGTCATGAAGCCTTGGAAGAGGACGAGTCGGAGTCGATTGTCCCATCTGATGTGGAGGAGGAAGCCCTCGAGTCGAGTGGTCCGGACAGTCGCAAGCATTCGCGCGGCAAGGACTCGGATGCATCATCTCCTTCGACTCCGGAAGGTTCAGCTGTTGGTGCAGAGTCGCCTATACCTGCCGTTCCTGTGAGTGTCCTGGCGCCATCTTCTCACAAGAAGATGCGCCTGCCGAAGGAGTCATCATCAGAGTCGGGGGATCAAACCTTTGACTTTGACAAGTTTGATTGGTAAGTGCATGAATCTTTCTCTTCGGATACCGCCATACAATTACAACCTATCTTTGCTCAATGGGTGTTCTTTGAAGTTGCCTTTTCTTGATATTGGTTTTGATTTGCAGTCAATAAGCGTCGTCATCTTCTGGCGACGTACAATTTTTGAAAGAATCTGGAGTCGCGACCTCCAAAGCCAAGAAAATGGCTGAGCGCGCCCCTTCTCCTCCATTGGCGGCCCACTCCGGGCATAATTCGTCAAGTTCTCCACACAATGTGGAGCACCATATGGTTATCCGGACGTCTGCGAATCCATCGACTTCAGAGTCTTTGGAGGATCATGTAAGTGTAGTATCTCTTCTTCTGATTTTGCAGTCGAATTTTCATATGTGCCATCTGTTGATCCTTTACTATGTCTTTTGCCACAACTTGTTTTGAAGGAAGCCGATCGCCTTGCGGAGAAGGTGCTTGCGATGGGTCGTCAGCATGCAATGCTAGACAATCGCCATCGCGCGGTGGAAAGTGAGTGTTCCTTGCTTTTGCTTTGTATCCTTTGATGTATTCGACTGACGGTTTATCTTCATTTGTGTCATAGCTGAGCATAATGCACTCCTTCGTAGCACTGCTTCCCTCGAGAAAACGCTCGCCGCAGTGGTGAAGAGCCGCGATGAGGCAGTCGCAGCATGTGTCGAGTCGCGGAAACGCGAGGAGGATCTGCGCACCTCCATCGTGGCTAGGGAGAAGTTGTTTGAGGAACAACTTTTGTCAATTTCCAAAGCTCTCTTAGGTATTCTTTTGTCTGAATTTTCATTGTTTTCTCCTCTTTCGAATTTGTTGTTGGTACCGACTTTTGTACCCATGCTTTGGTTTTGTGTAGATGCCAGTGGTCTGAGCTTCGATCCCCAGGCACTCCATCGTGATGACGCCCTGGCGGGTGCCATTTCGGCAGTTGAGGATCGCAGCACTGCCGTTCAGGGGACGCTCACCAAGGCCAAGGGCGTGCTCAGTCACCTCCGGGAAGAGTTGGCGCTCAAAGCTGAGTTGATCGAGAATATGGATGAGCTGGTGGAGTCCCTTGCCGGAGGCATTCCTTCAAGCTTCAAGAACTCACTCCATGCGGTTGGTGCTTCAATGTCACTCGCCATGGTTCAAGCACACGGAGTCGAAGTTGATCCTGCAGCGGTCTCCAAGGTGATGCCTGTCAGCGCGGATGGTCAGCAGGTAGTCTTTGCTCCTTTCGCGACTGCTTGTGGCAAGTACGGACCGCAGCTGATCAATACAGTTGCAAAGTACTCTGAGGAGCTTCAGCGAGCCAAGAAGATGGCTAAGGCTGCGACGTCAGGGGCCGGGGGAAGTCTGTGGCGTCTGACACTGCCACAGACTCGATGAGGCCCCCAAAATCAAAGTCGAAGTCGAAGAAGCCAATTGCTCCTCAGTAGCCGTGTCTTGTAATAGTTAAATAGCTTATGTCTTTTGTCGAGAACATGCCTTTTGGCGAGTGTATCTGCTGATACTTTGTTAATCTTGAATGCACTCGAGTCTTGTCTATGCCTCGCCTTAGTCTTCTTATTGTCTCTTGCTTAACTTGTGATAGGGCACATCGAGTGATCCTTTGTGGGAGCCTCAGGATTCGCCGCCCCTTGATGACACCTTGGCACCGCCGCGCTCAAGGGTGGATGAGCTGTCTCTGCTCTCGCGACTCCGTGAACGCGTGAAGCAGTTGGAGCGTGAATTGCCCGTACTCCACGGTAACGCGGATGTATGGAAGTCGAAGGCGGAGAAGGCCGCCGCCCGAGAACAATATCTGTTAGGGGAAGTGACGCAGCTGGGCGACCAATTCAAATGTTAGTTTTCTTCTTCCTTATCTTTTCCTTATAGTCACTCGCAGTAGTCCGTTGTCTTCACTCTTCTGCCTTTGTTGTGCTGTAGTTGTCAGTGCGCGCCATCCGCAGGATGAGAAAGATAGGATTTCTATTTGCATGAATGATCTGACCCAGGAGCAGCTTTAGGCAAGTGGATATTTCTGGGTGGATCATGATCGCGCAATCGCACTGGTGACCCTGCAGGATCGTGCGTCGCGAGTGCTTCACTTCCCGAAGAAGTCGCAATCGTGCCTGAAGAATATTTATCGGATGATGTTTCCGCTGGACATCGTTCCATCGAGCCTGCTGGCCCTTCTTGCCAAATTTCAAGATTTGAATGCGGTCCGCGAGGGTGTACGGTAGCAGCTAGTGGCTGGTGCCAAGGCTGCTATGTCTCTGGTGCGACTGCACAAACCTGATGTGGACGTTGCTACAATTGCGACCGGACCTCCAGCGCCGCCAGCGGGTTCGACCTGGAACATGGTTCCTCACTACCAGGCGGTGGATTGCCCAGTGGAGGAGATCGTCGACTTCTTTGAGGAGCAAACCAACGTTCCTTTGCTGCAATAGTAGTTTAGTTTGTATCCTGCACATAGTTGTACCAGTGTTGTAAAGTTCGTATATATGCTGTGCATAATTGATTGACATTGATGTATAAGGAGCTTGTTAGCGTGTATGTTTTGTGAGTGCGTTGCACTATGCGATTCCTTTTCATTAGCCTAACTTATGTTTATCTCAGTCCCTTGTCAACCTGTCTGGTGCGTTGCAACTAGGTTGATGTTGGTCAAGGGTTTCGATTGGCATGCCAGCTACTCAGGATATCATGTTAGTTCGTAGAACATATGTGTACAGGGTGCCGCAGCCCCCGAGTGGATAATTTTGCAAAAAATAAAAGAAAAACATAGAGTTTCAGGGCACTTAGCTTTATTTATTCGCAGGATAGTACGAGGTACAATGTGTGGCTAAGTAGCCTTGGCTGAGTATCCTTATTTGCAATGTAAAAAACAGAAATGACTAAGGGTAGAAGCGCCACAGCTGCTTGACATTCTAGGGGTTGGAGTATGCGACTCCTGTCTCTAAATCTTTAACGCGATAGGTGCCACCTGGGATTACTTATATAATCACATATGGTCCCTCCCAGGGGGACTCGAGCTTGAGATGCCCTTGCTGCTTCAGTCGCAGGACCAGGTCGCCTTCGATGAAGGACCTGGGCGTAGCCTTCTGTTGTGGTAGTTGCGCAGGTTCTGCTGATAGATCGTTGATCTCTCCGTGGCGATTTCCCTTGCCTCGTCAAGGAGGTCGATGGAGTCTTCGAGTGCAAGAGTTGACTCTTGCTCGCTGTAAGCAACCACACGTGGTGCTTTGTATCATACTTTGTCGGGTAGCACCGCTTCGGCCCCATGCACCATGAAGAACGGAGTGTACCCTGTGGCGCTGTTTGGAGTTGTGCGTAGGCTCCAAAGTACTGATTGTAGTTCATCTGGCCAGCAACCCACGGCCTATTCGAGTGGCCTGAGGAGTCGCTTCTTGATGCCGCCACAGATGAGTCCGTTAGCTTTTTCGACCTGACCGTTGGTCTGTGGATGTGCCACGGAGGCATAGCTGACATTGATTCCCAGATTCTCGCAGAATTCTTGGAACTCCTTGGATGTGAAGTTTGTCCCATTGTCCGTGATGATGCTGTGTGGTACTCCGAAGCGGTAGACGATGGACTCGAAGAACTTGACTGCACTGTATCCTGACTGATTAGTCACTGGCATGGCCTCTATCCACTTGGTGAATTTGTCGACTGCGACCAGGAGGTAGACGTAGCCTCCTCGTGATGACTTTGGGAGCTTGCCGACCATGTCGAGTCTCCATTGCGCGAAGGGCCATGCCAATGGAATTGGCCGGAGTTCTGCGCCAGGTGCGTGTGGCTTGTCCGCAAATCGCTGGCAAGCGTTGCATTTCTGGACGATGTCCTTGGCGTCGCGCATGGCCGTAGGCCAGTAGAATCCAGCTCGTAGAGCTTTGGCAACGAGGGCACGACTGCTGGCGTGGTGCCCGCAGGTCCCCTCATGGATGTTGAGGAGAACAGCTCTTCCATCAGCCGTGGAGACGCATCGTTGGAGTACTCCTGTGATGCTGCGCTTGTATAGTTCGCCGTTGATAACGGTGAATGCCTTGGATCGCCGCGCGATGTGTCGTGCGTCAGTCGGATCGTCCGGTAGCCTCTTGCTGAGAAGGTATGTAATGTATGGTTGAGTCCAGGATGGCTCGATCATCATGACGCTCATTGGTCCTTCGATTCATGTATCCAGCTCCAAGTCGTCGAGTGCCATTGGCTCATTCGGCGGCGTAGCCCCCGAGTCCGTTGCTGCGCTTGTTTTCTTCTCTGCGGCCTTTGGCTTGATGGAGAGTTCGTAGATGCGCTCGAGAAATACCCCAGGTGGTATGGGGGCGCAGGTAGAGCCTATGTTGGCGAGTGTGTCCGCCTCTTCATTGCTTTCGTGACATATGTGTCGCAGCTTGCAACCGTCGAAGTCCCCTTCGAGTGTGTTGTAGAGGTCGCGATAGGCGATCATGTTGTCATTTAGTGCGTCGCACTCGTGCATTGTCTGGTTGACGACCAGCTTGGAGTCGCCATATATTATGAGTCTCTTGGTGCCGCAGGCTTTTGCCATCCTCATCCCGTATAGTAGGGCCTCGTATTCAGCTTCATTGTTAGAGGCAGTGAACTACATTCGCAGGATATATTTTAGTTTGTCTCCCTGAGGCAATGTCAGTATGACACATGTGCCGGACCTGTCCTTTTGCTTGGAACCGTCGAAGTGCATTGTCCAGAGGTAGGACATGTCTGGTTTTCCGGGGCGCTAGTTCTCCATCCAGTGCACGAGGAAGTCAGGGAGAACTTGCGACTTGATTGCATCGCGTTTTTCATATGTAATGTCTCGTGGAGACAGTTCGATTCCCCAAAGCGCGACTCGTCCGGTGGCATCGGGATTGTTGAGGATGTTCCCAAGCGGGGCGTCGTTGACTACCACGATTGGGTGCTCCTGGAAGTAGTGGCGCGGTCGTCGGGCCGTCATGAAGACGCCGTACGCCAGTTTCTGGTAGTATAGGTACTGCTGTTTTGTTGGCGTAAGTACCTCGCTGAGGTAGTAGACTAGGTGTTGTACTCCATGGAGCTTGTTTTCCTCGACTCGTTCTACCACGAGCACCGTGTTGACCACCTGGTTGGTGGCGGAGATGTATAGCAATAGTGGTTCCCTTTCGCGTGGGGTCACCAGTACTGGCGAGGTGGATCATAGGCGCTTGAGGTCTTCGAATGCTTCCTGTGCCTCGTTGGTCCACTCGAATTTGTCGGTTTTGTGGAGGAGTTGGTAGAAAGGTAGTGCCTTCTCTCCCATTCGACTGATGAATCGACTGAGCGCCGCGATTCGCCCAGCCAGCTGTTGGACGCCTCTTATGTTTTTCGGCTTCTCCATGGCTAGTATGGCTTTTATTTTCTTCGGGTTCGCTTCGATACCTCTCGCCGAGATAAGATACCCGAGTAGTTGCCCAGATGGTACGCCGAAGGCGCATTTGTCCGGATTGAGCTTGATCCGTTAGCGGTCGAGGTTGGTGAAGGTTTCGCGCAAATTGTCGATTAGTGAGGCTTCCTCTTTGGTATTGATTACTATGTCGTCGACATAGACTTGAATGTTGCGACCAAGTTGGTTCTTGAGGCAAGCCTGCATGCACCGCTGGTAGGTGGCTCCTGCGTTCTTTAGCCCGAAGGGCATTGTGTTGTAGCAGAACACACCAAAAGGCGTTGTAAACACTGTTTTTTCTTGATCTTCCTCCTTCATTCGAATCAGGTTATAGCCTGAGTAGGTGTCGAGGAAGCAGATCTCATCGCACGGTGGAGTCGATGATCTGGTTGATTCGCGGTAGCGAGAAGTGGTCCTTCGGACAGTGTTTATTCAAAGAGGTGAAGTCCATGCACATCCGCAGGATATCCGTGTCCTTTTTTGATACTAGCACCGTGTTGGCGAGCCAAGTGCTTTCCTTAATCTCGCGTATGAATTTGGCGTCGAGGAGTCTGTTGATCTCCATTCCGACTGCCTTTGCTCTTGGTTCAGACAGTCGCTGAATTGTTTGTTTGACTGGCCTTGCATCTGGGTTAACATTGAGTGCATGCTCGGCGAATTCCCTGGGAACTGGCATGTCCGCTGGACACAAGGCGAAGATTTCCCAGTGCTCACGGAGGAATTCGACGAGCGCGAGTTCCTATGCGGGACTCAAGTTGTTGGCGATGAGGGCCGTCTTGGAGGGATCCAATGGGTGGACCTGAACTTTCTTCGTGTGTACCGATGAGTTGAAGGATAAGTTGGGTGAGCTTGGCCCGCTTAGGGGAGGCAGCCTGTTGTCTGTCGACTCCTTCAATCTTGCGAGTTCCTCCTGCATGCCGAAGGACTGGGAGATTCTGTTGAATTCTCTGTCGCAACTGTCGGGCCTCTCGAAGCTCTCGTTGATTGTGATGACGCCATTAGGGCCTGGCATTTTCGTCTGCAGGTAGGCGTAGTGTGACACTGCCATGAACCTAGCGAACGCGACACGTCCGAGGATGCAGTGGTACTGTGAGGGCCAGTCGACGACTTCGAAGTCGATGCGCTCGCGCCGAAAGTTTTTTGGTGTGCCGAAGATGACGTTGAGGTTGATTTTGCCAAAGGGATATATGCCTTTGCCTGGGACGATGGCGTGGAATGTTGTGTCTGAGGCCTCTAGGAAGGTCAGAGGGATCATCATTGCTCGCAAGGTACTCGCAAACATAAGGTTGATGCCGCTTCCGCCATCCATGAAGACGCGACTCATGTCGAAGCCTCCAATTTGCGCCTCGAGGACGAGGGGACAGTGGCCTAGGCGAGGTACTTGGCGCGGGTGGTCGCGCTTGTCAAAGGTAATGCAGGAGTCGCTTCCACTGAGGTGCTCAGTGGTGGATGGTGGTGAGTTTTTCGCCAAGTTGACTTGGCGAGTGATGGCCTTTTGCACCCGAGGTCGTCCCTTTTGGATCATCATGGTACCCATGGCCCGTGGGTATGGTTCGCCTCCTTGGTGCTGGTCTGGCGCAGCTGCATTTGGGGGTAGTCCAGGTGGTGGTGGCGGAGCTCCATGTGCCATGGCGCCTGGGGCGGCTCCATAGCCCCTTTCGACTGTGTTGTGATTCATCCGAGCCAGTCCCTCATGTAGTTTGAGGAACTCGCGGCAGTCCTTGAGGAGGTGGCTGGACTTCTTTTTTCCGTCATGCTTGTCGATGTAGAAGTGCACAGCGCATGGCCCGGACAACTTGTCTTTGATGGATGTTGCGGGTGCCTCATCGCGATTGCGGTGCTGCCATACTTGCGTAGTTTTCCCGGAGTCGCGGTATCCACCGCTGCGGTAGCCGTTGTTGCGGTTGTCGTCGCGTCTGTCGGCGTAGCCGGCTGCGACCATGTTGACGTCGTCGCGGTCATCGTAGATGCGCATGCGGTGTTTGCTTTGGCGGTCGCGTCTGCGCTCGAATTCTGCGTCGTCGTCGGAGTGGACATGATTCTTCACCGAGTCTTCCCCATCTGCCATCGATTGGCGATTTCCATCAGGTGGTCGATGGTTTTGGGCTTCGATCGGCCCAGCTCCTCCCTGAGCTCTATGCGGCGAACGCCGCCATTGAATGTGTCGATTGCGCGGTCCTCCGAGATATTTTCCACGGAGTTCTTGATGATGGACCACCTCTAGATGTACGAGCGTAGTGATTCGCCCGATCTTTGCTGGCAGCACCTTAGCTCTTCGATTGACGCGGGCCTCCTGTAGGTGCCCTTGAAGTTGCGTACGAAGCTGTAGACCAGCTCTTCCCAACTACGAATGGATCCACATGGGAGGTTGTTGAGCCATGCTCGGGCGGCGCCCTGCAGCTGTAGCTGCAGGCATTGCATGGCCGTGCTTCGACTCCCGCCGTGGAGCCTAACGGAGGAGATATGGTCCTCTAACCAGATTTTCGGGTCCTGCAGACCATCAAACTTTGGATTTTTTCTGATGGGAGCTTAAACCCCTCGGGCATTCGCTTTTGTCCGATGGCCCTGCTGAAGCATCTAGCGCCACAGAGCTCTACATCTTCATCCTCTGAGTCAGTCGACCGGGCACGTCGCGCCCTTGATTTGTCAATCTTGCGTTGCGTGAGGTCATCGCGCGCATCATAGTCGTGGTCGTGTCGCTGTGAGCGGCGACGTCGAGACAGATCATGACTGTCGTCGCTAGATGAAAGTAAGGAGTAGCGTTTTGCTAGGGCCTTGTCTTTATTTTGTTCTGACGTTGGCTCTTTGTCGAGGGCGGCCTTGATTAACCCCAATCCTGCGATCGTAGATCGGTGCATGGCAGCTCGAGGGTCTCCAGCTGGCGGCTGGTTGTTGAAGAGGTACACGATGGCTGTAACTACCTCGGTGAATTACGCTCTAAGTTGCATGCCTGGATGAGCGGAAGTGGTTAAAATAGTACGGTGGGGCCAGGGGCCACTCACAGGTAGACCTTTCGGCCGTCCTAACCACTTCCAGAACATCAGGACAAGAACGAGCGGCGTAATCGGCAGGCGAAGGGATCAACTACATACACAAGTGAGTATGTATGCAAGCCACCATACAACAGTTTTCAGAGCCATTCCATCTAAAAGAAATAGAAATATTGCAACGCCATACGGCAAGATCCAAATATCCTAGATAGAGATAATAGTTTAGGATAGCTCCTCATACATCAAACATCAGAGTATCAGGCGGAAGCGGAAAACATGATCCAAGTATGGAAAAGAAGCAAATTGGCATAAGATGCCACATAAATAAACACATCCCGCCCATAGATCTCGCGGATCCCCATCCCCGGAATCTCTACACCGAGTGATCGTTGCCAACATCATCTGTCTCCTCCACCCAGTATCCCTCTTGCGAATACACCTGTTCATCTGAATCAAACAATTTATCATGTGAGACCCTAGGGGTACTCAGCAAGTCTTTATGCCTCTAAAGGGGACATATACCTGGGGTGACGCAATTGCAGCAAAAGGTAATAACTACAAATCTATAGATACTCGCTAACCATCCGCCTAACCAATGATAGAAGGATATCCGTTAAATAGTAACAATAGTTATAACAGTATAATTAACAGATCCATCCTCCTCCTCTCTTACCAACGAGAAAGCGGACGAACAACCCATCCGTTGGCAGTTTTATTAACCATTCCATGAGTGTTGCACTATTTACTAGTCAGGTACTTAGTCAAATTAAAAGCGGTACTTTAGTTATACTTGTCTATGATCGAGAAACTGTGCTCCAAGTCGTCCATAACCGCGGACACGGCTTTCAGAAAGATTTACCCTGCACGGGTGCACAAATAGCAACACACACTCGATCAACCTCGGAAAAACCAACTCAAAACCCAATGAGGCATTCACGACAAAGCGATCACAGGATTCAGAAATATTTCAGGGGGCCACCCCATTAAGCTACCCGCAACGAAGTTGGCCGGCTCCGAGACGGACCCAAGGTTTGCGTCAATGGCTGTAAACGACTAGGAACCCGAAAATGTGATTGGGCTTGTCGATACCGCGAAAACATTCCGCATCCAAAACAGTACAGGTGCTCCACGCACAATCTTAAATAAAACAGTAAATCATGGGATTAGTACAGGATACTAACAAAGCCCCAAACTACTTTGTGGCCCCAAGAAATAGAAATGAATCAAGCTCTGGCTCAGGGGGGTCCATAAGGCCTCCCGGATGTGGATAGTGCGAATAGTCAAGGAACATGAATCAAGTACTCGGGGTCCTATGGGACACAAGTGAGCATGAAAAAACAAATAGCAGATATTGCCCACCGGTGCCGCTTTCATTAGTTATCCCATTACTACTCAGGTTAAGTTGTTTAGGTACCTCGTTATCCACCAGACACTCACATACCCTACACATGCTGTTCTACGACTCACATGGCTCAAACAACTCTTGTAGTAATGTCTCATGGGATGGAGGAACAAGCTTTGGTGGGGTTTAAACGTAAAGGCTATGCAGTACTTGGGATTCAATTTAATGCAAACGCGACTCATTGATGCAAGAATAAGATAGAGGCAATAGGTACTATATGTATCCAAGCATGTGGTAGTGCTTGCCTGGCAGCTCAGTTGAAGCGAGAGAAGCATCTGGGTAGTACTCCAAGGATTCCTGGTATTTTCCCTGCTCGGCGTCTATTTGACGAAGAACCAAACAAACAAGGGACAACATAAATAAAGTGCACAAGCATATGAATTAAAATGCGACAAGCAAACAAGCATGCCATGATGAATGATGCACAATTTACATGGCAATAATGTAGCATGGCATGGGTGAGGTGTGGGGTACAAGAATAAAGCATTTTATTAAGTTTTAGCCATGTTTTGCTCTCATAACACTTGCTGTATACTTTATATTTATATGATGCATGCTGCAATTCAGAACATGGAATGCATAGTTAGAACGGGCTCGTCGCGCTGATCGATTTAGACATATTATTTAACGAATTTGGAGTTGTAGAACTAAAGTTATTAATTATTTAAGAAAAGGCATTTTTATTGCATTTAAACAATTTCGAAAATTTAATTTGCCCAAAAGATATTTTGAATGGCATATTTTCAATCCTCACATTTTCCTGATTCCAAAACATATATCATTTGTATTATTTGGAATTACAAAACAAAAGTTATTAAAAACAGATTTAAATTCATATATAAACATTTTCTAGAAATTGTTTTATTAAACAGATAAACTGCAGAACTTTTTATACCCAGCCGTAGCTAGCCATAGCCACAGACAGGTGGGGCCGATGCTGACTGGGCGGAATCGGCGCGCGGCGGACCTCTCTCACCGCGAGCTCATCTAGCCCATGAGACAGACAGGTGGGACCAGAGGCTTCGCAGGCCCACGCGACAGCGGGCGACCAGGGGGTGCCACGCGGCATAGCGGGGACTGCGGGTCGAGGGGCGGAGACTCTGGGCGCTTTTTCGTAAAAGTTCAACCGCGGCTGACAGGTGGGGCTCGATGGATTGCGGGTTGAGGAAAAAGGTTTGGGGGGTATTTGCAAAGTGCGCACAGGCACTGTTGTTCTTCCTCTGACGAAACTGTCGACAGACGGAGACAGCGCGCGGCGCGGCGAGGTGGGGGCTCGAACTCACGCTGATCTCTCGCGCGCAGGCGACAGTGGCCACTGCGGTAGGGTGGGGTTGCTAGTAGGGAGCGGCTAGACGGCTAGACATGCTTCTGCGGGGCGCGGCGACGAGCAGAAGCCAACGGCCGCCGTTGCACCAAGAGCGCTCGGCACAAAGTCCAGCGAGCACAAGCAGCGTCGGTGAGAGAGGGGGTGTCATGGGGGAAGGGCAGCTCACCACGAAGTCGTCGGAGGGCTTGGATCGGGCCAGGGAGCAGAAGGGCGACGGCGACGCAGACGCACCGCCGGAGCTAGGGTTTCGGCATCGGCGGCGTGCAGCAGGCTGCAGGGGCTGTTTCCTCCTCGTTGTGGTGTGCAGGGGTGGTCCAGGGGTCGCCTCGGTCTTCCTCGATGCCAACTCTCCACGCCCGCCGCCTGATCTAGAGGGTGGTGGTCGACACGGACATGGTGGCCGGAGTTGGAAGAGGTGGTGGCAGGGAAGGGAGGAAAGCAGAGGGCGAGGCCCTAGGGATCTGGGGACGCAAACAGGTGAGAGAGAGGGAATAGATAGGGACGGGAGAGGAGAGGGGGTGCCGTGGGAGGCGTGGTGGAGGAAAAGGTGGCTCGGCCACCTTTTTCTCCTCTACCCCCATGTGCTCGACCGGCTCGGCCAGGGCATGGGAGGGGTGGTCAGGGACGGCCAGGTGGGGCCAAGGCGAGGTCAAGGAGGCCAGGCTCGGTGTGGGGCCTTGTGGCAGAGAGAGAATAGAGAGAGAGGCTCGGGTAGATGTAGCTAGGGTTGGGCTCGGCTAGGGTTAGGAGGAGGGGAAGGAGGGGGTAGCTTGGCAGGTTAGGGTGTTGGTGAGGTTAGCAAGGTTAGGGTAGGGGTGATGGCTCGGCAAGGTGAGGGTGAGGTGGTAGGGTTGGGGTTAGGGTTTAGCTTTTTCTCATGATCAAAAGCATGAGGGTGACATGGGGTGGCATGGGTGTGTGAAGAAGGTTAAGGAGAGGTAGGGGTAGGGTGGTAGAGATTTAGAGTTTTACATGATCAAAGCTAGATCAAGCAAGAAAAGGTGGTGAGATGGAGAGGTCGGGTAGGGTTAGGGTTTGATCTCATATGATCATGCATGGGAGCATACACATGTGAGGGTGAGGCTTGTGATGCACATGGCCAGGAAAACTAGACCAAGATGAGGAGGTTTGAATAAGAGAAAAAGTGGAGCTCACAAAAGAAAAGGGTCCACTCGAAAACAAAGAAAAACCAAGGAGAAAAAGATGGTGATGATTGTTGCATGGCCCATGCATGAGCATTAAATGCCATGTTTTAATCTTGTGAAAACAAAGTAAATAATCATGGCATTTATACATATGCATTCCAAAATATGGAGTGAGGCCAAGCTAAAAGAATTTAAAAGAAGGTTCCATGTGGAGTAGATGGAGATGATCATATTTGAATATAATTGGGACTTGCTAGTGTGTCTATTCCACTAGATGTTTAATAGTCTAAAAAATATCCCAACATGAGCATACATTCATAATAATCCATATGGAAACTAGAAAAAGGGGTTCCACTCACAAAGCACGCAAAGGTGGCTCCACATATTAATAATGTGGAACAACATGATGCTAGTGTGAGGGCATGTGGAAAGTACAAGTGGATCCATCCCAACCCACATGAGCTAGTTTTAAAAGCCAAAGGATAAGTAGAGCTCATGGATAATTAGAATGGTGGTTTTATAAGGTGGTGACAAAGAAAGGTGAGGGAGTTGAATAAAAGATATGCCCTAACTCAACTTGGGCATCAAGCATTTATCAAGAACCAAATACAATTTATTAAGAACCAAATACAATTAATAATGCATATGGGATAAGAACCAAATGAAAAAGGGTTTTATATGATGCTCAAATGCAAGGTGGCATGATGACATGAGCATGATATAATTATGGTGCAGCAATTATATGTAGGAAGTAGCATATATATAGACTAGGCTAGTAGCATTGCAATTGTTAGACAATTGGGATGCTACAACTCTCCCCCACTAAACAAGAATCTAGCCCCCGAGATTCCTAGGAAAAAGAAAACAACACAAGGAGAGGCGGGTGTTCGGAACAAAGGTGACCCTCACGTTCCCAAGTTGATGAACCGCTGAATGGTGCGACCATTACACCTTGCAAAACTTGCTAGACTTGTTGCGAGTCTTGCGTTTTGCTTGAGAAACAACGGGTTAGAAGAGTTGAAGGATTGTCATGAGACAAAAAGGATAGGATGAACATAGCTTCGGTTTTTCGAGAAACAATATAAAAGACTAGAACCACTTGTGAAAGGATAGAAAGGACGGTGTATGAGGGAGAAAGAAATGACACACCATTAAGATTAAAGATTTACCGATACGAGAGAGGATGAATCTTTGTCTCGCCGGGAGAAAAGAGCTAGATTGAGAGATTTTGAACCATTATGGCAATAACATTGTAACTTCTCTCGGATTTAAGAAATGAGGATTGAGGAAAATATTATTGCCTTCATACAATAAGGTTCCTTGCTAACAATGAAAATATTTGAGTTAGACATTGTCGGATTAGATTCTTGTTGCGCCGGTAAGAACCAAAGGATCACGCAATTGAGGTGCGCGAATATATCTTCAAGACAAGGAGGTGATGCTAGATTATGGTGGGATCCCAAGAAGAAAAGAATATAGAGGATCTGGAGTTTATTGTAGAGATACTTATTGCTTTCTTTAACCTTGAGGCTAATGCAATAGATTTGCGGCTGATGGCATCAACCATAATTGTCTTTACCACAGAAAAAGAATTGATGAAACAAAGAGATAGATATTTTCCTCCATCTTGTTTGGGAATGTCGAGCACCGGTATAAAAAAGAAGACAGAGAAGATTTTGCATTGGTTTCCACCTGATAATTGAAGATTTGCTCCATGTAGAAAAGACGAGATCACCAACAAGAGATTATTTCTTATGTTCTCCGAGAGAGCACTCTGAAAAACAAGGACGGAAGTAGAAGTATTGAGGGATAAAGGCCACTTCCAACTTCCGTGGAATGAGTGGAATCACATTAATTCACCTATTCATTGTACAAAAGCGAATGATAAGAGTAGTGGTATGGTAGCTACTCCATCCCACACTCAAAGCATTACTCCGCACATGAATAGGAAAACTAAGCAACCCAACTACCAAACAAACTGAAGATCTTGACAAGGATAACTCATGGAACTCCGTTAGAAAACAAGGATAGATGCAAACGATTCGCCGGATTCAAGATAGATAAAGATGATGATGTTGTCGTCATATCAGAAGTAACAAGCCACCAGAAAGATATGAAGGAAGATCACGGAGACAACTGCAAGATTCCACAGATAAAGAAAAAGATAGCACCAACTTGAACAGAAGGATTACAAAAGATCTGAAAAGTCTCCATGGCCTCCGGTGGATTGAGCATAGACGATAGAACAAGAGGTTTTAAAGGTTGCTACTGAGCGGAAGATCAAAAGAATTACTGATTCTTCTGAAGAATAACCAAGAGAGATTTAGCTGTCTTGAGGGAAACTTTGGCGGAAAGACGATGACAACTTGCCAACAAGGAACAACTCCGGATTTGATTGAAGGTGGAGGATGGAATTAACAATGGGCTTACTGATTCCAGGATTGAAGCAATTTATTTAGCAGAAAGACATGGTCGAGATAGGTGACTTTAAGAAGTCAGAATTCACACTTTGAGAACTTTGCACACAAGTAGTGTTCTTGCAGCTTGAGAGAAAGAGACACAGATGATCTTCCATGTTCTTCCATTGATATAAAATAGGCAAGCATATTATCAACATATACCACCATGGATTAACAAGATATTCCCAGAATACCAAGTTCAAGAGGCGAGAGAAATGAACAAATGCTCGAAACGCTTCCTGAGCTCAACGCTCTTTGAAAGATCAATATTAAGAGCACGGGTTCGTGTTGACGAAGATGCACTGGCAGAATAGATTATCTGGTCCTTCGGAAGAAAAAGAGATGTCGCCTGGTTCACATTGTTGATTGGATCACCGGTTACAAAGATAAAGAGATATTGGATAAAGGAACAATGATAGCTCATACCTTAAGAAAAACTATCAGAGGCGAAAAGATGCAATTCCCTCGTATCAACGAGAATTTTGCAGATATGGAGTTCCAAAAGATGTGAAGCATGATAAGCAGATGATAGACCACCATAGGGCTTTTAAGAAAAACTCCAGATTGGCAAAGATACTTGATTACGATATAGATATGATCACGGTATAACTCAAAACCACAGGAGATAACCGCCATCATTTGGAGGATAGTGTTGATAGCATTTTCCATACTCCACTCATGATAAGTGTCATATCGCTTTGCCGAGAACCAAAATACGATCACAAGCATCGGGTTGACACATGTTTTGTATTTAGCCCAGAAGAATTGATGATGAAGTAAAACTCCAGGATTAAGCGTTCGTGACAAAGAATGAGTTAGCATGAACATGCCAAAAAAGGAAGATAGATAATGTTTCACACACGACTGAAGAGGAGTGTGGAAACACAGATGTATCAAAGAAAAATTTTCCGCATTTTTTGGCATTAACATACCAATAAATGCACAAAACCACTTATGAGATAGAAATTAGCAACTCCACATTCTGTGAAAGCATGCTGGAAGGAAGAACACCCTTAACAAGATTGCGCCGGTTAACAAAGAGTCGGATAGATCGCGTCGGTTTACAAAAGCCCATCGGTATGGAATGCACCAACAGTTGATAACCAAAGGCAGATAGCGATAACAAGTTGGATGCAACAGATAGACAAGGAATTACACACATACACACAACCTATGGTACTACGGAACCCAGAACACGTGAATCCTAGTTTGAATTTTAGAAGAGGATTGAAAACGTTACACTTCCTTACCAGAAAAGGGTGGGTGGGTGCGTAAGAAGAAAAATAGAAGCAGTCCTACTCTCACATTTTGTTTTTCCCTAGTATACATAGCTACCAAAATATTTGCTAGACTGACAACGACCATTTGGCTAAGACCCTGAAGGGCAGGATGGCTCTGATACCAATTGTAACTACCTCGGTGAATTACGCTCTAAGTTGCATGCCTGGATGAGCAAAAGTGGTTAAAATAGTACGGTCGGGCTAGGGGCCACTCACAGGTAGACCTTTCGGCCGTCCTAACCAGTTCCAGAACATCGGGACAAGAACGAGCGGCGTAATCGGCAGGCGAAGGGATCAACTACATACACAAGTGAGTATGTATGCAAGCCACCATACAACAGTTTTCAGAGCCATTCCATCTAAAAGAAATAGAAATATTGCAACGCCATACGGCAAGATCCAAATATCCTAGATAGAGATAATAGTTTAGGATAGCTCCTCATACATCAAACATCAGAGTATCAGGCGGAAGCGGAAAACATGATCCGAGTATGGATAAGAAGCAAATCGGCATAAGATGCCACATAAATAAACACATCCCGCCCACAGATCTCGCGGATCCCCATTCCCGGAATCTCTACACCGAGTGATCGTTGCCAACATCATCTGTCTCCTCCACCCAGTATCCCTCTTGCGAATACACATATTCATCTGAATCAAACAATTTATCGTGTGAGACCCTAGAGGTACTCAGCAAGTCTTTATGCCTCTAAAGGGGACATATACCTGGGGTGACGCAATTGCAGCAAAAGGTAATAACTACAAATCTATAGATACTCGCTAACCATCCGCCTAACCAATGATAGACGGATGTCCGTTAAATAGTAACAACAGTTATAACAGTATAATTAACAGATCCATCCTCCTACTCGCTTACCAACGAGAAAGCAGACGAACAACCCATCCGTTGGCAGTTTTATTAACCATTCCATGAGTGTTGCACTATTTACTAGTCAGGTACTTAGTCAAATTAAAAGCGGTACTTTAGTTATACTTGTCTATGATCGAGAAACTGTGCTCCAAGTCGTCCATAACCGCGGACACGGCTTTCAGAAAGATTTACCCTTTAGGGGTGCACAAATAGCAACACACACTCGATCAACCTCGGAAAAACCAACTCAAAACCCAACGAGGCATTCACGACAAAGCGATCACAGGATTCAGAAATATTTCAGGGGGCCACCCCATTAAGCTACCCGCAACAAAGTTGGCCGGCTCCGAGACGGACCCAAGGTTTGCGTCAATGGCTGTAAACGACTGGGAACCCGAAAATGTGACTGGGCTTGTCGATACCGCAAAAACATTCCGCATCCAAAACAGTACAGGTGCTCCACGCACAATCTTAAATAAAACAGTAAAGCATGGCATAAGTACATGATAGTAACAAAGCCCCAAACTACTTTGTGGCCCCAAGAAATAAAAATGAATCAAGCTCTGGCTCAGGGGGGTCCATAAGGCCTCCCGGATGTGGATAGTGTGAATAGTCAAGGAACAGGAATCAAGTACTCGGGGTCCTACGGGACACAAGTGAGCATGAAAAACCAAATAGCAGATATTGCCCACCGGTGCCGCTTTCATTAGTTATCCCATTACTACTCAGGTTAAGTTGTTTAGGTACCTCGTTATCCACCAGACACTCACATACCCTACACATGCTTTTCTACGACTCGCATGGCTCAAACAACTCTTGTAGTAATGGCTCATGGGATGGAGGAACAAGCTTCGGTGGGGTTTAAAAGTAAAGGCTATGCAGTACTTGGGATTCAATTTAATGCAAACGCGACTCAATGATGCAAGAATAAGATAGAGGCAATAGGTACTATATGTATGCAAGCATGTGGTAGTGCTTGCCTGGCAGCTCAGTTGAAGCGAGAGAAGGATCTGGGTAGTACTCCAAGGATTCCTGGTATTTTCCCTGCTCGGCGTCTATTTGACGAAGAACCAAACAAACAAGGGACAACATAAATAAAGTGCACAAGCATATGAATTAAAATGCGACAAGCAAACAAGCATGCCATGATGAATGATGCACAATTTACATGGCAATAATGTAGCATGGCATGGGTGAGGTGTGGGGTACAAGAATAAAGCATTTTATTAAGTTTTAGCCATGTTTTGCTCTCATAACACTTGCTGTATACTTTATATTTATATGATGCATGCTGCAATTCAGAACATGGAATGCATAGTTAGAACGGGATCGTCGCGCTGATCGATTTAGACATATTATTTAACGAATTTGGAGTTGTAGAACTAAAGTTATTAATTATTTAAGAAAAGGCATTTTTATTGCATTTAAACAATTTCGAAAATTTAATTTGCCCAAAAGATATTTTGAATGGCATATTTGCAATCCTCACATTTTCCTGATTCCAAAACATATATCATTTGTATTATTTGGAATTACAAAACAAAAGTTATTAAAAACAGATTTAAATTCATATATAAACATTTTCCAGAAATTGTTTTATTAAACAGATAAACTGCAGAACTTTTTATACCCAGCCGCAGCTAGCCATAGCCACAGACAGGTGGGGCCGATGCTGACTGGGCGGAATCGGCACGCGGCGGACCTCTCTCACCGCGAGCTCATCTAGCCCATGAGACAGACAGGTGGGACCGGAGGCTTCGCAGGCCCACGCGACAGCGGGCGACCAGGGGGTGCCACGCGGCACAGCGGGGACTATGGGTTGAGGGGCGGAGACTCTGGGCACTTTTTCGTAAAAGTTCAACCGCGGCTGACAGGTGGGGCTCGATGGATTGCGGGTTGAGGAAAAAGGTTTGGGGGGTATTTGCAAAGTGTGCACAGGCACTGTTGTTCTTCCTCTGACGAAACTGTCGACAGACGGAGACAGCGCGCGGCGTGGCGAGGCGGGGGCTCGAACTCGCGCTGATCTCTCGCGCGCAGGCGACAGTGACCACTGCGGTAGGGTGGGGTTGCTGGTAGGGAGCGGCTAGACGGCTAGACATGCTTCTGCGGGGCGCGGCGACGAGAAAAAGCCAGCGGCCGCTGTTGCACCGAGAGCGCTCGGCACAAAGTCTAGCGAGCACAGGCGGCGTCAGCGAGAGAGGGGATGTCATGGGAGAAGGGCAGCTGACCGCGAAGTCGTTGGAGGGCTTGGATCGGGCCAGGGAGCAGCAGGGCGACGGTGATGTAGTGTAACTACCTCGGTGAATTACGCTCCTAGTTACAAGCCTGGATGAACGGAAATGGTTGAAATAGTACGGTGGGGCCCAAATGCCACTCACAGGTAGACCTTTCGGCCGTCCCAACCATTTCCAAACATCGGGACAAGAACGGGCGGCGTAATCGGCATGCGAAGGGATCAACTACATACACAAATGAGTATGTATGCAAGCCACCATACAATAGTACATCAGAGCCATTCCATCTAAAAAGAAAGGAAATATAGCAACGCCATACGGCAAGATCCAAATATCCTAGATAGATATAATAGTTTAGGATATCTCCTCATACATCAAACATCAGAGTATCAAGCGGAAGCGGAAGACAAAATCCGAGTACGGATAAGAAGCAAATCGGCATAAGATGCCCCATAAATAAGCACATCCCGCCCACAGATCTCACGGATCCCCGTTCCCGGAATCTCTACACCGAATGATCGTTGCCCACATCGTCCGTCTCTTCCACCCAGTATCCATCTTGCGAATGTACCTGTTCATCTGAACCAATAATTTATCAGGTGAGACCCTAGGGGTACTCAGCAAGTCTTTATGCCTCTAAAGGGGACACAACCTGGGGTGACGCAATTGCAGCAAAAGATAAACCCTAGCAATTCTATAGATACTCGCTAACCATCCGCCTAACCAAAGATAGACGGATGTCCGTGAATTAATAACAACAGTTATAATGGTAATCTTAACAGATCCATCCTCCTCCTCGCTTACCGACGAGGAAGCGGACGAACAACCCCCCATCCATTGGCAGTTTTATTATCCATTCCGTGAGTATTGCACTATTTACTAGTCAGGTACCTAGTCTAGTCCAATTAGAAGCGGTACTTTAGTTATGCTTGTCTATGATCGAGAAACTGTGCTCCAAGTCGTCCATAACCGCGGACACAGCTTTCAGAAAGTTTTACCCTGCAGGGGTGCACAAATAGCAACACACACTCGATATGCCTCGGAAAAACCAAATCAAAACCCAACGAGGCAGTCAGGACAAAGCAATCACAGGATTCAGAAATATTTCAGGGGGCCACCCCATTAAGCTACCCGCGACGAAGTTAGCTGACTCCGAGACGGCCTCAAGGTTTGCGTCAGTGGCTGTGAACGACTGGGAACCCGAAAATGTGACTGGGCTTGTCGACACCGTGAAAACACTCCGCTTTCCTAAACAGTACAGTGTGCAGTACCTCGCACAATTTAAATAAAGCAGTAAAGCATGGCATAAGTACAGGATAGTAAATAAAACCTCAAACTAGTTTGTGGCCCCAAGAAATAAGAATGAATCAAGCTCTGGCTCAGGGGGGGTTCATAAGCCTCCCGGATGTGGATAGCGCGAATATTCAAGGAACAGGAATCAAGTACTCGGGGTCCTACGGGACACAAGTGAGCCTGAAAAACCAAATAGCGAATATGGCTCACCGATGCCACTTTCATTAGTTATCCCATTACTACTCAGGTTAAGTTGTTTAGGTACCTCGTTATCCATCAGACACTCACATACCCTACACATGCTGTTCTACGACTCGCATGGCTCAAACAACTCCTGTAGTAATGGCTCATGGGATGGAGGAACAAGCTTCTATGGGGTTTAAAAATAAAGGTTATGCAATACTTGGGATTCAATTTAATGCAATCGCGACTCAATGATGCAAGAATAAGATAGAGGAAATAGGTACTATATGTATGCAAGCATGTGGTAGTGCTTGCCTGGCAGCTCAGTTGAAGCAATGGATGGATCTGGGTAGTGCTCCTGGTTCTCTTGATATATCCCCTGCTCAGCGTCTATCCGGAGAAGAACCAAACAAACAAGGGCCAACATAAATAAAGTGCACAAGCATAGGAATAAATGCATCAAGCAAACAATTATGCCATGATGAATGATGCACAATTTGCATGGCAATAAAGTAGCTTGGCATGGTGAGGTGTGGAATACAAGAATAAATCATTTTATTGAGTATTGGCCCCATTTTATCCTCATATTAGTTGCTGTACACTTTATATTTATATGATTCATGCTTCAAAACAAAACATGGAATGCATAAACAGAAAGGTCTCGTCGAGCTAATCATTTTAGACATATTATTTGTCAAATTTGGAGTTATAAATCAAAAGTTATTAATTAATTAAAGTGGAAGGGCAGTTTAATGTAATTTTTATTAATTTGGAAAATAAAGTGTCCAAAATATATTTTGAATGGCATATTTGAATTCCTCACATTTTTCTGATTTGAAAACATATGTTATATGTATTATTTGGGTTTATATTTCAAAAGTTATTTAAAAACAGAATTAAATTTGAATTTGAATTAATTTTGAAAAGATTTGAATTAAACAGAAATAGACAGAAGCTTTTCTCACCCAGCCCGAACCTAGCCAGAGTCACTGTCGGGTGGGCCAGGCGCTGACTGGGCAGAACTGCGCGCGAAAAGCTTTTTACACCGCTGCGCTTCCTAGCCACGGAGACAGACAGGTGGGCTCCGCGGCTCTGCGGTCCCACACGCCAAAGGGCGGTGGAGAGGCTGCCACGCGGCTCAGGGGGGGACTGCGGGTTGATGCGACCAAAGCAGGGGAGCCTTTTTGCAAAAACGCCATGAGGCTGACAAGTGGGCCTAGCGGAGCGCGGGTTGTTGCCACTAAAAGTGCAGGGGGGTATCAGCAAAACAGCGCCCGCGGTACTGTTTCTCTTCCTCTGCGTCGCGGACGGATCGGTGCGCGCCAGCGCGGGGTGGGGATTCGATCTGGGGACGTGCTGGTGCGCGCTGGGAGTGCGAGCCAGTGCGGCTAGGTGAGGTAGCTGCTAGGGAGGGCGGACGGGGCCTAGCTAAGTCGCTGCGCGGCGTAGAAACGCAGGAACGACGTCGGCCGCCGCGCACCGAGGCTGTTCGACGATATGGCTGGCGAGCACAGGCGACGACAGCGAGGCGAAACATGTCCAGGGGGCTTAGGGGCTCACTGTGGAGGCGTTGGTGTAGATGGATCGGCTTGGGGAGCGGTTGATCGGTGTCGACGCAGACGGACCGGAGCTAGGGTTTGGGCGTCGGGCTCGCGCTGGTACCGGCGCTCTGGGGCTCCTCCTGCTCGCTGCCGTGTACAGGGTGACATAGGGGAGCCTCCTCGATCTTCCAAGCCACTTCACGGACGCGCGGCTCGACTAGATCAACGGAACGGAGTAGAGGCCGACGGTGGGCGGCTATGGGGTAGCTGGTGGCGGTGGAGAAGAAGGGAGGAGAGGGGCCGGCTTGAGGCGGATCTGGCGAAGCAGAGGCGAGGCAGAGAGGTGGGAGAGGATAGGAACGGAGAGAGGGAGTGGTTAGATGGCGTGGTGGAGGGGAAAGGTGGCTCGGGCACCTTTTTCCTCCTCTCCTACTCACGTGCTCGGGCAGGGGCAGGAGCAGGGCGAGGTAGGGGACGTCCAGGTGGGGTAGGGTGCGGCCAGAGAGGTGGTAGGCTCGGTGGAGGGGCCCCCATGCAGAGAGAGAGCTGAGAGAGAGGGGGTGGCTCGGCTAGGTGCTAGGGTCGGGTTAGGGTTAGGTTTGGCTCGGGTGTAGCTAGGGTTTGGGGTGGGGTAGCAGCTAGGTGGGGCCAGGGAGAGAGGGGGCCAGGTGGGGCCAGCTGGGAGAGGCCGAGAGAGAGAGAGAGGGGGAGGATCTAGGATAGATGATTAGAGAGGGGTATGGTGATGATCTTAGACATGATCCACATGACCATGCAAAGAAGGGGCATGTAGATGATTAGGGTGGGATTTAGATAGAGGATAGGGTGATGACTTAGGCTTTTTAGGAGCTTGCATGCTTCAAGCTTAGATCAAGCAAGAACATGTGGAAAAAGGGAGAGAGATGGATAGGGTGATTCCTTGTGACTAGATCAAGCATGGTTAAGACAAGCTCAAGCACCCACAAGATCTAGACAAGGAAAAGAGAGGGATGTGATGATAGGGTTTAAGCTAGATCAACTTAGATCAAGCCAAAAGAAAGGATAGAGATAGAGAGAGAGATGATGATCCACTCAAGATTCAAATAAAAACCAAATACTAGAAAAGGTGGCACTTGCATGGCCCATGCAAAATATTTAATACCATGTTGATTCTTGGGAAAACAATAATATTCATCATGGCATTGTTCATTTGCATTTCCAGAGGTGGAATAAAGCCAAGCAAAAGAAATGAAAGGATGCCCCATGTGGAGTAGTTGGAGATGGCCATGTTTGAAATAAAATGGGACATGCTAGTGTGTATGTTCCACTAGATGATTACTAGTCCCAAAAATATTCCCACATGAGCATAAATCCATAATAATCCATATGGAAGCTAGGAAAAAGGGTTCCACTCACAAGGCATGCAAAGGTGGCCAAGTGGCTCTCATATATCAATAATGTGAAAACAACATGATGCTAAGATGAGAGCATGTGGAAAAGAATTGGATCCATCCCAACCCACATGAGCTAGAGATAAACTCAGATAAAGTGCAAAGCTCATATCTAGTTGGATGGTGGAATTATAAGGTGGTGAAAGAAAAGGTGGTGGAGTTGAATAAAAGATATGCCCCCAACTCAACTTGGGCATTTAAACAATATATCAAGAACCAAATACAATATCAAGAGGCAAATACAATTTACAATGCATATGAGAGAAGAACCAAAGCAAAAAGGGTTTTATATGATGCTCAAATGCAAGGTGGCATGATGACATGAGCATGATGTAATGATGATGCAACAATTATATATATGAAGTAGCATATATCTAGACTAGGCTAGTAGCATTGCAATTGTTAGACAATTGGGATGCTACAACTCTCCCCCACTAAACAAGAATCTCGCCCCGAGATTCCTAGGAAAAAGAGAACAACACAAGAAGAGGCGGGTGTTCGGAACGAAGGTGATCCTTGCGTTCCCAAGATGATGAAGAACTGAATGGTGCGACCACTACACCTTGCAAAACTTGCTAGACTTGTTGCGAGTCTTGCGTTTTGCTTCAAGAACAACGAATAGAAGAGTTGAAGGATTGTCGTGAGACAAGAAGGATAGGATGGACATAGCTCCGGTTTTCTCAAGAAACATGATCAAAGAATATATCCACTTGAGAAAGAAAAAGACAGGATGATGTATCATGAATAAAGAAAGACACACCATTAAGATTAAATATTTACTGATACGAGAGAGGTTGAATCTTTATCTCGCCGGAAGGAAAAGAGCTAGATTAGAGAGGTTTTGAACCACTATGACAATAGCATCGTATCTTCTCTCGGATTTGAGAAATGAAGTTCGGAAACAATATTGCCTTCAAACAATAAAGTCCCTTGACATCAACCGAAAGATTTAGTTAGACATCATCGGATTAGATTCTTGTTGCGCCGGTAAGACCCAACGGATCACGCAATTGTGGTGCGCGGATATAACTTCCAGAGACGGATGTGAAGCTAGATCATGGTGGAATCCTGAGAAGCAAAGAATATGAAGGATCTGGAGTTTATTGTAGAGATACTTATTGCTTTCTTTAGCCTTGAGGCTAACGCAATATATTTGCAGCTGATGGCATCAAACATACTTGGCTTTACCACAGAAA
The DNA here is from genome assembly GCA_916181665.1 of Avena sativa. Lineage (NCBI taxonomy): Eukaryota > Viridiplantae > Streptophyta > Magnoliopsida > Poales > Poaceae > Avena > Avena sativa. Next base: position 237,206,293 of record OV702286.1, read on the forward strand.
AAGAATTGATGAAACAAAGAGAGAGATAGCTTCCTTTCATCTTGTTTGGGGATGTCAAGCACCGGTAGAAAGACGAGGACAGAAAAGAGTTTGCATATGTCTCCACCAGATAATTGAGGATTGTGCTCCGTGTAGAAAGGGTGAGATCACCAACAAGAGATTATGGATTACTTTCTTCGAGAGAGCCCTCCGGAAAAACAAGGACGGAAGTAAAAGTATCGAGGGATAAAGGCCACTTCTAACTTCCGTGGAATGAGTGAAATCACATTAATTCACCAATTCAATGTACAAGAGCGAATGATAAGAGTAGTGGTATGGTAGCTACTCCATCCCGCACTCAAAGCATTACTCCGCACATGAATAAGAAAACCATGCAACCCAACTACCGAAACAGACTGAAGGTATTGACAATAACTCATGGAACTCCGTTAGAAAGCAAAGATAGATACACCCGATTCACCGGATTCAAGATAGATAAGGGTGATGGTGTTGTCGTCATGTCGGAAGTACCAAGCCACCGGAAAGATATGAAGGAAGATTACGGAGACAACTGCAAGATTCAACAGCTACAGAAAGATAGCACCAACTTGAACAGAAGGATTACGAAAGATCTGAAAAGTCTTCATGGCCTCTGGTGGATTGAGCATAGACGATAGAGCGAGAGGGTTTCAAGAGATCACTTGACGAGACTGAGGTGAAAGAACTCCATGTTCTTCTTGAAATGATTGAGAGAGATTTAGCAGTCTTGAGGAAAACTTCGGCGGAACAACGATGATAACTTGCCAACAAGGAACAACTCCGGATTGGTTGAAGATGGAGGATAGAATTAACAATGGACTTGCTAATTCCAGAATTGAAGCAATGTATTTAGCAGAAGGACGTGGTCGAGATAGGTGACTTCAAGAAGTCAGAGCTCTCACTTTGAGACTTTGCACACAGGCAGTGTTCTCGAAGCTTGAGAGAAGGAGACATAGATGATCTTCCATGTCCTTCCATTGATACCGAAAAGGCAAGCATATTATCAACATATACCACCAAGGATTAACAAGATATTTCCAGAATATCAAGTTCAAAAGGCGAGAGAAACGAACAAATGCTCGAACACTTCCTGAGCTCAACGCTCTTAGAAAGATCAATATTAAGAGCACGGGTTCGTGTTGAAGAAGATGCACTGGAAGAATAGATTATCTGGTCCTTCAGAAGAAAAAGAGATGTCACCTGGTTCACATTGTCGATTGGGTCACCGGTTACAAAGATAAAGAGATCTTGGATAAGAACCGATGATAGCTCATACCTTAAGCAAAGCTATCAGAGACGAAAAGATGCAATTCCCTCGTATCTAGGAGAATTGTGCAGATATGGGGTTCAGAAAGATGTGCAGCATGATGAAAAGATGATAGACCGCCGTAGTGCTTTGAGAAACTCCGGTTTGCCAAAGATGCTTGAATATGCATCGATATGATCACGGTGTACTCAAAATCACAGGAGATAACCTTATCCTCCAGATGGTGACGGTTGATAGCATTTTTCCATATTCCAATCGACACTTATCATGAGTGGAATATAGCTATGCCGAGAGCCAAATTACAATCATCAGCATCGGATCGACACATGTTATGTAATTAGCCCAAGAGAAAAGGAGATGAAAAGGAACTCCAGGATTAAGCGCCGGTGACAAAAGAACGATTTAGCATGGACATGCTGATAAAAGGGAGATAGATAATGTTTCACACATGACTGGAAAGGAGTGTGGAAACACAGATGTATCAAAGAAAAATTTTCCGCATTTTTCGGCATTAAAATACCAATAGATGCGCAAAATCACTTATCAGATAGAGATTAGCAACTGATTCTTACACAGAAGGTGGAGTTGCTAGAAGGAAGGACACCCTTAAGAAGATGGCACCGGTTAACAAGGAGTCAGATAGATCGCGCCGGTTTTCAAAAGCCTGTCAGTATGGAATGTACCGACAGTTGATAACCAAAGGCAGATTGTGATAACAAAAAGGATGCAACAGATAGACAAGGAATTACATACACACACACACACTTTCTATGGTACTACGGAAACCCAGAACATGTGAATCCTAGTTTGAATTTTAAGAAGAGGATTGAAAACGTTACACTTCCTTACCAGAAAAGGGTGGGTAGTTGGGTAAGAAGAAAAGTGGAAGCAGTCCTACTCTCGCGTTTTGTTTTTCCCTAGTATACATAGCTACCAAAAATATTTGCTAGACTGACAACGACCATTTGGCTGAGACCCTGAAGGTCGGGATGGCTCTGATACCAATTGTAACTACCTCGGTGAATTACGCTCCTAGTTACAAGCCTGGATGAACGGAAATGGTTGAAATAGTACGGTGGGGCCCAAATGCCACTCACAGGTAGACCTTTCGGCCGTCCCAACCATTTCCAAACATCGGGACAAGAACGGGCGGCGTAATCGGCAGGCGAAGGGATCAACTACATACACAAATGAGTATGTATGCAAGCCACCATACAATAGTACATCAGAGCCATTCCATCTAAAAAGAAAGGAAATATAGCAACGCCATACGGCAAGATCCAAATATCCTAGATAGATATAATAGTTTAGGATATCTCCTCATACATCAAACATCATAGTATCAAGCGGAAGCGGAAGACAAAATCCGAGTACGGATAAGAAGCAAATCGGCATAAGATGCCCCATAAATAAGCACATCCCGCCCACAGATCTCACGGATCCCCGTTCCCGGAATCTCTACACCGAATGATCGTTGCCCACATCGTCCGTCTCTTCCACCCAGTATCCATCTTGCGAATGTACCTGTTCATCTGAACCAATAATTTATCGGGTGAGACCCTAGGGGTACTCAGCAAGTCTTTATGCCTCTAAAGGGGACACAACCTAGGGTGACGCAATTGCAACAAAAGATAAACCCTAGCAATTCTATAGATACTCGCTAACCATCCGCCTAACCAAAGATAGACGGATGTCCGTGAATTAATAACAACAGTTATAATGGTAATCTTAACAGATCCATCCTCCTCCTCGCTTACCGACGAGGAAGCGGACGAACAACCCCCCATCCGTTTGCAGTTTTATTATCCATTCCGTGAGTATTGCACTATTTACTAGTCAGGTACCTAGTCTAGTCCAATTAGAAGCGGTACTTTAGTTATGCTTGTCTATGATCGAGAAACTGTGCTCCAAGTCGTCCATAACCGCGGACACGGCTTTCAGAAAGTTTTACCCTGCAGGGGTGCACAAATAGCAACACACACGCGATATGCCTCGGAAAAACCAAATCAAAACCCAACAAGGCAGTCACGACAAAGCAATCACATGATTCAGAAATATTTCAGGGGGCCACCCCATTAAGCTACCCGCGACGAAGTTAGCTGACTCCGAGACGGCCTCAAGGTTTGCGTCAGTGGTTGTGAACGACTGGGAACCCGAAAATGTGACTGGGCTTGTCGACACCGCGAAAACACTCCGCTTTCCTAAACAGTACAGTGTGCAGTACCTCGCACAATTTAAATAAAGCAATAAAGCATGGCATAAGTACAGGATAGTAAATAAAACCTCAAACTAGTTTGTGGCCCCAAGAAATAAGAATGAATCAAGCTCTGGCTCAGGGGGGTTCATAAGCCTCCCGGATGTGGATAGCGTGAATATTCAAGGAACAGGAATCAAGTACTCGGGGTCCTACGGGACACAAGTGAGCCTGAAAAACCAAATAGCGAATATGGCTCACCGATGCCACTTTCATTAGTTATCCCATTACTACTCAGGTTAAGTTGTTTAGGTACCTCGTTATCCATCAGACACTCACATACCCTACACATGCTGTTCTACGACTCGCATGGCTCAAACAACTCCTGTAGTAATGGCTCATGGGATGGAGGAACAAGCTTCGGTGGGGTTTAAAAATAAAGGCTATGCAATACTTGGGATTCAATTTAATGCAATCGCGACTCAATGATGCAAGAATAAGATAGAGGCAATAGGTACTATATGTATGCAAGCATGTGGTAGTGCTTGCCTGGCAGCTCAGTTGAAGCAATGGATGGATCTGGGTAGTGCTCCTGGTTCTCTTGATATATCCCCTGCTCAGCGTCTATCCGGAGAAGAACCAAACAAACAAGGGCCAACATAAATAAAGTGCACAAGCATAGGAATAAATGCATCAAGCAAACAATTATGCCATGATGAATGATGCACAATTTGCATGGCAATAAAGTAGCTTGGCATGGTGAGGTGTGGAATACAAGAATAAATCATTTTATTGAGTATTGGCCCCATTTTATCCTCATATTAGTTGCTGTACACTTTATATTTATATGATGCATGCTTCAAAACAAAACATGGAATGCAAAACAGAAAGGTCTCGTCGAGCTAATCATTTTAGACATATTATTTGTCAAATTTGGAGTTATAAATCAAAAGTTATTAATTAATTAAAGTGGAAGGGCAGTTTAATGTAATTTTTATTAATTTGGAAAATAAAGTGTCCAAAATATATTTTGAATGGCATATTTGAATTCCTCACATTTTTCTGATTTGAAAACATATGTTATATGTATTATTTGGGTTTATATTTCAAAAGTTATTTAAAAACAGAATTAAATTTGAATTTGAATTAATTTTGAAAAGATTTGAATTAAACAGAAATAGACAGAAGCTTTTGTCACCCAGCCCGGACCTAGCCAGAGTCACTGTCGGGTGGGCCAGGCGCTGACTGGGCAGAACTGCGCGCGAAAAGCTTTTTACACCGCTGTGCTTCCTAGCCACGGAGACAGACAGGTGGGCTCCGCGGCTCTGCGGTCCCACACGCCAGAGGGCGGTGGAGAGGCTGCCACGCGGCTCAGGGGGGACTGCGGGTTGATGCGACCAAAGCAGGGGAGCCTTTTTGCAAAAACGCCATGAGGCTGACAAGTGGGCCTAGCGGAGCGCGGGTTGTTGCCACTAAAAGTGCAGGGGGTATCAGCAAAACAGCGCCCGCGGTACTGTTTCTCTTCCTCTGCGCCGCGGACGGATCGGTGCGTGCTAGCGCGGGGTGGGGATTCGATCTGGGGACGTGCTGGTGCACGCTGGGAGTGCGAGCCAGTGCGGCTAGGTGAGGTAGCTGCTAGGGAGGGCGGACGGGGCCTAGCTAAGTTGCTGCGCGGCGTAGCAACGCAGGAACGACGTCGGCCGCCGCGCACCGAGGCTGTTCGACAATATGGCCGGCGAGCACGGGCGACGACAGCGAGGCGAAACATGTCCAGGGGGCTTAGGGGCTCACCGCGGAGGCGTTGGTGTAGATGGATCGGCTTGGGGAGCGGTTGATCGGCGTCGACGCAGACGGACCGGAGCTAGGGTTTGGGCGTCGGGCTCGCGCTGGTACCGGCGCTCTGGTGCTCCTCCTACTCGCTGCCGTGTACAGGGTGACGTAGGGGAGCCTCCTCGATCTTCCAAGCCACTTCACGGACGCGTGGCTCGACTAGATCAATGGAACGGAGTAGAGGCCGACGGTGGGCGGCTATGGGGTAGCTGGTGGCGGTGGAGAAGAAGGGAGGAGAGGGGCCGGCTTGGGGCGGATCTGGCGAAGCAGAGGCGAGGCAGAGAGGTGGGAGAGGATAGGAACGGAGAGAGGGAGTGGTTAGATGGCGTGGTGGAGGGGAAAGGTGGCTCGGGCACCTTTTTCCTCCTCTCCTACTCACGTGCTCGGGCAGGGGCAGGAGCAGGGCGAGGTAGGGGACGTCCAGGTGGGGTAGGGTGCGGCCAGAGAGGTGGTAGGCTCGATGGAGGGGCCCCCATGCAGAGAGAGAGAGAGCTGAGAGAGAGGGAGTGGCTCGGCTAGGTGCTAGGGTCGGGTTAGGGTTAGGTTTGGCTCGGGTGTAGCTAGGGTTTGGGGTGGGGTAGCAGCTAGGTGGGGCCAGGGAGAGAGGGGGCCAGCTGGGGCCAGCTGGGAGAGGCTCGGCATAGATGGAAGAGAGGGGGGAGGCCGAGAGAGAGAGAGGGGGAGGATCTAGGATAGATGATTAGAGAGGGGTATGGTGATGATCTTAGACATGATCCACATGACCATGCAAAGAAGGGGCATGTAGATGATTAGGGTGGGATTTAGATAGAGGATAGGGTGATGACTTAGGCTTTTTAGGAGCTTGCATGCTTCAAGCTTAGATCAAGCAAGAACATGTGGAAAAAGGGAGAGAGATGGATAGGGTGATTCCTTGTGACTAGATCAAGCATGGTTAAGACAAGCTCAAGCACCCACAAGATCTAGACAAGGAAAAGAGAGGGATGTGATGATAGGGTTTAAGCTAGATCAACTTAGATCAAGCCAAAAGAAAGGATAGAGATAGAGAGAGAGATGATGATCCACTCAAGATTCAAATAAAAACCAAACACTAGAAAAGGTGGCACTTGCATGGCCCATGCAAAATATTTAATACCATGTTGATTCTTGGGAAAACAATAATATTCATCATGGCATTGTTCATTTGCATTTCCAGAGGTGGAATAAAGCCAAGCAAAAGAAATGAAAGGATGCCCCATGTGGAGTAGTTGGAGATGGCCATGTTTGAAATAAAATGGGACATGCTAGTGTGTATGTTCCACTAGATGATTACTAGTCCCAAAAATATTCCCACATGAGCATAAATCCATAATAATCCATATGGAAGCTAGGAAAAAGGGTTCCACTCACAAGGCATGCAAAGGTGGCCAAGTGGCTCTCATATATCAATAATGTGAAAACAACATGATGCTAAGATGAGAGCATGTGGAAAAGAATTGGGTCCATCCCAACCCACATGAGCTAGAGGTAAACTCAGATAAAGTGCAAAGCTCATATCTAGTTGGATGGTGGAATTATAAGGTGGTGAAAGAAAAGGTGGTGGAGTTGAATAAAAGATATGCCCCCAACTCAACTTGGGCATTTAAACAATATATCAAGAACCAAATACAATATCAAGAGGCAAATACAATTTACAATGCATATGAGAGAAGAACCAAAGCAAAAAGGGTTTTATATGATGCTCAAATGCAAGGTGGCATGATGACATGAGCATGATGTAATGATGATGCAACAATTATATATATGAAGTAGCATATATCTAGACTAGGCTAGTAGCATTGCAATTGTTAGACAATTGGGATGCTACATGTAGACGCACCGCCGGAGCTAGGGTTTCGGCGTCGTCGGTGTGCAGCAGGCTGCAGGGGCTATTTCCTCCTCGTTGTGGTGTGCAGGGGCGGTCTAGGGGTCGCCTCGGTCTTCCTCGACGCCAACTCGCCACGCCCGCCGCCTGATCTAGAGGGTGGTTGTCGACACCGACGTGGTGGCCGGAGTTGGAAGAGGTGGTGGCAGGGGAGGGAGGAAAGCAGAGGGCGAGGCCCTGGGGATCTCGGGACGTAAACAGGCGAGAGATAGGGAGTAGATAGGGACGGGAGAGGAGAGGGGGTGCCGTGGGAGGCGTGGTGGAGGAAAAGGTGGCTCGGCCACCTTTTTCTCCTCTACCCCCATGTGCTCGACCGGCTCGGCCAGGGCATGGGAGGGGTGGTCAGGGACGGCCATTTTTGATTATGATTGCTCTAAACTAAAGAAGCGACGGGCCCTTCTTGAGTGAGGAAGCGGTTTTCGGGAATGGAATCCGGTGCTACTTTTTGGTATAGAATTGGACAAGCAGCTTCTTTGCCGAAACTACTACTTCAAAGAACTCCCTTTTCTTGCAATCCCCCTTCTCTCGAGCTTCAGCTGGGGCCAGGGCAAGGTCAAGGAGGCCAGGCTCGGTGTGGGGCATTGTGGCAGAGAGAGAGAATGGAGAGAGAGGCTCGGGTAGATGTAGCTAGGGTTGGGCTCGGCTAGGGTTAGGAGGAGGGGAAGGAGGGGGTAGCTCGGCAGGTTAGGGTGGTGGTGAGGTTAGCAAGGTTAGGGTAGGGGTGATGGCTCGTCAAGGTGAGGGTGAGGTGGTAAGGTTGGGGTTAGGGTTTAGCTTTTTCTCATATTCAAAAGCATGAGGGTGACATGGGGTGGCATGGGTGTGTGAAGAATGTTAAGGAGAGGTAGGGGTAGGGTGGTAGAGATTTAGAGTTTTACATGATCAAAGCTAGATCAAGCAAGAAAAGGTGGTGAGATGGAGAGGTCGGGTAGGGTTAGGGTTTGATCTCACATGATCATGCATGGGAGCATACACATGTGAGGGTGAGGCTTGTGATGCACATGGCCAGGAAAACTAGACTAAGATGAGGAGGTTTGAATAAGAGAAAAAGGGGAGCTCACAAAAGAAAAGGGTCCACTCGAAAACAAAGAAAAACCAAGGAGAAAAAGATGGTGATGATTGTTGCATGGCCCATGCATGAGCATTAAATGCCATGTTTTAATCTTGTGAAAACAAAGTAAATAATCATGGCATTTATACATATGCATTCCAAAATATGGAGTGAGGCTAAGCTAAAAGAATTTAAAAGAAGGTTCCATGTGGAGTAGATGGAGATGATCATATTTGAATATAATTGGGACTTGCTAGTGTGTCTATTCCACTAGATGTTTAATAGTCTCAAAAATATCCCAACATGAGCATACATTCATAATAATCCATATGGAAACTAGAAAAAGGGGTTCCACTCACAAAGCATGCAAAGGTGGATCCACATGTTAATAATGTGGAACAACATGATGCTAGTGTGAGGGCATGTGGAAAGTATAAGTGGATCCATCCCAACCCACATGAGCTGGTTTTAAAAGCCAAAGGAAAAGTAGAGCTCATGGATAATTAGAATGGTGGATTTATAAGGTGGTGACAAAGAAAGGTGAGGGAGTTGAATAAAATATATGCCCCAACTCAACTTGGGCATCAAGCATTTATCAAGAACCAAATACAATTTATTAAGAACCAAATACAATTAATAATGCATATGGGATAAGAACCAAATGAAAAAGGGTTTTATATGATGCTCAAATGCAAGGTGGCATGATGACATGAGCATGATATAATTATGATGCAACAATTATATGTAGGAAGTAGCATATATATAGACTAGGCTAGTAGCATTTCAATTGTTAGACAATTGGGATGCTACAGTGGCCGCCGTTATCGTAGCTTGTGGCGTTTTTGGAAGCACGTTGCCACGTGTATCTACCGTCATGGAGCCGAAGTCGAGGACCTTTGCGGCTTCTACACGCTCTTGTTCGGTGAGGTGGGCCAATCAAGATCGCCTCTTGTTAGTGATGTACTCGTTGCATTTGGAGGAGGATCCTCCGTGGGAGGAGAGCCCAGCTCGTCGGAGGCTCGACTCATCTGCCGCCTTTTTATGTGCCTCGAGTTGCGCAATTGTTTGCAGTTGGCATTTGTATTCCTCCATCAGGAGCCAATGGTAACCCATCAGCAGTTCTTGCGGGGAGCCAAAGGGTAGAGGGTGGCCTCATAGGGCTTCACAGCAATGAGCCCACTCGAGATCGTTGAGCCTGATTACGACGCGTTCGCGAGTTTGCTTGTTTATCATGGTGGGGGGTTTGGCTGCCCCTCCGTTGTTGACGGGGGCGCCGTTGGTAGGGCCGTTATTGGGTGGCGCGCCATTAGGTGGTCCACCGTTTGGCGGGTCGGCTCCATGGCCACCGTAGCCCGTGTTGTCGCGATTGGCGGAGGAATCGCCCGCGTTGATGACAGTGCACATGAAGTGGTTGGGGAAGCTGCTGCTCCCACAACTTTCAGATCCAGAACCGTAGGCTCCATCTCCAGTTGCCAGATCACCTAGATTGGATTCGCAACTGTTTTTGCTGACCGTATTCTCGACGGTTGTCGATGCATTGAGCTCGCTGAGGGTGTCGATCGGCAGAGGGAACCATGATGCTGGAGCAATCGATGGTATCGTCGGCTGGTCAGGCATGCGAAGCGTGCCCATCTGACCAACTTGGAAGCGGAAGCTCCCGATCGCCAGGCTAATTCCGTCGCCCACGGACTCGAAGGCCGGGTGAGTGGCCGGCGTGTGGACAGTGAAGTCGAACGCACCAAAGAGTTGGCGAATCTCCGTTGTTGCAGAGTTGTAGATCGCGGTTGATGGGGCCGAAGAAGCCGCAACATCAGCACTCCCAATTCCCACAGACGGCGCCAATTGACGAGGGTTTAACTCATCAATGCCCATTGTTATGGACTTGGGTTTTGGAGAAGGAGGGAGAGCTAGAGACATCTATCGGCTAGCAAACAAGCACACAGGGGACTCGAAGATTTACCCAAGTTCAGGCCTCGTAGGGGTCCCTACTCCTGCTTGTCTGCTCATGGAATTATCAAAGGAATCGAGGATTACAATGGTGCGCAGATGCAATCTGGCGAGGGTTGTGGAAACTAGGGTTGTGTGTGTCCTCCTCGCCGCCCCCTCCTAGCCTTTATATAGATAGGCTAGGTCTCGGGTAGCAGGTCGAGTCGGTTATAGGTTAGGGTTTTCCCCTTCGAACATTCTATTTTTAGCTTCTTCTTGTTCTTCAAGCAATCGAGAATCCGTAGGTTACTCGAGTTCTCCATTTGGGCCTTGGCGACACCGTGGGCCTCCGCTGTATTCAGGCCGTATATACCAAGCTCGAGTATCTGTAGGGTATACCCATGTCACCTATGGTTTGATTGCAAGCATGTTAATGGTATTCTTTCACCTTGTGACAATCATGTCTCATTGCTCTTGGATATTGATGCTTTGTGTGTTGCAACAATATTGTTGAACAGTTTCTCTTTCCGATGTTTTTTGTGCAACCATATTGCCATTATGAGCATGTATTGTCATGAGAGCTTCCAAATCTCTCATATAGTTGTTGCAACAAACATAAGGACCACTTGCTCTTTCATGTGGTTTGTTTGTAAACATGTTGTTTTTGCTTCCGTTTGCGATATGCATACTCCCATGATCTTTGTTTTTGATGATATGTGTATGGCATCCAACATACTGAACAATTGTTCTTTCCAATGGTTGGTTTGCACACATAATGATGTTTCTTTGGATATCCTTCCGCATGTGTTTTTGCCGAATTCTCCTATTCTTGCATCAAAGATGTTGACCAATATTTTAGTCCATTGCTTTGAGTGCCACACTAAGACGTTATATGGAGTTTTCGAGTTCCCACATTTGGATGATGTTCAATTAACTTCCATGCACTTTGACCTTGCATACGCATTTCGTTTGCGATACTTGAGTTGTGCTAATAGTGTTGTGAACAAGAATGGACATGCCACAAATGACATGATCCTCTATCACACACAAACATATGTTGCTTGGTCTTTGTTGTGTGAAGGTACAATTGCTTACGCGTCAACCTCTATGGACCATAAGTTGACAAGAGAAATCGAAGAGAGTTACCTATGGATGATGTTCAACGAGCCATCTCTACAACCTACGGTGACTTCCTTCTACTTGAGGACTCATGCTATAATCTTCATGAATTGGCTACTCTTTGAGTGTTGCTTTGCTTTTGTAGGCTACATGGAAAGTGAAGGAACATTGAAGAGTTGCCACATCAAGCTTCTCGAGGACGTCTACATGGCAAACCCCAGGATCAAGAATGTCTCTCGACCACCTCTACATGATGAGCGTCTAGAGTCAAGGATGACTCTTTTCAAAGGGGGGAGCCGATGCAGCCCGTCCTATGGATGCTACTACATCTACAACGCCAAGTCTAAGCTCGTCCCCAAGTCACCCAAGAAGACAGACGCGAGCGGTACTACCGCTCCCAACAACGGTACTACCGCGCCCCGATACTACCGCTCAGCCTCTGTGGTACTACCGACCACGACTGAATCCCGTGCCATCGCCTCTAGATGCCCCGGTACCGGCTTGCAGTCCTACCAGCCCCAAGCGGTACTACCAGGCTACACCACCGGTACTACCGGACCTAGAGACCACCTGCCACTGGAGCCGGAGCTACTGCCCCGCCTAAAGCTGCTACCGTTCCCATCCGGTACTACCGGTCACCACGATGCCTGCGCGCACTAGATCTGGGCAACAGCCCATGTACCCCTTTATTATGTTGCAACCCTAGTATTATGCCCAAACTACCCCTATGTAAGTGGCTGGCCTATAAATAGAGCCCCCACCCCTCATGTATCCCTTAGGCATAGATGATAGACTAAAGAAAACCCCCTTTGTGGAATCTCTAGTTTTGCCTCATCCCTTCTACCAAAGGGGATCAACTATCGTCACCACCTCGTTGGAGTTTGCATCACGCCTCCCTCATTGTACAAGGCCTTGGCATCGTTGTCCCTTTGCTAAGACGTCAAGACCCTCTCCAAGGTGTTCTTCCCTCTTTGCGTGGGATCGAGGGAGCACGTTGACCGATCTTTCCTTGCGAGGATTCTATCAGACCGGTGGCCACCGGTGGGAGCAATCGGCCTTGTATCGTGTGAGTTTAGCGTGTGTTCATCGTGTTCTTCGCGAGGTGTGCGTCTGCTTCCGCTACCTTCTCCCTTTCTCCTCGCTTTCCCATCGATTTGACCACGAGATCCGTGAAGATCGGGCCACCCACGGGGTTACCCCATAACAAGAACCATGTTGTCATGGGGGGGCTACCGGTGTGCGGTACCAAAGTTCGTGGGTGAGTGCACCACAGTACCTAAGTTGCCTGAAATTGTCGCGTTTCGAAATGTTGGGCCGCCAACTACCGAGAGGGGCCATTTCGATGCAAACTCATCTCACCCCTACCAAATCCAAACATGTCGTGAAACTGCCCTGTGAAGTAGACGGTCAGGACCCTCATGGCAGTAATATTTCCGTGACGCGGGCGCCAACGCGGCAACCACATAGGCTAAACGAGAGACTAAAGGAGCATGGTGCGTTGACCAAATTCACAAATCCACTCCCTCCCTCTTTTCGAATGAACCCTGGCACCGGCGGCGTCGAAATCCCCTCTCCAACCAGAATGATCTCTTCGGGCATTTGACTTCCGGTGCCAAGTTGCTGCGCCTACTCGCTGCTACCGAGCTCTAATGCTGAATGTCATGCTAGCCGTTGCGATGATCTAGCCCGCTTCTACCGCCGACGAGTTGAGCAGCGCGAAGGATGGCAGATCCATTTGTCGAGGAAGAAGTACTTCTAGCTAATTGCGGGTGAGCTACTCTTCTCTTTGCTATTCGCACTACCTATAACTTCTAGGTGGCTATTGGCATTACAGAGATATATCGAACATAGAATTGTTTGCTAGCACGACGCTGACAAACAATTCTTATCTTTTGTCTCCAATTTTCTGTCAACTAGGATCTCCGTTGAACCCAAATACACGGTTCTGGTCACCATCTGCGGCTACCTCATTAAATTAGCACATGGGAAGAGCACATGGAAACAAGCTCAGAATGTGAAGATGGAAGCAGCGCATGTGCAGTTATGCACTATCCCTAGTTTGGTTGCTGCTATGCGTGAACTTGCTGAAATGAGGCCAAAGCATACTGCACGGTTTAGCATCGTTGATGAACGAGGCTTCAAGGTTCCTATAGTGTGTGACAGTCAGCTAATTGGGTTGATGAAACAGCATGTTGGGCTTCGCGTGGTTATGCTGGTGTGTAACATACTGGATGAGGAAGCTCCTGCTACTGGGAGTCGCCCAACTATTATTGGACAGGGAGGTCTAACTCAAACCCCTACTGTTGTTGAGCAAAATGTGGTTCCTCGACCGCGACATGCTTATGTCAGGCAACCTCCTCGTAGGAGTCCCCGTATTGCCATTGTGGAAAACTCTGCTCTGGAATCTGCTGGTACTGGTCGTCCCCGTCCCTATGCTCGTGTTGCTGTGGCTGCTGCTCACCCAATCCATGCCACTGTTGAGCAAACTAAGGCTTTTGGAGGCTGCCCCGCTGTTGTTGCCAAGACCGCCACCTTGTGTGTTGCTCCTCCTCGAAACCGTCCTCAAGTTGTGCGAACCCGTGCTCTGGAATCTGCTGGCACGGGTCGTCCTCGTGTTGTTGTTGATCTGGACGCTGTTGACCCAATCCCTGCCGCCGTTGAGAAAACTAAGGCTTCCGGAGGCTGCCCCACTGTTGTTGCAAAGACTGATGCCTTGTCTCCTCCTCGAACCCGTGCTCCGGTTCAGCGAGCTGCTGGTCTGGAGCCAGCTCATGGTCTGGACTCTACTAGCACTCGAAACACTATTGTTGTGGGAGCTGCTCCTGATCGTCGATGTGGCATGGCAGCAGTTGATCCTATTGTGGCTGCCGTTAGAAGGGGCCATGCTTGTCCACCATGTAATGTAGCTCCCGCTGCTAAGGGCCCTCGCCTTGCTCCTGGTCCTGGTACTTCCACCGAGGTTGATCTAGCTAACGATGACGCTGGTGATGGCGGTGGTGGCATTGGGGCTGGGTCTGATGGTGCTGCTCCATCTCTCGAACCTCTTGGAGGTTTCTATCTTGAAGAACCTGATGATGGCAAAGTAATCGTACATATCGGTGTCGCGGATTATACTGCAAAATTAGATGATGGCACAGAAAAAGTCTATGACGAGTTTGATGTAATCCTTGGCAGATACGACCCTGAAGTGGTAGAGTTATCTGACATGATGGCATCGTTACGTGTGAAGGTGCTATGGGGGTCCTCCCAGGAAGCACGTTTGGTATATTATGGTTACAGGAGCAAAAAGGCTAACGAAGTGAAAGATACCAGTGATTTAGCCGTACCGTTTACAAGGAAACATTATAGAGGTGAAGTGTACTTCCACTTGATAGTGCTCATGGTTGGAGAGGAATTGGAACTCGACAATAGAGATGATGGACTTTTAGAAGGCATGCGTGACCTGATCCATGGCATCACTGGGGCTGGTGCGACTGAGGGTAGCTTCAAACAGAGGAGAGTCTTACAGAGGAGCGTCATAAAGAGGAGCAGGAAGAGCATCCCCAGAAAGGCCACCCCGAAGAAGAATGTCACCAAGGAGACCATGCTAGAGAAGAGGACGCCCAAGAGTCGCACGAAAAAAGGGACCACGCCGCAGAGTACACCCCTGAGATCTAGTCAAAATGCCACACCGAACGGTAGCAGCAAAAATGCTAAGAGGGCTAGCATGGTGGTGAACACTCCCAGGAGTGGTAGCAAAGAGGCGATGTTGGGGATATACTTTCCGGGTATCCTCACGGTTCCTCACTGACCAGGGTGGCCTACTTCGGGTTAGAGCTTTGCTTCACGGGCGGCCCAGTCAGGGAGAAAGACGGAGTCCAATCCGGCTACGGGAAGGCCCAGAAGACTTACCGACTTAGGCCCATAATGTTACTTGTAGTTCAAGATGTACTCTGTAACCGACTCTTAGACGTAGCCGGATAGATCTCTCATGTAAACCCTAGGCCGGATATCTATATAAGCCGTCCTAGGGAGAGCCTTTAGGGCACACCCAATACTTTAGACCCTCAACTCGCACAGGCGAAACCCTTGTAACCCATATTCCGGCTCTGCCGTATTACTGGATTGCTAGCAGGAGTAGGATCCGTCCAAAGTCGGCGGATTCGAACCTGGGTAAACTTGTGTGCTCACCGTCCCGGAATACCGTACGTCTCACACCCCTCTCTTCCACATGCCTCGAGGACCCCCTCATGGCGTACTTGTCCTCAATCCGACGACATTTGGCGCCCACCGTGGGGCAAGTGAGCTTCGGATCTATGTTCTGAGCGGAATCTGCAAGAATCGGAATCGGCGAGACTATCACCGCCGGTCGCATCCTCTACACCAGCGATGTCCCTCTCATCGTTCTTGATGAGACTTGGATTCCGGCAAGGGGGGCTGTGACTGCCTACACAATCATGTCTTTTGGTGAGATCGATGTTTACATCGGTTTCGCTGAACCTGCCCAACCCACCCCAGCGGTGATGATAGAGGCAGAAGAATTTTCTGGGTCCCCTTTGTCCGTGGAGGCGGCAGAGTTCCGGATCTCAGAAAACCCTAATCCCACCCAGCCCGCACCAGTTGCGGAGATAGTGGAGAAACCCGAGCCTGAAGAAGACCTAGCGGACCAAGTCGAATCTGGAGTGGATCTCCCCGGAGAAGCCGGATCCCAGATCGACCCAACCGCGGAAGTCGAAATCCAGGAGGAGCACATCAGTGACACTGATTCCGGCTCTGATGATGCCGGAACAGACAGACCTTTCCTAAGGTACACATTACGATGTATGATACTGCAAGGCGAAAACGCAGATGCAATTCTCGAGACCATCAAAAGTTTCGACATGGCTGATCGTGAAAGCCGCAGGTACCTCAGGAAGCACGCGTCGCACTTCATCGGATACGTGGGATCCGGATCTGGCTCTACCGATGCTGGAGAAAACACCAACTCGGTGCTGGAGGCAATTGGAACAAACACCGACGTACCCGCATCCTCGGATGAATCGATGACGTCAGCAGATTTCTGAAAGTTCTCCATGGAATATGAAGAGGAATACAACTCCAAAGCTGCAGAAGAAGGAGAAGCCATGGATGAAGGATCCGGGGAACACTCTCCCAAAGCGCAGGATGACATGGACGTCGGAGATAATCCCGAGGTCCAGATGTCCGAAAGTACCGATCAAAGCTTGACTCTGGGAAACAGACCCAAAGCCGTCTTTGCTACCGGCGCAGCCAAGAAGGCAAAGAAGAAGAACAAGAAAAACAAGACCCCAACAAAAGACACTCTAACAGAGGAGGTAATTGCCGAGAAATACGAAGAAGACTCGAATGGAGCACTTATCCCAGACGAGCGGAAAAAAGAAGCATCGGTGGATGGACACGTGATCACCGAGGGTGCGCGTAAGCTCATCGATGCCGCATTAACTACACCTATCCCTACAGCCGTAGAACGTACTGCGAATGAGCTAGACGAAAGGGCACAGGCTATAGAAGCGCGTCGTCAACAACTCCTCGATGAAGCCAAAAACATCGAGGTGGAAAAGAAACGCATGTCAAACAAGGAATACATGTCTCGTCTACATCAGAAGACACAAAAGCGTCACATAGATGACAACCAATTCCCACGTGTCCGTGCCGTCCTTTTTGGAGATGAGATGGGGAAGCCATGGAAAGATAGCAACGGAGATTGGTTATACCCAACACCACTACAAAATACTATGGCAGCCCGAGAAATTCTATCGGCTAATCTAGGACCAGAGGAGATCCGTTTGGGTATCAAGCTACTCAACAAGGGACTGGAGCAGCAAAAGGTCGCCCTGTCCGGAAGTCAAAAACTGGTCTCGGATTCTGACCAATGTCGCACAGATCCGGCATGGGCTGGCGTAAGATCCCATTACGTTCGGGTGCAGTACCATCACCTCGAATGTAGGGAAGACAATTATTCAAGAACCGAATCGTCAAGACAGCATTACAGAGCTTCACGTAACTGGAGCAACGTTGTCCTAGCGGCCGAGAAAGATGCCATCGCTACCCTGAATCCGACGAACCCTCCTCGACGAGAATCTAAGGATCGAAGGGGAGAAGATAAAGAAAAACGACGGGAGGAGGATCGTCAAAAAATGCCACCTCCTAAGTATACAAGCCGTCCAGCTGAGCCTCACCATGGTGAGAACGACAGACGAAGGAACAATGGAAACCATGCTGGAACAAGCCGGCAGGGGGCTCGTCATAGTAAAGACCCTCCCCGGAACCAGAATAATGACGTTCCGGACGGAGGCCGACGATTAGCCGGAAACTATCCAGCTGCCCCACCCTCTCCACCACACAGTCATCACAACGACCCCCATGGAGGGAAGTAGGACGACATGGCGGAGGAGGTGGTGGTAGAAGCCGAAGTCCGGCTCCACGGCACCGCAGCCACAGCCGGCATTCAGGACGATCTCTATCCCCGAGCGACGCAAGGCACAGGATCAATTCCAACATAGAGGCGCGACGCTATGAAAACGATGACGTATATGTGGGACCAAAGTGCTTCGGACCACGCATCAGAGCTACAAAATTCCCGGAAGGATTTGCTATCTCAAGACATATCCAAGCCTACGACGGCATTGCTCGGCCAGACACCTGGTTACAGGATTTCTTCCAAGCTTGCTGCATCGCTAAAGGCGGAAACGGCCTGGTCGCAACCCGATATCTCCCACTTATGTTGTGGAAGACGGCACGATCATGGCTCAATGAACTTCCGGCAAACACGATCCATAACTGGTATGACTTGCAAAGTGCGTTCTTTCAGAATTTCGAAGGCACATATCGGAGGCCCTATACAGTTGGAGACCTACAGCGTTGCACCCAGAAAGCCAGAGAAACTTGCCAGGATTACCTCGGATGATGGATCGACACCAAGAACTCCTGCGAAGGAGTAAATGATCAAACTGCGATTGAAGCTTTCATCGTAGGTCTCCCTATTGGTTTACTGCGCCATCGCTTGAAGTGTGACAAGGTCACTAATTTGGGAGAGATGATAGAAACAACGAGCAAGTATGCATATGCTGACGACGATGCAGAAGGACTACTCAATGCTCTAGCTGTGCCTCAGTCGGCAAAACAACCAAAGCAACAAGCTCAGAAGCGCAAAAATACCTCGGAAGAAAAACCCAACGTAGAAACAGTGGTAGTTACTACTATTTCCGGGTCTGGAGGACGAGGAGGACGTGGCGGAGGCCGCGGGCGTGGCCGTGGGACATCAAGGGTCCAAGGTAGAGGAGAACAACAACCAGGCAAAACCTACTCTTGGACCGACATTGCCAATAACCCATGTGTGCATCACTTAGACACCAATGAGGGCTCTTCCCACACCAACGCTGAATGTCGTTTCAACGACGACATCAAAAGAGATGACATCGCGGGCTACAAATCTAAGTGGAAGAAGGGAAAGAAAAATCCCGAAAAAGACAAAGAGACCAAGGAAGATTCCGACATGGAGGAAGCTGATGCTTCAAATCCTAAGTCGGAAGGGAAGAAAACTTTTCCCACCAAGAAAGACACTTACGTCACCTTCCTCGGATCTCAACCAGCAAAGGTCAATAAAGCAGTTCTACACGAGCTCAATGCAACAGTTCCGGCTGTCCCCCAGTATCTGGACTGGTCGGAAGTGGCAATCACGTTTGACCGCGATGATCATCCGCCTAAGTTACACAGGCAAGGAAAATACGCCTTAATCGTCAACCCACTTATTAACGGTTATGGTTTCTCCAAGACCCTCATGGACGGTGGTAGCAGCATCAATATTCTCTATGTCCAAACGCTACGCCGGATGAAGATCTCGGAGACCCAGCTGAACCATAGCTCTGTGATTTTTCACGGAGTTGTCCTAGGAAGACAAGCTAATTCCCTGGGAGAGATCACTTTGGATGTTACCTTTGGAACTCCAAAGAACTACCGGACGGAGGCACTTTCCTTCGAAGTGGTCCCGTTCAAGAGCGCATACCACGCTATATTTGGATGACCGGCTTACTGGGCTTTTATGGCTCGTCCATGTTACATTTACAATATGATGAAAATTCTAGGTCCCAATGGCGTGATCACCATCAAGGGAGACCCGAAGAAGGCACGAGAATGCGAGGATGGAAATGCCGCCTTTGCTGAAGCTGTGCTGCACGCCCAGGAGTACCAGGAGATCAAGAAGAACATAGATCCGTCCGAGATGCCCGCAACGAAGAAGGAGGTGACCAAGCCAAATCCGGAGTTCAAGGCATCAGAAGAGACGAAGAAAGCACCGTTGAAGGATGATGACCCCTCCAAGGTGACCCAGATAGGCGTAGGCCTAGATAGTGCATAGGAAAGCGCGCTCGTCAAGTTCCTCCAAGCAAATCAAGATATCTTCGCATGGCAGCCATATGACATGACCGGAGTACCTAGGGAACTTGCCGAGCACTCTCTAAATGTAAACCCGAATGCTAAACCCGTCAAACAGTCCTTACGACGGTTTGGCAACAAAAAGCGTAAGGCAATAGCTAAGGAACTAGCGCGGCTCGAGTTAGCCGGATTCATAGAAGAGGTCATCCACACAGAGTGGTCGGCCAATCCTGTAATGGTCCCTAAAAAGGACACCACTGATTTAAGGATGTGTGTTGATTATACTGCCTTGAACAAGGCTTGTCCAAAAGATCCGTTCGCTCTGCCTAGAATTGATCAAGTTATCGATTCTACGGCAGGCTCGGAAATCCTTTGTTTTCTCAACGCATATTCCGGTCATCACCAAATCCGGATGAAGGAATCTGACAAAATCAAAACTTCATTCATAACCCCCTTCGGAACCTTCTGTTTTGTTACGATGCCCTTCGGGCTGAAGAACGCAGGAGCTACGTACTAGTGCACGATGCAGTGTTGCCTCCACGACCAACTCGGACGCAATGTACATGCATACGTGGATGATATCGCGGTGATGTCCAAAAAGAAGGAAACGCTCATTTCCGACTTGGAGGAAACGTTCGCCAATCTACGAAAATACAATATCATGCTTAACCCGAAGAAATTCTTCTTTGGAATACCAGCCGGAAAACTGTTAGGTTTCATTGTGTCTCAAAGAGGCATAGACGTGAACCGCGAAAAAATCAAGGCTATACTCAATATTTCCAGGCCTACTCGCCTAAAGGACGTACAAAGATTAACTGGTTGCATTGCTGTGGTCAGTCGATTTGTAAGCTGGCTTGGTGAAAGAGCCGCGCCATTATACAAACTCCTGAAGAAGACCAAAGATTTTGTCTGGACTGACGAAGCTGAAGCTGCACTACAAGACCTGAAGAAAGTACTCTCATCTGCTCCTATCCTTGCAGCGCCGGAACCTCAGGAACTAATGTTGCTTTATATTGCTGTGACAAATAAGGTCGTTAGTATCGTCATGGTGGTGGAGAGACCAGAGGAAAATCAGGAACACCTGGTGCAGCGTCCGACTTAATTTGTCAGCGAGGTCTTGACAGAATCAAAACAGCGATATCCGCACTATCAAAAGTTGGCTTACGGTGTTTTCCTAGCATCTCGTAAGTTACGACACTATTTTCAGGAGCATCCAATTACCGTGGTGAGCAAAGCTCCCATGAGGGATATAATCAACAACAGTGACGCCACAGGATGCGTTGCCAAATGGGGCATAGAGCTCTCAGCTTTCGATATTGAGTATAAACCTCGGACAGCAATCAAATCCCAGATCCTTGCTGACTTTGTCGCTGATTGGACAGAGACGAAGGAGAATATGATCCTCCCTGAGTCGGAATTGGACCCTCTTTTCCGACGGATCAAAGGCTCGAGGGGGCTCGGGGGCTGGCGTGGTGCTCAAATCACCCCAAGGAGATAAACTTTTATACGTGTTGCAGATCCACTTCACAGCGACAAACAATATTGCCAAGTATGAAGCACTGCTGCATGGAATCCGGATTGCCAAGGATATTGGCATCCGAGTTTGATGTATTACGGAGATTCAGATCTTTTTTCTCAACAAGTCTCGGATATTTGTAATGCAAATAAGCACATGGCATCATATAAAGCTGTCATGGATGATCTATCTAAATCGTTCGAAGGGTTTGAAGTTCAACACATCCCTTGAGCAGAAAATGAGGAAGCAGATGCACTATCTCGAATAGGCTCTGCGCGGAAAGAGGTCCCGGATGGTGCATTTTTGGAGCACCTCAAAGTCCCCTCGATAAAGGGAGTAGATGAGGAATATCCGACCAAATCTGACTCACCTTTGATAGCAGTTCTGGCTGTAATTCCTAGTTGGACTCAACCCTACCTCGATTATTTGGTAGATGGAAAATTACTCGAAGACGAGGTGCTAAGCCAGCAGATTATCCGACGAGCAAAAGCCTATACTATTGTTAAGGGTGAGCTCCATAAGCGGAGTGTTTCTGGGGGGTTTCAGCGTTGTGTATCTCCGGAAGAAGGAGTGGAAATCTTAAGGGAAATCCATGAAGGCGAGTGTGGTCACCACGCTGCAGCCAAATCTTTAGTGGCAAAAGCTTTTTGACATGGATTTTTCTAGATTACAGCTCAGGCAGATGCCGAACGATTAGTCAAGACATGCAAAGGCTGCCAAAAGTACATCAAGCAAGCTCATGTTCTAGCTGATCAGCTGCGAACAATACCTATAACATGGCCTTTTGCGGTCTGGGGGCTTGATATGGTAGGACCTTTTAAACGAGATCCAAGCGGATTTACTCACCTCTTAGTGATGGTGGATAAATTCACCAAATGGATCGAGGCTAAACCTGTCACTAGTTGTGATGGAGCAACAGCCAAAAGATTTGTTGAGGATGTTATAATCCGGTATGGTTATCCGCATAGCATTATCACGGACAACGGGAGTAACTTTTCTATGGGAGAACTGGCCGAATTCTGCGATGAGCAAAATATCCGGCTTGACATTGCGTCAGTCGCACATCCACAGGCTAACGGACAAGTCGAAAGAGCAAATGGTTTAATTCTACAAGGCCTGAAACCAAGACTCGAAGCACCACTACGACGTGCTGCGGGGGCTTGGGCAGAGGAACTACCCTCTGTAATTTGGAGTTTACGAACAACTCCGAACAGGTCAACAGGATACACACCTTAATTCTTGGTCTATGGCGCAGAAGAAGTTCTTTCTAGCGATTTAATTCATACTTCTCCTAGAGTGGCCGCGTATATTGAAGAGGATGCCGAGGTTTCTCGACAAAATGATCTCGACTTAGTCGAAGAAGTTCGCGTTGTTGCTGAAATGAGATCTACAGCCTATCAGCAGAAGTTATGCAAATACCATAGCCAGAGAGTCCGAAATAGATCTTTCAATAAAGGTGATTTGGTTCTTCGTCTTGTGCAACAAAGAAAGCACAAACATTCCCCAGTATGGGAAGGGCCCTTTTTAGTTAGTCGAGTATTGCACAATGGATCGTACTACTTAACTGATATGAGGCCAGTCAAAGAAAGACCTGCTACTAAGAAAAGAAAGAGAGCTAGAGGCAGTACAAATCCGGATGAGTTAGACAGACCGTGGAATATTGCTCAGCTACGTCCCTTTCATTCTTAGTTTATCCTTCTTTGTAATCATATATATGTACATGTTCTGTGAGAAATAAAAGTTTTGGTTGCCTCAAGTTTTTTCTAAGAAGTTCTTAAACCATCTTATTTCCGAATGATCATGTCATAGTCAAAAATCCCAGAATGCTTGAAAGTACTTTATGCTCATGTTCGTTCTGGTCTAGATTTCCGATTCTAAAACTGCTACCTTCGGGTATAACTCTAAAATTTCTAGTCTTTACTTTGGTTATTTGTCTGATTGCTGGATGTGGGCATTTTCCGAGTAGTGAATTGTTGGTACTGGAAGCCGGCTTTGTTTCCCAGTTTAAACTGGTTTAGCAATTGAGCTCTGTTGCTCGGCAAATTTTCTGGCGGAAGGTTTAGCCGGCTCACGAAAGGAACGAGGCGGAAAGCCAGATAAACGATAAGTAGAGACGAAAAAGTTTAAGTGCTTGTGTAAACATTTCAGGCACGCAAAATTTTCAAAAGTCAAAAGTGCTGAATAGATCAAAAGCTTAGCACTTGCAAGATAAACAGTACTTAATATTTACAATCACATCAGGTTTTTTCCGAAATAATACATAAATTTCTGGTCTATGATGCAGGAGGAGATGAAGGATCTGTCGGCTCGCTGGTCACTCCGCTTTGATATCGTTCCGAGATGTCCGCATCCGAGTTGGTGCGTTCATCGTTAGAAACTTCTTTGGTTTCTTCTGCAGGAGGAGGCGGAGTATCCACACGGGTGAAGAAGGGGATCTCGTAGCTGGTCAGATCAGCTACGTGGCACCCGTATCCGACGCAGGAGTGCATGATGGCTTGAAGGTCTTGCTCCTGGCCGTCTTTGTCTACCTTGCAGTACCCTCTGGTCACTTTCCATATCTCCATGTTTCCATGGTGGCTCATGACCATAGTGAGAGCGTTCTGCGCAGCAGTCCGCACGTAGGACATGTTCTAGTCCCGAACAAGCTGCGGCATCTCCTTGGCCATGTCCCGCACCTCAAAATCCAACATGCTTGGCATGTCCGGAATCCTGAGAGACTCGCGAATGTCCTCAAGGGACTAGCGGTAGTCATGAACAAGATCACCGACTTGGGTAAGCCGGTTGGTGCGGGGCTCAGACGAGGAAGAGTCCGTCAATTTCAGAGGACCTATACATCAAAATAAAGCTAAGAAAAAACCGACATTGATAGAAGTCAAAGAAAAGATAAGTCATAGAGATTGGAACATACCAAAAATGACATCGTCAATCTTGGTCTTCTCCTCCCGGAGACTCTGGAGTTCAGCCCGGAGCGCCTGAGATATGTCCTTCTCTCTGCCAAGCTCATTCTTGAGGTCCGAGATTATTTTATCCTGAGCAGCAATCTTGTGATCACGCTCATCAGTGGCCATGGAGGAGGATTCAAGGACTTGAGCTATGCTCTTTTCATGATCTGCCTTAAGCTTATCCAGCTCTTGGCGAAGTCCCTTGTTCTCCACCACCAGGGTCTTGAGGTTCTCGGCCTCTTCAATCACAGCAATGGATTGTTTCACCAGCGCTGTAAGTTAAAAAAGAACAACAGTTCAGAAAAATTCGACATTGAAAAAAGCAAAGACAAGGTTTGAATCTCGGAATGTTTACCTTCGGCTTCATCCTTGGCTACTTTGAGCTCAGCATTTTTAAGCCAGAGAGCTTTGATTTCTCTCCGCTTATCACAGACATTGGTTAGTAATTCCTGGTTATAGGAACATACTTTTTGTAAGTCAGAATACCCAAAGTCAGAAAGCTACTTAAGACTCGGGCTAATATTTTTGCTAAATATCAGCACGAGCCTTGGGGGCTACACTAGTTCGTTCTTTGGCATCCTAATGAAGCATAAACTCGGATTCTATATCCTACTTCATGCTTGGGGGCTAGAGGATATGATATAACATAATGGAAAAAACAAGAGTTGGAATTCCGACTTACATATTGCTCGCGGGTGACTTTGTCTAAACCCGCGTTCACTTCAGCGGCCACCTTCTCGGCAAGAGTAAGAGGGATCACTGGGGCTGTTGGAAGCTCGCCAGTCCTAATCCTCTCGTCGTGAAGGCGGACTTGAGCAAGAATGTCAGAGAACTTGACGTCCTCTGCTTCTTGCGCTTCCTCCTCGGGGGATAAATGGCTTTTATCCAGGACTTGCCTAGCTAGCCGTTGGATCTCCTCTGCAGATTTCCGGGTTAGGCCAAACTTGGAAAGACCCAGATTGCTGAGGAGGTTTTTGGCGAAGAATTCAGCCGAGCGATCATTACCCGAAGAGGGTTCACCCTTATCTTGAGCTGACGCACCCACGATGACGTCAGTTTGCGACCCAAGGATCGCAGGCTCCGTTTGAGGAGCCGGATCTTCTGCAACCACCAGAGAAGGAGTGATCACCGGAGTTGCAGAAGGTTGAGGGGCCGGAGTCGGAGGAGCCACGGCAGGGGAAGCTATGGTAAGCTTCGTCTGACGCAAGGGCTTCGAAGAAATCCCTTTCCCCTTGCCCTTGATGATCGATTTTGCTCTGAGAAGGTAACAAAGTCGGAAACGTTACATCTCGGAAATAAGTTTGAGTAAAGTACAAAGGCGGAAAAGTTGTGATCGAAAGATACCTCTTCACGACAGGCACCTCCTTTGTGCCAACCGCCACTGTCGGAGCTTTACGCTTCTTGAGCACAAGATCCGGCAGTGGGACTACTTCCACCTCCTGAGAGAACTCCGGAGGATATCCTTCGAGCGGAGCAAGTTCCGACTCGGGGATATCAGCAAGCTAAAAAGAAGAAAACATATCAGTATTGCAATTTAACTCGAAGAAAGAAACACATAAAAGATGTGATGATGGAAGCTTACTGGCACCACGGGGTTTTCCGCCGTGTGCATGTCCAGAGAAACCTCCGGAGTCCTCCTTTCGATCCGCTCCTTGATCAGCCACTTGATTTGGCTTATGTAGCCTTGAGTGGTGTAGGCTTTGGGGCTGATGCGGAGGGAGTCGGTTGGAGACGACGTGATGGAGTGCATCAGTCGGGTTCCGTGGTACTGAAGTGGCTGGATCCGACGTGAAACCCAACACTGGACCAAGTCGGATCCCTTCAGACCATTGTGCTTAATCAAATATTCAATCTGCCTCTTAGCGAGGATCAGATCATCGGTGAGAGCCGGAGCAGCCTCGTCCCAGGAAGACTGGGCCGTGGCGGCTCCGTCGACAAAAGCTGGCAAAGCAGTAGCTTTGCCGGGAGCTGGAATATCCCTATGATAGAAAAAAGTGGCTGGCCATTGTTTGACCGAGTCACTGGCAGAAATTTTGGGATATGGCCGGTCAAATCTAAGAGAAAAGCTAATAGTGCCGATGATGTAAGGAACACCGGCAGTGATGGAATTCCTCCGGACATGGAAATAAAACAAGAAGAGAAGCAAACTCGGCCTAATGCCGAGAAAGCCCTCGCAAAGTGCAGCATACGCACTCATTTCTAGAAGTGAGTTGGGAGGAAGATTGTGGAGTTGAACTCCGTAATGATCTATTACCTCGGAGAAGAACTCCGAGGGAGGAAAAGATAGACCTCGGTCAAGATGGGTGCCGAAGTGGACCCGCTCGTCGTCGTGCGGGTTGGGGACGGTTTCACCGGAGCCACTCCGCCAGTCGCCGGCAGCGAGAAGCCCTTCCTTCTCCACGTTCTTGAGGCCTGCTTCGTCAAGGGCGTAGGGGATCCAGATTCCCCGGTAGCTCTCTTTCTCTGCTGCTGCTTCCGCCTTCGCCGCCACCGCTGCTGCCGCCAAACCGGAGGAAGAAGATGATGAAGCCATTTTCTCCGGTGAGAGGATGACCTTAAAGGGGCGGCGCGGGGAGCTCTATGGGGGAGGATGAGGGGGCTCTATGCGCGCAGGAAGATTGGGAGGAAAGGAAACGGCAAAGGACTGGTGGAAAGGAGAAGAAGAAATCCGAACCCCTTATATCCATCTACCTGCGCCAAGATTCGTGCAAACGCTACAGTGTAACCGACACGCATCATGGAAAGAACTGGGAAGGGCCCGCATGATGATTGCATCGCCTTGATCTCCATGCACGCATTGAAACAGTGCCTCGGTTCCGCAAACCGCGGACCCACCAATGGTCGTGCTGACGGCATGCCTGTCAGATGACGTGACTTGACCATGCTTGTGTCAGGTGGCGTTAGAGACCAGGTTCCGGCTTAGTTTGAAAACAAGTTGAAGAATTCGAGTAACCTGTTGATAGGTCCGACTTACTTTTAAGACCCAGATCGTATTTTTTGTTGTGAAGTTTCAGGAACCCTTCAAGATTGTGCAAGCCAAAGATCAAGCTAGACGATGATAAATCCGACTTTGGATCTTGGAGGCCTCGGGGGGCTGCTGTTGGGGATATACTTTCTGGGTATCCTCACGGTTCCTCACTGACCAGGGTGGCTCACTTCGGGTTAGAGCTTTGCTTCACGGGCGGCCCAGTCAGGGAGAAAGAAGGAGTCCAATCCGGCTACGGGAAGGCCCAGAAGACTTACCGACTTAGGCCCATAATGTTACTTGTAGTTCAAGATGTACTCTGTAACCGACTCTTAGACGTAGCCGAATAGATCTCTCCTGTAAACCCTAGGCCGGATATCTATATAAGCCATCCTAGGGAGAGCCTTTAGGGCACACCTAATACTTTAGACCCTCAACTCGCACAGGTGAAACCCTTGTAACCCATATTCCGGCTCTGCCGTATTACTGGATTGCTAGCAGGAGTAGGATCCGTCCAAAGCCGGCGGATTCGAACCTGGGTAAACTTGTGTGATCACCGTCCCGGAATACCGTACGTCTCACACCCCTCTCTTCCGCATGCATCGAGGACCCCCTCATGGCGTACTTGTCCTCAATCCGACGACAGGCGAAGATGGCCAGCATGGAGGCTACCACACCAAGTAGGAGCAGAAAAAATACTAATTTGGAGCGGAACACGCCGCTGTCAGTGAATTATGCCAGCACGAAGGAGAACACGCCCAATAGTAGCAGCAAAAGAGCTAATTTGGAGTGGAACACTCCGCTGAGGTCAGGCAATAATGCCAGCACGAAGGATAATACGCCCAATAGTAGCAGCAAAAGGGCTAATTTGGAGCGAAACACGCCGCTGAGGTCAGGCAATAATGCTAGCACGAAGGAGAACACGCCCAATAGTAGCAGCAAAAGGGCTAATTCGAAGAAGAACACGTCGCAGAGGTCAGGCAATAATGCCAGCACCCTGGAGCCAACACCCGTGAGGGGAGGCAGTAAGGAGATCACACCTAAGAGCGGCAGCAAAAAGCCTAGTTCGATGGGGAATGGAACGCGGATGTCAAGCCCTACTGATAATATCAGGAAAGATTACATCAGGAAGGAGGATGTACACAGGAAGAGCAAGAGGGTTCTGTACACTCAAGATGAAATTGATTCTGACTGTTGTTTGTCCACTGAAGTACCTGGGATGCGTGCAAACGTAAGACCACCCCATGTGGTTGCAGCAGAACCAACCGAGTGTCTTGGAGAAAACAGAGTTGCCGGTGAGGTGGATTGGGGCAATGTTCCGGTCCATCCGGGTGGAGAAGATGGTGCAGCCCCACCCATGGGAGTCAATATGACGTGTGCAATACTAGGCATTAGAGATGATGTCGAGGATTTTGAATCAGATGAAGAAGAAGGCACTGTAGAGGATCAAGAATCTGGTGATGATGAAATAGACGAGGAACTTAACGATGAGGCTGGTATCCCAGTCGATGATTTGGGTGTTGAAGTAGAAGAAATGAAATATGACCACGAGTATCCTATAATTTCGGTCGGCACCGAGTTCAGGAGCATGCATGAGTTCAGGATGTCGTTCTGGCATTTTTGTATCAAGGGGGAGTTCGACGTTTATCGACTAAAGAACACTGCCGAGAGGTATGAGGCCGTTTGCAAGTTAACATGGATGAATGGACGGGCCGAGGTACATTGTCCATGGAGGATCACAGCAAGAGCCTTACCTGCGTCGAATGCAATTAGGGTACTAGGGAAATGAATGTAGCAAACCATTAGAACTCTCTCTCTCTCTTTCACTCTATAACTACAATTGATGTGCGATATCTTTCTGGCAACTAGTCGACTCTGCTTATCTTTTAAATGAATATGTGTTGCAGGTGAACAAAATGGGCCCTCCACACATGTGTCCGACAGGCAGCAAACTGAAATCCTCAATGGCTGATACGGAGTGTGTGGCTATGCAATCTATGTCCATACTAAAGGATAACCCTAAGGAGACAGCGAAGAATATTCAGACTAGCCTCGGTTCTAAATACAACATTGTCCTTCCGTATTACACGGTTTGGAAAGGTAAAGAGAAAGCTCTGGGGGTCTTACACGGGGATTGGACCAATAGCTTCAGGATGCTGTACAACTTCAAGGCGGAGGTACAAGCTAGGTGTCCGGGGAGTGTTGTGGAGATTGACACCGAATCAGAAGGTGGTAAAATATATTTCAAAAGATTTTTCATGGCGCTTAAACCTTGCATCTAGGGATTCAAGGACGGTTGTAGGCCGTATCTGAGTGTAGACAGCACTGTCCTAACTGGCAAATGGAAAGGCTGCCTGCCATCTGCCACAGCACTTGATGGTCACAACTGGATGTTCCTAGTGGCATTCGGGCTGTTTGAAACAGAAACGGAGGAAAACTGGGTCTAGTTTATGAGGCAGCTCAGGAGATCAATAGGCCACATGGATCCATTGGCTATATCCACGGATGCATGCAAAGGGCTGACGAATGCAGTGAAGGAGATGTTCCCACGAGCTGAAGGTAGAGAATGCCATGCCCATATGATGCTCAACTTGTACTCACACTATGCAGGCAGCGTATTTCGTTACATGTTTCCTGCTGCTAGAGTTTACAAACCTAGTAGCAGCAAATATTTCATGAGCAAGATTTTTGCAGAAGCCCCTGAACTTCCAGAGTACTTAGCCATACATCATTCGCAGCTATGGAAGAGGAGTCAATTCAACCCTGACATCAAAGTTGATTACATAAACAACAACCTTGCAGAATGCCTGAATAACTGGGTGAAGGACATAAAAGTGCGTCATGTTCATATCTTGATGGACAGCATACGTGGTATGATCATGAAGTTATTAAATATAAGGAGAGAGATCGGTAGGAGACTTAGAGGACATATGCTACCGCCAGTTGTACAGCAACTGCACAAGAGAAGCCGAGGACTTGCTCATCTTAAGGTTCTCCCGTCAACCAGTAGAAGCTATGAGGTGGTCGATATGTCCAAGAGTGGCAAAAGGGATGTTGTGAACATCCAGCTGCGAGAATGCACCTGCTTGGAGTGGCAGCATACCGGGAAACCTTGCGACCACGCCTTGTCCTTCTTGGTGAAGAAAAGAACTCTACCACATTTGGATCAGTATTTGTCAGACTACTACTCTATGGAAAAGTTTAGAGCTGCGTACGCTGGATCCGTCGAGCCATGTACAAACCCATCTCAGTGGCCTCAAGTCCAACTGTCTTTCGAGCTTTGCCAGCCAGTTACAAAAAGGGGCAGAGGAAGACCCCGGGTGAATAGGTTTAAGAATTTTCTCGAGAAGAAGGGTTTGGCTTTCTGTGCTACAAGGAAGGGCAAAAACAGATGCAAGACCTGCCATCTTATAGGCCATAGAGCAGCTGGATGTCCCCTTAATGCTCCCAAACCTAGGTATGAGATGGTACATTCACATAAAAAATTGTTTATAGTCTGTAGATATAAGGTAGTAATCCATGTACTGTTTTTTTATAGGAAGCGCAAGGTAAGAAACAAGACATCAGACTCAGTGATTTTGCTGCGGGAACAAAACCAAAATGAGTGGAGTGATGATGCCGGACAAGATTCTGGTGCTGATTGGCCTGATTTCCCTCGGCCCGGAGATGCAGGGTACGTGAAGGTAAGAAAATTGGCACCTAGGAAGAGGAAGAAGGCAGGAGATGAAGAAGCTAGTGGACATGAAGGAAAGAGGAAGAAAGTTGGCACCCAAGCAGAGAAAGAGGGCTAGCAGTGTAGAAGCCTAATGATGTATTGAACTTGAACCTATATATGTAGTTCGGTTAAACTCTGGAGCTGTGTGCGTGTAACTTGTCGGGCGAAACAATCTGCCTCCCGTACTCGGAGTAAAATGTATTGCGACTTTAGGATTGGATACGGCCGAGGCCACTAGTTGAATCCAAAATTGTGACTGTGCCACTACTATCTGAACAATCGCGATAGCTGAGCGGTTAAATCCTCTCCAAAATCGATGGGTGTTAGTGGCATAGACATGAATTATTTATAGGCGCTTAATAAATCCCTGCTATTGGCATTACACTTATGATAAGTTTCTGGGCTGAAAAACAATTTCTTAAGCTGGCTGCTACACTCCACGAAGCAGTAACTTATTTCAGCTGCTGGACAATGACATGGCAACATAAACTGCAAATGCAACAGATAATGCCCAGATAATGAGGAAATTATTTCCACTATCTGGCCTAATCTTGAGCCTGTCTGTCTCACCACCTCCCAGCCCCTGCCTCCCCTGCACCTGGCGAAGCTCCCGGATCTCTTGCTCCATCGGACGAATCTCCTCTTTCTTGTCCCACACAGCATCACGCAGATCTTGAACAAGCTCTCTGTGAAAACCTGTCAGTGGCTTTTTGATCCACACAAACTTGTCACAGCCAGTCCCCCTCCCCTCCTGCATAGTAGATCGAAGGAAACAAAAAAAAGAATTACATTACGCTTTTCGGATCCGGGTTACCATTGTACCTATAGTAGGAACTTATCGCTCTGATGCTGCAGTTGCTGAATTTTCCTGCAGTATTTTCGTCGGTCCATGAAATCCATCTCGGCATCTTCTCACCGCACAAACACAGCATATCGGGGTAGTAATCGTAGGGCGCCCTCCGGTACCTGATGGGGGCACCCGCCTGACGGCGTTGAGCCAACCCTAATTCCGCCCGAGACGAACTGCACGAGCTGCAAGCCATGAGCGAGGGGAGCGAGGGCAGAGGAAAGAGGACCTTTGGATGTCAGGGTAGTGGTGAAGCGTGATTTATCCCTACTTAATAACTCAGGCAGAATCCTACCATCCACATTCGGCTGACAGGTGGGGGACCTAGCGTGTGGATTTGTCAACCAAACCTCGCGCCTTCGTGGTTCAAAAGCCCTCTTGCATGCATTGGACGAAATTTTTTGGCACCTTGCCCGCGTACATATCACTGGGAGGCCTTGCTCAGGAACCAGACACGCCTGGCCCACAATCTTACTCCCTCCTAGGAACTTGTCATGGCTCCCGCCGACAGATCCATCCGCTCCACCACTTCCGGTAGGGCTCGCCGTGGCGGATCCACCCCAAGATCCTACCGTCACAGTATCAAATGGCAATGGTTTCTTGAGAGGAGCGACGACGCTACGTATGCAAGCTCGGCCCCTCCTACCTGTAGAAGGACTGCTACGACGTCGAGCTCGAGCAGGAGCCGCCAGGCGCGACGGTCTCGGTCCACGCCAACGCTGTCACCTTCGTCATTGTCGATTCCGATGTGGAGGACGACGTGGACGAAGCTGTGTAGAACGCCATTGTTGCCTCCTTGGCGAAGGGCAAGCCACGGGCGGGAGTGGATGTCGCTGGGAAGGGCACGGTGGTGTCACCAATCGAGGTGGACTCCGACGATAGCGGTGTGTTGTGGGTTTAGATGTTGTTTAGGATAGTTGCAATTTCAGTTGTGTTTAATGCGAGTACAATTATTGTAATGGGTTTGTCGAGCTATATTGAGAAATATGTGCAATAGCAGCGTGTGAGTGCTTCCACTTTAGAAATTGTGTTTGTGCCATTTGCATGTTGCATTATCAACGTAGATTACTGTTGGAGATATGCCCAAGAGGCAATAATAAAAGTGGTTATTATTATATCTTTGTGTTTATGATGAATGTTTACATCCCATGCTATAATTGTATTATTAGGAAACACTAATACTTGTGTGTTTTGTAAACATAAAAGAGTCCCTAGTAAGCCTCTTGTTGAACTAGCTTGTTGATTAATAGATGATCATGTTTTCTTGATCATGGACATTGGATGTCATTAATAACAAGGTCATATCATTAGGAGAATGATGTGATGGAAACACACCCATAGTAAGTGTAGCATAAGATCAAGTCATTTAGTTCGTATTGCTACTAGCTTTCAAATGCATAGTAACCTAATCCTTCGACCATGAGGTTATGTTAATCACCATCACCGGATGGGTGCTTTGATGACATCAAACACCGCTTCGTAACTGGGTGGTTATAAAGGTGTCATTGGGTATTCTGAAAGTATGTGTTGAAGCGCATGGACCAAGATTGGGATTTGTCCATCCATATGACGGATAGATATGCTCTGGGCCCTCTCGGTGGAATGTCATTTAGTTAGCTTGCAAGCATGTGACTAGGTCACAAGGGATGACATAACATGGAATGAGTAAAGAGTACTTATCAGTAACGAGGTAGAACTAGGTATGGAGATACCGACAATCAAACCTCGGATAAGTAGAGTATCGCGTGACAAAGGGAATTGGTTTCGTATGTTAATGGTTCTATCGATCACGAAGTCATCATTGAGTATGTGGGAGCCTTTATGGATCTCCAGATCCTGCTGATGGTTATTGATCGGAGAGGTGTCTCCATCATGTCTGCATATTCACGAACCATAGGGTGACACACTTAAGGTTCTATGTTGTTTAGGTAGATATGGAATGTGCGTTGGAAACCGAATGTTGTTCAGAGTCTCGGATTGGATCTAAGACATCACGAGGAGATCCGAAATTGTCCGGAGAATAAGATTCATATAATGGAGATCATTTTCTAGGTTCGGAAATGTCCCGGAGTGTTTATATGGGGGTTCTAGAAGGTTTCGGAATGTTCCGGAAGGTTCTAGAAATTTCTATGGAGTTTACTTGAAACCCAGGAAAGAAAAAGGGGAAACTTGGGGGGAAGGAAACTCCCCCAAAGCCCCCCTTGTGCGCCAGCCCTAGGAGGTGGGCCTAGGGGTGGGAACCCTAGGCCACACCCCTCCCTCTATATATAGAGGGGTGGAGGCTCCACCCCCCTTGCCCCTCCACTCTTGCCCTAGCCGCCTCTCTCCTCCTCCTTCGCTCTGCTCAGGCTTAGGCGAAGCCCTGCATAATTCTCTACTCCACCACCACCACCACGCCGTCGTGCTGCTGGGATTCCATGGAGAGATCTACTACCTCTGCTGCTCGCTGGAACAGGGAGAGGAAGGTTTGCATCGACTCCGCACGTGTGACCGACTGCGGAAGCGCTGCCGGAACGCGGCGCCGGAAGGATCGTCTACTCGATCTTGAGATCGGCAAGTGATCGTCTACATCAACCACGAGATCTGATCTCGCACAAGGCTTTCGGATCTACAAGGGTTAGTACAGATCTATCTCGTTGCACATGTCTAATAGATTAGATCTTGGCTTTTATCTAGATTAGATCTGGGTTTTGTTCATTCTTGCGGTAGCAAATTTTTGTTTTCCATGCTACGCACCCATCAGTGGTATCAGAGCCGTGTCTATGCGTAGATCTGTTGCACGAGTAGAACACAATGGTTTTGTGGGCGTTGGTGCTCGTGCCGTCTTTTGCTTTGTGTACTTTGCATCTTGCGGTTTGGTGGGATGAAGCGGCTCGGGCTAACCTTACATGTCAAAGCACATGAGACTTGCTCCACGCTTGACGTGTAACTTGCTTTGCACAAGTGGCTTTGCGGGTGTCTGTCTCTCTCACCATAGTATAGATCCAATTTACACTTTGCACTTGATAGCACATGTATCAACGTTGTGGTTCAGTTTCTAGGTAAGATCCGTTCTTATTCGAAAGCCCCAAACCACGTAAAACATGCAAAGAAAATTAGAGGTGTCTAACTTGTTTTTGCAGGGGTTTTGTGATGTGATATGGCCATCATGTGATTGTGATTATATTTGATGTATGCAATGATCCTTGTTGTAATATGGCAACCGGCAGGATCCTAATGGTTGTCTTTAATTTTGTTAAGACCTGCGTGTCTATTCATCTTGTAATAGCTTTATTCCAAGTAGTTGTAATAGTTGCTAGTGATGATGGACAACCATGAAGCGGCACCACTGACCTTAACGCAATGCTGGTGATGATGGATATCATGTCCGTGCTTTGGAGATGGAGATCAAAGGCATAAGAAGAAAGGGTCATATCATATCACACTAATTATGAATTGCCTATGATGTTAATCCTTTATGCATCTTGTATTGCTTAGATCGTGACGGTAGCATTATAAGATGATCCCTCTCACTAAATATCAAGTAATAAAGTGTTCGTCCTTAGTTGGCACCGTTGCTAAGACTCGTCGTTTCGAAGCATCTCGTGATGATCGGATGTGATAGATTCTGCGTGTGCATACAACGGGTGCAAGCCAGATTTGCACATGCGGAAACTAAGGTTAATCTTGACGAGCCTAGCATGTACAGACATGGTCTCGGAACACGGAATACCGAAAGGTAGAGCATGAGTCATATAAATGATATGATGAACATGAAGATTGTTCGCCGATGAAACTACATCTTCTCTCATGAAGATCGGACTTGGTGTAGTGGATTTGGTTCGTGTAATCACTAAAACAACGTGAGGGATGTTGTTTTGAGTGGGAGTTCACCTAGTTAATTTAAGAATTAAAATTGAACTCAATTTATCATGAACTTAGTCTAAACTACTTGCAAATTTGTTGTAGATTATGGCGAACCTCTCCATCAATTTCAATGCGTTCCTAGAGAAAGAAAAGCTTAAGAACAATGGAAGCAACTTCATGGACTAGCTCCGTGGACTGAAGATTGTCCTCAGGTCTAGTCAGATGACCTATATGCTCGAAGCACCGCTAGGTGACCCACCTGCAGAAGATGCCACCGATGACGTAAAGAATGTTTACGCCACTCGGAAAAATCACTACTCCACAGTTCAGTGTGCCATCCTGTACGGTTTAAAAACGGAGCTTCAGAAGCACTTTGAGCACCACGACTCGTTCGAGATCATTAAGGAGCTCAGGCTGATTTTTGAGACTCACGCGGCCGTGGAGAGCTATGAGGCCTCCGAAAAGTTCTTTAACTGTAAGATGGAAAAGGGTAGCTTCGTTAGCGAGCACGTGCTCACCATGTCTGGGCACGCAAACAAGCTCAAAGAGTTGGGGATAATGATTCCTAATGAGTTAGGGATTCACCGTGTCCTCCAATCACTGCCACCGAGTTATAAGAACTTTGTGATGAACTACAATATGCACTCCATGAACAAGACGTTGCCTGAACTATCGTCCATGCTGAAAACTGCTGAAGTGGAGAACAAGAAGGAGCACCAAGTGTTGATGGTCAATAAGACCACCAATTTCAAGAAACAGGGCAAGCCTAAGAACAAGGGTAACTTCAAGAAGGACGGCAAGAAAGCTACCGCACCTGCTAACAAGCCCAAGGCTGGTCCTAAGCCTAAAACTGAATGCTTCTACTGCAAGGGTGCTGGTCACTGGAAGCGTAACTGCCCCAAGTACCTGGCGGATCTGAAGAACGGCAACATCAAGAAGAAAGGTATATTCGATATACATGTTATTGATGTGTATCTTACTAGTAATCATAGTAGTACCTGGGTATTTGATACTGGTTCGGTTGCTCATATTTGTAACTCGAAACAGGAGCTATGGAATAAGCGAAGACTGGCGAGAGACGAGGTGACGATGCGCGTTGGAAATGGCTCCAAGGTTGATGTGATCGCCGTCGGCACGCTCCCTCTGCATCTACCTTCGGGATTAGTTTTAAATTTGAATAATTGTTATTTGGTGCCTGTGTTAAGCATGAACATTATATCTGGATCTTGTTTATTGCGAGACGGTTACTCTTTTAAGTCTGAGAATAAAGGTTGTTCGATTTATATGAGTAATATCTTTTATGGTAATGCACCTGAGATGAATGGTTTATTCTTACTGAATCTCGATAGTAGTGATACACATGTTCACAATATAGATGCTAAACGAACAAAATTGAATGATAATTCTACATACATGTGGCACTGTCGTCTTGGTCACATTGGAGTGAAGCGCATGAAGAAGCTCCATTCTGATGGACTTCTTGAATCACTTGATTTTGAATCACTTGAAAGATGCGAAGCATGTCTAATGGTAAAAATGACTAAGACTCCATTCTCTGGAATAATGAAGCGAGCTACAGACTTATTGGAAATAATACATACCGATGTGTGCGGTCCAATGAGTGTAGCATCGCGTGGTGGATATCGTTATGTTCTCACTTTCACGGATGACTTAAGTAGATATGGGTATGTCTACTTTATGAAACATAAGTCCGAAACTTTCGAGAAGTTTAAGGAATTTCAAAGTGAAGTGGAAAATCATCG
Organism: Avena sativa; assembly: GCA_916181665.1. Taxonomy (NCBI): domain Eukaryota; kingdom Viridiplantae; phylum Streptophyta; class Magnoliopsida; order Poales; family Poaceae; genus Avena; species Avena sativa. The sequence goes on from OV702286.1 coordinate 237,243,544, forward strand.
TAACAAGAAGATTAAGTTTCTGCGTTCTGACCGCGGAGGTGAATATCTAAGTTATGATTTTGGCATGCATTTAAAGAAATGTGGAATACTTTCGCAGTTGACACCGCCGGGAACACCACAGTGTAATGGTGTGTCCGAACGTCGTAATCGAACTCTCTTAGATATGGTTCGGTCTATGATGTCTCTTACAGATCTACCGCTATCGATTTGGGGCTATGCATTAGAGACAGCCGCATTCACTTTAAATAGGGCACCATCTAAATTCGTTGAAACGACACCGTACGAATTGTGGTTTGGAAAGAAACCTAAGTTGTCGTTCCTTAAAGTTTGGGGTTGCGAAGCATATGTAAAGAAGTTACAACCTGATAAGCTTGAACCCAAAGCGGAGAAATGCGTCTTCATAGGATACCCTAAAGAAACAATTGGGTATACCTTCTATCATAGATCCGAAGGCAAAGTTTTCGTTGCCAAGAATGGATCCTTTCTTGAGAAGGAGTTTCTCTCGGAGGAAGTGACTGGAAGGAAAGTAGAACTCGACGAGGTTATTGAACCTTCTCTCGGAGTTGAGAGTAGCGCAGCACCGGAAGATGTTTGTGTGTCGCCTGCACCAATTGGAGAGGAAGCTAATGATGGTGATCATGAAACTTCGAACGAAGTTGCTGCTAAACCTCGTAGGTCAACGAGGGTTCGTACCACTCCTGATTGGTATGACCCTGCCTTGAACGTCATGTTGGTGGACAATACTGATGACCCTGCGACGTATGAAGAAGCTATGGTGAGCCCAGATTCCGACAAATGGCTAGAAGCCATGAAATCCGAAATAGGATCCATGTACGAAAACCAAGTGTGGACTTTGGTGGACTTACCGGATGGCCGTAAGGCTGTCGAGAACAAATGGATTTTCAAGAGAAAAACAGATGTTGATGGTAATGTTACCGTCTATAAAGCTCGACTTGTCGCGGAAGGGTTCCGACAAATTCAAGGAGTTGACTATGATGAGACATTCTCACCAGTAGCGAAGCTAAAGTTTGTGAGGATTTTGTTAGCAATTGCTGCATATTTCAATTATGAGATTTGGTAGATGGATGTCAAAACGGCGTTCCTTAATGGTGACATTGAGGAAGAGTTGTATATGGTATAACCCAAGGGTTTTGTCGATCCTAGTGATGCTGACAAGGTATGCAAACTTCAGCGCTCCATTTATGGACTGAAGCAAGCATCCCGGAGTTGGAATCAACGTTTTGATAAAGTAATCAAAAACTTTGGATTTATACAAACTTATGGAGAAGCTTGTATTTACAAGAAAGTGAGTGGGAGCTCTATAGCATTCCTAGTACTATATCTAGATGACATATTGTTGATTGGGAATGATATAGAACTTCTTAATAGTGTCAAAGCCTATTTGAATAATAGTTTTTCAATGAAGGATCTTGGCGAAGCGGCATATATTCTAGGCATCAAGATTTATAGAGATAGATCAAGACGCCTAAGAGCGCTTTCACAAAGTACATACTCTGACAAAGTTCTAAAGAAGTTTAGAATGGAAGAGAGTAAGAAAGGGTTCGTGCCCATGTTGTCAGGTAAGACCTTGAGTAAGACTCGAAGTCCAGCTACGGCAGAAGATAGAGAGAAAATGAATAATATTCCCTATGCCTCGGCCATAGGTTCTATCATGTATGCCATGCTGTGTACAAGACCGGATATAGCACATGCTGTTAGTTTGACTAGCAGATATCAAAGTGATCCTGGAATGGAGCACTGGACAGCGGTCAAGAATATCCTAAAGTACCTAAATAGGACTAAGGATATGGTTCTTTATTATGGAGGTGATGAACAACTTGTTGTAAACAGTTACACTGATGCTAGTTGGAACACCGATTCAGATGACTCGAAGTCATAGTCTGGATACGTATTTATTTTGAATGGTGCTGCAGTGAGCTAGAGGAGTGCCAAGCAAAGCGTTGTGGCGAAATCTTCAACTGAATCGGAATACATAGCTGCTTCAGAGGCTGCACAAGAAGCCATATGGATGAAGGAGTTCATTACTGAACTTGGCGTGGTTCCTAGTGCATTGGACCTGATGGCCATCTACTGTGACAACACAGGTGCCATAGCTAATGCACAGGAGCCAAGGTCACATAGCAAGCTGAAGCACATCAAGCTACGTTTCCATGCTATTCGCGAGTATGTCCAAGATGGTGACATAAAGATTTGCAAAGTACACACTGATCTGAATGTGGCAGATCCTTGACTAAACCTCTCCCTAGAGCAAAGCATGACCAACACCAGAATGCCATGGGTGTTAGGTATATTACCATGTAATCTAGATTATTGACTCTAGTGCAAGTGGGAGACTGTTGGAGATATGCCCAAGAGGCAATAATAAAAGTGGTTATTATTATATCTTTGTGTTTATGATGAATGTTTACATCCCATGCTATAATTGTATTATTAGGAAACACTAATACTTGTGTGTTTTGTAAACATAAAAGAGTCCCTAGTAAGCCTCTTGTTGAACTAGCTTGTTGATTAATAGATGATCATGTTTTCTTGATCATGGAAATTGGATGTCATTAATAACAAGGTCATATCATTAGGAGAATGATGTGATGGAAACACACCCATAGTAAGTGTAGCATAAGATCAAGTCATTTAGTTCGTATTGCTACTAGCTTTCAAATGCATAGTAACCTAATCCTTCGACCATGAGGTTATGTTAATCACCATCACCGGATGGGTGCTTTGATGACATCAAACACCGCTTCGTAACTGGGTGGTTATAAAGGTGTCATTGGGTATTCTGAAAGTATGTGTTGAAGCGCATGGACCAAGATTGGGATTTGTCCATCCATATGACGGATAGATATGCTCTGGGCCCTCTCGGTGGAATGTCATTTAGTTAGCTTGCAAGCATGTGACTAGGTCACAAGGGATGACATAACATGGAACGAGTAAAGAGTACTTATCAGTAACGAGGTAGAACTAGGTATGGAGATACCGATGATCAAACCTCGGATAAGTAGAGTATCGCGTGACAAAGGGAATTGGTTTCATATGTTAATGGTTCTATCGATCACGAAGTCATCGTTGAGTATGTGGGAGCCGTTATGGATCTCCAGATCCCGCTGATGGTTATTGATCAGAGAGGTATCTCCATCATGTCTGCATATTCACGAACCATAGGGTGACACACTTAAGGTTCGATGTTGTTTAGGTAGATATGGAATGTGCGTTGGAGACCGAATGTTGTTCAGAGTCTCGGATTGGATCTGAGACATCACGAGGAGATCCGGAATTGTCCGGAGAATAAGATTCATATAATGGAGATCATTTTCTAGGTTCGGAAATGTCTCGGAGTGTTTATATGGGGGTTCTAGAAGGTTTCGGAATGTTCCGGAAGGTTCTAGAAATTTCTATGGAGTTTACTTGAAAACCAAGAAAGAAAAAGGGGAAACTTGGGGGGAGGAAACTCCCCCCAAGCCCCCTTGTGCGCCGGCCCTAGGAGGTGGGCCTAGGGGTGGGAACCCTAGGTTGCACCCCTCCCTCTATATATAGAGGGGTGGAGGCGCCACCCCCCTTGCGCCTCCACTCTTGCCCTAGCCGCCTCTCTCCTCCTCCTTCGCTTTGCTCAGGCTTAGGCGAAGCCCTGCAGAATTCTCTACTCCACCACCACCACCACGTCATCGTGCTGCTAGGATTCCGTGGAGAGATCTACTACCTCCGCTGCTCGCTGGAACGGGGAGAGGAAGGTCTGCATCAACTCCGCACGTGTGACCGACTGCGGAAGTGCTGCTGGAACGCGGCGCCGGAAGGATCGTCTACTCGATCTTGAGATCGACAAGTGATCGTCTACATCAACCACGAGATCCGATCTCGCACAAGGCTTTCGGATCTACAAGGGTTAGTACAGATATATCTTGTTGCACATGTCTAATAGATTAGATCTTGGCTTTTATCTAGATTAGATCTGGGTTTTGTTCGTTCTTGCGGTAGAAATTTTTTGTTTTCCATGCTACGCACCCATCAATTACATGTAAACAATCCAACGAAAATCGGACTACAACCATCAGACGGGAGTGGCAGGATGGAAGAGAAGTTGGGACAGTGGCTTTGGGGGGAAGGAAGAGGAGGGGGCGTGACACTGGCAGGTGGGCCCTCGGAACACGTGACACTGACATGCGGGAGCGGGAGCACACGGTATTGTCGGTCTGTCTAGAGCAAGCGGACTTTGCAACGTGACAACAGCAAGCTGATTGGACCAATATAATAACTCGTCAAATTATTAAGGATTACTGAAAACTACAACTGGTGCACATTCGCACAACACGTATGCTCTAAGCACCTGAGAAGCATCGCTTAAGTCTAACAGTAACGACAGCATAAGTACTACATTTCCCAATCGGTCTTCTCGATACAAATGTAGAAATGCATCTGCCTGTTCGGTCCAGCACCGATAAGGTACTGAGATGGCACACATAGGATCGACCTTAGGTCCACATACTCCACCTCCCGCGGCATCGGGCAGCTCGGCACCTCGGCTAGCACAAGAATGCTATCCGACGATAGCGGCTGGGCGTTCGCACACATGCGCACCGTGTATACGGGCCAAGCGCACTAGACCGACCTGATGCATACGGCACACACGACGGTGGGCCTGGCTCTGGTTCCCGGAACACCGGCGGTGATGGTCAGGATGAAAACAGAGCCGTCCCCCCTGGAAAATTAGCCGGCGACGTGCCGAGTCAGTGAACGGCACCTGCTCTTGGAGAAGTTGGGCTTGCCCGTACGAGATCCTAATCACTTCGATTAAGTGCCCCTCTGCAAGGTGGACGACGAGCTCTGCCGGTGGGCCGGTGTAGTTGCAGTTCGGCTCCGTGCAGGAGCACGCGCCGTGCGGGCATGCGAGCTCGTGGTAGGAGTAACGGCGAAAGCATCCTGGGTGGGAGCACATGAGCGGGAATGTCGCTGCGAAGTTGCGCGCGAGGATCTCCAGATTCTTGGGCTGCAGCATCTGCCACATCTGAAGTTCATCGAGAAATCGGAAAAAAGATCAGCAGTTAGATTGGCGAATAGCAGGAATATGTAGGATAAGTTCAAAAGCTTGTAAAATGATTTCTTAGCATGAAGGTAGCGACCCGAGAATTGGCGGATGTCGTCGGCTTGCGGCTACGGCAGGATGGAAGTGAAGTGGGGAAAGTGGCTTCGAGGGGAAGAAAGAGAAGTACGGGGAGGAAGAGAAGTAACGGGGACGTGACACTAGGATATGGCCCACTGAACTCGTGAGTCATGACACTCGCAACATGCCAGTTTGTCCACAAGCGTGGCCAATCATGCCGCAAAACAGCCTACTCGAGCATCGCTCTCACGAAGACCATCCCAATCGTCCAAGCGCCTCAATCGAACAGTATGTAACAATCGTCAAGCAGAACAACTGTGTTATGGCGTGCCTTCTAGAAGACTCGGTCTAACGATGGATCCATTAGGGGGCACTGGTGGATCCCTATGTTGTTTGTGGAAAGAACACACATGCAGTGAACACTAGTGGATCCATAAGTGGTTTGTGGAAAGAACACACATGCAGTGAACACTGGTGGATCCATATGTGGTTTGTGAAAAGAACACACATGCAATGACTCTAATGGATCCATCTGTGGTTTGTGGAAAAGAACACACATGCAATGAACACTGGTGGATCCATAAGTGGTTTGTGGAAAGAACACACATGCAGTGAACACTGGCGGATCCATATGTGGTTTGTTGAAAAGAACACACATGCAATGAACACTGGTGGATCCATAAGTGGTTTGTGGAAAGAACACACATGCAGTGAACACTGGTTGATCCATATCTGGTTTGTGAAAAGAACACACATGCACTGACCACTAGTTGATCCATATGTGATTTGTGGAAAGAACACACATGCAATGACACTGGTTGATCCATGTGTGGTTTGTGGAAAGAACACACATGCAATGCCATTGGTTGATCCATGTGTGGTTTGTGAAAATAACACACATGCAATGAATCTAGTGCTAGTTTTAGTATAAGAACACACAAGCAATGACTCTAGTGGGTCCATATGTGGTTTACGGAAAGAACACACATGCAATGACACTGGTTGATCCATGTGTGCTTTGTGGAAAGAACACACAGGCAATGAACACTGGTTGATCCATATGTGGTTTGTGAAAAGAACACACATGCAATGACCACTGGTTGATCCATATGTGGTTTGTGGAAAAGAACACACATGCAGTGACCACTGGTAGATCCATATGTGGTTTGTGGAAAAGAACACACATGCAATGACACTGGTGGATCCATGTGTGGTTTGTGGAAAGAACATACATGCAATGACTCTAGTGTTGGTTTTAGTATAAGAACACACATGCAATGACCACTGGTTGATCCATATGTGGTTTTGTGGAAAAGAACACACATGCAATGAACACTGGTGGATCCATATGTGGTTTCTGGAAAGGAACACACATGCAATGAACACTGGTGGATCCATATGTGGTTTGTGGAAAGAACACACATGCAGTGAACACTGGTGGTTCCATATGTGGTTTGTCAAAAGAACACACATGTAATGACTCTAGTGTTAGTTTTAGTATAAGAACACACATGCAATGACTCTAGTGGGTCCATATGTGATTTGTGAAAAGAACACACATGCAATGACCACTGGTTGATCCATATGTGGTTTGTGGAAAAGAACACACATGCAATGAACACTGGTGGATACATAAGTGGTTTGTGGAAAGAACACACATGGAGTGAACACTGGTGGATCCATATGTTGTTTGTGAAAAGAACACACATGCAATGACTCTAGTGCTGGTTTTAGTATAAGAACACACAAGCAATGACTCTAGTGGGTCCATATGTGATCTGTGGAAATAACACACATGCAATGACACTGGTTGATCCATGTGTGGTTTGTGGAAATAACACACATGCAATGCCATTGGTTGATCCATGTGTGGTTTGTGGAAATAACACGCATGCAATGAGTCTAATGGATCCATATGTGGTTTGTGGAAAAGAACACACATGCAATGACCACTGGTTGATCCATGTGTGGTTTGTGGATAGAACACACATGCAATGAACTCTAGTGGATCCATGTGTGGTTTGTGAAAAGAACACTCATGCAATGAGTCTAGTGCTGGTTTTAGTATAAGAACACACATGCAATGACTCTAGTGGCTCCACATGTGGTTTGTGAAAAGAACACACATGCAGTGAACACTGGTTGATCCATGTGTGGTTTGTGGAAAGAACACACATGCAATGACATTGGTTGATCCATGTGTGGTTTGCGGAAATAACACACATGCAATGACTCTAATGGATCCATATGTGGTTTGTGGAAAAGAACACACATGCAATGACCACTGGTTGATCCATGTGTGGTTTGTGGAAACAACACACATGCAATGACACTGGTGGATCCATGTGTGGTTTGTGAAAAGAACACACATGCAATGAACACTGGTTGATCCATATGTGGTTTGTGGAAAATAATACACATACAATGAACACTGGTGGATCCATAAGTTGTTTGTGGAAAGAACATACATGCAGTGAACACTAGTGGATCCATATGTTGTTTGTGAAAAGAACACACATGCAATGAATCTAGTGTTGGTTTTAGTATAAGAACACACAAGCAATGACTCTAGTGGGTCCATATGTGATTTGTGGAAAGAACACACATGCAATGACACTGGTTGATCCATGTGTGGTTTGTGGAAAGAACACGCATGCAATGAACACTGGTTGATCCATATGTGGTTTGTGAAAAGAACACACATGCAATGACCACTGGTTGATCCATATGTGGTTTGTGGAAAAGAACACACATGTTGTGACCACTGGAGGATCCATATGTGGTTTGTGGAAAAGAACACACATGCAATGACACTGGTGGATCCATGTGTGGTTTGTGGAAAGAACACACATGCAATGACTCTAGTGCTGGTTTTAGTATAAGAACACACATGCAATGACCACTGGTTGATCCATATGTGGTTTGTGGAAAAGAACACACATGCAATGAACACTGGTGGATCCATATTTTGTTTGTGGAAACGTACACACATTCAATGAACACTGGTGGATCCATATGTGGTTTGTGGAAAGAACACACATGCAGTGAACACTGGTGGATCCATATGTGGTTTGTGAAAAGAACACACATGCAATGACTCTAGTGTTAGTTTTATTATAAGAACACACATGCAATGACTCTAGTGGATCCATATGTGATTTGTGAAAACAACACACATGCAATGACCACTGGTTGATCCATATGTGGTTTGTGGAAAAGAACACACATGCAATGAACACTTGTGGATCCATAAGTGGTTTGTGGAAAGAACACACATGCAGTGAACACTGGTGGATCCATATGTTGTTTGTGAAAAGAACACACATGCAATGACTCTAGTGCTGGTTTTAGTATAAGAACACACAAGCAATGACTCTAGTGGGTCCATATGTGATCTGTGGAAATAACACACATGCAATGACACTGGTTGATCCATGTGTGGTTTGTGGAAATAACACACATGCAATGCCATTGGTTGATCCATGTGTGGTTTGTGGAAATAACACGCATGCAATGAGTCTAATGGATCCATATGTGGTTTGTGGAAAAGAACACACATGCAATGACCACTGGTTGATCCATGTGTGGTTTGTGGATAGAACACACATGCAATGAACTCTAGTGGATCCATGTGTGGTTTGTGAAAAGAACACACATGCAATGAGTCTAGTGCTGGTTTTAGTATAAGAACACACATGCAATGACTCTAGTGGCTCCACATGTGGTTTGTGAAAAGAACACACATGCAGTGAACACTGGTTGATCCATGTGTGGTTTGTGGAAAGAACACACATGCAATGACATTGGTTGATCCATGTGTGGTTTGCGGAAATAACACACATGCAATGACTCTAATGGATCCATATGTGGTTTGTGGAAAAGAACACACATGCAATGACCACTGGTTGATCCATGTGTGGTTTGTGGAAACAACACACATGCAATGACACTGGTGGATCCATGTGTGGTTTGTGAAAAGAACACACATGCAATGAACACTGGTTGATCCATATGTGGTTTGTGGAAAAGAATACACATACAATGAACACTGGTGGATCCATAAGTTGTTTGTGGAAAGAACATACATGCAGTGAACACTAGTGGATCCATATGTTGTTTGTGAAAAGAACACACATGCAATGAATCTGGTGTTGGTTTTAGTATAAGAACACACAAGCAATGACTCTAGTGGGTCCATATGTGATTTGTGGAAAGAACACACATGCAATGACACTGGTTGATCCATGTGTGGTTTGTGGAAAGAACACGCATGCAATGAACACTGGTTGATCCATATGTGGTTTGTGAAAAGAACACACATGCAATGACCACTGGTTGATCCATATGTGGTTTGTGGAAAAGAACACACATGTAGTGACCACTGGTGGATCCATATGTGGTTTGTGGAAAAGAACACACATGCAATGACACTGGTGGATCCATGTGTGGTTTGTGGAAAGAACACACATGCAATGACTCTAGTGCTGGTTTTAGTATAAGAACACACATGCAATGACCACTAGTTGATCCATATGTGGTTTGTGGAAAAGAACACACATGCAATGAACACTGGTGGATCCATATTTTGTTTGTGGAAACGTACACACATTCAATGAACACTGGTGGATCCATATGTGGTTTGTGGTAAGAACACACATGCAGTGAACACTGGTGGATCCATATGTGGTTTGTGAAAAGAACACACATGCAATGACTCTAGTGATAGTTTTATTATAAGAACACACATGCAATGACTCTAGTGGGTCCATATGTGATTTGTGAAAAGAACACACATGCAATGACCACTTGTTGATCCATATGTGGTTTGTGGAAAAGAACACACATGCAATGAACACTTGTGGATCCATAAGTGGTTTGTGGAAAGAACACACATGCAGTGAACACTGGTGGATCCATATGTTGTTTGTGAAAAGAACACACATGCAATGACTCTAGTGTTGGTTTTAGTATAAGAACACACAAGCAATGACTCTAGTGGGTCCATATGTGATTTGTGAAAGAACACACATACAATGACACTGGTTGATCCATGTGTGGTTTGTGGAAAGAACACACATGCAATGACTCTATCGGTTGATCCATGTGTGATTTGTGGTAATAACACACATGCAATGACCACTGGTTGATCCATATGTGGTTTGTGGAAAAGAACACACATGCAATGACTCTAGTGCTGGTTTTAGTATAAGAACACACATGCAATGACTCTAGTGGGTCCACATGTGATTTGTTAAAAGAACACACATGCAATGACACTGGTTGATCCATGTGTGGTTTGTGGAAAGAACACACATGCAATGCCATTGGTTGATCCATGTGTGGTTTGTGGAAAGAACACACATGCAATGACTCTAATGGATCCATATGTGGTTTGTGGAAAAGAACACACATACAATGAACATTGGTGGATCCATAAGTGGTTTGTGGAAAGAACACACATGAAGTGAACACTGGTGGATCCATATGTTGTTTGTGAAAAGAACACACATGCAATGAATCTAGTGCTAGTTTTAGTATAAGAACACACAAGCAATGACTCTAGTGGGTCCATATGTGATTTGTGGAAAGAACACACATACAATGACACTGGTTGATCCATGTGTGGTTTGTCGAAAGAACACACATGCAATGCCATTGGTTGATCCATGTGTGGTTTGTGGAAATAACACACATGCAATGACTCTAATGGATCCATATGTGGTTTGTGGAAAAGAACACACATGCAATGACTCTAGTGCTGGTTTTAGTATAAGAACACACAAGCAATGACTCTAGTGGGTCCATATGTGATTTGTGTAAAGAACACACATGCAATGACACTGGTTGATCCATGTGTGGTTTGTGGAAAGAACACACATGCAATGAACACTGGTTGATCCATATGTGGTTTGTGAAAAGAACACACATGCAATGACCACTGGTTGATCCATATGTGGTTTGTGGAAAAGAACACACATGCAGTGACCACTGGTGGATCCATATGCGGTTTCTGGAAAAGAACACACATGCAATGACACTGGTGGATCCATGTGTGGTTTGTGGAAAGAACACACATGCAAAGACTGTAGTGCTGGTTTTAGTATAAGAACACACATGCAATGACCACTGGTTGATGCATATGTGGTTTGTGGAAAAGAACACACATGCAATGAACACTGGTGGATCCATATGTGGTTTGTGGAAGCGTACACACATTCAATGAACACTGGTGGATCCATATGTGGTTTGTGGAAAGAACACACATGCAGTGAACACTGGTGGATCCATATGTGGTTTGTGAAAAGAACACAGATGCAATGACTCTAGTGCTAGTTTTAGTATAAGAACACACGTGCAATGACTCTATTGGGTCCATATGTGATTTGTGAAAAGAAACACACATGCAATGACCACTGGTTGATCCATATGTGTTTTGTGGAAAAGAACACACATGCAATGAACACTGGTGGATCCATAAGTGGTTTATGGAAAGAACACACATGTAGTGAACACTGGTGGATCCATATGTTGTTTGTGAAAAGAACACACAAGCAATGACTCTAGTGCTGGTTTTAGTATAAGAACACACGAGCAATGACTCTAGTGGGTCCATATGTGATTTGTGGAAAGAACACACATACAATGACACTGGTTGATCCATGTGTGGTTTGTCGAAAGAACACACATGCAATGACTCTAATGGATCCATATGTGGTTTGTGGAAAAGAACTCACATGCAATGACTCTAGTGCTGGTTTTAGTATAAGAACACACAAACAATGACTCTAGTGGGTCCATATGTGATTTGTGGAAAGAACACACATGCAATGACACTGGTTGATCCATGTGTGGTTTGTGGAAAGAACACACATGCAATGACCACTGGTTGATCCATGTGTGGTTTGTGAAAAGAACACACATGCAATGACCACTGGTTGATCCATATGTGGTTTGTGGAAAAGAACACACATGCAGTGACCATTGGTGGATCCATATGTGGTTTGTGGAAAAGAACACACATACAATGACACTGGTGGATCCATGTGTGGTTTGTGGAAAGAACACACATGCAATGACTCTAGTGCTGGTTTTAGTATAAGAACGCACATGCAATGACCACTGGTTGATCCATATGTGGTTTGTGGAAAAGAACAGACATGCCATGAACACTGGTGGATCCATATGTGGTTTGTGGAAGCGTACACACATGCAATGAACACTGGTGGATCCATATGTGGTTTGTGGAAAGAACACACATGCAGTGAACACTGGTGGATCCATATATGGTTTGTGAAAAGAACACACATGCAATGACTCTAGTGCTAGTTTTAGTATAAGAACACACATGCAATGACTCTAGTGGGTCCATATGTGATTTGTGAAAAGAACACACATGCAATGACCACTAGTTGATCCATATGTGGTTTGTGGAAAAGAACACACATGCAATGAACACTGGTGGATCCATAAGTGGTTTATGGAAAGAACACACATGTAGTGAACACTGGTGGATCCATATGTTGTTTGTGAAAAGAACACACATGCAATGACTCTAGTGCTGGTTTTAGTATAAGAACACACAAGCAATGACTCTAGTGGGTCCATATGTGATTTGTGGAAAGAACACACATACAATGACACTGGTTGATCCATGTGTGGTTTGTGGAAAGAACACACATGCAATGCCATTGGTTGATCCATGTGTGGTTTTTGGAAATAACACACATGCAATGACTCTAATGGATCCATATGTGGTTTGTGGAAAAGAACACACATACAATGACTCTAGTGCTGGTTTTAGTATAAGAACACACAAGCAATGACTCTAGTGGGTTTGGAAAGAACACACATGCAATAACACTGGTTGATCCATGTGTCGTTTGTGGACAGAACACACATGCAATGCCATTGGTTGATCCATGTGTGGTTTGTGGAAAGAACACACATGCAATGACTCTAATGGATCCATATGTGGTTTATGGAAAAGAACAGACATGCAATGACCACTGGTTGATCCATGTGTGGTTTGTGGAAAGAACACACATGCAATGAACTCTAGTGGATCTATCTTGGCATAATTTGATGTATGCCATGATGCATTTCATTGTAAAAGACACCCATTTTCCATTTTTATACTACTCAGCTTTGCCCTTGGTTTTTTGATACTACCTAGTTTTGCCCCCTCTCTCTTTCGTAGAAGCCCAAACTTGTGCCCACTCTGTGTGCTACGCCCTGATTGGTTGTCACAGTTGTCACGTGGATCGTGCGCACCAACCGTTGATTCTGTGTGATCCAACGAGGCTCGTTGCACACGTCGTGCCCTTCACAGGACAGCGCGAGACAGCACAGGCGTCTCCCTCAATGAGACTTCTACAAGAAGGAACACGATGCCGTCCATGGAAAAAGTCGTCGAGTGGTCATGTCATGTTTAATCTAGTGTGCAAAGGCTACAAGTCTACTGCACGGCAACTGGTCATCCACGGCCCACGGGGGCTATACCATTTTTACTACGTAGCGCGCCTGCACTCTCACTTCCGACAGGCCCCCACCACACGAACCTTCCACGCGGCAACCGCAGCCGGAAGAGCTGCCAACCGGGGCCCTCGAGGAGGCATAAATGTCCCCGCATTAAAAACCCAGCCTATCGGGTCCTCCATTCGCACTCATCCACTACTCTCTCTTCCCTATCCAGCAAAACCCAAAAATCTTGAACGTACTTGCACGAACCTTCTCCATGAAACCAGTGCGTGGGGGTGAGTGTCCGGGCATCGCCACCGGGGTGGTGCTTCACGTGGCAGATCTGGAGGAGCATCACACAGCACAAGGCGAGGAGGACGTGTAGTTCAACCCCTTGGGGGACCATGTGCTCACCGGTGCTGACGACTTCGGAGGCGCCAATGAGGGCGTGGAGTTCGACGAACACGCTTCGCTCGTGTACCTGGAGGTACATCTATTTCTACATGTTTCATATTTTCAGCTTGAGCTTAATCTATCCTGGCATCATAAAAAATCTAGTCCTAATGATTAGATGCAATGTACGAACCGGTACATGGAGAGATCTAGTCTGTTCTGAATGAATCCATATTATTTATTTATTAATAAGTTACCAAGAACACAAACCACATTAATTTAGGAGCGAGCTGGGAAGACAGCCATAATGAACTACTGAACCTGTATAGACATGTTATTTCATGGAAAGTAACTTGGAATGGTGGAAGGAATATATATTTATTATTTTGCTCATTTCGGTTTGTATTCCATATATTACAGGTGTATTCAAGTGAGATGGACTCTGACAAGGAGACCAGGGACAACAAGAGTCGCCATGTCATGAAGAAGCTCAAGAGCGGGATAATCCCTTTTCGCACTCGACTTGGGGAGCTCAAGTGCCCTTTCTGTAAGAAAGGAGTCAACCTGAGGATTGCCAGCTTGATTCCGCATGCGGTTGGCATCGGTAAAAGCCCGACTAGTAAACACAAGTCGGCAACCAAGGCTAAGCATGCTTCTTATGGCAAATTCCTGAGGGAGTATGTCAAGACCGGCCTAGTGTCCCCTTACTTAGGAATCAGTAACTTCTAGCCGACCAATCCCGTCACTGTGTTGGCCCGGCCACTAATAATATTTAGTTCTCTTACTGTATCTAGACCCTTAAACTATGGGGATTTCTATTTTCGTACCCTTCAAAATATATTCAAGTTCATCTGTTTATGGAGTTAAAGTTCCGGTGGCATATTTGTTATTTTGAATGGATAGAGGGGTGCCCCCGACAGATATAAGGGTTATCCTGTCCGCTAGATCACAGAGGATCAACGATTGGTGGGCACGATCCGTGTGACAACTGTCTCGACCAATCAGAGCATAGCAGCGAAGATGAGCACAGGTGCGAGAGATGGATACAAAGAGAGGGGAAAACCGAGTAGCAACCAAGGGAAAAACTGAGTAGAACTTAAAAACCAAGGGCAAGACTGAGTAGAACTTTAAAAACAAGGGCAAGCATGACAAAGGGATTCAAATAGAAAATAGAAAATGATTTAAAAATGGAACCAAACCGCCAGTGTTACGCTCGAGGGCAAAACTGAGTACAACTGAATCGCCAGGGTTAAACACGAGGGAATAAAACACGACTCACGGTATGCTTGTGCGGTGCACGGGGCGGTAGCGAACACGTGTGGCCGTGCACGGTGCATTAGCGTACACGCTGCACGGTAGTGCAACGAAACGTCGCTTCCCTTCTCCTTTAATAGAAGCCTCCCCACTCTCACTCATCACGCACTCGCTCACTCAACCGTCTCCACTGTCCCATCACCTTTTGCAAACGCCCAACAAAACTCCAACCACGTCGGTGATGGAGAAGAATGGCGCGGTGGCCATCGGCGCCTCCAAGGCCGCCGGCAAGGAGCCCCCTGTCCCCGTCCCCGCATCCGCCGTAGCCGCCGGCGAGGAGGCCCCCGCCAGTCTCGGATAGATCCCGCTCGGCTAGGACCCCTACGAGGAGGTTGTTTATATAAGGCCGGTGAACCCCTACAACACCAGCATCGCCGACCCATGGTCTGAGGTAACCAGGGTTTTCTCCCCTTCCCTTGTTCTTCCCCCGTTCCCATCGTTGGATGCTAGATCGTATGTTATTAGGGCTCAGCTGTTCGTATTTTTTATAGTAGCTAATCCTCTTGTGTTAGATCTCGATTTTCGATGAATCCCCATGTTCGTAGTTGGGATCAGTATTCGAATTGGTTTGAGATTTGGGGAATAATCAGGAGATCTCATTCGGTTAATTTATGCAAAAAATCAATCCCGATAATCAAAGTATCTCCATCATGTCCTTATTTCACTCTACTATTTTTTTCCAATAGCAGGATAGCAGCGACCTCCGCAGCGGCGACGAGTCCAAGGACACCAAGACTCGTCATGTGCCGAGGAGGCTAAAGTCCGGTCAGTACAACAACTTCTTCGCCGACGACGTGTACAGGTGCCCCTTCTGCCCCACCAGGAGGCTCCGCGCCACGGACTTCAACTCCCTCGTGAAGCATGCCGAGGACGTGAGGACCTGCAGCAAGTCCGTGAACGTCCACGGCTTCATGGCCAAGCACCAGGCGCTCGGTCTTCACCTCCGCAACCTCTAGAAGGTGGCTATCGAGGAGGGTCTCATGCCCCCGATCAGACCCAAGGCGCCCAAGGTCAAGGGGCTGGGTAGCAAGAAGTGGAGGAGGCGCCAGAGGGAGGAGGCGGATGCCCTCCTGGCAAAGGCCACGAGGGGCCACTGATCAGCTGCTACTGCTGCTGCTGTAAAGCAGCTTCTTTTGTCTTGTCTGTGTTGAACCTGTCAGCTGCTGCTGCTGCTGAGCAGCCTAAAATTGTCGAACCTCATTAAGTACCATACTATATAACCTATATTAGCTGCTTTATCTACATCTACTCTGTTTACTAAATTTATTTATGGTGCTGGTTTGTTTTGCTGCTCTAGATTTGCTACCAGATTGGGGGGAAACGATTGCAAAAGGAACAATGAATGAAGAGAGAAGCTGCTCTAGATTCCCTACCTTTTTGGGCAAAAAAACACAAACTGTTAGAGAGAGAGGGGAAAAGACGCTCTTAAGAAGGCCAAATAACAAAATAAAACTTCCACTTTAGGCGTCATGGTGCATGTAACGACCAAGCCTTTGACCAGACGGCACCCCCCTTCGAGCGCATGTGAGGGCTTCGAAATATCGGGAGGGCAAAAGTGAGGACAAACGAGACACAATGTTGCTATAGCTAAATCTGACAATAAGCTGAATTTGGCTTTACCATGCAATTTGGCTAGAGCTCCGCAATGTAGCTATTCTAAATCCCTAAACTATGTGGTGCGTTGAAACCTAATGCTTTTCCACCGACACGTGTGTTGCAAAGTTGCTTGATCGTGCATGCTTACACAAGTGGCCTACAGCGAAACTTATAGAAGCATGGGCAAACGAGCTTCATTTTGGCACATTCTGGACAAGCTTTGTGCAATCGGCAGGCTTGATCGGCTGGGCGGCTGCCCCGGGGTGCAGGGATGCTAGGTCCATGTCTATGCTTACACTTCTTAAACTTGTTAGGAATTAATAATAACTATACACTTCCTTTTGTTCTGTCACGTTACGTCATGTCAGCACCGCGCACCCGCTGCGGATCGGCAACGGGACGGTGGTCTACGTGACTGGTATCTGCCACGCCAAAGCCACGTCGCACACCCGTCCCATCGCCTACCGGGACGGACGTCGAATTTAATCGCTAGGATTGGAAACCATCGGTGCTCACCCGGTCAAACTTGCTTCCGCATGGGTATGATCGGAATATTGGTAAACAGAATTTAAGCATCGCCTTCCGTCTGCTCAGCACATCACTGTGCAAAAATCCCCAACTCATTCCTTTCGCTGCCGCCGCCACCGCAAGAACCATCGACGCTGTCGCAGGCACCGCCTCCGCCTGGCCATACCACCACAACAGGTCACTCCACCGCCACGCCCAGTCCCAGCCACCGCTACCGACCCTAGGCCACTGCCGCCGCATTAGCTGCTGCCATGGACGCAGAGTACGGCGTGTTCGGCAACGGGAGCGACTACACCGACGAGTACATCGTCACCGCCCATGGCACCACCAAGCTGATGGTCATGCACACAAATGCGTCAGCGGAGGTCGCCAAGGTCATCGCAATGTACGAGCGGTGGCTACAGGAGCCGATGGACAGGTACAAGATCGTCGGCCTTGACCTCGAGTATACCGAAGATAGGAAGAGGACGGTGCTTTTGCAGCTGTCCATGCGCAACCACTGCCTCCTATATCACGTATGTAGGGCCAAATCTATATGCCCGGAGCTTCGCGAGTTCCTACACAGGAGGGAGATCTACTTCGCCAGCGCCGACATCAAGAACGACACTCCGAAGCTAGAACGGGATCTCCTCATTCATGTCGTCAATCACGTCGATCTCCAACGTTTGTGGAGGTACCCGGATGGCGGTACGGGGAAAGCCGGCATGGCTAGACTTGCTGCCGACATCATCAACCGCGAGTACGCCGGCATGAAAGTCGAGTTCCCGAAGCACCTGCACGAGCGATGGGAGTGGAGGCACCTGGATTACGATGCGATCAAGTACGCAGCTAGGGACGCGTATGTCTTCTACAAGATGCTCAATAGGATCTGGCGGGTGGGTGAGTGTGTTGTTTACCACTACTAGTTTTATCTCGCTTGTATTTTATCTCGCATGTATTTTCTAAGCATTCTGTGCGTAAGAACCAAGCTCGTATGATCCTTGTGCTATTAGCTACTTAACCTATATGAATTACATTACCCCTTTTGTATGCTCAACATTCATTCTTACAAATTTTATCTATGCCATTTGCATGCGGCAGAATCCAGGACTGACATGCATAAGGTGTGATACAGTCATAAGTCATAACCAAACCCAGATTATAGCGAAGGATACAGTCATAACCAAACCCAGATTATAGTTTGACAAAGGTAATACACAGCAGTTCGTAATTGCTCACATAGTGTACTTAAATAACATGTTTTCATAAACACAACAATCATGCATTAATAGTCTACATCCCAGCCTATTGGAGAAGGCAACCGATCGCAGGATGCCTTCGGTCGCTTGCCCTGGTTTGTAGATTCATCTACACTCCGACATCTGGGGCAAACAACCTGCCTTGGTGGTGGTTCAATGATGCGATGCCTGGAACGAGATTTTACAATCTAGCGGTACAGCTCGTGGCTAACATACCCGTCAATTGCAGCGTACTTCAGATTAGGTTTAGAAAGTGGCTTATCCTCCTAGTAATCGTGCCCTAAACGCCTCCACGAACATCTCGGCAATCTGTCCTTCATGTCAGCGTACCACGGGTCGATGAGTTCGGAGGCAAGAGCGACCATCCTGGTCTTGCCACCCTTCGTCCCTGGGATCCAGTAAATTTCCTGGATGTCCACTCTGCACTCCTTTGGGATTCTAATGTTGATAGTCGGGCTTTCAAGCAGTTTAGTGTCATTCGTGATGTCAACACTAGTAAATGTTATGTGCTGGTTCACGAGAAAGTCATGAAACAGATCCCTAATGCTTTCACCCCACCTGCATGAAAATGAATTCAGACAAATAATATAGCAATAACTTTTGCAAACAGATGGTTCAGGAACAAAAAGACAGCAAAGTCTACCAGATCCCGTCAGCCCCCTTCTCGCAAAAAGGCTGGTATACGAGGACGTGCCCCTTCATAGAGAGTTACACCACGGCGATCCTACGGTGATCATGGCTGTAGTCGAGGTTGAGACCTAAGAACCTGTTTTCTTCGAACTGCAGCCAACTCGTGTAATTATTCAGAGTGTTCCTCACCATCCGACGGTCAGTGGTGTAGACGACATCGATCTTCGAAGTGCGTAGTTTCTTGCCTGCCGTGGTTTCGGACGTCCGGAGCGTCCATGACTACAGGCAAGAGGGAAAGGATGCGGAGGAAGAGGGTGATGCAGTGGTGGAGGAAATGAATGAGGTCGTGGAGGAGAAAGACGATGAGGCCGTGGAGGAGGAAATGAGACGGAGAAGTGAAAGATTGGAACCGCCCTTACCAATATCTGGAATGGTGCACGACCGTTTATAGTAGGGTGAAGGTGGAGAAAACGGCGGTTTTACACGTCGACGCTAGCGCTTCCTAAAATTTGTTCTGCGCCACTTGCATGCGGTGGAATCGAGGTCTGCCATGCACGATCCAAGTCAAACGTAGGCACGTTTGCGCGTGCCGACCTTCACTCACTGACAGGCGGGCCGCACATTTCTCTCTTACGATTTATTTTTTCACTTCCTCTAGACGGTTCCAGTGCCCGCCCTCAATAATTATGCCCCCACTTCTTGTCTTCCACACGGACGAGAACCGGCAGCGACGGCGGTTCCTTGAAGATTCACTCCCCACTCGAACAACTGCCCGCATCCCTGATTCCATCCCCTCTCGAATCCATCCGCCTCCTTATCTATTATGGGTCTCCTTGTGGATTTACCCTTGGAGTGGCCCGATCTTCAAGGATTTGAGGCGGAAGTGAGGGAAAAAACGATGAACACGATGAACACAACTCTAATGCAAGGTAAAGATACAAACACACGCCAAATCACACCCAATTCGATTTGCTCCCGTTGGTTCGAACAACCAATCCAATAGAATCCTCGGCGAGAGACCTTGCGGTAGAATCACCAAAGGAGAGATCGGCAAGCGGATGGTAGAATCCAAATCAAGGAGAGAGTAGCAACCAAGTAGAATCCCAAAGGGGAGAGACCAAGCACTACTAGAATCCTTGATAGGGAGAGACCAAACACTTGATGAGGGTCTTGACAACTTGGAGAAGGGCACCGACTCCAAGGCCTTATACAACTCATAGATTTACTATTGAGAGGGGGTTCCCATATAGGGTTAGGCACATGCCTCAATTCATCATCATCTCTACGGTTTCAAGGAGGGGGTGGGGGCATATATATAGGCCAGCCACGAGCTAGGGGTAAAACAGGCATAAGCAGGAAGTTTGGGGCGTTACATGGGCCAAGCCCAGCTTAAGGCGCGCAGGCCCACGATGCTCAGTCCGGAGACTCCGATGTGGGCCGGAGACTCCGGTGTGGGCCGGAGACTCCGGTATGTCTCCGGTGTCGCCTCCGGAGGGGGTCTCAGACTGTCCCAGGCGCAGGTTCAGGGCTCGGTCCAGAGACGAGCCGGAGACTCCGGTGTGGTAGACTGGAGACTTCGGTCTGCTGGTTCGGAGACTCCGGTCCTGCTTCGGCAGCTTCTTGCGTCTTCTCTTCCAGGCCTCTTGCTTGGGTGTCTTGGATCTAGAGCCATCCTTGCTGCATCTCCTTGGCATCATGTTCATGGACCTAGTCACATCATGGGAACTTGTCTCAAGTAGGATTCCATTCACATCATAACCAACGAAAGGCAAAGCATGGAAGGAGTTCACCTTTGGAGTGATGATTAGCGTGGCATGATGTGGACCAAAGGTTGTTTCCGTATGTTGGACTACATCATCTCCCCCCGCTTGAAAACGAGTCGACCTCGACGATGTTCGTTCATCATGCAAGGAAGGAGGTGTGTCCTTGGCCTTGTTCTCGTACATGGTCGGATCAGCGGTGTCGAAGCCATTCTCAAACTTGTTGAAGAGCTTGTGGTACATCTTGCTATCATGTTTTGGTTGGATATCTTGTAGCCTTATCCTTGTAGTTGGTTGTGTATCTTGGGTACCTTGCAAAACTGACAACAAAGAGAGAGAATTGTATGAATGATTGTTAGCATGGGCCACACTCAAGTCTCTCTTCTCACATTTTGTGGCTTGCGTTATGGCACTCATGATTTTTCCACTCATTTTTGGCTTGTGGCACTCACTCTCTTGATGGTGGTTCACTCTCTCACCACTCGTATCACAAGGGTCTTTAGCTTGCTTTATCTTGTTGATGGGTGTCATGTTGAATGCGATGACTTGGCTAGGCGTCATGGATTGGAGCACCAATTTCTTGTCATTCCACTTGAAGGAGTATTGGTTGGTGGAACCATGATGCATTGCTCCTTTATTGTATTGCCATGGCCTTCCAAGTAGCATGTGGCACACGGACATTGGCACGACATCACACTCGACGGTGTCTTCATATGGTCCAATCTTGAAGGAGACGTGGACCTTTGATGTTATTTTGAGGGCTCCATTGTCATCAAGCCATTAGCCATGGTAGGGGTGAGGGTGCTCTATGCATTGCAACTTTAGTTTCTCACAAAGCTCCATACTTGCGAGGTTTTGGCAACTACCTCCATCGATGATCACTTTTATGGACTTGCCATCAATTCCGACACGAGTTTGAAAGATATTGATGCGTTGGTCCTCTTTTGGGATGGAGTTTGTTGGCAAGATTTGTGCTATGACAAGTGCGGGGCCCGGATCATGCTCGCATACAAGTGTGTCATTCTCTTCCATTGTGGTTGTCCTTGCAATAGCTCGTTGAGTGAGAGCTTCATACTCCTCTTCACTTACGGAGTAGGTTGTGCCATTCTCATCCGTAAGCATCACTCGTGAGTTGGTGCACTCATATGACTTGTGACCTTTCACTCCACACTTGAAGCAAGTGACTTGACTATCCGATGTCGTGTTGGAGGAGGGTGCTATCACGGTCTTTGCTTGCTTGGATGAGCTCGTTGCTTGGTTTGTTGGCTTTGCGGGAGCATTTGCATTGATGGATGCAAAGTATGACTTTTGCTTTTCGTATGCATTCTCCTTTTGCAAGTGTCGCTCATCTTTGGAAGCTTGATGGAGGAGCTCGGTGAGGTTCTTGTATGGTTGAAAGTCAACAATCTTCCTTATTGGGCGGCTCAACCCATTGAGGAACCTTGCTATGGTTTGCTCTTCGAGTTCTCTCACATCATCTCGCATCATGGTTTTCTCCATTTCCTTGTAGAACTCTTCAATTGACTTGGTGCCTTGTTTCAAGTTTTGTAGCTTGTCGAAGAGATCTTGGCGATAATGCTCGGGGACGAAGCGTGTGTACATTACTTCCTTCATCTCGGTCCAAGTTTCAATTGGAGGTTCCTCATTCTTCTCGCGGTTCTTTTGGAAGTCTTCCCACCAAACATTTGCATAGTCCTCAAACTCAAGGGGTGCCATTGCAACTTTCTTCTCTTCGGAGTAGTTGTGGACTCGGAAGATCTTGTCAACTTTGAGCTCCCAATCAATGTATGCATCGGCGTCTTCTTCTCCCTTGAACTTGGGCATAATGAACTTGAGCTTCCCAAACTTGCCCTCTTCATGTTCATGGTGGTAGTTGCGGTGATCTTGCCTTATGCTCGCTTCACTTGGTGCACGTGGTGGTGGAGGAGGAGCTTGATTTTCTCGAGGACGCGGTTGAGGAGGAGCTTGATGCGCAAAGTCTCTTCTACGCCATTGCTCGGGATCATTTGCATTCATTGGTTGTTGATGATGATGGTGGGGTTGATCATAGCGGTTGTTGCGTCTCGCGCGTTGTGCCGCCTCGTCATCATCACTTGTATCCCATTGAGGTGCTAGATGAACTTGTTATTGATGGCGATGGTCATGGTTCGGGTGTTGGCGCCTATCAACGTGGTTGTGTTCACCAAGGCGTCCTTGTTCTTGGGGTGGTGGTGGCGCTTGTACCATAGCTTATTATGGAGGGCAACCATGTTCTTCTTGGTTTTGCGGATGCGCCTGGTGATCATGGTGTCGATGATGTCTTGTGTGGTGTGGTTGTTGATGTTGTGGATCAACCACTTGTTCATGGCGATGACGAGCTTGATGTTACCCATTGTGGTGGTGGGGTTCTCCATGATGAGAATGGAAACGCGAGGAGTCGCCATGATGACTTGAGGAGCGCACGCGAGACGAACTTGACGAGCTTGAATGGTGTCCATGATGATTTCCGAGGTTGGCAATAGCTTGGTGAAGAGCTTGGAATTGAGCATTGTGCTCTACCTGGCGTTGCCGGTCATGGTAGTCGAATTCTTGAAAAGTTTCATCAAGCCGGTTCTCAAGCCTCTCAAATTGGACATTGAATTCTTGGCGTTGCACCCATAAGTTGTGGCGCATGGCAAAACCATCTTGGTTGTTGAAGTTGCCATCTCCGCTTTCTCCGCTTTCCCTAGACATGTTGTTTCACCACAAGTGAAACGAGGGTGGTATTGGTGGTATGGTATGTGCTACCTTGCCTCACCAAGTCAAAAATTGGAAAGGTTGTTCTTGCTGAGAGCAAAGCGAATACACAAGACACACACACACACAAAGGCCTATGGTGGATGGGTAGGAAGGAGGATAGCAAACGGAACAACCAAACAAAAATGTTATGGGTCTCCTTGTGGATTTACCCTTGGAGTGGCCCGATCTTCACGGATTTGAGGCGGAAGTGAGGGAAAACACGATGAAGACAACTCTAATGCAAGGTAAAGATAAAAACACAAGCCAAATCACACCCAATTCGATTTGCTCCCGTTGGTTCGAACAACCAATCCAATAGAATCCTCGACGAGAGACCTTGCGGTAGAATCACCAAAGGAGAGATCGGCAAGCGGATGGTAGAATCCAAATCAAGGAGAGCGTAGCAACCAAGTAGAATCCCAAAGGGGAGAGACCAAGCACTACTAGAATCCTTGATAGAGAGAGACCAAACACTTGAGGAGGGTCTTGACAACTTGGAGAAGGGCACCGACTCCAAGGCCTTGTACAACTCATAGATTTACTATTGAGAGGGGGTTCCCATCTAGGGTTAGGCACATGCCTCAATTCATCATCATCTCTATGGTTTCAAGGAGGGGGTGGGGGCATATATATAGGCCAGCCACGAGATAGGGGTAAAACAGGCATAAGCAGGAAGTTTGGGGCGTTACATGGGCCAAGCCCAGCTTAAGGCACGCAGGCCCACGATGCTCGGTCCGGAGACTCTGGTGTGGGGTATGGAGATTCCGGTGTGGGCCAGAGACTCCGGTCTGTCTCCGGTGTCGCCTTCGGAGGGGGTCTCAGACTGTCCTAGGCGCAGGTTCGGGGCTCGGTCCGGAGACTCCGGTGTGGTAGACCGGAGACTCCGGTGTGGTAGACCGGAGACTCCGGTCTGCTGGTCCGGAGACTCCGGTCCTGCTTCAGCAGCTTCTTGCGT
The DNA here is from genome assembly GCA_916181665.1 of Avena sativa. Taxonomy (NCBI): domain Eukaryota; kingdom Viridiplantae; phylum Streptophyta; class Magnoliopsida; order Poales; family Poaceae; genus Avena; species Avena sativa. Next base: position 237,268,288 of record OV702286.1, read on the forward strand.
TTCTCTTCCAGGCCTCTTGCTTGGGTGTCTTGGCTCCAAAGCCATCCTTGCTGCATCTCCTTGGCATCATGTTCATGGACCTAGTCACATCATGGGCATTTGTCTCAAGTAGGATTCCATTCGCATGATAACCAACAAAAGGCAAAGCATGGAAGGAGTTCACCTTTGGAGTGATCATTAGCATGGCATGATATGGACCAAAGGTTCCGTATGTTGGGCTACATCATTATCACAACGCCTCCATTAATCTACCGGATTTGCCGCTATGGGTAGAGCTTGGGGTAGCAATAGGCTGAAGCGAAAGGCATGCGGCGACGACGCGGATGGCTAGGGCGACCACTACCGTGAGGATTGGGGATGGCCGAACCTCAGCGCTGCGAACGTGCACAGGATCACCTCGGGGTTGGACATCATCTCAGACGGCCGCCTTGCTCGCTGCATCCCTGGCTACCGCTTAACGATGCGGAACATGGACGAACGACCGTTCGGCACGCCAGGCCTTCTTTACCCCGATAACAGCAAATGGCCAAACGACCGCGATGGCCACGTAAGTTCCAGTATCTAGCTTATTCGTTCAGTCATATCGTTGATTCATATGTGCTGAACTCTCATCGGAATCTTATGTTCCTTTCGCCGAACATGTTGTGTGCATGCGCGGTTTGAACAAATCGAACCATTTAAGACTATTCTGTACAGCGGAAGCTCTGCTCGTACATGATATTCTGGTATTTTCGTAGTGACACAGTCTTACTTTAGGTGATAGACGAGTTGTCAATTTTGATTTTGCAATGGAATGCCTGCTAGGTGATATTCTATTTCCTAAAATAAAAACAATCAGATTAGACGATTTAAGGTTGTTATGCCCCGAGCTATTTATGATCATCATCAGGAGTTTGTTCTGGGGGCTCCGCTACTACTCCATATATTGAGTATCTTCGTAGTGACATAGGCACAATTTAGGCGATATCTGAGGAGACACTCGTATTTAGGCGATATTTTGTGTACTTTAATCTGAAGGTCTAGTTGTCAAATTGTATTTGCAATGGAATCCATGCTAGGTGATTGTACCAACTGACAACAAACTCTGCAGAATATTCATGCAAAACTGATGCTGCTGGATAAGTGGTCCGAATCAGTAGTGGTGAATATCAAGGAAAAAGAAGAGACGAAAATGGAAGATGACCAGAACTGGGTGGGTGGCAATGGCGAGTGGCTGGTCCTTTTATCACAGGATGGCACTACTTGGACTCTAAAAAATGGCTACAGATCGGTGAGACTTGCAGTGCCATCTTTGAGGGGTGTCGGCATTACTACATTCAACAACGGGTGGCCGCCGCCCATTTCCGAATTCTCTTACAGGTTCAACATGGCAGAACTTGACCTCGTGAAGGTACAACTCCCACACAGACCGCAGGAGGGGGCGTGGAAGAACTGGGAGTACGACCTCTTAGTGGTGTTCGACAAGGCAATCACATTCATTAGATGCCCAGAAGACAATGAATGGATAGTCTTGCGCGACGAATTCCTGTGGCCGGAGAAGTATGTCAACGCCGTCTTCATCTACGGCTACTCTTCGTACAGACCGCAACGCATTTATGCGGTCACTGAACCTAGTGGCGACGTGCGTGTTTGGGAGCCGTCCATTTGGGGTGAGTCATGGTGTCATATAGCATGTAAAATCCCATTCAAAATTCTGCTTACTGACTGTTAGTAACACGCAGGTACCCACGTAGCCCCGCGCATCATTCCAGCTCTGGTCATCGAAGATGCAGTAGCAGATGTTGAACTTGGGACACGGCGCTGGTTCCTCGCACCTCTTGGAGACAACACGGAACAGGATGATGAACTCATGTGGATTCATATCAAGGGAGCACTAAACAGCGTTGGCGATACAATAGAACATATGGGGACACAACTTTCTTCATACCCATCGCTGTGGTGTCACGTTTTCTCGAGGTCCACATGCCCATCCAAAGACCTAGTAGAGCAAGTCTGGAGCAGAGTCAACAATCTGAAGGGACAATCTGTGTTTCTTGGGATCAACTACCCTTTCTTTTTCGGAGCCCCTGGAGCTGTTGAACCTGTAATTGCTCAAGCAGCCCTGGCCCCTGATGCTGCTGTTGCTGGTGGTGGTGGTGGAGCTGACGAAGAACTAGTTGCTGGTGCTCCTAGTGAAGCTGACGAAATACTTGGTGATGCTGCTGCTGGTGAAGCTGACGAAATACTTGCTAATGCTGCTACTGGTGAAGCTGACGAAATACCTGTTGAGGCTGCTGCTGGTGAAGCTGACAAAATACCTGCTGAGGCTACTGCCGGAGTCCAGGAAGAACATGCTGGTGTTGTTGCCGAGGTGCCAGCACTTCTAGTGTTGATAACAGACTGTGTGTTTGCTGCACACTCACGCGCCTATCATGTTGACACTCCAGATTCGACCTGGAGCCGAATCCATGTCGGGGGGAGGGGGCCTACAATTGGCTCATTAGTGGGGTCGTACGATTTGAAGGAGAATGAAAGACGACCAAACGCAACATTCTGGTTCATTCCGACGATACCACCAGCTCCAGGGACCTAGTGCTCATACTGGCAGATCCGATGAACCATTTGTCTTTATCTTTATCATTAGTTACGCTTATGTGTGTAAAGACTAAGCTGTGATTATTTGTGTAACACTAAGTTAGGCCTAACTGCGTAATATTCAGTGAAGCCCAGCTTTTCTTTCCATGCCCATAACAACAGAATTGCAGCATAGAACATACAAATGTAATGTGCATACCAGGCATTTTTGCTCAGGATAACAACCACTTCAAGCAAATGATACATCGTGTACGCATTTGAACGCATCACTAGAATGTGCCACCTATTGATGATTGATGACATGGATCTAGCTTTTCTGCGCGTGCATTGAAACGCTCATTGATTTGTTCACATATTTTTTGGCAATGGCTGATGAACTCCACTCTCTTGGTAACTTGCTTCGTCAGTGAGCACTTGTTGATGCAATGCAAAGTCTAGAACATGGTCGTCATCGTCATTCCATTTAGGTTCTCTATGTTTCGTCATCACGAAGCAACTAATTTCAAATGAAAATCTAGTAAACAATATATGTTAGAGTATGCTACGGCCATGGTACATACATGTTTTTCTACAATCATAAGAAGAAAACTTGATGCATTTTCACCTTGTTGGCGTTGTGCCGAACTTGGTGGATGTGGCTTTGGGGTTCGGAGAGGAAGGCGTCGTGGCTGGTGCGTGTGCGACCACGGCGATGGCGAGCTCTGATTCTAGAGGAGGCCAACTGGACCGAGCATGGTAGGCATGGTGACAGATCTCACCCGGGAATGAATTTCTGTCCCCGCGTCGTGCCAATGGTGCGGTCATGGTGAGGGCGAGCTCCGATTCGGGATGGGGAGGAGAACGGGCCGAGCAGGTTCGTCCAAGTCCTAGCTCCGCGCCATGGCCGCGACCATAGATTGCCGCCCCGGAGGAAGAAGAAGACGCGTAAAGGATGCATGCGCCAATGCTACAAGCCTACATGGCAACATACATGGCAGCGACGGCGGCAGCGACATAACGGCGAAACCTGACAGCCGTTAGCCTGGTTTTTTGTATTGAAACGTAAAGTTGAATTCGTGCCGAAAAAGACCCTCTGAGTATTTTGCACGCCAACTGTAGCCATCGCGGCTAATTTCAGGGAACTCGGGTACCGCGCTGCCTGGCCACCCCAACTTTCGAGCCGCAAAATGATATTCACGTCATGGGGAACGCTTTCAACATTGCACTGGTACTTTGTACCTAGTTGATATGATATTCTTTTGTCTATGGATGTCGTCGATGTGAAATGAAAGGGGAGCTTGTAAGTCCATGGAGTTATGCATGTGTGTTAGAGAAACGCCTGGGCTGCTAGTCTAATCCATTCTGACATGGTGGAAACCTGCAGATAACCATAACGAGCATCTATGAAGCATTCCTCTTATAAAAAAAGAGTCTGATATTGAGAAAAAAGAGAAAAAGAAAAAAGAGATTATGAAAAGAGGAAAGAGAGAAAAAAGCACCATATTCCCATGGTAAATAAGAAGATTGCTGCGATGTTTGTTGTCTGCTTGCCTTATCATTTTGATATGGGGATTCTTCCGTATCATCGGGCAAGGGGTACCCCGTTGGCGGTTCTCTATGATACACATGTGCTTACGATGACAAGAACTTACCGGTGACTAAACTTGAGTAGCATGAGGAGCGGCCCTCGTATTCAAGGGACATGAGATTCTCAATTTACAACTTGTCAAGCATATCCTCGTATTTGATCACTTTAACCTTAACCACCTAAAGATGCTATGATAGGGGCAATGAGAGTTGAAAGCTAATAAGTATCATAATTTTTGGGAGCTCTTTATGAAACTTGAAATCCCTGCTTCCCTCTGTGAAGGGCCTTTCTTTTACATTTTAGTTGAGTCAGTAAACCTATTCCCTTCTATCTCAACAAGTATTTTGAGTTGTTGTGTTTCATTCATTCATATGATGATTTATTCAATCATGTTTCTTATGTTCCTTATTTTGCACATTGCTCTTATCTTGGTGTCTACTACTTTGAAAGCTATCATTGAAAACCAGTTATTTGTGAACTCCAGCAAATTATCAACTATTCTTCGACCAAGATCTAAGTTTGACATTACCAATTATGATTCACTTTATGTATCTTTATTTTGTTTCCTTTACTTATTGCAAGTTAACTTATATAATAGTGAGTTGTCTTCTATTATGATCTATGTATTGATGAATGTGATGCTTCTTGTCCGTATTCTTTTATCGACTCTTCACTCCATAAACCTGAGGCCATGTCTATTGAGCTCAGTTTCGCTTGGGGACAAGCGAAGTCTAAGCTTGGGGGAGTTGATACGTCCATTTTGCATCACTATTCTATATCATAATTTACTGTTATTCATTGATATATTTCATATTAAGAGATGATACTTATGTTATTTCATCTGTTTTTGCATGGTTGATGACTTTTGGAGCATGGACCGCTGCAGTCAGGATTCTGATGGAAAAGGTGTTGTTTGGAGGCAAAATTCGCGAAGATCAGAAAATCCAGGAAAATATACGGAAAATCCTATTTTTTCAGAAGACGAAGGAAGCCAGAAGGAGGAGTGGAGATGGGCCACAGGGGGGCCACACCACCCCCTGGCGCGGGCCACCCTAGGCCGCGCCACCAGGTGGTGTGGCCGCCCTGGCCCACCTCTGGCTCTCCCCTCTGGCGTATATAATCCTCCCGAAACCCTAATACTCGGGGAATGACCATAGAAAGATTTCGCCGCCTCTGCTGAGCGGAAAACACCGAGAGAGAAAGATCTCTCCGGCAGACAGATTTCTGCTGGGGGAATTCCTTCCCGGAGAGGAGAGATCATCGCCATCAACACCACCATCAAGTTGGACTTCATCGGGATCATCATCATCATCACCACCATCATCACCATCAGCACCCTCATCACCATCTCCATTCTGCTATAACAATTGGGTTGAATCTTGCATAGTTCTTAGGGGAAACTTTCCCGGTGTTGATTACTCTTTGTAGTTGATGCTATTGAGTGGAGCCATTGAATTATTGTTTATGTTCAGATTGTTATACATCATTATTCCATCTCTGATCATGATCCATATGATGTCTTGTGAGTAGTTCGTTTTGTTCTTGAGGACATGGGATACGTCATGTTGTTAGTAGTGGAGTTGTGTTGAGAAAGATTCAATAGTTTGATATTTAAGTTGTGGTGTACTTCTTCTAGTGGTGTCATGTGAACGTCGACTACATGACACTTCACCTATATGGGCCTAGGGGAATGCATTGTGTATTTGGCTACTAATCATAGGGGTTGCCGGAGTGGCAGAAACCTGAACCCCCATTAGGAAACCATTGCACAAGGGACGTAAGGGTCTTAGAGTTTAAAGTTGTGGTTAGGTTTCTACCTTAATTACTTTCTTGTACTTACAGATGTTTGCAAGGGGTATAATCACAAGTATGTATTAGTCCTAGGAAGGTCGGTACATTAGCACAGGTTCACCCACACAACACTTAGCAAGCTAAAGAAGATTAATCAACTATATGAAGCGAAAACACTTGACAGTCTTCCCATGTGTCCTCGAGAACGTTTGGTCATCTTAAGTAATACAACTGGCTTGTCCTTTACTGCATAAAGGATTGGGCCACTTGCTGCATTTATTCTTATTATCTTTTGTTTACACGTACTTCGTTTACTTGCTTTATCAAAAAAACCTAAAAATCCGTTTGCTAAGTATTTGCAGAGAATTCCTGATCCATACCACTAGCCAGCACCTTCTGCTCCTCATTGGGTTCGACACTTTTACTTACCGAAAATACTGCGATACACCCCCTATACTTGTGGGTCATCAATATCCTCCACCTTTATTTCTGTCAGAAGGTTGTCTAATTAGATTAAAATCTCCCACCACAAGCCAGTACACACCATCATTAAAATCAATATTATGAAACCACTGAATGAAAGAGGCTTTTCTGTGTGGGTCACAGGGGGCATAGATATTGGTAAGGTACCAGGTCTCATTGGATAAGTTGGAGTGGAACTTGATGGAGATAGAGAAATCATTTTTAAAATCCAAAGCACCAGCAAATAAAGCCCCATTCCAAATGGTAATAATTCCACCAGTGGCACCAACTGATGGTAAAACCTCAAACTTATTGAATTTCTTGGGACAAAATTTCTTTATGTAATCGAGATCAAAGCTCTCTCTTTTTGTTTCTTGCAGGCAGATGCTATCACAACCCGATTCATCAATTTTATTAAATAAGGCCACCCACTTTTTTCAGAGTTTATTCCTCTAATATTCCAATTCATAATTTTCCAACTTCTTGTATTATCCATAAATATGAGTGGGATGTGGTACTATGTTGGGAAGCAAAATATACTCCCAGACAGGGCAAATATCATGGCAGAGATAAGATCTTTCAACAAAGCCAGAGAACCATCTCAGCAACCACAGAAGGCAAAAGGCATCAAAAGACAGTAGTATAGAGGTCTATTACAAAACCCAGGACAACATAAAGTATTCCTGCCACCCCTCAGATAATAACTGATGCAATACGTTAATATTATTTCTTGGATGGTTTCTTGTGTTGCTGAGAGCCATCTCCAGTAGAAGTATTTCTTTTGTCCATGACCTTGTCAGAGTTTGCTGAAGATCCTTTTCCTCTACCAGCAGTGGATGAAGAGGTTCTTGGCCCTGGTGCCACCTTCACTTTTTCAACAATCTTGCTTTTTTCAGGACCCTCTTCTCAATTCCTTCCTCGGCAACCTTGCAAAAGGAGGTAGCAAGCTTTTTAACAATTTGGAAGATAATTAATTATGATAATTATTCTATTGCTTATAATATGATACTACACCTCCAATATATGATGATTATAATAATGAATATGATATTTTCTATCCACCTACTATTGAAGAGAAAATTAATAATGATTACAATATGCCTCCTATATTTGATGTTTATGGTGATGAGAATAATAATGATAGCTATTTTGTTGAATTTACTCCCACTACAATTAATAAAAATGACTATGTTTATGTGGGGGGTATTAATTCCTTTATGCATGTGGCTCATGATAAGAATGTTTCATGTGATTGTTATATTGTTAATTTTATTCATGATACTACTGAAAGTTATTATGAGAGAGGGAACATGGTTTTATGCATCTCAATAATATTAGGTTTCCCCTCTTTATGTTGAAAGTCTTGAAGTTGCACTTTTTTTGCTTTACTATGCTTGTTGCTTTCTGCTTTCATGACTTGTTTATTTATAAGATTCCTATGCATAGGAAGTGGGTTAGACTTAAATGTGCTTTGAATTTGCTTCTTGATTCTCTCTTTTACTTCAATTCATATTTCTTATGTGAGCATCTTCTCAAACTATCATGCCTAACTTAAAGGCGTTAAAGAAAAGTACTTATTGGGAGATAACCCAAAAGTTTTAGTTGATTCTTGGAAGTTATTGCTTCATTAATAACCTCTCCTTATCATTTTTATGTGGTTTTTGTGCCAAGAGTAACCTCTGATGAGAGAGAAGTAATATTTGGGAAAGTTGATGTCCCGAAATAGATTTTTGTGCTTCGCTGTAAAAATTCGTGAAAAATCTCTGTACGTCGGTTTGAGCTGTAGTTTCTTGTTCTTCTGTCCCAGGTTGTTATCCAACTTTCGTTAGTTCAACACTTTTCGATTTGAGCAACAGAAGGTCTTCGAAAAAATCGGTTTCTACCTGCTGGTCTGTTTTGATAGATTTCTGCCATTATTTGCATTTGCCTCTTAATCTCTTTCTCTTTGAGTTCTATTTGATCATTTGAACTTTTTAAAGGAATTACTACAGTAGCTTGTGTTTTAATGGAAGTTTTACTTGTGTTGAGACTGAACATAAAGACTTATTATCTTAACTACACTAATGTTGCTAATGAAGATTGTGTGAAGTTTTGTATGAAGGAAAATTTCAGGTGTAAGGGAAGAATGATGTAATGAGATGGAGAATGGACTAAAGCTCAAGCTTGGGGATGCCACCCATGTCACCCTAAGAAATATCCAAGAAGTACAAGCATTGAAGCTTGGGGATGCCCAAGGCATCCCCTTCTTCATCAATAAAAATCTCAGGTTTCTTCCAAACACTTCATTTTTATTGCTTCATGCATAGTTGTGTTGTTCTTGGAGCGTCTTCGTTTCGTTTTTAGTTTTCGTTTGCTTAGTTTGCTTGAATAAATTGGTTGGAACCCCCTCATTCATACATTAGTTTTCAAATAAGATTGGTTTGGATTGGAAAAGAGTAGGAAAAGTTCATGATTATAAGTGGTACAAAAGGAGCTTGTCTTGACTGTGGCCTAGACTTTATCATGTCATCTTGGATGTTGCTTTGACTTTATGCTTAGTGATTATTGTTGTAGCATGACTTGTTCACAACAATTGAGATTGCTTAATGTGCCTTGAAAGAATCATGCGTTGTTTTAGCATACAAAAGCATAATATTGTGGTATTCTCCTTTGATGCTTTATTTGGGTTGACTTGGCACATGCTTACACCATGTTAAGACTATGAACCAGTCACCTTAGCCTATATGATCATTTAGTTTTTGACTTGTAATATCACTTTATGCTTTAACTAATAATGTTTTGTCGCTTTGCATGATTATGGCCATTATTGCTCTCTTAGTTGGTCGCTCCCAGTCTTTTGCTAGCCTCCACATGTACCAAGTGTGAGTTCCACTCATGCATCCAACCTCCAAGAAAACCAAGTTATTTCAAAGAGTCCACTATAAATTCCTATGCATGGTGTTTTACACCATTCCAAGTATATTCATGCTTTTATCTACCTTCCAAATTAAACTTGTTATGTCAAAATTAGTGATTAAAGCTCTCACAAACTTGATGGCACACTTTACTTTCTTGCACTTAATAATCTTGAACTATTGTGTCCATCTTTGTTGCGTATATGCTTGCGCTTTATAAGTTGAAGTTAGCAGAACCATGTATCATGGGGAACGCTTTCAACATTGCACTTATTATTCCGTTGATATCATGATTCTTTTGCTTATGGATCCCGGTGGTGTGAAATAAAATGGGGAACTTGTAAGATCATGGAGTTTGTATGTGTGTTAGAGAATCGCCTGGGCCGCTAGTCTAAGCCATGCCTAATCACGGTGGAAACTTGCAGCATAACCATAATGAGCATTCTATGAAGCATGCTCAATAAAAACCTATGCAAATAGCAAATAAAAAGATCAATGAGATGCTCATTGTCTATTGCCTTGTCATTTTGATATGGGATAGCTCATGTGTCATGGGGCAAGGGGTACTCCGTTGGCGGTTCTCTATGATACATATGTACTTACAATGACAAGAGCTTACTTGTGACTGAAGTTGAGTAGCATGAGGTTCGGTACTCGTAAGCAAGGGGCATGAGATTTCAACTTATAACTTATCAATCATATCCTCTTAGTTGTGTCACTTTAACCTTAATCACTTGAACATGCCTATGATAGGGGCAATGAGAGCTAAAAGCTAATAAGTACCATAATTTTTGGAAGCTCTTTATGAGACTTGAATCCCTGCTTCTTTCTATGAAGGCCTTTCTTTTACTTTTATGTTGAGTCTCCATCTTCTATATTTATGCACCTATTGAGAGAGCATAGTGGACATTCTTAGTTTAATGTGCATTGTCTCAAGACTTGTTGATTGATGCATAACTTTGATATTGCTTGTTCTTAAACTATTTGTATCTAGTCACCCTTATGAACTTTGAAGGTGTCCTATGCATTTATGTTTTGCTACACTATGAGGGACAAGCTGAATACCATTCTCATTATGTTTTATTTATGTGAAACAAACGTCTTGCAAATCATTATTATTCATGGATCATTTGTTTGTACCTTTTCATGCTACAACATAGTTGCTATGTCTTATTGTTAGAACTATATCTTTCATGCTATGTTAAAGTACTATGATCCCAGCTATCAATGTTTTACAAATACTTTGATCAAGATTATGATGGTGTATGTCACCTCAAAAATTATTCTTTCTTTTTATCACTTACCTACTCGAGGACGAGCAGGAGTTAAGCTTGGGGATGTTGATACGTTGCTAACATATCTATAATTTTTTATGTTCCATGCTTATTTTATATCTACTTTCTTATGTTTTGTCCACACTTTGGAGTATTTTTATACACTTTCTGGGACTAACCTATTAACAAGATGCCACAGTGCCAGTTGCCTGTTTTCTGCTATTTTTGGTTCCAGGAAAGCCAGAAAATGAATATTCTCGGAATTGGACGGGACAAAAGCCAAAGTCGATATTTTACCGGAAGACTCATGGAGCCAAAAGACGAGGCGGAGAGGGGCTAGGGGCTGGCCACACCATGTGGTGGCGCGGGTCCCCCTGGCCGTGCCACCAGGTGGTGTGGCCCCCCTGGCTGCCTCCTCGCCTCGCCTATTCGCCTATAAGAAGCCTCCCGATGAGAAAACCCTAAATAATCTAGCCTCTAGCCACAAAAAGTTCCACAGCACCGCCGCCACCGAAGGGGAGATTCGGGGGACAGAAAGTCTCTATTTCGGCACCCTGCCAGGACGGGAAAGTGCCCCCGGATCCATCTCCATCGATCTCCACCTCCATCTCCATCGCCGTTGCTGATTCCCATGATGAGGACGGAGTAGTTCTTCCTCGAGGCTAAGGGTTCTACCGGTAGCTTTGTGTTCATCTCTCTCTCTATGCATGATCATATTGTGATCATGAGCTTTGTAATCAAGTAGATCTACCTTGCTACTCAAGTGCTTTAATAGATCTCTGGCTCTCCCCATGTGTGTGAAAGTGATAGCGTGCACACCATGGTGGCACTTAGGCTAGAGAACATAAATAATTGTTATGAGTTATATTTGGAGTTGGATGTCTCTATGAAATTGTGGTGTTTGTTGGAACCATCTAGTGCTCAAGGTGATAGTGAGGGGTTATCTAGATGGGGAAAGCAAACTTTAAGGAGTGCTGTTATAGCCCTACCATGGATTAGAGTGTCCAACCGGAGAGTAGTTCAGAGTAGTATCATAAAGAGATGATATTTATATGAGAGTGTTCACTAGTGAAAGTATGATCCCTAGGCCTTGTTTCTAAGCATTGAAACACCATTTGCAACTAGATTTGTTACATGTTTGCTTGCTTCCATCTTTATTTCAGATTGCCTTTAGTCTCTTCCTACCCGTCAAGCTCTTTTTTGGCACCGTTACCACTCATAATTATCCATAACACTTGTATTTCACTATCTCTTCGCCGAACTAGTGCACCTATACACCTGACAAGTGTATTGGGTGTGTTGGGGACACAAGAGACTTCTTGTATCTTGATTGCAGGGTTGCTTGAGAGGGATACCTTTGACCAATTCCTCCCTGAGTTCGATAAACCTCGGGTAATCCACTTAAGGGAAACTTGCTGCTGTTCTACAAACCTCTGCACTTGGAGGCCCAACAACTGTCTACAAGAATAGAATGCGTAGACATCAGTTATCAGCTATGAAGCCCCCACGGAAGAAGTACAAGAAGCTGCTAGAGCTGAAGCCCTAGAGTCTCCGGCCACCAAGCCCGGAGTCTCCGGCCTGGACTCCGGACCAGTCTCCGGACCCCTGCCAGGAGCGTTCAGTACACCCCCACAGAGTCTTCACTGGAGAGCATCGCCACCCTCAGAGTCTCCGCGCACCTCGGAGTCTCTGGCCTCCGACCCTGGAGTCTCCGCCCCAGGACTCCGGCCACGACTCTGGACCCCCCGCTGGAACTCTCTGTATGCCGCCCAAAGTCCACCCTGGAGTCTGAGCTCCACCCCGGTGTCTCCGGTCACCCCGGAGTCTCTATCCCCTAACCCAGAGACTCTGTGTAAGTCATCCAAGCGTGTAAAAGCCTTTTGGGCCTTTGGCCCATGTAACCCCAAATCCGTCCAGACTTTACCCTTTACCCTTGAACTAGTGGTTGGCCTATATATAGTCCCCCACCCCTATTGTAAACCCTAGGCATGATATTTGGAATTAGTGGACACCCTTGTGGATCTACCTAATTCTTGCCTCATGCTCCTTGATTAAGGAGCACCTAGATATCACAAACCTCGTTGGAGTATGCATTGTTCCTCCCTCGTTGTACAAGGCCTAGACATTGGAGTCCCTTTGTCTAGACATCAAGATCTCACCGAGTCTCCCTACTCGCCATGCTGGTTCGAGAGAGAGTCCTCCGCCCAACACTGATCCTAGGGATTGCATCGGACCGGTCACCGCCAGCATGAGCTATTGGTGTGTATCGTGGTTTTGCGTGAGTGTGTTCATCGTGTTCTTCATGCATGAGTTCGTCGTGTTCACCCCCTCTCCTTCCCCCGCACTCCACCCTCGATTTGAAAGGGATTCATGAAAGATCGGGCCACCATAGAGGTTGGCCCTTAACATTAGGCCAGTAGAAACCTGACTACAAGACCTTAGCTGCAGTATGACTACCAGTGTGATTCTCACCATAAGGACTATCGTGACAAGCCTTAAGGATGGCCTTTGCCTCATGCTCGGGTACACATTTCTAGATTATCCCGTCTATGTCGTGCCTGTATAAGTAAGGGTCGTCCCAAAAGTAATATTTAAATCATTAAAGAATTTCTTTCCTTGATTGTAATCCATTCCCTTTGGTAAAAACTTGCCTACAAGGAAATTAGCATAATCTGCAAACCAAGGATCAGGAGGTTCTATAACTGCAAGGTATTCTCCTGGCAAAGATTCGTTAATAGGGATATGATCCTCTATGATTCCTTCCATCCATGACAGATGGTCGGCCACAGGATTATCCTTTCCTCTCCTATCTACTATATGTAGGTCATATTATTGTAGTAGCAAGACCCATTTAATTAGACAGGGCTTAGCATCTTTCTTAGCTAGAAGATGTCTCAAAGCTTGATGGTCAGTATGAACTATTAATTTTGAGTTGATAATATAGTGTCTAAATTTATCACAAGCAAAAAACAATAGCTAGAAATTCTTTCTCGGTTGTTGCATAGTTCCTTTGATCCTCATTAAAAACTCGACTAGCATATTGAATGACATTGAGATTCGGTCCATCTCTTTATCCTAAAACAGCCCCAATAGCATAATCACTAGCATCGCACATAATTTCAAATGGTTCATCCCAATTGGGTGGTTAAATGACCGGTGTAGAAATTAGTGCCCTTTTTAACTGTTCGAAGGAATCATAACAATCTCTATCAAAAGTAAAAAGGGTATCTTTATCTAAGAGACGAGTTAAAGGGGCACCTATTTTAGCGAAATATTTAATAAAGCATATATAAAACCAGCATGTCCAAGGAAGTTCTTTACTCCTTTTATATCTTGTAGAATCAGCAGCATTTCTAAAGTAACCAAACTTGAATTATTAATCTCAATATTCTTTTTAGAAACCTTATGCCCAAAAACTATACCTTCCCTTACCATGAAGCAGTAGCACTCCCAATTGAGGACCATCTTGGTTTGATTACATCGCTGTAAAACTCTATTAAGATTATAGAGACATTGCTCAAAAGTAGTTCCATAAACAACAAAATTATCCATAAGGACCTCCATGGAACTTTCCACAAAACTGTCGAATATTTTTAGAACACACTCTTGAAAAGTAGCAGCTGCGTTACACAAACCAAAAGGCATTAATCGATAAGCATAGGTTCCATAGGGACATGTAAAAGTAGTATTTTCTTGATCTTCAGGCTAGATAGCTATTTGAGAGTATCCAGAGTATCCGTCAAGGAAACAAAAGTAAGAATTAGCGGACATCCTTTCCATAATATCATTAATGAGGGGTAGTTGTTTATGATTTTTTATGGTTTCTTTGTTCAACTTCCTAAAGTCAATACACATTCTATATCCTGCTATCATTCTAGCAGGGATTAATTCATCCTTATCATTATTAATTATTGTTATACATCCTTCCCTAGGTATGCAGTGAGTTGGGCTTACCAACTTACTGTCTGAAATTGGATAGATAATACCGCCGTCCAACATACATATGACTTCCTTTCTTACTACCTCTTTCATTTTAGGATACAACCTTTTTTGATTATCAACAAATGGTTTAGCATCTTTAATCATAGATATCTTGTGAGTTACTATGGATGGATCTATACCTTTTATGTCATTAAGAGTGTATCCAAAAGTTCCACGCTGTTTGACAAGTACCTCTAACAATTTTGTGTTTTCCTCCGGAGAGAGCTTATCATCTAAAATCAAAGGGAATTTACCTCCCTTATCTAAGAATTCATACTTGACACCTGGAGGGAGAGGTTTTAAAACAAGGGGCGGCGGATCCTCATCCCATTTTCTTTCAAGTTCTTCAAATTCAACCCTGAGGCCTGGCTCGACCTCCGATGCAGTGTTGAGAATCTCATCCAAATCTTCTTTTGCAGAGTCGTTGGTAAGCGAATCATCGCTTGTCAAACTCCTCTCCAACTCAGATTGCGGAGTGCAAAAATAGATTGTTGCCAATTCTTCAATAGTTTTCTCCTCCTTAATCTCAACTTTCTTGTCATAAGGTAATCTTGTGAATTTGTTGTAGTTTATTTCTATAGTTTCTTCACCAAGCTGCAAAGACAAAGCCTGCCTTTTGTTGTCAATATCAATATTCATTGAGTTGTAAAAACAATTACCAAAAATGACCGGGCAGGAGGAGTTCAAAGGTATTTCAATAATATGAAAATCAACTGGATACACAAAATCCCCAATGGGAACACAAATGTTGCGGAGTATCCCGCGAGTAGGATGCAAAGTTCGATTAGAAAACATAAAAGTAGCTTCTGAAGGCTCAAGGTGAGATTCATCAAGATGATCACACATTTCTTCATAGATTGTGTAAGGCATGATGTTTATGGAAGAACTTAAGTCACAAAACCCTACATAAGTAATCCCTCCTAAACAAAAAGGAATTTTCTGTTGACTTCTATTCTTACCATCAGACTTGCCCCCTATCATTTCGGAAGATTCTTTACTTACCATTATCACTTCATCCTTGAACAATTCAGGTTCTAGAAGTTCTTTCACTATCCCAATATTCTCTTTAATGGTTCCTAGATCCTTAGTTAACCTTCCTATTATTTTATTCCCTTCACCCCTACTATCCACTACTTTAGTTAGAATAGTTTCTTCCTCGGCTAACATTTTCTTCTGCATTTTCGAATATTTATCATTGTGGCAAGTTTTAGCGGGTTTCTCTTCCACAGGTGGTGTATAGTGTTCCCAATCTTTTGGAATCTGTAGGTAGTCAGCGTAAGATCTAATAATTTGAATAATCATGCAATGGTTAAGATTAAAATTTCCAAGCAGTTTTTCTATTTTTCTAGAAGCTAGAAATCTTTTTAAGCAAGTATACTCTATGGGATACTCTTTATTAAACCCAACCTCACAATAGGCTTTCTCTATACTATTCACCATGTCTAGCAAATTACATGCCCTTTCAACACTGAATTCGGTGAACGACCCATTAGTAAGGGAGTCGAGTTCATTTTTGTTATTATCATTCAAACATGCGTAGAAGGTGTGTATCACCAGCCAAGGTGGGAAAATATAATAGGGACAGCGATCAAGCAATCCCCGAAACCTTGTATATCCTTCATGCAAGCTTTCTTCAGGTTTTCCTTTAAAATTTGTGATCATGCATCTCGCGCCAAGAGTTTTTGTCCTAGGAAAGAAATCAACTAAAAATAGAGAGGCTAGGCTCTCCCAGGAATTAGTAATCTTTGCAGAACTTTGAATGTACCAAGACCGAGCCTCATCAATGAGAGTTTTAGCAAAGAGAGAAAATTTAACCTCATCCTCAGTTTGTAAATTAAGGTGGAAAGTCCCACAAATATCTTCAGAGAACCCTACATGCTCATACGGATCCTCCGTACCATCTCCTGCAATTTTATTTGCATGCAAAAGATCCAAAAGCATGGGATTAATATCATACCATCTTGGGTTATTGGATTTTAAATAGGAGTCCATGGGCGGACCTGAATTCCTCATAGCCTCCAGCTGGATTATATGTTGGTATTCACCCATAATGTATCACCTAAAACTAATAAACAACTTAAGTAAAAAAACTAGTAAAATAAGAAACTAAGAACAAAGACCAAAAATGCTTAGCTCCCCGACAATGGCGCCAAAAAATAGTTTGATGACTGCAAGTGCACTTATCAATTATAGTAGTTTCGAAGTAAAGATATCGAACCCACAAAGAGCTATTGGTAAAGGTCTTTATGCCCCTTGTTACTCTCTACCAAAGGATACTTATAAGCTGCCTTAGATCTCAAGTAAAGGGTGTTTGAAAGGTTTATGGTTATTTGTAGAAAAGTAATTAAAACAAGTAACAAGTTTATATGAAAGCGTGGTTAAACTCAATAGGGCTAAAACATTCTCGGAAATGTAGGATATACCACTAGCATAGTATTATTGTTATATGTAATCAAGATAACATACTCCTTGTGTCATGAGATGTGTGGAGATAGCTCCATAATAAGATGTTCACTACAAGGCTCGTAGGAGGCAACTTTGTTGAGCCAAGAGTGAGGTCACCTCTAATAACCACTGTGATGTCTAAGAGCAGTTACCCATATAGACCACCGCAATTAAGGGTTCCCCCGTGGATATCGTAATTAGCTTAGGGAGTCCCTCTTTAATCCTCCTTTGACAGTTTTAGCATCCCAATTGCCTAACAATTGTAATGCTACTTGGCCTAGTAATATAATGGCTACTTCCTATATAAAATTGTTGCATCATAATTATATCATGCTCATGTCATCATGCCACCTTGCATTTGAGCATCATATAAAACCCTTTTTTGTTTTGGTTCTTCTCTTATATGCATTGTAAATTGTATTTGCCTCTTGATATTGTATTTGGTTCTTGATATATTGTTTGATGCCCAAGTTGAGTTGGGGGCATTTCTCTTTCAACTCCACCACCTTTCTTTGGCTTCATCTAAATTCCACCACCCTAGTAATATATGAGCCATTGCTTTTCTTTTGCTACTTAAATCTAGCTCATATGTGTTGGTGTGGATCCATTCTATGTCTACATGTTCCATATAGGATGTATGTTGTTTTCACAACATTAATTATGTGGAGCCTCATGGACATCTTTGAATGTCATGTGAGTAGAATCTTCCTTTTACCTTCCATATGGTTGTTTTGGCTAATTGAGCTTGTTTAAATATAATTGTGGCCAAATAATCTTTTAGTGGAATATACACACTAGCATGGCCTATATATTCAACTATGCTTGATTCTACCATTCCCATATATTCATCAAGCTTGTATCTAGTGGGTTGGGATTTTATCAATAGTGATGTGCATGCATGTAATGAGTTCCCATATGTACTATAGTTGTTTTTACAACTAATAGAAGTGGCCATTCACATTCATGCATGCCCCATGCAACATCACCATCCCCTCCTCCCTTACCCATTCATGTGAGTTTGTTTGAGGTTATTTCATTTTTGTGTGGATTTAAATCACATGGGCATCTCCATGCTAACAAGTGGATTTTCCCCCTCTCTTCTTCTAACTCTAAACCCTACCACCATGATCTACCCCAAACCCTAAACCCCCTCTCTCTTTTCCATCTAACCCTAACTTCTCTCTCTAACTCCTCTCTCCCCAAACCAAACCCTAACCCTCCCCCCTTAGTCTCACCATGCCGAGCCTCACCTTGCTGGCCCCACCTGGCCACCCTGGCCCCACCTAGATACCAACCACCCCAAGCCCTAACCCGAGCCACTACTCCTACTCCAACCCTAGCTCCATGCCACCCCTCCCTCTCTTCTCTCCCTGCCATGAGGGCGCCCCCAGCCCGAGCCTCCCCACCGAACCTGCCATCCCTGCCCTGCCCTGCCCTGCCTGGACCAGACCCAGACCGAGCTCCAGCCCGAGCACGTGAAGGAGAGGAGGGAAAAAGTGGCCGAAGCCACCTTTTCTCTACCCCACTCCCCCACGGCACCCTCCCCTCTCCCTCTGCTATCTACCACCACCTCACGGCTCTCCTCTGCCCTCCCAGATCCGCCCAGGGCCTTGCCCTCTCCCCTCTCTTCTCCACCGCCTCCACCTACCCCGTCGCCGGCCACCGTCGGTCTCCACCGTTCCCCCCTCTTGCAGCCGGTGGCGAGGTGCTCTGGGTGTTGAGGAAGACCAAGGACCTGTCCCTGCGACGCCCCGTGCCCGCCAGCGAGGAGGAGGAGGCCTGTACTCTGCTGCGCGTCATCGACACCGAGCCAAAACCCTAACTCCGGTCCGCCTGCATCCTCGCCGTTTCCCCGTGCTCTGGCATGATCCGACCCCACCGACCCACTCCCGGTGAGCGCCCTGACCTCTCTGACGTGCTTCGCCTCGCCATCGTCGCCTAGATCCGCCGGTCTTTTCGCCGAATGAGCTCTGCGCGCCGGTGTGCGCTGGTGTTTGCACGCCCCGCGCCGCGCGTATCCTCAATTGGTCGTCTAGCCCCTACCCAACACCAAGCCTAAGCCACCGCGCTGGTTATAGCCGCAGCACGCACGCCAGCGACCTGGGTTCGAGCCCCGCGCGCCACGCTCTGCCGCTGTCGTGCACCGACCCGTCGTCAGAGATCAGAGAAGAAGCACAGTGCCGCCGCGCTTTTTGCAGAACCCCCCCCCTAGTTTTTTAACCCTAACCCGCGCTCCTAGAGGCCCCACCCGTCGGTCACCCTGGCGTTTTCACGAATAGGTCCCTATTTTTCCTCAGCCTCAGCCCGCGCTCCCTCGGATCTGCCGCGTGTCACGCCCCGGCTGGCGCGCCCACGTGTGGGTCCACGTGTACTCCGACCCCACCTGTCATTTGCTGTGGCTAGATAAAGCTGTGGTGAGAAAACCCTTTTTTGTGCGCTGTTTCGCCAAGTCAGCCTGGCCCCACTTGTCACTGTCTGTGGCTAGGTCTAGACCGGGTGACAAAAGAATTTCTGTATTACTGTTTTAATTCAAATTTTTCAAATTGGTTTTAAATTCAAATTTAAATCTGTTTTCAAATAACTTTTCAAATATAATTCCAAATTAAACATATAATATATGTTTTGAGATCAGAAAAATGTGAGGAATTCAAATATGCCCTTCAAAATATATTTTGGGACACTTAATTTTTGAGTTGATTAAAATTACAATAAAATGCCCTTTTTCCTTAATTAATTAATAACTTTTGTTTTATAACTCCAATTTTGACAAATGATATGTCTAAAATGATTAGCTCGACGAGACCTTTATGTTTATGCATTCCTTGTCTTGAATTGCAGCATGCATCATATAAATATAAAGTATACAGCAACTTTTGGAGGATAAAAGGTGATTAAAACACCATAAAATAATTTATTCTTGTATTCCACACCCCACCCATGCCATGCTACTTTATTGCTATGCAAAATGTGCATCATTCATCATGGCATGATTGTTTGCTTGTCGCATTTTATTCATATGCTTGTGCACTTTATTTATGTTGGCCCTTGTTTGTTTGGTTCTTCTTCGAATAGACGCTGAGCAGGGGATATATCAAGAAACCCAGGAGCACTACCCAGATCCTTCTCTCGCTTCAACTGAGCTGCCAGGCAAGCACTACCACATGCTTGCATACATATAGTACCTATTGCCTCTATCTTATTCTTGCATCATTGAGTCGCGATTGCATTAAACTGAATCCCAAGTACTGCATAGCCTTTACTTTTAAACCCCACCGAAGCTTGTTCCTCCATCCCATGAGCCATTACTACAGGAGTTGTTTGAGCCATGCGAGTCGTAGAACAGCATGTGCAGGGTATGTGAGTGTCTGATGGATAACGAGGTACCTAAACAACTTAACCTGAGTAGTAATGGGATAACTAATGAAAGTGGCACCGGTGAGCAATATTTGTTATTTGGTTTTTCATGCTCACTTGTGTCCCGTAGGACCCCGAGTACTTGATTCCTGTTCCTTGAATATTCGCGCTATCCACATCCGGGAGGCTTATGACCCCCCCTGAGCCAGAGCTTGATTCATTCTTATTTCTTGGGGCCACAAAGTAGTTTGGGGCTTTATTACTATTCTGTACTTATGCCATGCTTTACTGCTTTATTTAAGATTGTGTAAGGAGCACTTGTACTGTTTTGGATGTGGAGTGTTTTCGCGGTATCGACAAGCCCAGTCACACTTTCGGGTTCCCAGTTGTTTACAGCCACTGACGCAAACCTTGAGTCCGTCTCGGAGCCGGCTAACTTCGTTGCGGGTAGCTTAATGGGGTGGCCCCCTGAAATAATTCTGAATCCTGTGATCGCTTTGTCGTGACTGCCTCGTTGGGTTTTGATTTGGTTTTTCCGAGGTTGATCGAGTGTGTGTTGCTATTTGTGCACCCCTGCAGGGTAAAACTTTCTAAAAGCCGTGTCTGCGGTTATGGACGACTTGGAGCACAGTTTCTCGATCATAGACAAGCATAACTAAAGTACCGCTTTTAATTTGACTAAGTACCTGACTAGTAAATAGTGCAATACTCATGGGATGGATAATAAAACTGCGAACGGATGGGGGGTTGTTCGTCCGCTTCCTCGTCGGTAAGCGAGGAGGAGGATGGATCTGTTAATATTACCGTTATAACTGTTGTTATTAATTCACGGACATCCGTCTATCTTTGGTTAGGCGGATGGTTAGCGAGTATCCGTAGAATTGTTAGGTATTATCTTTTGCTGCAATTGCGTCACCCCAGGTTGTGTCCCCTTTAGCGGCATAAAGACTTGCTGAGTACCCCTAGGGTCTCACACGATAAATTGTTTGATTCAGATGAACAGGTAAACTCGCAAGATGGATACTGGGTGGAGGAGACGGACGATGTTGGCAACGATCACTTGGTGTAGAGATTCCGGGAACGGGGACCAGTGAGATCTGTGGGCGGGACGTGGTTATTTATGGGGCATCTTATGCCGATTTGCTTCTTATCCGTACTCGGATCTTGTTTTCCGCTTCCGCTTGATACTCTGATGTTTGATGTATGAGGAGATATCCTAAACTATTATATCTATCTAGGATATTTGGATCTTGCCGTATGGCGTTGCAGTATTTCTATTTCTTTTAGATGGAATGGCTCTAAGGACTGTTGTATGGTGGCTTGCATACATACTCATTTGTGTATGTAGTTGATCCCTTCGCCTACCAATTACGCCGCCCGTTCTTGTCCCGATGTTTGGAAATGGTTAGGACGGCCGAAAGGTCTACCTGTGAGTGGCCTTTGGGCCCCACCGTACTATTTTAACCATTTCCGCTCATCCAGGCTTGTAACTAGGAGCGTAATTCACCGAGGTAGTTACAATTGGTATCAGAGCCATCCCGCCCTTCAGGGTCTCAGCCAAATGGTCGTTGTCAGTCTAGCAAATATTTTTGGTAGCTATGTATACTAGGGAAAAACAAAACACGAGAGTAGGACTGCTTCCACTTTTCTTCTTACCCACCCACCCACCCTTTTCTGGTAAGGAAGTGTAACGTTTTCAATCCTCTTCTTAAAATTCAAGCTAGGATTCACGTGTTCTGGGTTTCCGTAGTACCATAGGTTGTGTGTGTGTGTGCGTGTGTGTGAATTCCTTGTCTATCTGTTGCATCCAACATGTTATCACAATCTGCCTTTGGTTATCAACTGTTGGTACATTCCATACCGACAGGCTTTTGCAAACCGACGCGATCTATCTGATTCGTTGTATACCGCCGCGATCTGTCTTACTCTTTGTTATCTGACGTTATCTTGTTTGGGGTGTTCGTTTCCGTAGTTACTAATCTTTAGGTTCATCTTGAGAAGAAGGTGTTGGGATATGTGTTCTACTTATTCATGTGCGGAGTAATGATTTGAGTGCGGGATGGAGTCGCGACCATACCACTACTTGTATCATTCGCTCTTGTATATTGAATTGGTAGAGTCACTAATCTTGATTCGTTAAGTGATTTTGCGCATCTATTGGTATTTTAATGCCGAAATTTGTGGAAAATTTTTCTTTGATAGTTGTGTACCACACTCCTTTTCAGTCGTGTGCGATATGCTTAATATCTTCCAGGTGCTTTGAACTTTGTTGATATTTTAATATCATCTTAGTAAATTGTATCCTTTAATCTTGGTTAATTCCATCTTGGTACTATTTTGGATTATTATTATTCTCCATTATAGTACTGACTTGTGTTTTATATCAATCACAGGATGGCACCACCACGCCGTTCTGATGAGGACATACAACCTGAACTGGGGGCCGCGTTGTCAAACATCGCCAATGCCTTGGCAGCAATGCAGCAGAACCAGCAACGTTTTGAAGAAAGTGTCAGGAGGAATGAGTTTGTTCCGCTACCTCCACCTCCCAAGCGAGGAGACATCAAAAGCTTCCTGAAGTTCAACCCACGCCAATTTAATGTTTCTGATCAACCACTTGATGCTGATGATTGGTTGCGTGAGATGTCAAGGTTACTGATGACTACTGATGTTCCTGAGCAAGAATGGGTAAAGTGTGCCACTCACCTTCTGAAGGGAGATGCAGCTCTCTGGTGGGAGAATTACCTGAAGGCAAACCGCACTGGTTTTCAGCCTACTTGGGGACAGTTCACTGGAGCTTTCAAAGAGCAGTATCTGTCAGAAATTGTCATGGATAGGATGAAGGAAGTGTTTCTCAACCTCAAGCAGGGCAATGACAATGTCAATACCTACATCAGAAACTTCATGAACCTTTCTCGTTATGGTGGCGATGAGATCTCTGATGACAAGAAGAAGCAAAAGAGGTTCCGGCAAGGGCTCAATGCATCGATTAAATATGCAATCACACATGCAAGGCCGGCATCTTTTTTGGAACTTCAGCATACAGCTCTGCAGGAAGAAGCAAGTAGGCAAGTGTTTGAGGAGTCAAAGAAACACAACCGCGATGCAGCAAGCTCTTCAGCTATGTCAACTCCTTCTAAGCGTCGTGTCTGGGTTCCTAACAACCCACCGTCGCTCCCGGCTCCACCAAGACCTTCAAAAGCTACGCGGCAAGGCCACCAAACTTCCTCACTGCTGCTCCCAGGGGCTACAACCACCACTACCCTGGAGCGCCTGGCGGAGTCCCTGGCTACGTTGCTCCACGTCCACCTGGTGCTTGTTACACTTGTGGAGACACTGGGCATCAAAACTGGAACTGTCCGATGAAAAACAAAGCTCTTCCTCCACCACCTCCAAGATCTGCGGCAAGCTCTCCTATGGTTCGTGCACCACCACCTCGGGCTCTCAACATCAACACCAAGCCCGGGTCTACTGTTGCTCGTGCCAACTGCGTCAACGCCGCTCAAGCTGAGCATGCACCTGGAGTTGTGATGGGTATGCTTCCCGTTAACTCAGTCCTTGCACGAGTTTTGTTTGATTCTGGTGCATCGCATTCTTTTGTTTCTCACAAATTTTCACATGAGAATGAGTTAGCGTTGGATCCTCTCCTTAAGCGGTTAATGGTCCTTTCTCCTGGAGAAAAGATGGCAGCTTCTAAGATCAGCCATGGCAATCAAATTGAGATTGGTGGCTCTTCGTTCTCGGCATCCTTAATTGTTCTGGGCAATTCTGACATTGATGTCATCTTGGGCATGGATTGGTTGACAGCAAATGCAGCTGTGATTGATTGTGCTGAACGCTCGGTTTCTCTGAAAATTCCTGAAGGCCATATAGTCTATTCTCCAAGTCTGACTCCTGCTGTTCAGCTTTTCTCTTTGGCGGCTCTGAATGATGATGCTATGGAAGCTATTCAGAGTGTTCCGGTGGTCTGTGAGTTCCCAGATGTCTTTCCTGAAGAGTTGCCAGGTATGCCTCCGGATCGTGAGGTTGAGTTTGTAATTGAGCTTGAACCTGGAACGGCTCCTATCTCCAAGCGGCCTTATAAAATGGGTCCTGCTGAGTTGGCTGAACTCAAACGTCAGCTTGATGAACAAGAGAAGTTGGGCTTCATTCAACACAGTACTTCTTCTTGGGGTAGCCCAACAATCTTTGTGAAGAAGCGAGACAAGACTGATAGACTTTGTGTTGACTATCGGGCTCTCAATGCTAAAACCATCAAGAATAAATATCCCCTTCCGCGGATTAATGATCTTTTCGATCAGCTAGCTGGAGCTGTGGTATTCTCTAAGCTCGACTTGATAAGTGGTTATCATCAAATCAAGATTCGCAAGGAAGATGTTCCTAAAACAGCTTTCACCACCCGCTATGGCCTGTATGAGTACACGGTCATGTCTTTCGGTCTCACCAACGCACCTGCCACCTTCTCGAGGCTTATGAACTCGGTTTTCATGGAGTATCTTGATAAGTTCGTTGTGGTCTATCTGGATGACATCCTAGTCTATTCTAAGTCAAAGGAAGAACATGAAGAACACCTTCGGTGTGTTCTAAACAAGCTTCATGAGAACCGCCTGTATGCAAAGTTCTCCAAGTGTGAGTTTTGGCTGCCTCAAGTAACCTATCTTGGTCACGTCATCTCTGCCAAGGGCATTGCCGTCAACCCGGAAACAGTAAAGACAATTGTTGACTGGCTTCCTCCTGTAAATGTCAAAGAAGTCCGGAGCTTCCTTGGTTTGGCTAGTTATTGCCGTCGCTTCATTCAGAACTTTTCGAAGATAGCGAAGCCTCTTACCGATCTCCTCAAGAAAGGCAAGAAATACCTTTGGACTCCTGCATGTCAAGCAAGCTTTGAAACACTCAAAGAGAAGCTCACTTCCACACCAGTCTTGGTTCCTCCAGATACATCCAAGCCTTTCCAGATATTCTGCGACGCATCTTTGCAAGGATTGGGTGCGGTCCTTATGCAAGAAAAACAAGTTGTTGCTTATGCCTCTCGACAGTTGAAGATGCATGAGATCAACTATCCTACACATGACCTCGAACTCGCAGCAGTTGTCTTTGCTTTGAAAGTATGGAGGCACTACTTGCTTGGCAACCGTTGTGAAATCTTTTCTGATCACAAGAGTCTGAAGTATATCTTCACTCAGCCTGATCTTAACCTTCGGCAGAGGAGATGGATTGAAGCAATCAATGATTTCGATCTGACCATCAACTACACTCCGGGCAAAGCTAATGTCATGGCCGATGCTCTCAGCCGTAAAGCTTATGTCAACAACCTCATGATGGAAGAACAACAACCTCTCTTGTGCGAGGAATTCCGTCAGCTCAACCTTGAAATTGTGGATCAAGGGTATCTTCTGAACCTTCTGGCAACCCCTCTCTTGGAAGAAAAGGTTCGCTCCTTCCAACTTGGTGATCCGTACACCAAAAAGATCATCTCCAGACTTCAGCTCCCGAAGTATGAGTCCTTCCACGTCGATGACCAAGGCACGCTTTTCTTTGAACACCGGATGTTTGTTCCGAACTACCCGGGTTTGAGAGAGAAAGTTCTAAAGGAGGCGCATGATTCCGTTCTTTCTATCCACCCTGGCAGCACAAAGATGTACATGGACTTGAAAACACAATATTGGTGGCCGGGATTGAAACGGTATTGTGCCAAGTATGTCTCGGAGTGTGATGTCTGCCGCAGAGTTAAAGCTGTCCATCAGAAACCTTCCGGTCTTCTACAGCCATTGAAACCCCCGGAATGGAAATGGGAGAAAGTAGAGATGGACTTCATAACTGGTTTTCCAAGGTCGCAGAAGGGCAACAATGCAATCTTTGTTGTCATTGACAGGCTTTCTAAAGTGGCTCACTTCTTTCCCATCAAGGAAACAATTTCTACAATTCAGTTGGCTGAGCTCTATATCAACAGAATTGTCTCTCTGTATGGGGTTCCGCTTGAGATCAGTTTAGACCGTGGAAGCATCTTCACTTCCAAGTTCTGGGAAAGTTTCCAAAATGCTTTGGGAACAAAATTGAACTTCAGCACAGGTTACCACCCTCAGTCGCAAGGACAAGTTGAAAGGATCAATCAGATTCTGGAGGATATGCTTCGTGCTTGCGTCATCTCTTTTGGCATGAAGTGGGAAGAATGTCTTCCTTATGCTGAATTCTCTTACAACAATAGCTTCCAGAAAAGTCTAAAGATGGCACCATTTGAGGCTCTCTATGGTCGCAAATGCAGAACTCCGATTGGTTGGTCGGGTGCAGGAGAAAGAATATTGTTTGGCCCTGACATTGTAACTCAAGCGGAGGAGAAAGTTCATATCATTCTTGAAAATCTGAAGATTGCTCAAAGTCGCCAGAAGAGCAATTATGATAGAAAGCACACGGACATGGAGTATGTCCCTGGTGATCTCGTTTACCTTCATGTCACTCCCATGAGAGGCACGCACTGCTTTGGTATCAAAGGAAAGTTGGCTCCTAGATACATCGGTCCATTCAAAATTCGTGGAAGAAGAGGAGAAGTTGCTTATGCTCTTGAGCTCCCGGAAAAACTCAAGGTCCATGATGTTTTCCACATCTCTCAACTCAAGAAGTGCTTCAAGGATCCCGGCAGGACCGTGGACCATGAGCTTATCAATCTCCAAGAAGACCTGTCTTATCAAGAACATCCCACAAAAATCCTCGAAGTCGCAGAAAGAAGGACTCGCAACAAGTCCATCAAGTTCTGCAAGGTGCAGTGGTCGCACCATTCTATTGATGAAGCCACTTGGGAACGTGAAGATGAGCTCCGTGCCAAGTATCCTACCCTCTTGGTGTCTTCTTCTTCCTAGAATCTCGGGGCGAGATTCCTGTTTAGTGGGGGAGAGTTGTAGCATCCCAATTGCCTAACAATTGTAATGCTACTTGGCCTAGTAATATAATGGCTACTTCCTATATAAAATTGTTGCATCATAATTATATCATGCTCATGTCATCATGCCACCTTGCATTTGAGCATCATATAAAACCCTTTTTTGTTTTGGTTCTTCTCTTATATGCATTGTAAATTGTATTTGCCTCTTGATATTGTATTTGGTTCTTGATATATTGTTTGATGCCCAAGTTGAGTTGGGGGCATTTCTCTTTCAACTCCACCACCTTTCTTTGGCTTCATCTAAATTCCACCACCCTAGTAATATATGAGCCATTGCTTTTCTTTTGCTACTTAAATCTAGCTCATATGTGTTGGTGTGGATCCATTCTATGTCTACATGTTCCATATAGGATGTATGTTGTTTTCACAACATTAATTATGTGGAGCCTCATGGCCATCTTTGAATGTCATGTGAGTAGAATCTTCCTTTTACCTTCCATATGGTTGTTTTGGCTAATTGAGCTTGTTTAAATATAATTGTGGCCAAATAATCTTTTAGTGGAATATACACACTAGCATGGCCTATATATTCAACTATGCTTGATTCTACCATTCCCATATATTCATCAAGCTTGTATCTAGTGGGTTGGGATTTTATCAATAGTGATGTGCATGCATGTAATGAGTTCCCATATGTACTATAGTTGTTTTTACAACTAATAGAAGTGGCCATTCACATTCATGCATGCCCCATGCAACATCACCATCCCCTCCTCCCTTACGCATTCATGTGAGTTTGTTTGAGGTTATTTCATTTTTGTGTGGATTTAAATCACATGGGCATCTCCATGCTAACAAGTGGATTTTCCCCCTCTCTTCTTCTAACTCTAAACCCTACCACCATGATCTACCCCAAACCCTAAACCCCCTCTCTCTTTCCCATCTAACCCTAACTTCTCTCTCTAACTCCTCTCTCCCCAAACCAAACCCTAACCCTCCCCCCTTAGTCTCACCATGCCGAGCCTCACCTTGCTGGCCCCACCTGGCCACCCTGGCCCCACCTAGATACCAACCACCCCAAGCCCTAACCCGAGCCACTACTCCTACTCCAACCCTAGCTCCATGCCACCCCTCCCTCTCTTCTCTCCCTGCCATGAGGGCCCCCCCCAGCCCGAGCCTCCCCACCGAACCTGCCATCCCTTCCCTGCCCTGCCTGGACCAGACCCAGACCGAGCTCCAGCCCGAGCACGTGAAGGAGAGGAGGGAAAAAGTGGCCGAAGCCACCTTTTCTCTACCCCACTCCCCCACGGCACCCTCCCCTCTCCCTCTGCTATCTACCACCACCTCACGGCTCTCCTCTGCCCTCCCAGATCCGCCCAGGGCCTTGCCCTCTCCCCTCTCTTCTCCACCGCCTCCACCTACCCCGTCGCCGGCCACCGTCGGTCTCCACCGTTCCCCCCTCTTGCAGCCGGTGGCGAGGTGCTCTGGATGTTGAGGAAGACCAAGGACCTGTCTCTGTGACGCCCCGTGCCCGCCAGCGAGGAGGAGGAGGCCTGTACTCTGCTGCGCGTCATCGACACCGAGCCAAAACCCTAACTCCGGTCCGCCTGCGTCCTCGCCGTTTCCCTGCGCTCCGGCACGATCCGACCCCACCGACCCACTCCCGGTGAGCGCCCTGACCTCTCTGACGTGCTCCGCCTCGCCATCGTCGCCTAGATCCGCCGGCCTTTTCGCCGAACGAGCTCTGCGCGCCGCTGGTGTCTGCACGCCCCGCGCCGCGCGTATCCTCAATTGGTCGTCTAGCCCCTACCCAACACCAAGCCTAAGCCACCGCGCTGGTTATAGCCGCAGCACGCACGCCAGCGACCTGGGTTCGAGCCCCGCGTGCCGTGCTCTGCCGCTGCCGTGCACCGACCCGTCGTCAGAGATCAGAGAAGAAGCACAGTGCCGCCGCGCTTTTTGCAGAACCCCTCCCTAGTTTTTTAACCCTAACCCGCGCTCCTAGAGGCCCCACCCGTCGGTCACCCTGGCGTTTTCACGAATAGGTCCCTGTTTTTCCTCAGCCTCAGCCCGCGCTCCCTCGGATCTGCCGCGTGTCACGCCCCGGCTGGCGCGCCCACGTGTGGGTCCGCGTGTACTCCGACCCCACCTGTCATTTGCTGTGGCTAGATAAAGCTGCGGTGAGAAAACCCTTTTCTGCGCGCTGTTTTGCCAAGTCAGCCTGGCCCCACTTGTCACTGTCTGTGGCTAGGTCTAGACCGGGTGACAAAAGAATTTCTGTATTACTGTTTTAATTCAAATTTTTCAAATTGGTTTTAAATTCAAATTTAAATCTGTTTTCAAATAACTTTTCAAATATAATTCCAAATTAAACATATAATATATGTTTTGAGATCAGAAAAATGTGAGGAATTCAAATATGCCCTTCAAAATATATTTTGGACACTTAAATTTTGAGTTGATTAAAATTACAATAAAATGCCCTTTTTCCTTAATTAATTAATAACTTTTGTTTTATAACTCCAATTTTGACAAATGATATGTCTAAAATGATTAGCTCGACGAGACCTTTATGTTTATGCGTTCCTTGTCTTGAATTGCAGCATGCATCATATAAATATAAAGTATACAACAACTTTTGGAGGATAAAAGGTGATTAAAACACCATAAAATAATTTATTCTTGTATTCCACACCCACCCATGCCATGCTACTTTATTGCTATGCAAAATGTGCATCATTCATCATGGCATGATTGTTTGCTTGTCGCATTTTATTCATATGCTTGTGCACTTTATTTATGTTGGCCCTTGTTTGTTTGGTTCTTCTTCGAATAGACGCTGAGCAGGGGATATATCAAGAAACCCAGGAGCACTACCCAGATCCTTCTCTCGCTTCAACTGAGCTGCCAGGCAAGCACTACCACATGCTTGCATACATATAGTACCTATTGCCTCTATCTTATTCTTGCATCATTGAGTCGCGATTGCATTAAACTGAATCCCAAGTACTGCATAGCCTTTACTTTTAAACCCCACCGAAGCTTGTTCCTCCATCCCATGAGCCATTACTACAGGAGTTGTTTGAGCCATGCGAGTCGTAGAACAGCATGTGCAGGGTATGTGAGTGTCTGATGAATAACGAGGTACCTAAACAACTTAACCTGAGTAGTAATGGGATAACTAATGAAAGTGGCACCGGTGAGCAATATTTGTTATTTGGTTTTTCATGCTCACTTGTGTCCCGTAGGACCCCGAGTACTTGATTCCTGTTCCTTGAATATTCGCGCTATCCACATCCGGGAGGCTTATGAACCCCCCTGAGCCATAGCTTGATTCATTCTTATTTCTTGGGGCCACAAAGTAGTTTGGGGCTTTATTACTATTCTGTACTTATGCCATGCTTTA
Source organism: Avena sativa (assembly GCA_916181665.1). Taxonomy (NCBI): domain Eukaryota; kingdom Viridiplantae; phylum Streptophyta; class Magnoliopsida; order Poales; family Poaceae; genus Avena; species Avena sativa. Next base: position 237,298,913 of record OV702286.1, read on the forward strand.
CTGCTTTATTTAAGATTGTGCGAGGAGCACCTGTACTGTTTTGGATGCGGAGTGTTTTCGCGGTATCGACAAGCCCAGTCACACTTTCGGATTCCCAGTCGTTTACAGCCACTGACGCAAACCTTGAGTCCGTCTCGGAGCCGGCTAACTTCGTTGCGGGTAGCTTAATGGGGTGGCCCCCTGAAATAATTCTGAATCCTGTGATCGCTTTGTCGTGACTGCCTCGTTGGGTTTTGATTTGGTTTTTCCGAGGTTGATAGAGTGTGTGTTGCTATTTGTGCACCCCTACAGGGTAAAACTTTCTGAAAGCCGTGTCCGCGGTTATGGACAACTTGGAGCACAGTTTCTCGATCATAGACAAGCATAACTAAAGTACCGCTTTTAATTTGACTAAGTACCTGACTAGTAAATAGTGCAATACTCATGGGATGGATAATAAAACTGCCAACGGATGGGGGGTTGTTCGTCCGCTTCCTCGTCGGTAAGCGAGGAGGAGGATGGATCTGTTAATATTACTGTTATAACTGTTGTTATTAATTCACGGACATCCGTCTATCTTTGGTTAGGCGGATGGTTAGCGAGTATCCGTAGAATTGTTAGGTATTATCTTTTGCTGCAATTGCGTCACCCCAGGTTGTGTCCCCTTTAGCGGCATAAAGACTTGCTGAGTACCCCTAGGGTCTCACACGATAAATTGTTTGATTCGGATGAACAGGTAAACTCGCAAGATGGATACTGGGTGGAGGAGACGGACGATGTTGGCAACGATCACTTGGTGTAGAGATTCCGGAAATGGAGATCCGTGAGATCTGTGGGCGGGACGTGGTTATTTATGGGGCATCTTATGTCGATTTGCTTCTTATCCGTACTCGGATCTTGTTTTCCGCTTCCGCTTGATACTCTGATGTTTGATGTATGAGGAGATATCCTAAACTATTATATCTATCTAGGATATTTGGATCTTGCCGTATGGCGTTGCAGTATTTCTATTTCTTTTAGATGGAATGGCTCTGAGGACTGTTGTATGGTGGCTTGCATACATACTCATTTGTGTATGTAGTTGATCCCTTCGCCTGCCGATTACGCCGCCCGTTCTTGTCCCGATGTTTGGAAATGGTTAGGACGGCCGAAAGGTCTACCTATGAGTGGCCTTTGGGCCCCACCGTACTATTTTAACCATTTCCGCTCATCCAGGCTTGTAACTAGGAGCGTAATTCACCGAGGTAGTTACAACAGTGGAGGCTACGAGCATGCGCCAATCTGTTACGGGGCCATTCCGGGTATGCTTAGAAGACACGTCCAAAGGATTTCTCCATCCCTTTAGTCCCGAGGGCAAATGATATGTGGTTGGTTACACATACCATCTAATGAGAGAGTGGACTCTCGAGACTGCCCAGTTGATTCCTCTTGCTGTATCTTTTAGTGTTGTGCTGGATCTGTCTGTCATATTGAACCACCTCAACTTCGTTTGGTAATTACCATGTAAGTTTCTGCAAGATTCGGTTGTGATACACAAATTCCAGGTCTATATTTTCTATCTTCTATTTTTTGGAATTTCTCTAAATTTATATGAGAAATTTGTTTCGTTCCGTTAACGAAAATTGATCCAAGTACTAAAGTTCTCCACGAAACTGGCTTTCGTCCTGCTATATTAATAGAACAACTATCCGATACAACTTCGGGATCACTGCTGGGGCAAACAGCACAATTCAAAGCCAAAAGAAACAAGAAAGAAAAGGAAGAGAACACAAAGGACGATGTCGGCGATTCGACAAAAATGGAGATGACTCATAACCGTTGTGCCCTCTAGAGAATTTCCACCACGCTCCTAGCACTGTGAAACTCCGCGTACCAAGCAGCACCTCCAAAAAGGGGAGACGACAACAATGCTACTGCCCGATGCGGTCCTAGGGTTACGCCCAAAACGTGTTCTAGGGTTTCCCCCGATACGCTACGGAGGGTGGGGAAGAGGTACCCCGACACCTTCAGGAAAGACATCGACACTTGCATGCGTCACCGCGTTGGTGTCGAGACGACAAAGATTTCTCTTGACCCCAACAAACCACACCCTCGGATGCTCCGCATCGCTCCAACAAGCCTGCCATCCACAAACACATGCCATCATAGTATTGCAATCACCACCGTTGTCTCACCGCGCCCCATGTTGTGATGCCGGTGTAACCGAGATGAAGGAAATATAGCGAGGATCGGTGGTACAATAGCACATGGGAGACCTGCCACCAACACCGGAAGGCGGTAGGTGACCAGATGCAACAACATGGATAAACCAGCCCCTCATCAGCTCAGTAGAGCCCGAATGGGCCCATAAATCCCCACCGTCGTATTGCAGCAAGGGTCCCCGCAAAAAAAAGTATTGCAGCAAGGGCACCACCGTCACCGCCATCCCAGCCCATGTCCCCACTCTTGACCACCAGGAGAGATGCCACCATGCTAGAGGCAGCCCGCCCAGACTCATATGGGGCCCAGTGGGCCTATATATGGGTCGAGAAGGCGGGCACCGCCCTGGCTACCACAACTCTCAGCCGCAAAGGGGTTGCTCCACCACGCGCCATGGCACCATCCGCACCACCACCGAGTTTCCCGGCTGTCGTGCCAAGCCGTTGTCGACTGAGGAGAACCACTCGCCACTATGCCCCCTCTCGCAAGCCCGTGAACGAGATGGAATAAGCCGGAAGCCGCCGTAGCCATCCTGGGCTAGCCAATGCAGCAAGCCGACGCCGACTAGAGGAGGAGGACAAGGAGCTTGGGGGAGGCCGGCCGGTCACCCGCGTGGGGAGCGAGCCAGTTGCGAGAGCTTCTTTTTTTTGTGACGTAGCTTTTATCCTCCCGGTACAACGCGCAACCATTTTTCCTAGTCTAATTTTTTTTTTGAGAAATATTTTTCCTAGTCTAATACTAGAGCAGATCTGATTGGGAAAAAAAGGTCAGATTCTACTACCGGCCCATTATGTATCAGCCCATCTGTGGCCTAACCTGAATGGCACCTTTGAGAAGAAGAACCAGCGGCCCTTTCGCTTCTAGCCGGAAAAAGTCTAGGGCTCGTCCACCATCTCCTCGCCCCCCACCCCCGAGCTTTCACCACTCGAGTTCTTGCGGCGAAACAAACGCACCCAACACCATTTACCTCGAATCCGCAAGACGCACAGACGAACAACGCCACCAGCGATGGCGATGGCGGCACTTAGACGCGAGGGGAGGCGCGCCCTCCTCTCTACTCCCTCCCAGGTTGCCTCCATGGCTGCGATCTACCCGGCCGCCTCCCAGCCGTAAGATCCCTATCGATTTACTCCTCCCTGATCGACCCGCCTCCTCTTATGTCAGTCGTTCCCTAAGAGATCCGGTGGGTCTGTCGACAGATCTGATCTTCCCGTAGACGAGTAGCTCCGTTCCACGTGTTCTTGGTCAAATCGAAGATGACCCCTCGGATTCGAGATATGTGTAGGGTGTGTTTCGCATGTGGAAACTGCGAAATGTATGGCTCCGTTCTGAGTCAGCTCACGATTGTTTTGGTTAAGGATCCGTGAAGGCCATCTAAATGGGAATGCGAAATGCCTCTCTGAGAAAGGGTTGCGATTTCTCATTGGGTTTTGCAACGCGATGATTCGTAACGAGTGTTGCTTTGTATTTTTTGGTTGTGTCGAGGATTCGAGATTTGGGTGCATGTGCTTAGGCTATGAATGCGAAACTTAAAGAGTTCTGGTGCTTTTGGATTCACAATTATAGGAATATTAAGTTTAACTATACAACTTGATGCACTTGCTATGCAAAGGTTGTGGTGTTATGTTTGACTGTGCTTGCAGGCTAACAACTGTGGATCATGTATTATGCGATTGTCTGGGTTTAGCTAAATTGATTTGTTTGAAGCTACCTTTTTTCCTCTCTCTCTATGCAAAGATTATGTCTGATTTGTGCTTTCATGCTATGGATTGCCAAGCATGCATATCCTGATGCAAATTTACTGGTTCAATGTTCTCTTGCTATGCAAAGATTGATGAAATTATGATTGATTTGTGGTTTCGCGCTACCAATGGTGATCGTGCATTCTCTCAGGCTGTGTTTAGCTAAATTTGTAAAATGTGATATGTACGAATTTACTCGTTTTAAGTTTAAAACATGGCTTTGTTCATTTTGTTCCACTTCTCACACATGATTTTGAACTTCAAGTGGAATTATTTTTTGGATGATTTGTATTTGACTTCAATATTGTGCCATCTATTTATAATTTCAAAGCGTCGATCAGCTGTTTGCACAATATTTATGTTAATCAGAATGCTGTGTTGTTGTTGCATTTTGAACCTCCAGGGAGATTGCTCTGCTTGGTGCACGGTCTGTCTCCACACAAATTGGTTAGGATTTTCATTCTAGCCCTTTTCTTATATTGCCTTTGTGAAATGATGTCATATTTACTAGTTTTTAATAATGATTTTCAGTAAGGACCCGCATGAAGAGTGTGAAGAACATTCAAAAGATTACAAAAGCAATGAAGATGGTTGCAGCATCAAAGCTTCGAGCTGTTCAAACAAGAACAGAGAATTCACGTGGTTTATGGCAGCCATTCACAGCTCTTCTTGGGGATGCACCTAGTACGTATAAGCCATCTAGCCATATCTGATACAATGTTTGTTCTAGCATCTTATCTAATTGCCTTACTTCTCCTGTCCACTGTTAGGCATTTCTTTTAATTTATTTGTTATTGGTCTGTATGTGTGTCTGGGTTTTTCCTGCATGTTAGGCTTACCTGCATGAACTGCATGCAACATTAAAATCTTAATTCTTGAATGGTTGCACTTGTACTGATGTTATCTTGGTTTCTTCATCATAGATATATATCACATGTATTTAGTGATTAAAATGCACCAGGGATCTCTTAGTTTCTTCATTATAAATATCTGACACATTTATTAATTCAATGACTCACAGTTCTTATTGAAGACGGTAAATCATGATGGAACAAACTTACCAGATCCTCTTATTTCTTTTTGCGAGAGGACAGCTTTCCTAGATAGGATTTATCTATTAATTTCTTAATTTATGGTGGTTCAAGGATAGAATCCTTGAATTCTATTTGTTTGGTTCTTAACATAATTGATGCAAACACCAGGTGTTGATGTCAAGAAGAATGTCATTGTAGCCATTACATCTGACAAGGGTCTCTGTGGTGGTATCAACTCTACATCAGTTAAAGTCAGCAAAGCACTTCTGAAGATGACTTCTGGTAATTTGGTTCATAATTATTTTTCATCATTTATTATCTGGCCCATGTGATCAAAACAATTGCTTATATATTTAGTAATCAGGTCCAGAGAAAGAAACCAAGTATGTCATATTAGGAGAAAAGGGGAAAGTTCAACTCATTCGTGACTCCAGGAAGCATATTGAAATGACAGTATCTGAGTTACAGAAGAACCCTATCAACTATACACAGGTCAACTATTTTGCTGTGCCTTTTATTTCTATTACACATGAGCTGTTAATTGCAGTGTTATTCTTCCGTTCCTATGTGAGTGACTTCTAATAAGGACCTACACCCAGAGCAGCAAGCTACTGTTTCCACTGCTGCCCTGATAAATGAAAGCATCAAAGTGAATTAGTTTGCATCTAACTTGAGTAAACTATGTTTCACATTGTTTTTTTAGTTTGGTAGCCTATCATGTGTGTTGTACTAATTCCTTAATTACTGCATGTAGAATGCCTGTCTAGGAGTATTTTTGTTTCTGCGGTTTCATTTAATGTAGGCTTTCTGAGTTGGAGCAATTTGGACCTTAGCGTGTATTTAACTATGCCCATTCGATCTCCTAGCAAAGTAAATAAGCATTGTTCTTTAATATTATTTTTACTACTCCCTCCGATCCAAATTGATGTTCTCACATTTGTCTAGATTCTGATGTATCTAGTCATGTTTTAGTGCTAGATACATCCGAATATAGCCAAATCTGAGAACATTAATTTGGATCGGAGGGAGTACTATTTCCGTCGAAAAAATCATAGTACTTTGCTCTGTAAATAAGCAGCTTTGTTTTTCTACTAAAACATAATTTAATCTACTCTGCTCGCCAAGCATGCATTAGCATGTCAAGAAGTTCACATTGGCTTGATCCCTTCAGGAGGGTTTCATTAAAGCTTTTTTTACGTAAACTAGTTCCTCTATTTAGGAATATAAGGCACATGTGTTCTGCAGGATTGATCTTTGACCAACGTGTAGTTCAACAGGTGTGAATCATTTAATATACAAAAATTGTACTGTTGGAAAGTGCATTTAAATACATACCAATGATATCAATTATGTAGGCATAATTCACAGTATAGTAAAACAAGTTGTGAATCATTTAATATACTAAAATTGTACTGTTGGAAAGTGCATTTAAATACATACCAATGGTATCAATTATGTAGGCATAATTCACAGTTTTGTATTGTTGATCAAGTATATATCTTGAAACTGTTTTCCTCTTGTATCTTCGTATGGATGGAGCATCTAATTCTGGGACCAATGGCAGTTTATATGTTCATGATGAGATTGAATTCATTTTTTCAATGGTTTTCAGGTCGCCGTATTGGCAGATGATATCTTGAAAAATGTTGAATATGATGCTTTAAGAGTTGTTTTTAACAAATTTCAGTCTGTCATATCATTTCAGCCCACAATGTCCACAATCCTGTCCCCAGAGGTGAGCCCTCCTTGAGGCATATGAATTTGTGCTTCCACACCTATAGCCAATTAAATTAGTTACATACTAAGTTAGTGCTGGCTTCAATTCTTCTTTATTTGGTAGGTTATGGAGAAAGAATCAGAATCTGGTGGGAAAGTTGGCAACCTGGACTCGTATGAAATTGAAGGAGGTGAAACAAAATCAGAAATTCTGCAGAATCTTACTGAATTTCAGTTTTCCTGTGTAAGTCACGTGTCATCGCTTAAACCTTGACATTTTTTAGTTTTCTCAATGTTTGGGGATGAATTGCAGAGTTGTTCCTTCCAAATCAAGTTATAAACTTGTTGTAGTCTAAACATTTCTTTGCTAGCACACAGTTATGATATTTGGTTGAAGTTCTGTTGCGGGGATATTGTGCTAATAATGTTCAGTTTTTGTTCTTGGCAGGTTATGTATAATGCTGTTCTAGAGAATGGGTGTAGTGAGCTTGGTGCCCGGATGTCTGCTATGGACAGCTCGAGCAGAAATGCTGGTGAAATGCTTGATCGTCTTACACTTACGTACAACAGGTCTATCTCCCCCTTCTTTTTCCCCCTTCAAAGAATCAACATGAAACAAGTTGTGGGAAAGAGGGCTGACTCACCCCCATTTTATCTCTGCAGGACACGTCAAGCATCTATCACTACAGAGCTCACTGAGATCATATCGGGTGCCTCTGCCCTTGAGGGATGATGATGAAACTTCTGCGCATCATCTTTTTCATTTTTCTGTTCCAACTAAGGCTGTTATAAATCTGAGACACCCTTTTATTTCCCCCAGTGAATGGACCATGGTGCTAAGTTACAATAATTAGCCTGATCCCTGGACAGTGCTATGCAGACAGGCTTTGTTGCTATCAACCTTGTTTTGTATTGTCCAAAGTTCCAGCATTTGCTAAAGAATGTTTAGCAACAGTTACCTGTCATGCATAAGTGGTGTTGCCTGCGCATTGTACGGGTTATTGTTTCATCTGTTCATCGCGCTTCAGTAACTTCGTACCTTGTTTATCAATTTTGGCTTTCCACATATTATACTTGGGGGTATAATCCATATATGTGTACTCCCTCCGTTTCACGTTCCTTTAATGTATAGGTTCATGTAGTTTCAGAGTAAATCTACACACTAAACTTTCACAAAGCTAAAACATCTTATATTTTAACATAGAGGGAGTACATATTTACAGTAGTTCTGTTAAAATCTCGGGGCTCATTGTGTACGTTAGAATAAAATGACGAGCCCAGTCGGTGTGGGTGTGTCCATCCCTTGTCGGGAAGCACAGTGCAGCCACCCACGCGCCCAGCTCGGTGTGGGGACTTGTGCTCTGCACAGGAGCAGTAGCTTTCGCCTTTTTTTGGACATAAAAGAAGATTTTTATTTATGTTCAATAATATTTTACATAGAGCAACTTGCACGAGGTAGTGTTAGAGTTTGTCAAAGCATCTCTGAAGGCCTATCATGTAGGCCTATCATTAAGTCTGCCTTGCTTGGAAATCAGTCTTGAAATTGCTGCATCTAGGGATGTAATATATCTTCTGACGGTCAAAAGCAGGATTGCTAAATAGTTCAGCCAGTTGAGGCCTGATCTCCTAGTGACCTGGGGTGAGTCGATGATGTTTTGGTTGGCTGCGGCCTTCGCAAGCACCACACAGTCAGTAACCTGTTGATGCTGGAGATGCTGCACTAGGGTTGAAGCTACCAACATGTTGTATGTCTCTGCCTGCAATGCCGAGGAAACTGGAGGCGACATCGCCGAGATGAAGAGATGTGTGCAGTGCCCGCCTCCTCTAAGATGGATGAATATTCCTAAGCCAGCTGGTGATGGAGGGTTTCCTTGTTCCTGCGACTGCTGCCATGAAGCGTCGGTGATTTTTTTGTACCTGGGTAGCTTAACGGATTGGTGATGGTTGATCCTGGCACAGCTGACACCTGATTGGTGTTGGCTCATCAAGTTGTTGTTGTGTGGATTGTGCTAGGCTTCCTTGGGTCTGCTCATCAAGTTCGCCCCCTGCAAAATACCTTGAGTAGCTGCAAATACCTGCATGGGTTTGTTAACTGCCCTGCAAAAAAGACTTCCCGGCTTTCCAAAGACACCAAACAAAGGTGTACACGTTTTCTAAAGATGCCATGGGGTGACCAGAGGAGAGTATGTGATACGTCCATTTTGCATCACTATTTTATGTCATAATTCACTGTTATTCATTGATATATATTTCGTATTGAGAGATGATACTTATGCTATTTTATCTGCTTTTGCATGGTTGATGACTTTTGGAGCATGGACCGCTGCAGTCAGGATTCTGATGGAAAATGTGCCGTTTGGAGGCAAAATTCGTGAAGATCAGAAAATCCGGAAAAATATACGAAAAATCCTATTTTTCAGAAGACGAAGGAAGCCAGAAGGAGGGGGGCTGGAGATGGGCCACAGGGGGCCCACACCACCCCCTGGCGCGGGCCACCCTGGGCCGCGCCACTAGGTGGTGTGGCCACCCTGGTCCACCCCTGGCACTCCCCTCTGGCGTATATTATCCTTCCGAAACCCTAAGACTCAGGGAGCGACAACAGAAAGATTCCGCCGCCTCTGCGGGGCGGAAAACACCAAGAGAGAAAGATCTCTCCGGCAGATAGATTTCTGCCGAGGGAATTCCTTCCCGGAGAGGGGAGATCATCGCCATCAACACCACCATCAAGCTAGACTTCATCGGGATCATCATCATCATCATCACCATCATCACCATCAGCACCCTCATCACCATCTCCATATTGCTGTAACAATTGGGTTAAATCTTGCATAGTTCATAGGGGAAACTTTCCCGGTGTTGATTACTCTTTGTACTTGATGCTATTGAGTGAACCATTGAATTATCTTTTATGTTCAGATTGTTATACATCATTATTCCATCTCTGATCATGATCCATATGATGTCTTGTGAGTAGTTCGTTTTGTTCTTGAGGACATGGGAGAAGTCATGTTGTTAGTAGTGGAATTATGTTGAGAAAGATTCAATAGTTTGATATTTAAGTTGTGGTGTACTTCTAGTGGTGTCATGTGAACGTCGACTACATGACACTTCACCTATATGGGCCTAGGGGAATGCATTGTGTATTTGGCTACTAATTGTAGGGGTTGCCGGAGTGACAGAAACCTGAACCCCCGTTAGGAAACCATTGCACAAGGGACGTAAGGGTCTTAGAGTTTAAAGCTGTGGTTAGGTTTCTACCTTAATTACTTTCTTGTACTTACGGGTGTTTGCAAGGGGTATAATCACAAGTATGTATTAGTCTTAGGAAGGTCGGTACATTAGCACAGGTTCACCCACACAACACTTAGCAAGCTAAAGAAGATTAATCAACTATATGAAGCGAAAGCACTTGACAGTCTTCCCATGTGTCCTCGAGAACGTTTGATCATCTTAAGTAATACAACCGCCTTGTCCTTTGCTGCATAAAGGATTGGGCCACTTGCTGCATTTATTCCTACTGTCTTTTATTTACTCGTACTTTGTTTACCTGCTTTATCAAAACCCCCTAAAAATCCGTTTGCTAAGTATTTGCAGAGAATTCCTGATCCATACCACTAGCCAGCACCTTCTGCTCCTCGTTGGGTTCGACACTCTTACTTATCGAAAATACTGCGATACACCCCTATACTTGTGGGTCATCAAGACTATTTTCTAGCGCCGTTGCCGGGGAGTGAAGCGCTATTGGAGAGTGGAACTGGTAAAGGAAACTTCTACTGTGAGTATTGTTTACTTCTGTTAGTTGCTTTATTTTCGTTATGGATAATTCGTTGAGTTTCTTATTTGGTAATGCTACTACCATTGCTAAGGTAGTAGATGAACCACCACCTCCTGAGAATGATGCTTTTAAAATACCTACAAGAATTATTGATCGTGTTATGGATAACTACTATGTTGGGGATGGAACTATCCATCCCGGTGATCATTTACTCTTTATACACGAATTATGCGGGTTGTTCAAGTGTGCAGGTATTACTACAGATCAAGTTAAGAAGAAGTTATTCTCATTATCACTGAAAGGAAGAGCTGGAGAATGGTATAAGCTGCTGAAGAATGGTCAAGCTCTGGAATGGGAGGAAATAGTGCCTCTCTTTTATTCAAAGTTTTATCCTCCTAGTGAGATTCATAAAGATCGGAATCAAATATACAACTTTTGGCCTCTGGATGGAGAGAGTACAGCTCAAGCTTGGGGGAGATTGAAGTTACTAATGCTCAAATGTCCCATTCATGAGCTCCCCAACAATATTATTATCAATAAATTTTATGCAAGGCTTTCTCTACATGATAAGGATTTACTGGATGCTTCTTGTGCTGGATCATTCACTCGCATGGAAGAAGAAGCTAAATGGGATCTTCTGGACCGTATTCAAGACAATGCTGAAGCTTGGGAGAATGACAAAGGTAGAAAGTCAGGTATAAATTATGATTATGAATGCATTGAATCTTTTATGGGAACTAATGACTTTCAAAATATTAATAATACTTATGGTCTTGATTTACAAGTTATTACAAATTGCTTTAAGGCTTTTGCTTCTTATATTGAAATCCCAAAAAGGGGATGGAGCAAGTACCATGCACCTTATAAAGATATCGTTGACTGTGTTCCTGTTTGGAGTACTGAGTTTTACACTATTGATCACATCTTACCTGAACTTTATATCAAGAAACCCTTCCCGAATAAGGTAAAGGACCATCCTATGATAACTAATGTAATCACTAAAAGTGCAAAGCGAACTGTAAAACCTGATGAACAAATAAACATTGAACCTGTTGTAGCAATTGTGAAAGACCTTGTCACTAAAAGCGTAGAGGATGGACACATAGTCTTTTGTGAGGATGCTTCTAACATTGTTTCACATCCTAATAGAACTAAAAAAGCTAGTGTCCCTGTGCTTTCTGTTAGAATTGGTGATCATTGCTATTATGGTTTATGTGATATTGGTGCAAGTTCCAGTGCTATTCCTTATGAGCTTTACAGAGAAATTATGCATGAAATCAGTCCCTGCGAATTGGAAGAGATTGATGTGGTTATTCACCTTGCTAATATAGAGACCATCTCTCCAATTGGTATTGTACGAGACGTGGAAGTTATTTGTGGTAAGATTAAGTACCCTGCTGATTTTCTAGTACTTGGTTCAGCTGCTAGTAAAACTTATCCTATTATTTTTGGTAGACATTTCTTGAGTATTTGTGGAGCTATTATAGATTGCAAAAGGGAGAAAATCTTGACTAAGTTTGATGGGGAATCTTATGAGTTTAATTTCTCGAAATTCACTGAAGAACCTTGTAAAGAGGAAACCCATAATGAGGATTTTAGAGTTGAACAACTTGCTTCTATTTCTCTTGCTCCTAACAATGCTTTGCATCAATTTATGGAAGATCATGAAAGTGAAATCTTCATGGAAGAAAGGAATGAGATTGACGAGATTCTCCGTAATCAGCCTAAGATGCTTAAGCATAACTTGCCTATAGAAGACTTGGGTACCACGTTACCACCTAAAAAGGATCCGGTTTTCGATCTAAAACCTCTCCCTGATGATCTTAAATATGCTTATATTGATGATAAAAAGATATATCCTGTTATTATTAGCTCTAAACTTTCAGGGAAGGAAGAAGAAAGGTTATTGGAGGTTTTGAAGAAACACCGAGGAGCTATGGGCTATACTTTGGATGATTTAAAAGGGATTTCACCTACTATATGTCAACATTCTATCAATATAGAACAAGATGCAAAACCAGTAGTAGAGCACCAACGACGTTTAAATCCTAAGATGAAGGAAGTGGTAAGAAATGAGGTATTGAAACTCCTTGATGCTGGTATTATTTACCCTAGCTGATAGTGAATGGGTTAGTCTTGTTCATTGTGTTCCTAAAAAAGGAGGTATTAACGTTGTTCCTAATGATAACAATGAGCTTATTCCCCAAAGAATAGTAGTAGGCTATAGGATGTGCATCGATTTTAGGAAAGTCAACAAAGTTACTAAGAAAGATCACTACCCGCTTCCTTTTATTGATCAAATGTTGGAAAGGTTGTCTAAAAAGACCCATTTTTGTTTTCTTGATGGTTATTCTGGTTTCTCTCAAATTGCTGTTAAACAACAAGACCAAGAAAAAACTACGTTTACTTGCCCTTATGGTACTTATGCTTATAGACGTATGCCTTTTGGTTTATGTAATGCTCCTGCTACTTTTCAAAGATGCATGTCTGCTATCTTTCATGGCTTTTGTGAGGAAATTGTGGAAGTGTTCATGGATGACTTTTCTGTCTATGGAACTTCTTTTGATAATTGTCTGCACAACCTTGATAAAGTTTTGAGAGGTGTGAAGAAACTAATCTTGTTCTTAATTGGGAGAAATGCCACTTCATGGTTAATGAAGGGATTGTCCTTGGGCATAAGGTTTCTGAAAGAGGCATAGAAGTTGATAGAGCTAAGGTTGAGGCAATTGAGAAGATGCCATGTCCAAGAGACATCAAAGGTATTCGTAGTATCCTTGGTCATGCTGGTTTCTATAGAAGGTTTATTAACGATTTATCTAGGATATCAAAACCCCTCACCAATCTTCTTCAAAAAGATGTACCCTTTGTTTTTTATGATGATTGTAAGGAAGCTTTTGAAACTCTTAAAAAGGCTTTAACCACAGCTCCTATCGTTCAACCACCTGACTGGAGTTTACCTTTTGAAATAATGTGTGATGCTAGTGATTTTGCTATAGGTGCTGTCCTTGGGCAGCGAATTGATAAAAAGCTAAACGTTATTCATTATGCTAGTAAGACTCTAGACGCTGCTCAAAGGAATTATGCTACTACTGAAAAGGAATTTCTAGCTGTCGTTTTTGCTTGTGATAAGTTTAGACCCTATATCGTAAACTCAAAAGTCACCATTCATACTGATCATGTTGCTATTAAGTACCTTATGACAAAGAAGGACGCTAAGCCTAGGCTTATTAGATGGGTGTTGCTTTTACAAGAGTTTGATCTACATATAGTAGATAGGAAAGGTGCTGAAAATCCTGTAGCGGATAATTTATCTCGATTGGAAAACATCTCTTTTGACCCTATGCCTGTCAATGATAGTTTCCCAAATGAACAGTTGGCTGCAGTAGGGGTAAGCTCGCGAGGGAGCCCTTGGTACACTGATTATGCTAACTTTATTGTCTCCAAGTATTTGCCTCCAACTTTTACAGCTCAGCAAAGAAGGAAGTTCTTCTATGATTTGAGGCATTATTTCTGGGATGACCCACACTTATATAAAGAAGGAGTGGATGGTATTATGTGAAGGTGTGTTCCAGAATATGAACAAAAGGAGATATTGCGTAAATGTCATGGTAGTGCTTATGGAGGACATCATGCAGGAGATAGAACTGCACAAAAGGTGCTACAATGAGGTTTCTACTAGCCTACCCTTTTTAAAGATGCAAGAAAATTTGTTTTATCTTGTGATGAATGTCAGCGTGTTGGTAATATTTCTAGACGCAATGAAATGCCTATGAACTACTCTCTAGTTATTGAACCCTTTGATTGATGGGTATTTGACTTTATGGGTCCTCCCCCCCCTCGAAAGGTTATACTCATATTCTTGTTGCCGTTGATTATGTCACTAAGTGGGTAGAAGCCATTCCTACGAAAAGTGCTGACGGGGAGACTTCTCTAAAAATGCTTAAGGATGTTATCTTTCCTAGGTTTGGAGTGCCCAGGTATCTCATGACTGATGGGGGTTCTCATTTCATTCATGGTGGTTTTAGAAAGACCCTTGGTAAATATGATGTTAATCATAGAATTGCTTCAACTTATCACCCCCAAACTAGCAGGCAAGTAGAGTTATCAAATAGAAAAATTAAATCCATCTTGCAAAAGACTGTTAATAGATCTAGAAAAAACTGGGCTAAAAAGTTGAATGATGCTTTATGGGCTTATAGAACTGCCTACAAAAATCCCATGGGGATGTCTCCTTATAAAATGGTTTATGGGAAAGCTTGTCACCTACCTTTAGAATTAGAACATAAAGCTTATTGGGCAGTTAAAGAACTCAATAGAGATTGTAAGCTCGCAGGTGAGAAAAGATTATTTGACTTAAGTTCTTTAGATGAATGGAGGAGTGAAGCCTATGAAAATGCTAGGCTCTTTAAGGAAAAAGTTAAAAGATGGCATGACAAGCGAATACTTAAGAGAGAATTTCATGTTGGTGAGAAAGTTCTATTGTATAGGCCCCATCTCAGATTTTTTGCAGGAAAGCTACTGTCAAAATGGGAAGGACCTTTCATTATTGAAGAAGTGTACCGTGCAGAAGCAATAAAAATTTCTTCTTTAAAAGATAATACTACACAAGTAGTGAATGGGCAGTGACTCAAGCACTATATTGCTGGAGATTCTTACAATGAAGATGTGGATGCCTTTCAAGTTATAACTCTGGAAAAATTTATCAAGGACCAAATTCAGAGACCTGCAGAGTTCGTTTCCAAATAGGTAACAGTTCTGGTAAGAAAAGTTCCATGAAAATACTATTCAATTATATTTTTGCAGTTTTCAGTCAATAAGGAAAGCTACGAAGTGAAAGAGGGAAGGAAACGGAGCCAGGGTGGCTCACACCACCCTGTGGCGTGGGCCCACCCCTGGCCGCGCCACTACGTGGTGTGTCCGCTCTGGACTCCGTCTCCGACCCATTTTCTCCCAATACCTTCCTTTTTTTTGTGAAACTTCGTAATATATAATCCCCCGGATCCCCCGAGGTTCGTATATCGTGTTTTCGTTTTGATCTTTCTCTGCCAGGACATACTCTTTGAAGGTTTAGAAGCACAATGGTGTCCGCCGAGGATAAGGGAAAGGAGCCTATGGAGGAAGATCTCCAAGACCCCAAGCAGGGGCTGGTACCTTTAGTCACTTGCCCTGCATCAACGGAAGCCCTACGAGTCACTAAGGAGTTCTGCGATAAGTACCGAGACTTGAGGAGGAAGGTGGACATGCTTCAATGGGAGAATAATAGGCTTCGCAAGATGCTGGAAGATTTCCTCACATCAACTAAGAAAATATTACCACCACCACCAAAGGAGTAATTCGTCATCAGGTTTGGCATCCCCTTGGTTTGTTCCAAGCTTGGGGGAGTGCCGCGGTATCACATCACTATCTTCTATCTTTTTACCTTATTAGTAGAGTCATATCATGAATAGAGAAGTTATTATGTAGGATGGTTTGCATTATGGAAGTGTCCCCTCTCTCGTTAGATATGTATCTCTTGGTGTGAGTTGTCGTTATGGATTATTAATGAGAAGTTCTATCATTTACTCTTTTGCATAGCTTATATTAGTTTTCAATTCGTGGTTATATGATTGATCTTGTTGTTAGTATTGGTATCACTTTGGGATCATTGAGTTAATTTAGTTGGTTTTGGCAAACCTGGCTCGGTCAGTAGCAACACTATTTTTGAGAGTTGAATGAAAAAGATAAAAGTACTCTAAAGAAAAATAATTTCATCATCTTTCTTTCTTGATTTGCTCATAAGTTTAGTATTCTCTAGTTAAGACCTTTTGTGCTTCCAAGGAAGATTGCATGTTTGTTTTTATCACTTGTTTGTTTGTTTGTCTCCTTCAACTCTTATACTTGCTACCCAGCCTTGCTAGCCAAAAACCTGTACTGAGAGGGAATTCTTCTCGTGCATCCACTTCCTTCAACCAACCCCATGCCATTTGTGTCCACCATACCTACCTATTAGCATTACTGCTATTCCAAGTAAATTCTTGTTTTATCTACCTCCCAAATTAAACTTGTTATGTGAAAATTAGTGATTAAAGCTCTCACGAACTTGATGGCATGCTTTACTTTCTTGCACTTAATAAACTTGAACCATTGTGCTCACCTATGTTGCGTATATGCTTGCGATTTGTAAGTTGTGAATTAGCAGAACCATGCTGTCATGGGGAACGCTTTCAACATTGCACTGGTACTTTGTACCTAGTTGATATCATGTTCTTTTGTCTATGGATGTCGTCGATGTGAAATGAAAGGGGAGCTTGTAAGTCCATGGAGTTATGCATGTGCGTTAGAGAAACGCCTAGGACTCTGGTCTAATCCATGCTGACATGGTGGAAACCTGCAGCGTAACCATAACGAGCATTTATGAAGCATTCTTCTTATAAAAAAAGAGATAGATATTGAGAAAAAAGAGAAAAAGAGATATTATGAAAAGAGGAAAGAGAGAAAAAAGCACCATATTCCCATGGTAAATAAGAAGATTGCTGAGATGCTTGTTGTCTGCTTGCCTTGTCATTTTGATATGGGGATTCTTCCGTATTATCGGGCAAGGGGTACCCCGTTGGCGATTCTCTATGATACACATGTGCTTACGATGACAAGAACTTACCGGTGACTAAACTTGAGTAGCATGAGGAGCGTCCCTCATATTCAAGGGACATTAGATTCTCAATTTACAACTTTACAATGCATATCCTCATATTTGATCACTTTAACCTTAATCACCTAAAGATGCCTATGATAGGGGCAATGAGAGCTGAAAGCTAGTAAGTATCATACTTTTTGGGAGCTCTTTATGAGACTTGAAATCCCTGCTTCCCTCTGCGAAGGGCCTTTCTTTTACTTTGTAGTTGAGTCAGTAAACCTATTCCCTTCTATCTCAGCAAGTATTTTGAGTTGTTGTGTTTCATTCATGCATATGATGATTTATTCAATCATGTTTCTTATGTTCCTTGTTTTGCACATTGCTCTTATCTTGATGTTTACTACTTTGAAAGCTATCATTTGAAAATCAGTTATTTGTGAACTCCAGCAAATTATCAACTATTCTTCGACCAAGAGCTAAGTTTGCCATTACCAATTATGATTTACTTTATGTATCTTCATTGTGTTTCCTTTACTCATTGCAAGTTGAGTTATATAATAGTGAGTTGTCTTCTATTATGATCTATGTATTGATGAATGTGATGCTTCTTGTCCGTATTCTTTTATCGACTCTTCACTCCATAAACCTGAGGTCATGTTTATTGAGCTCAGTTTCACTTGGGGACAAGCGAAGTCTAAGCTTGGGTGGAGTTGATACGTCCATTTTGCATCACTATTCTATGTCATAATTCACTGTTATTCATTGATCTATTTCGTATTGAGAGGTGATACTTATGTTATTTCATCCGTTTTTGCATGGTTGATGACTTTTGGAGCATGGACCGCTGCAGTCAGGATTCTGATGGAAAATGTGCTATTTGGAGGCAAAATTCGTGAAGATCAGAAAATCCGGAAAAATATACGGAAAATTCTATTTTTCCAAAAGACGAAGGAAGCCAGAAGGGGGGCTGGAGATGGGCCACAGGGGGCCCACACCACCCCCTGGCGCGAGCCACCCTGGGCTGTGCCACCAGGTGGTGTGGCCACCCTGGTCCACCCCTGGCACTCCCCTCTGGCGTATATTATCCTCCCGAAACCCTAAGACTCGGGGAGCGACCATAGAAAGATTCCGCTGCCCCTGCGGGACAGAAAACACCGAGAGAGAAAGATCTCTCCGACAGATAGATTTCTGCAGGGGGAATTCCTTCCCGGAGAGGGGAGATCATCGCCATCAACACCACCATCAAGCTGGACTTCATCGGGATCATCATCATCATCACCACCATCATCACCATCAGCACCCTCATCACCATCTCCATATTGCTGTAACAATTGGGTTGAATCTTGCATAGCTCATAGGGGAAACTTTCCCGGTGTTGATTACTCTTTGTACTTGATGCTATTGAGTGAACCATTGAATTACCGTTTATGTTCAGATTGTTATACATCATTATTCCATCTCTGATCATGATCCATATGATGTCTTGTGAGTAGTTCGTTTTGTTCTTGAGGACATGGGAGAAGTCATGTTGTTAGTAGTGGAATTGTGTTGAGAAAGATTCAATAGTTTGATATTTAAGTTGTGGTGTACTTCTTCTAGTGGTGTCATGTGAATGTCGACTACATGACACTTCACCTATATGGGCCTAGGGGAATGCATTATGTATTTGGCTACTAATCGTAGGGGTTGTCGGAGTGACAGAAACCTGAACCCCCGTTAGGAAACCATTGCACAAGGGACGTAAGGGTCTTAGAGTTTAAAGCTGTGGTTAGGTTTCTACCTTAATTACTTTCTTGTACTTACGGGTGTTTGCAAGGGGTATAATCACAAGTATGTATTAGTCTTAGGAAGGTCGGTACATTAGCACAGGTTCACCCACACAACACTTAGCAAGCTAAAGAAGATTAATCAACTATATGAAGCGAAAGCACTTGACAGTCTTCCCATGTGTCCTCGAGAACGTTTGATCATCTTAAGTAATACAACCGCCTTGTCCTTTGCTGCATAAAGGATTGGGCCACTTGCTGCATTTATTCCTACAGTCTTTTATTTACTCGTACTTTGTTTACCTGCTTTATCAAAAACCCCTAAAAATCCGTTTGCTAAGTATTTGCAGAGAATTCCTGATCCATACCACTAGCCAGCACCTTCCGCTCGTCGTTGGGTTCGACACTCTTACTTATCGAAAATAATGCGATACACCCCCTATACTTGTGGGTCATCAGTGTGTTCTTTTTACAAACAACAACTGGAGTCATTGCATGTGTGTTCTTTTTACTAACAACAACCAGAGTAATTGCATGTGTGTTCTCTTCAGAGACCACACATGGATCCACCAGTGTCATTGCATGTGTGTTCTTTTTACTAACAACAACTTTAGTCATTGCATGTGTGTTCTTTTCACATACCACATATGGATCCATCGGTGTCATTGAAATGTGTGCTCTCTTCAGAGACCACACATGGATCCACTAGTGTCATTACATGTGTGCTCTTTTTACTAACAACAACTGGAGTCATTGCATGTGTGTTCTTTTCACATACCACATATGGATCCACCAGTGTCATTGAAATGTGTGTTCTCTTCAGAGACCACACATGGATCCACCAGTGTCATTGCATGTGTGTTCTATTTACTAACAGCAACTGGAGTCATCGCATGTGTGTTCTTTTCACATACCACATATGGATCCACCCGTGTCATTGAAATGTGTGTTCTCTTCAGAGACCACACATGGATCCACCAGTGTCATTGCATGTGTGTTCTTTTTACTAACAACAACCGGAGTCATCTCATGACTATTCTTTTCACATACCACATATGGATCCACCAGTGTCATTGCATGTGTGTTCTTTTTAGTAACAACAACTTTAGTCATTGCATGTGTGTTCTTTTCACATAACACATATGGATCCACCGGTGTCATTGAAATGTGGGTTCTCTTCAGAGACCACACATGGATCCACTAGTGTCATTGCATGTGTGTTCTTTTTACTAACAACAACTAGAGTCATTGCATGTGTGTTCTTTTCATATACCACATATGGATTCACCGGTGTCATTGAAATGTGTGTACTTGTGTGTTCTTTTCATACACCCCCTATACTTGTGGGTCATTAGTATGGCCTGGATCATGGCTGGTATGGATCAGTGGGTATTGGCAACAACTTTAGTTCTTATGTACCAAGGATGGCTAAACCAAGCCGCCTTCGGAAAAGGACAAAGGAAAAGAAGATGCATATCATCTTCAATTGTATCACACCTAGATCATTCCTCTATGATGTGAATGGAGAATCTTCCCACCCTTTTTCCATTGGGGAGAGCTTTCCTCAACAATCTCCATGCGAAAGTATGGACTCTCGGTACCATTTTCTTGGTTGTTGAGTGCTTCGTTCGATTGTAGGCGAACTCGGTGTGGGGAATGCATTTGTCCCAATCCTTAAGGTTTTTCTTGATAAACACACGAAGAAGAGTCCTGAGGCGTCGGTTGACAACTTCAGTTTGACCATCGGTTTGAGGATGCGATGCGGATGAGAAGAGGAGCTTGACGCCGAGCTTGGCCATGAGGGTCTTCCATAAGTAGCTCATGAATTTGACGTCATGGTTGGAGACGATTGTTCTTGGCACACCGTGAAGATGAATGCTTTCCCTAAAAAACAAGTTGGCAACATGTGAAGCATCGTTGGTCTTATGACACGGTACGAAGTGTGCCATTTTTTAGAAACGATCCACGACAACAAATATATAATCATGACCATGCCTAGACATAGGCAATCCTAATACGAAATCCATGCTAATTTTGGACCAAGGTGCATGAGGTATAATGGCATATAAAGACCAAATTGTTAGACTTAGACTTAGCTTGAAGGCATGTCGTGCATCGTTGAACGTAGCGCTCCATGTCACGCTTCATCCTTGGCCAATAGTAATGAGTGGAAAGCATGTCCAACGTCTTGTCACGACCAAAGTGACCCATGAGGCCTCCACCATGTGATTCTTGGAGAAGCAAAAGTTGAAGAGACGACTTCAGAATGCAAAGCTTGTTTTGTTTAAATAGAAAGTGTCGTCGGATGGATGACAAGTACGCCATTAGGGTGTCCTCGAGGCGTGCGAAAGAGAGGGGTGTGAGATGTACGGTATTTCAGGATGGTGAGGACACAAGTTTACCCTGGTTCAAATCTGTCGGCTTTGGACGGATCCTACTCCTGCTAGTAATCCAATAATATGGCAGAGCCGGAATATGGGTTACAAGGGTTTCGCCTGTGCGAGTTAAGATTGTAGACTATTGTGGGGTGCCCTAAAGGCGTACCCTAGGACGGCTTATATAGATATCCAGCCTAGGGTTTACAGGAGAGACCTATCCGGCTACGACTAAGAGTCGGTTACAGAGTACAACTTGAACTATAAGTAACATGACAGGCCTATGTCGGTAAGTCTTCTGGGCCTTCCTGTAGCCGGACTGGACTCCGTCTCTTCTCCCTGACTGGGCCGCCCGTGAAGCAAAGCTCTAACCCGAAGTGGGCCACCCTGGTCAGTGAGGCACAGTGAGGATACCCGGAAAGTATATCCCCAACAGCAGCCCCCGGAAGCCTCCAAGATCCAGAGTCGGATTTCATCATTGTCTAGCTTGATCTTCAGCTTGCAGAATCTTGAAGGGTTCCTAAAACTTAAAAAAGAAAGGATAGGATCCGTGTCTCAAAATGAGTTGGACCTATGGATACGTTATTCAGGTTTCCAGCTTGAAATTCAAACTAAGCCGGAACTTGGCCTCTGACGTAACCTGACACCAGTCAAGGTCAAGTCACGTCACCGACAAACATTCCCGTCAGCACGACCGTTGGTGGGTCCACCTTTCGCGGAACCGAGGCGTCGTTTTGATGCATGCGTAGAGATCGAGGCAGTGTAATCATCGTGTGGGGGTTACCTAGCTCCTTCCATGACGCGTGCCACGGTTACTATTCACATTGCACGAAGCTTGACGCAGATGAAGGATATAAGGGGTTGAGATTTCTCCCTTTCCTCTTCACCAGCACTAGTGCCTCTTCCTTCCTCTTGACACTTCCCACGAACAGAGCTTCTCTGCCTCCACCAAACCCCCAGCACCGCCCATCCTAGGTCACCGGTGCTCAGAAGATGGCTGAAGCCTCATCTTCCACTATGGTGGCGACATCAGCGGCGATGTCGACAGCGGAGAAGGAGAGTTTTCGCGGGGTCTGGATCCCTTGCTTCCTTGATGACGCCAAGCTTCATGTTGTCAAGAATGAAGGGCTCCTCCGCACCGGCGACTGGCGGAGCGGCTATGGACAAACTGTCCCCACCCCCAACACCGACGAGCGGGTGCATTTCGGCACCCACCTTGATAGAGGTTTGAGTTTTCCTCCCTCAGATTTCTTTTTTGAGGAGATAGATCATTACGGAGTACAACTCTACCATCTCCCCCCGAACTCTCTCTTAGAGATGAGCGCTTACGCCTCCTTGTGCGAGGGGTATCTCGGCATTAGACCGAGCCTTCTTCTTTTCCGGTTTTACTTCCATACCTAGAGAAATTCCATCACCGCCGGTAATCCTTACATTAACGGTACACTCAGCTTTTCTGTTAGGAGATAATGAGTCTATCCTAGGATTAAGGCTAGCGAGTCGGTTAAAAAGTGGCCGTCCACATTCTTTTACCATAAAGACAAACCGGCTCCCGGCAAAGCTACCGCTTTGCCGACTTTTGTTGACGGTGCCACCATGCCCCAAGAGTCCTGGGACGCAGATGCTCCGGCTCTCACTAACGATCTGCTTCTTGCAAAGAGGCGAATCAAATATCTGATGAAGCACAAGGGTCTGAAAGGATCCGACGTTGTCCATTGCTGGCTGGCATGCCGGATTCAGCCTCTCCAACATCATGGTGATAGGCTTATGCACTCCGTCACCAAGAGCAAGACGGACTCTCTCCGGATCTGCTCCAAGTCCTATTCAGATAAGGACTATGAGTCCCAGATCAAATGGTTGATCAAGGAGTGGGTCGAGAGGAAGATTCCGGATCTGTCCTTGGACATGCATACAGCTGACAATCCCGTGATACTAGTAAGTTTTCCAATAATAACTCGAATTATGTGTTCATCTATACATATTGTTTCTTTCCGCAATATTGAGATATTTCTTCTTTTCAGCTTGCTAATCTCCCCGAGTCAGAGCTTGCTCCGCTCGAGGGATATTCTCCTAAGATCTCTCGGGATGATGGAGAACTGGTTCCATTGCCAGAGACCCTTACTCGAAAGCGTAAGGCTCCGACAGTTTCTATCGGCATAAAGGAAGTGCCTGTTGTGAAGAGGTAACTTTCTTCACAAGGTCTTTGTACTTTTATTTCTCATTCTTTCTGAAGTGTAACGATCTTTGTTCTATTACCTCGTTAGAGCTAAGAATCTCACTAAGGGCAAGGGGAAAAGAGGCTCGTCGAAGCCCCTATGCCAGTTAAAGTTGAATTTGACTTCTCCTGCCATAGCGCGTCCGACTCCTGCCCTGCAGCCTTCTACAACGCCGGAGATCACTCCATCTCCGCCCGTCACAGAAGATCCGACTCTTCATTCTGAGCCCACGAACCTTGGTTCGCAGACCGACGTCACCATGGGTGACTCGGCAGTTGATAAGGGTGAACCCTCAAAGGGTAATGATCCCTCGACAGAGGTTTTTGCCAAAAACCTTCTCAGCAATCCGGGTCTTGCCAAACTTGGCATTACTCAGAAATCTGCAGAGGAGATCCAACGGCTGGCCCAACAATGCTTGGAAAGCCAGAACATCACTACCGAGGAGGAGGCACAAGAAGCAGAGCACGTCAAGTACTCCGAGCTTCTCGAGAAAATCCGTCTTCGTGGCGAGAGGCTGAGAGCTGGTGTGGCTCCGCCACCACCAGTAATCCTGCTAACCCTCGCCGAGAAGGTTACCACCAAGGTGAGCATGAGCTTAAGCAAGCTAACTCATGAACAACATGTAAGTCGGAATTCCAACTCACCTTTTTTACTTTATTTCATATCATATCCTCTAGCCCCCAAGCATGAAGTTGGATAAACAATCCATATTTATGCTTTCATAGGATGCGAAAGAATGAACTAGTGTAGCCCCCAAGTCTCGTGCTGATATTAGTAAAAATATTAGCCCGAGTCTTTAGTAGACTTCTAACACTGGGTATTATTCTGACTTACAGAAAGTTAATTCGTATAACCAGGAATTATTGAAGAATATTTGGAACAATCGGAGAGAGATTAGAGCTCTCCGGCTTGAAAATGCTCAATTAAAGGTGTCTAAGGATGAGGCTGAAGGTAATCATTTTAGTCCTTAACCTTGCTCCTTTTTGCTTTCATAGTCGAATTACTTATTCAACTGGTGTTCTTTTGCTTACAACACTGGTCAAACAATCATGTGCCATGATTGAAGAGGCCGAAAATCTGAAGACCCTGGAGGTGGATAACACCGACTTACATCGAGAGCTGAATAAGCTTAAGGTGGATCACGAGCTTAGCATCACACAAGTCCTCGAATCCTCCTCCATGGCCACCGAAGAACGTGATCAAAGGATTGTGGCCCAGGAACAAAAAATCTCGGATATCAATGATGCATTATTTTAGAGAGAAGGACATCTCTGAAGCACTCCAGGCTGAACTCCAGAGCCTTAGGGCAGAGAAGACCAAAGTTGACAATGTCATCTTCGGTATGTTCCCTATAATATGACTTTCTGCTTTGTCGACTCTAGGAGTTCGGATATTTTCTAACCTTTGCTTTGTATGCACAGGTCCTTTGAACTTACTGGATTCTTCCTCCACCGAGTCTTGCACCAGCCGGCTTACACAAGTCAGTGATTTGCTTCATGATTTCCGCCAATCTTTGGAGGATATTGGCGAAGTACTCAAAGTTCCGGACATGAACAGAATGTCTGGCTTTGAGGTGCGGGACAAGGCCAAGGAGATGCCCCAACTCATCCAGGACTGGAACATGTCGTACGCGCGGACCAAAACACAGAACGCCCTCATAATGGTTATGAGCCACCATGGAAGCATGGAAATCTAGCAAGTAACCAGAGGATATTCAACTGTGGATGAAGACGGACAAGAGCAAGATATCAAGGCCATTATGGACTCCTGTGCCAGATACGGATGTCACGTAGCTGATCTGACTAGCTATGACACTCCTTTCTTCACTCGCGTGGAGATGCCTCCTCCGCCTACCGAAGAAACTGGTGAAGCTTCTGACGACGAACAAACTGTATCGGATTTGAACGTCTCGGAAAGATATCAAGGCGAGGGTGATGTCTCTAGTGAGCCGACAACTCCTACCTCTTCTCCTGCATCATAGAGCATCAGAAAAAACATTGTGTTATTATGAAACAATTCGGGTTGTAAATAAGTAGTGTAATACTTTTGCAGTGCTTAGATTTGCTACTTCTATTTAGCATTTTTGGCTTTATTTTGATGTGCCTAGAATGTTTACATAAGCACTTTATGTTTTTGTCTATACTTATCGTTTATCTGGCTTTCCGGCTCGTCCCTTTCGTGAGCCGGCAAACCTTCAACACGGAAACTTTGCCGAGCAATGGAGCTCAATTGCTAAACCAGTTTAAACTCGGAAACAAAGCCGGCTTCCAGTACCAACAATTCACTACTCGGAAAATGCCCGCATCCGGCAATCAGATAAATAACCAAAGTACAAACTAGAAAATTTAGATTTATACCCGAAGGTAGCATTTTTGGAATCAAAAATCTTAACCAGAAAAACATGAGCATAATGTACTTTCAAGTATTCTGGGATTTTCGACTGCGACATGATCATTTAGAAAAGATGGTATATAAAACTTAGAAAAATTTGAGGCAACCAACACTTTATTTCTCATTGAACATGTACACATATATGATTACAAAGAAAGAAAATTTTAAGAATAAAAGGGAAGTAGCTGAGCAATATTCCATGGTCTGTCTAATTCTTCCGGGTCTGTACTGCCTCCAGCTCTCTTTCTTTTCTTAGTAGTAGGTATTTCTTTGACTGGCTGTATATGAGTTAGATAGTAAGAACCATTGTGCAATACTCGGCTAACTAAAAAGGGCCCTTCCTATACTGGGGAAAGTTTGTGCTTTCTTTTCTGCACAAGCCGGAGAACCAAATCACCCTTATTGAAAGACCGGTTTCTGACTCTCTGGCTATGATACTTGCGTAACTTTTGCTGATAGGCTTTTGATCTCATCTCAGCAACGATGTGAACTTCTTCGATTAAATCGAGATCATTTTGTCGAGAAATTTCGGCATCCTCTTCAATATACGCAGCAACTCGGGGAGAAGTGTGAATCAATTCACTAGGAAGAACTACTTCTGCACCATAGACCAAGAAGAAATGTGTGTATCCGGTTGACCTGTTCGGAGTTGTTCGTAAACTCCATATCACAGAAGGTAATTCCTATGCCCAAGCCCCCCAGCACGTCGTAGTGGTGCTTCGAGTCTTGGTTTGAGGCCTTGTAGGATAAAACCATTTGCTATTTTGACTTGTCCATTAGCCTGTGGATGTGCCACTACGCAATGTCAAGCCGGATATTTTGTTCATCATAGAATTCAGCAAGCTCTCCCATAGAAAAGTTACTCCCGTTGTCCGTGATAATGCTACATGGACAACCGTATCGGATTATGACATCCTCGACAAATCTTCTGGTTGTTGCTCCATCACAACTGGTGATGGGTTTAGCCTGAATCCATTTTGTGAATTTATCCACCATCACTAAGAGATGAGTAAATCCAGTTGGAGCCTGTTTAAACGGTCCTACCCTGTCAAGCCCCTAGACCGCGAAAGGCCATGTTATAGGTATTGTTCGCAGCTGATCAGCTGGAACATGAGCTTGTTTGGCGTACTTTTGGCAGCCTTTGCATGTCTTGACTAGCCGTTCGGCATCTGCCTTGGCTGTATGCCAGAAAAATCCGTGTCTAAAAACTTTTGCCACTAAAGATTTGGCTGCAGCATGATGGCCGCATTCGCCTTCATGGATCTCTCGTAAGATTTCCACTCCTTCTTCTAGAGATACGCAACACTGAAAGACCACAGATACACTCCGCAACACTGAAAGACCCCAGATATCTCCCGGCTTAGAACCTCGTCTTCAGGTAATTTGCCATCTACCAAGAAATCAAGGTAGGGTTGGGTCCAGCTAGGGATTACAGCCAGAACTACCACTAAAGGTGAGTCGGATTTGGTCGGATATTCCTCATCTACTCCTCTTATAGAGGGAACTTTGAGGTGCTCTAAAAAAGCGCCATCCGGGACCTTTTTCTGTGCAGAGCCTATTCAGGATAATGCATTTGCTTCCTCTTTTTCTTTTTGAGGGATGTGTTGAACCTCAAACCCTTCGAACGATTTAGATAGTTCATCCACCACAACTCTATATGCTGCCATGTGTTTATTTGCATTATAGATATCCGACACTTGTTGGGCAACAAGATCCGAATCTCCATAACACATCAAACGTCGAATGCCTATATCCTTAGCAATCCGGATTCCATGTAACAATGCTTCATATTCGGCAAGGTTATTTGTTGCCGTGAAGTGGATCTGCAACACATAGAAAAGTTTATCTCCTTGGGGTGACTTAAAGCACCACACCAGCCCCTAAGCCCCCGAGCGCCTTAGACCCGTCAAAATGTAATGTCCTGTATTCCGATTCTGGGAGGGTCATATTCTCCGTTGTCTCTGTCTAATCAGCAACAAAGTCAGCGAGGATTTGGGATTTGATTGCTGTACGAGGTTTGTACTCAATGTCGAAGGCTGAAAGCTTTATGTCCCATTTTGCAACACGTCCTGTAGCATCGCTGTTGTTGATTATCTCTCTCATGGGAGCTGTGCTTGCCACGGTAATCGGATGTTCCTGAAAATAATGCTGTAACTTCTGGGATGCGAAAAACACACCATAAGCCAGCTTTTGATAATGCAGATACCGCTGCTTTGATTCAGTTAGGACTTTGTTGAGGTAGTAAGTCGTACGCTGCACCAGGTGTTCCTGTTTTTCCTCTGGTCTCTCCACCACCATGATGACACTGACGACTCTATTTGTCGCAGCGAGATAGAGCAACATCGGTTCCCGAGGTTCCTGTGCTGCAAGGATAGGAGCAGATGAGAGTACTGCTTTCAGGTCTTGTAGTGTAGCTTCAGCTTCGTCAGTCCAAACAAACTTTTTGGTCTTTTTCAGGAGCTTGTAGTGTGGTGTGGCTCTTTCACCGAGCTGGCTTACAAACCGACTAACTGCAGCAATGCAACCAGTTAGTCTTTGAACGTCCTTCAGGCAAGTTGTCCTAGAAATATTGAGTATAGCCTTAATTTTGTCTCGGTTCACCTCTATGCCTCTTTGAGACATGATGAAACCTAACAATTTTCCGGTTGGCATTCCAAAGAAATATTTCTTCGGGTTAAGCATTATGTTGTATTTGCGTAGGTTGGCGAACGTTTCCTCCAAGTCGGAAATTAAGGTTTCCTTCTTTTTGGACATCACCGCAATGTCGTCCACATATGCATGTACATTGCATCCGATTTGATCGTGGAGGCAACACTGCATAGTGCGCTGGTACGTAGCTCCTGCGTTCTTGAGCCCAAAAGGCATCGTAACGAAACAGAAGGTTCCGAAGGGGGTTATGAATGAAGTTTTGACTTTGTCTGATTCCTTCATCCGGATTTGGTGATAACCGGAATATGCATCGAGAAAACATAGGAGTTCCAATCCTGCCATAGAATCGATAACTTGATCAATTCTAGGCAGAGCGAACAGATCTTTGGGACAAGCCTTGTTCAAGGCGGTATAAACAACACACATCTTTAAATCAGTGGTGTCCTTTTTAGGGACCATTACAGGATTGGCCGACCACTCAGTGTGGATGACCTCTTCTATGGATCTGGCTAACTCGAGTCGGGCTAGTTCCTTAGCTATTGCTTTTTGCTTTTCATCGCCGAAACATCCTAAGGATTGTTTGATGGGTTTAGCATTTGGGTGTGCATTTAGAGAGTGCTCGGCAAGTTCCCTAGGTACTCCGGTCATGTCAGATGACTGCCATGCGAAGATATCTTGATTTGCTTGGAGGAACTTGACGAGCGCGCTTTCCTATGCGCTATCTAAACCTACACCTATCTGGGTCACCTTGGAGGGGTCATCATCCTTTAATGGCGTCGTCTTTGTCTCTTCTGATGCCTTGAACTTCAGAATTGGCTTTCTCACCTCCTTCTTTGTTGTGGGCATCTCGGACGGGTCGATGGTCTTCTTGATCTCCTGGTACTCCTGGGCATGCAACACGGCTTCAACAAAGGCGGCATTTCTGTCCTCGCACTATCGTGCCTTATTTGGGTCTCCCCTGATGGTGATCACGCCTTTGGGACCTGGAATTTTCATCATATCATAAATGTAACACGAACGAGCCATAAAAGCCCAGTAAGCCGGTCGTCCGAATATAGCGTGGTAGGCGCTCTTGAACGGGACCACTTCAAAGGAAAGTGCTTCCGTCCGATAGTTCTTTGGAGTTCCAAAGGTAACATCCAAAGTGATCTCTCCTAGGGAATTTGCTTGTCCTCTTGGGACAACTCCGTGAAAGATCATAGAGCTGTGATTTAGTTGTGTCTCCGAGATCCGCATCCGACGTAGCGTTTCGACATATAGAATATTGATGCTGCTGCCGCCGTCCATGAGAGTCTTGGAGAAACCATAGCTGACATGGGTATGATTACTCAGATGCTCACTATTTGCTACCCTACATTGGGTAAAAGGCCTACGACCCATGAAGATTCCAGAACAGTCCAAGGAAGCAACCGACAAAGACTTTGATTGTATTAGGAAAGAAACTATGAACCGACATTGTGTTGGTGTTGTAATTATGTGTGTATGAAACCTATCCGCATACAACTTTGAGACCTAGCCTATTATATATAGGAAGAGAGAAGCCCAAGCGAGGGTACCGAAATCTAGAGGATAACTTGTAATAGTGTGTTTTCCCAATATTCAGGTGACTTTGTCTTCATCGTTTCCCTGACATCTAACGAAATCCCCAACATTCTCTTTTCCGCGAAACCCCAAGTCCATCACCATGGGCATTGCCGAGGTTACCCCTCGTCCATTGGCGCTATTGTGGGAAACTTGAACGCTGGAAACACGGGTTCAGCGGAATGCTCTCCACCAAGCATCAACTCGATGAAAGCAGATCCACGCCCGCCCACCCTTTTATTGGTACTCGCCGATTTTAATGGTGGATCCGATCTAATCATCGAAAGCCTCCACTTCCAAGCAGACAACATGCAAGAAACACACCCTTTGGCTCTGATCGCATCAGAACCGTCGGTGGAAAAAACTACATCCATAGCGGTACCAGCATCATCCGTTGGATCCTCCACGGACATCACAACACTGATCCAAGCAGGAGAAGAAGGTCACCCGCTAATCCCACCACACGAAGCAAACCCGACAAACTCAGAATCCGAAGAAATCAGTGAAAACATCGACTTTAAAGAAAGGATGGCGGCAATCTATCCAGAACTACGATCTCGGAGCCCTACCAACACACCCGCAGAAGCAAAAGACGACGCCATTAGGCCATGCACAACACGCCACCAAGTGTACATGATCAACGGAGACACCTCAACACCACGCGACGAAAACGGCAACCCTATTATCAACCCCGATGATATTTTATCAGATGACCATGCAGGAAACCACGCCAACGAAGGAGAACACGGAAACGGAGGAGAAACAGAAGATAATCGCATAATCCAAGGAGGAGGCGGATAACCTCGCACAGGAGAGAGACAAGGACTTCGGCTACCAGCATCGTCATGGCAAAAAGCAAGGGAGGAAATTTTAGGAGCAGTCCCAATGAAAGCGGATGCTTCACATGAGGATCTATTGGCATACCAATATCTGCTCCACCACAAGAAGAGAGACCTACTCCGGATGCAAAGGCAACTCGATGAAAGAAAAAGATTAGCCGACGAATCCAGTTTATGACGGGCACAATTAAGCTCTACTCGAGGATCAAGGAGTTTAACAGGAGCACCACCACCAAGAAGGCCAACATCTCGACTACAAAATATCCCTGAAGCAGAAAGAAGTGGAATCATCCGAGATCTCGACCTATCATTCATGTCAATTGATCAAGCAGGAAACATCAAGGCAAAAATAGCTCACACAACCATTGTGGCCGCGCAAACATATCTGATCACCACTCAACCCGCACCCAACGATCCGCCCACGGCCCTTCACCGCTCCGCCCTGATGAACCTTGGCATGGCAGGAGCCTCACTTGCGGAAGAAGAACAAGGACTCACACAAAGATCTCCACACCGTCACAACAATCCTTGGGAAGTAGGACACACCCGGAGATCTCGATCACCACACCAGGCGCATATTGTAGGATCCGAGCCGCGAAGCAATACAAGAAACGACAACACCCAACATAGGAGCAGTGGACCCAGAGACAAAAGCCGCAGCCGACGATATCAGGATGGATACGACGAAGACGATCACGAGCTATACGGGGCCAGCTGTTTCACGTAGAGGATTCGCAAGGCCTCAGTACCCAAGGACTTCAAAATTCCACACGACTGACATAAATACGATGGACTACAAGAACCCGAAGCTTGGTTAGCAGACTATTTAGCCACCGTCAAATTACAGGGTGGCTCCACAACTACCGCAATGCAAAGTCTACAACTGCATCTCACCGGCGCCGCAAGATCATGGCTCAAGCAGTTACCCAAAGATTCAATTGGTAGCTAGAATGATCTGGAAGATAAATTCATTCGACATTTCCATTCTATGTTCAAACGACCACCATCTTTGGAACAGTTACGAGCGTGCAAACAAAAATCTGGAGAGTCAATAAGAGCGTTCATACAACGGTGGAATATTATCAATAACTCAGCTGAATCCATATACGATGAAAGGGCCATCGACGCCTTCAATGACGGCTTTCGTCGCCGAGAATTCATAGAAGACCCGAGACGGGTTAAAACTAAAGACAGTATCACAACTAATGGAGATAGCAAACCGCTGGGCTAATGGAGAGGACGCTATACATAATAAGCGCGCACGATCACCCGAGGAAGATAGGGATAAACACGGCAATGATAGAATAAGAAGGAACAATGATGGAAACATGGGACCAAGTTACGTCGCAGCAGGTTTTTCAGGTGAAGGTAACAACAGAAGCAACGACCACAATGGCGAATACCGCCAGAACAGGGACGACGTCGGAGGAAGCCAGTCCGCACAACGATATCAGCCAAGAGCACGAGACCCACCTATGTCCGCAATGCAAATGCTAGAAGGGCCCTGTAATATGCATTTTTACATCAACTCAGCAGGTAGACGACAATCCAATCACCTGATGAAAGACTGCCGAACATTCCTGAAGATGCAGGAGTTGTGCAACGCAAAGGCAACCGAAGCAACAAATCGAGGATACACATCTATGCCTGGTGCACTAGCCATCGGTGCACCATCACCACCAGTGGCACCACCACAAAACACAAACGATCAAAACAACGAGTACCCCAGATCAAAAGGAGCAATGTCTATGATTCAGAAAGGGCGTCCATCCAACAGAGTTCAGAAGCTCATCACACGACAAATCAATATGGCGGAAACAACAACATCAGCTACACCTGAATATCTCCATTGGTCAGAGCAAGAAATCACATTCAGCAGAGCCGATCACCCACTTCGGGTCCCACGACCGGGTCACTCAGCTCTGATAGTCGAAGCACAAATTGGCGGGTTCGATATGAGCAAGGTCTTCATGGATGCAGGAAGTAGCATAAATCTGATCTACGCAAAAACATTGAGAACAATAGGCTACCCTGGATAATCTCACCCCAACAGAAACATCTTTCCACGGAATAGTACCAGGTAAAGCCGAAATCCCTTTAGGCAAAGTTTTTCTTGACGTTGTTTTTGGTTCCAAGATAAATTTCAGGCGAGAAAGACTTGAATTTGAAGTCATGGATTGGCCATCACAATATCATGCAATCCTGGGACGACCAACCTTTGCACGGTTTATGGCAGTGCCACATTATGCATATTTAATAATGAAAATACCAGCACCAAAAGGAATTATCACGGTACAAGGAAGCTTCACAAAAGAAGTACAGATCCACCCCGCCGACCCGACAAAAACAACATTCGTGGCTTCTAACCTTGATCCCGCATAGGAAAGCGCGCTCATCAAGTTCCTCCGTGAGCACTAGGAGATTTTCACATGGCTACCTTGTGACATGCCAGGAATCCCCAGGGAACTCGCTGAGCACGCATTAAATCTAGATCCAAAGGGGAAGCCAGTAAAGCAACCACTTCGACGCTTCGCAGAACCAAAGCGCAAGGCCATTGGAAAGGATCTCCATCGCCTAACTGATGCCAATTTTATCAAAGAACTAACAAAGTCAGAGTGGCTCACAAACCTAGTATGTGTTCCAAAGAAAAACACTACAGAACTTCGGATGTGCATCGACTTTACTGCATTGAACAAACATTGCCCAAAAGATCACTTCCCATTGCCACGAATCGACCAAATCAATGCAACTGCGGGATGCGAACGTCTTTATTTCTTGGACACTTATTCATGATACCACCAGATTAGGATGAAGGAAGAAGATCAGGAGAAAATGGCGTTTATCACGCCTTATGGTGTATTCTGCTACACAACAATGCCGTTTGGCCTCAAGAACGCTGGAACAACATAGCATCGGATGATGCAGAAGTGCCTGGGAAGCCAAATAGGCACAAACATGCAAGTCCATATTGATGATGTCATAGTCACCACAAGTCAAGGATCTGCGCTGATCAAGGACCTAGAAGAAACATTCAGAAATCTCGACAGGTTTAGCATCAAACTGAACCCAAAGAAATGTTCCTTTGGAGTCCCGACAGGGCAACTCCTTGGATATTTGGTATCATCTAGAGTAATCGAAGCTAATCCCGAAAAAATACAAGCAATCCTCACAATGAAGAAGCCAACAAATCTACGTGGTGTACATCAACTAGCGGGATGAGTGGCAACATTAAGTCGTTTTATTACAAGATTAGGAGAAAAAGTGCTGGCATTCTATGTCCTCATGAGGAAATCAGAAAAATTCGAATGGACAGAAGAAGCTCAGCATGCCTTTGAAGATCTTGAAAGAACACTTTCGACATCCCCTGTCGTCATGTTGCCAAAAGAAAATGAACCTTTACTCCTTTATATTGCTGCCACACATCAGGTGGTCAGCACGGTCCTGGTCGTAGAATGACCCGAAGAAGGGAAGACCCATGGCATATAGAGGCTACTTTACTTCCTGAGCGAGGTTTTATCGCCATCTGAACAAAGGTACCCACACTACTAGAAACTAGCATACGGGGTATTTATGACAGCAGAAAACTACGCCACTATTTTTTGGAGAACCCGATCATAGTGGTCAACGAAGCGCCTTTGTCAAGCATCCTTAACAATCAAGAAGCAACTGGGCGTGTTTCTTTATGGGGTATCGAATTATCCCCTAGGGATATCACTTATGAGAAGCGCAAAGCAATTAAGTCACAAGTTCTGCCAGATTTCATCACAGAGTGGACGGAGTTGCAATGTGCGGGTCCACCAGACCTTTCTAGTGCCTGGACAATGTACTTAGATGGATCAAAAAGAACGGAGGGAGCAGGAGTGGTACTAATATCACCTCAAGGCGACAAAATGCGCTATATTCTTCGGATGAGCTTTACAAACGCATCCAACAACGAAGCGTAATATGAGGCCCTGTTGCACAACATGCAGATGGCCAAAGCTTGTGGTGCAACTCGCCTCAAAATCTTCAGAGATTCAAATCTTGTGGCACAGCAGGCAATGAACAAGTGTGATGCTGTTAGCGAAAATATGATTTCCTATCGTGACTTATACAGCATCATGGAGGCTCGGTTTGATGGGTGTGAAGTATCACATATAGGAAGAGCATGCAATGAGGAAGCCGACAATCTAGCAAACATCGGATCGTTGTGTTTGCCAATACCACCATGAGTTTTTTGGGAGGAGATAGTGGAGCGATCAATTAAAGCAAAAAGAGTCTCCGAGGTTATAGCACCAAAAATAGGGAAAAAGAAACATCTGAAAAAAGTGTCGGGGGCTCCTTCAGAAACCAAGAACATAGAAGAAGCCATCGAAGAAGAAGAACAAGAAATCAGAGAGGTCATGCTAATTGAACCAACCTGGATGCAGCCATATATAGCATATATGACTAGAGGAGAACTACGAGAGGATGTGATAGAATCCCGGAGAATCACTCGACGATCGCAGGCCTTCAGGATAATCAAAGGAGAACTATACAAAAGAAATATTTCCGGTGTGTTGCAACATTGCGTAACACCCGAAGAAGGAAAAATCATACTGAAATATATACATGAAGGAGTTTGTGGTCACCATGCTAGTAGCCGAGCAATTGCTGCAAAAGCATTCAGGGCTAGATTTTATTGGCTCACTGTAGTACAAGATGCAAAAGACATTGTTAGAACATGTGAGGCATGTCAAAGATTCGCAACAAAGCCTGGAGCACCCGCCGCTGAGCTGAATCCCATACCCTTGGCTTGGCCTTTCGCTCAGTGGGGACTCGACATGGTGGGAAAACTTCACAAATCATTGCCAGGAGGGCACGTCTTTCTGCTAGTAGCAGTCGACAAATTTATTAAATGGATTGAAGCAATGCCAATGACCACCAAAGATGGAACTTCGGCTGTGAATTTTATCAAATCCACAGTATTTAGGTTTGGCATACCGAACAGCATCATCACGGATAATGGGACCAACTTCACTTCCAATGAGTTCAAGGAGTATTGTCAGGAGATGGATATCAAAATAAGCTATGCTTCGGTAGCTCACCCGCAGACAAATGGATAGGTCAAAAAATCCAATGGACTAGTTACTGCTGGACTCAAAAAAGAGTCTGTTGGCACCACTTGACAGAGCAAAAGGAGCATGGGTGGATGAATTGCCATCCGTATTATGGAGTTTACATACAACTCCAAATAATTCAACACAAGAGATGCCATTTTTCTTGGTCCACGGTGCGGAAGCCGTGCTTCCAATTGAGGTATCACACAAATCTCCAAGAGTAGCTTGATATAATGAAGAGTAATCAAGAGAAGCACTTGAAGATGATGTGGATGCGCTTGATGAAGCTCAAGTTGAATCCCTCCAAAGAGCAACTATGTACCAGCAAAACCTGCGCAATTACCGTAGCAGAAGACTACGGCCTAGGTCCTTCGTAGTAGGGGACCTAGTTCTTCGCCTCAAGCAAGATAGTCACAAGAAGCTAGAATCGCCATGGTAAGGACCATACATTGTCACAGAAGTTATTACTGGAGGAGCATATCTACTACAAGACAAGAAGACATGAGTAAATTACTCAAATCCATGGAACGTAGCACATCTACGACACTTTTATGCATAAGATTATTTGCAATATGATAAGAGTTATAATTCGGCTTATTAAAGCCAAGATTTCTAGGACAAAGGCTAACAGCCATCCGCTCAAAGAATAATGTACCGTCGATTTTCGCATTATATATAAAGACATAAGTTATTTATACCTTAATCTTTTCATTCCAAAGATCAATGCTTTCCGTCAAGATAACAACAATTATGAGCCTATGTTCATATACAGGCATCCGAACATAGCCTCGGGGGCTACTCCCATTGGGAGCGCTAGCGCGCACCCGATAGAAATTCAGTTGTGTATGAAGTATATTGATGATGGCAAAAAACCTTTTGAGTTTTACAATAGTGTATCCTCAAAAGGTGTTACTCCCATCGGGAGATAGTATAAAATAATAAAACTATCTGATATAATCAAAAATATTGGCGCCCCAGCAGGACAACCACCAATAAAGCCAAAAAACCTCGGATCACGCTCAGACGCGAGAAAAAATCTGAATGCCGTGTTCAGAAACATGAAGGTAAGACCCCATGATTCGTCCTGTGTGGCCTAGTAATCGCACAAGAATGCGCTCTACCAGTAAAAAATCCGTATCAACGATACGACAAAAAATCCCGACGGATGTGTTGGGTACCCGATAAAAATAGAAAACTAGAATTCAGTATTTGGTAAGACCTCAGCGGCTCGAACTGAATTACGCCAGTTACAAATTGCGGATTCGAGCCTATGGACTTGAATGTGATGTAGGTCAACCTTGTTTTTGCCTAGGAGCAATTAACTGATTCCTGATCCGTCAGAAGCATCAGACTCGTTGTACCAAATCCCTACAAATACAAAAATGATAAAGAGAAAGAAAAAAGAAAACTTTGAGACTCAACCTGAAACTATGATTCAGGCAGAGTCTCAGGGCTACTAACATGGGTATGATGACTCGGATGTTCACTATTTGCTACCCTACATTGGGTAAAAGGCCTACGCCCCATGATGATTCCAGATAACAGTCCAAGGAAGCAACCGACAAAGACTTTGATTGTATTAGGAAAGAAACTACGAACCGACATTGTGTTGATGTTGTAATTACGCGTGTATGAAACCTATCCGCATACAACTTTGAGACCTGACCTATTATATATAGGACGGGAGAAGCCCAAGCGAGGGTACCGAAATCTAGAGGACAACTTGTAATAGTGTGTTTCCCCAATATTCAGGCGACTTTGTCTTCATCGTTTCCCTAACATCCGACGAAATCCCCAGCGTTCTCTTTTCTGTGAAACCCCAAGTCCATCACCATGGGCATTGCCGAGGTTACCCCTCGTCAATAGCCGTCAATAAGTGGATTGACGACTAAGGCGTACTTTCCTCGCCTATGCAACTTAGGCAGATGATCAGCACGGTCAAAGGTGATTGCCACTTCCGACCAGTCCAAGAATTGTGGGACAGCCGGAATAGTTGCATTAAGCTCATGCAAAACTGCCTTCTTGACCTTAGCTAGTTGAGACCCAAGGAAAGTGACATAAGTGTCTTTCTTCATTGGAAAGTTCTTCTTTCCATCCGACTTGGGATTTGAAGGGTCAGCTTCCTCCATGTCGGGATCTTCCTTGGTCTCCTTTTCTTTTTTGGGATTCTTTTTTCCCTTCTTCCGCTTAGCCCTGTAACCAGCGGTATCATCTTTCTTGATGTCGTCATTGAAACGACACTCGGCGTTTGTGTGAGACGAGCCCCCGTTGGCATCTAAGTGATGCACACATAGGTTATTGGCAATGTCGGCCCAACAATAAGTTTTGCCAGGCTGCTAGTCTCCTCTACCTTGGACCCTTGACGTCCCACGATCGCGTCCGCGGTGGACGCCACGCCCTCCTTGTCCTCCAGATCCGAAAGTAGCAGTGACCACTGCTGTTTCCACGTTGGGTTTTTCTTCCAAGGTATTCTTGCGTTTCTGAGCTTGTTGCTTTGGTTATTTTGCTGACTGTGGCACAACTAAAGGATGTTCAGTAATCCCTCTGCATCGTCGAAGGTGTCTGCATACTTGCTCGCTGTTTCTATTATCTCTCCCAGATCAGTGACCTTGTCGCACTTCAAGCGGTGACGTAGTAAACCAATTGGGAGTCCTGCAATGAAAGCTTTAATCGCAGTTTGATCATTTACTCCTTCACAGGAGTTCTTGGTGTCGATCCATCATCCGAGGTAATCTCGGCAAGTTTCTCCAGCCTTCTGGGTGCAACACTGCAGGTCTCCTACCGAACAAGGCCTCCGATATGCGCCTTCGAAATTCCGAAAGAACGCACTTTGCATGTCATACCAGTTGTGGATGGTGTTTTTTGGAAGTTCATTGAGCCACGATCGTGTTGTCTTCCGCAGCATAAGTGCAAGATATCGGGCCGCGACTAGCTATTTCCCCCTTTGGCGATGCAGCAGGCCTGGAAAAAATCCCGGAGCCAGGTATCTGGCCGAGCTACACCTCGTAGGGATGGATGTGTCTTGAGATGGCGAATCCTTCCGGGAATCTTGTTTCTCGAATGTGCGGTCCGAAGAATTTTGGACCCACATAGACGTTATCCGACTCGTAGCACCACGCCTCTATGTTAGAGTTGATCCAGTGTCTCGCGTCACTTGGTGACAGGGAACGCTGTCTTGGTTGTTCACTATAGCTGCGGTGCCTTGGAGCCGGACTTCTGCTTCTGCCACCACCTCCTCTGCCACGATGCCCTGCTTGAGAGCTATTGTGGTGGCTGCTTGGTGGAGAGGGTGGTGCAGGTGGATTATTCCCGGCTGATCGCTGGCCTCCATCTGGAGCGTCATTATTCTGGTTCTGGGAAGGGTCTTCATTGCGACGAGCCCCCTGCCGGCTTGACTCGGCACGGTGTCCGTCATTCCTTCGTCCGTCATTCCCACTACGATGGGGTTCAGCCGGACGACTTGCATATCTAGGAGGTGGCATCTTTTGACGATCCTCCCGACGTTTCTCTTTGTCATCTTCCCTGCGATTGTTCGACTCTCGCCGCGGAGGGTGTCTCGGAGCCAGTGCTGCAACCGCGTCTCACTCTGTGGCTGGAGCAACATTGCTCTAGTCATGTGCGGTTCTGTGTTGTTGCCCCGAAGATCCGGTTCTTGAGTAGTTATCTTCCTGACGGTCAGAACGGTAATGCTGTTCCGGAACCCACTGGGGCCTAATGTCATCCCAGGCCGGATCCGTGCGACATTGGTCAGATTGAGAGACCAGTTTTCCGCTTCCGGATTTCGCGACCTTCTGTTGCTCCAGACCCTTGGTGAGCAGCTTTATGCCGAACCAAATCTGATCTCGGCCTGGATTATTCGCCAGGATATCTCGAGCCATGGCAGTGTTTTGTACTAGTGTTGGGTACACCAGGTTTCCCTTGCTGTCGAGCTGAGGCATCCCTGGGTCCCCCTCGAAGAGGACCTTGTGGACTTCCAGAAGTTTGTCAGCCCGCATGTGGCTTTTTCGGGTCTTTTGATGCTGTAGAGAGATGAACTTCTCCACAGTAGCTTTTTCGCTTCTTCTCTTCCTCGATGTTGTTGGCTTTATCCAGGAGTACTTGGCGACGCGCTTCTAGGGCTTGAGCCCTTTCTTCCAATTCTACAGATGTAAGTTCTGCAGCTATAGGGATAGGCGTAGTTAACACATCATCAATGTGTTTACGGGCACCAGCAGTAACCACGTGTCCATCCACCGAAGCCTCTTTGGGCTCATCTGGGATCAAAGCTCCATCCGAGTCCTCTTCGTAATCCTAGGAAACTACTTCCTCTGCTTGAGAATCTTTCACCTTAGTCTTGTTCTTCTTCTTTGCCTTCTTGACAACGCCGGTAACAAAGACAGCTTTGGGTCCGTTTCCCAAAGTCAAGCTCTAATCGGTACTTTCGGACATTTAGACGTCGGGATTATCTTCGAGATCCATGTCATCCTGCACTTTGGGAGAGTTTTCTCTGGATCCTTCATCCATGGCTTCTCCTTCTTCTGCAGCTTTAGAGTTGAACTCCTCTTCATATTCCACTAAGAACTTCCGGAAATCCACCGACGTCATGGAATCATCCGAAGATGCCGGTAAGTCGGTGTTTGTTCCGATCGCCTCCAGCACCGAGTCTTCATTGTCTCCAGCATCGGTAGAGCCGGATCCGGATCCAACATATCCGACAAAGTGCGACGGGTGCGTCCTGAGGTAGTTGCGACTTTCTTCGTGGGCTTCCTCGAAAATCCTGATGGTCTCAAGAACCTCCCCCACATTTGCGCCTTTCATCATCATGCACCTCAACATATACCTCAGGAAGGGTTGATCTGTTCCAGCATTGGCAGAGCCAAAACCAAAGTTGTTGTCTTGCTCCTCCTAGATTTCGACCTCGGCGGGTAGATCGATCTGGGATTCGGCCTTGCTAGGGAGATCCACTCCAAATTCGACTTGCACCGCAAGATCTGCTTCAGGCTCAGCTTTCTCCACTACCTCCACAATAGGTGCGGGCTAGGTGTGATTAGGGTTTTCCAAGATCCGTAACTCTGCCTCTTCCACGGACAAAGTGGACCCAGAAACTTCTTTTGCCTCTATCATCACCGCTAGGGTGGGTGGGACAGGTTCAGCAAAACCGATGTAAACATTGATCTCGCCAAAATACGTGATGGTGTAGGCAGTCACGGCCTCCCTAGCCAGAATCCAGGTGATGCAGCCCGTCCTACGGACGCTCCTACATCTACACCAACAAGTCCCCCAAGTGGACCCATGACTCGTGCCCGAGCCAAACTCCTACAAGCTAAGGTGAACTCGCTCCTCTCCTCGTGCCAATTTGATACCTCCTTGGATGATGTGCTACTTCATGCAAATACTCTATGCATCATTAGGTTCGAAGCCTCGACACATCCCCAAGAACCCAAGGATGGAGAACAAGGAGCAGAGCGTGAAGCAGAAGCCGCTGGAGCTGCTCAGACCGGAGTCTCCGGTCCGTGCACATAGGAGTCTCTGGTCCACCAAAGTCTCCGGCCTGAAGACCCCGGAGACTCCGGCCCACGCTCCGGTCTGACCCCTGCACCGGGCCCTAGGAGAATCTGAAGGCCCCTCTAGAGGCTGGTCCGGAGACTGACCGGAATCTTCGGCCTAGACCAGAGTCTCCGGTCCACCACAACGGAGTCTCCGGTCCGGCCGACGCTAGGCATGAAAAGGCCTTTGGGCCCCTTAGTCCGTCCAGAACTTGTCTTTTATTCCTAAAGTATCCCTGTTTAAGTGGCTGGCCTATATTTAGTCCCCCACCTCCATTGTAAACCCTAGGCATGATATTTGGAATTAGTGGAAACCCCTTGTGGATCTATCTAGTTCTTGCCTCATGCTCCTTTGACCAAGGAGCACCAAATATCCCAAACTTCGTTGGAGTTTGCATCGTGCCTCCGCGTTGTACAAGGCCTTGGAATCGGTGTCCCTTTGCCAAGACGTCAAGATCTCATCGAGTCTCCCATCTCGCAGTGCCGGTTCGAGAGAGAGTCCTCCACCCGATGCCGATCCTAGGGATTGCACCGGACCGGTCACCACCGGCGTGAGCTATTGGTGTGTATCGTGGTTTTGTGTGTGTGAGTTCTTCACGTTCTTCGTGCGTGCGTTCGTCGTGTTCATCCTCCCCTCCTCTCCCCGCACTCCATCCTTGATTTGAAAGGGAATCGTGAAAGATCGGGCCACCCTAGAGGTTCTCCCTCAACATATTGGTATCAAGAGCTTCGTTGCTCACGAATTCCCCCAAATTTTTTTCTTCTATCCACCAAAAATTCAAAAATCCCTAAAAAAGAGCCCCATATTTTCCTTTGGATCGATCTCTTGATTTAGAGTGTTATTTGTGGTTTTGATCCGACCAAACCTTGTCTTGGGTGTTGGTCCAGCTTTAT
This sequence comes from Avena sativa, assembly GCA_916181665.1. NCBI lineage: Eukaryota > Viridiplantae > Streptophyta > Magnoliopsida > Poales > Poaceae > Avena > Avena sativa. Next base: position 237,341,282 of record OV702286.1, read on the forward strand.
CCTGCGTTTTCCCAGCCCAATTTGGCCAATTTTTCGTGGATTTGAGGACACAAGGCATGGATTTCCACTTAAGAACACGAGCAGTTCACAATTTGACTCCAGACCGGAGTCTCCGGCCTGCACACCGGAGTCTCCGGCATACACCGGAGTCTTCGTCCTAGACCAGAGTTTCCGGCCTGAAACCCCGGAGTCTCCGGCCCTGACGCCTGATTTTGATAGTTTTGCCTCTAATATTGCATTGGCTAATTTCCACTTGTTTTTTGTGCCCGTGTGCGTGTCGTCAACTAACAGCAAGCTTCCACATTAACAACCCTCGCGCTCATCGACACCACGACCCATGAATATCACCCCGCACCACCGACACCAAGTTCATCATCACCAACGAAGGTATAACTTGCGTCACCTTATTAACCCCTATCTTCCTTTGTGTGTACCTATCCCATGAGAGTGGCTCATCTTGTGTTTTCTTGAGCATTATGCATTTGTCCTTGGATAGTGAGAGTGCAAGAGCAATATCAAGTGTGACTAGGTAGCATCAAGGGAGAGCAAAAAAAAAGAAAGAAAAAGATACAAAGCAAAAGAGAAAGAAAAATAGTCTCCCCTTGCAAAAGAGAGTCTCAAATCTTGTAAGCAAGAGATAAAGAAGAGCGCCCAAGGCAATTGCACAAATCCGTTGCTCATTTTTCCTCTTTACAAACGAGCCATGGTCTTTCCTTGCATTGGCACGACAACGAGCTTAGTCTTTGTTTGGACATTTTGTTTGCTCATTTTCATAGTCGTGTCAATCCCAACAATATCAATGTGTGTGTATATAGTCGTAGGTTCCCGTCACCCCTTTGAGTTGTTGACCTTTGCCTTTGACTTGAGTTTTGTTGGATTTTACCCACATTTGATTATCCCTTTTCTTTTGGTTGGTTCTTTGGAATTCCACAATCCTAACCTACCACCAACAAGCTTTTGAGAGTTAGTTCTTTCTTTAGTGTTAGTTTTCTTTGCAATTCCACTTTGCACGCTTATAGCTCTCACTTGTGGTTTCTAGTTTGGTGCAATCCCCAAGATGAGGTACAAGGCTAACACCACCATATTCCACTTCCATATACAATACTTATGTGTTTTGCATGATGGATAGGCACGGTGAGTCGAGCCAACCACCTCCCCAAGAAGAAGAACAAGGCCCGTACATGACGCGAGCAAGTCACTTCATCATTCGACAAGAGTTCCGTGAACATTGCCAAGCCCTTGAGACGTGACAAGATGAACAATTTGGCGAGACGCAAGCCGAGTTCAATAACATCGACAACTGCTTCGATGGCCTCGAACGACAAATGCACGCAATGCATGACAACTTCGGCCACCAAAATGAAGTGCTCCAACACTCTGTTACCGAAACAAATGACAATCTTCGACGCCTCATCGACGGTATGGCAAGGCCACGTTCACGCGCATCAAGCTCTTCAAGCTCTTCGTGTCGTCATGCTCCTCCTCAACAAGATCTTCACCCAAGTGCTCCAAGACGCAATGATGCCCCCGTGGTTGAAGATGGAAGTTCTTCGAACTATGTACCTTCCCCACAGCACACCGCAACGTCAAGCTATGATGGTGATTTCTCTTCAAGGCCACGAGCAAGGCAAGAAGCACACCATAATCATGCAGGGGCATTAGTGATCCAACAAGAGCAACAACAAGAAGACCCGAAAGTGAAACCGCAAGTCTACCACCATCGACCGCGACACATACTTTACACAACAAGTGATGACTCCAATTTGGAGAATCAAGATCGTCATCAATGTGAAGCTCTCCAAGATCCTCCTCCTCGTCATCAACGTCATGAACGTCTACACCAACACCATGCTCATCATGAGGCGCGTCCCCCACCTCAACAAAACTTGAAGCGTCAAGTGATACAAGTTGAGCGACGCCCACCACGTCAAGAGGCTCACGACCATGTTCTTCGCCGTGAGGCCCATGTGCCTAATCAACATCACCAACCGAGGAACGAGCCTCCTCTTCGTCATCAACCACGTCATGAGGCTCCACATCCTCAACAACCTCATGGGGCCCAAGTGCCTCAACACCGTCAACAACCGCGCCAAGAGCAAGAGCAAGCTCGTCAACAATAATATCAAGAGCAAGCTCCGCAACAAGGTCGCGAGAACCAAGTTCCACCACATCAACCACAAGATCATCAACAAGGTCACTAAGCTCGTCGCAATGACCACAATGATGAAGAAACTTTTGGCAAGCTCAAGAAACTATAGCAATGAGAAGATGGTTGCCATGGCTTCGCTTGAGTTTGATGATTACGCCAACCTTTGGTGGGAACAAGTTCAAATTGCTCGTGACGCAAGGAAAGAGCCACCAATCACAACTGGGCATGACATGAAGGCTCATATGAGACCCCGCTTTGTCCCCGCGCATTACACGCGTGACCTCTTCAACAACCTTCAATCGCTTCGTCAAGGGACAAAGACCATGGAAGAGTACTTCAAGGAAATGGAACTCAACTTGATTCGCGCCAACATTGATGAGCGCATGGAGCAAACAATGGCACATTTCCTTATTGGCTTGAATCACCCAATCAAGCGCATCGTCGAGTTCCAAACATACAACACCATGGTTGAGCTTGTGCATATCGCAACAAAGGCTGAATGTCAAGTGCAAGAGAACATGAAGTACAACAAGCCCAAGATGTATTTCACCTACAAGCAAGCTTCAACCGCTACGCCAACAACTTTCAAAGGAAGCTCCTCAAGTACCTCCAAGCCTTCCTTCAAACCCACACTTCCTCAAGGAAAACTGCCGCCAAGTGGCAAACAAGTAAAGAGTGACACACCTTTCAATGGTGAGTGCTACAAGTGTGGAGGCAAAGGACACAAGTCGGCCGAATGTGGAAACAAGAAGGTCTTGTTCATCCATGACAATGGCGATGAAGAGTACTTAAGTGAATTTGATGCCCGAGTCAAGGAAGCAATGGCAAGGAAACGAGTGGAAGATGACCAAGAACTACTCATGTGTGAACATGACGCAAGTCCATCGCTTGTCGTCACAAGGATCTTGACCACTCAAGCACAAGGGCATGAAGACCAACGCTCCAATATCTTCCAAACACGAGCTGGCATCCATGGCAAATCTATCAAGGTGATCATTGCTGGAGGGAGTTGCTACAACCTTGCTAGCAGCAAGTTGTGTGAGAAGTTCAACCTCACCCTCCATCCGCACAAGCACCCCTACCACGTGCAATGGCTGAGTGACCAAGGGTCCGTGAAGATCAAGCATACCGTATCGGTCTCCTTCGCCATTGGTCCTTACAAAGATACGGAGCAGTGTGATGTGGTTCCTATGACAGTTTGCCACATGCTTCTTGGTCGACCATGGCAATTTGACAAGGCTGCTCAACATGATGGTCGCACCAATGTATACACCTTCAAATGGCTCAACAAAACATGTGTATTGCAACCAATGACTCCTAGCCAAATAATTGCGGACAATGCAAAGGATTTAGCGAGGGCGTAAAGCACAACACCTAATTGTGAGAAGAGCGGTGAGAGAGAGAACCTAGTGAGTGAGAGGCACAAGCCAAACTCGAGTGGAAAACTAAGAGTGTTCTCCTTGCCACCAAAAGTGAGATGAGAGATGTTTGGAACAACCCATCCATCTTGCAGTATGTCCTCCTTTGCAAGGGACTAGCACAAGGAACTAATGAATTAACCAATGTTCCTCCATCTTTGATGATTGTTTTGCAGGAATTCAAGGATATGTTCCCCGAAGATCTTCCACATGGACTACCTCCTCTTCGCGGCATCGAACATCGCATTGACCTCATCCCCGGTGCACCACTTCCCAACCGCGCCGCCTACCGCACTAACCCGGAGGAGACAAAGGAGATTGAACGTCAAATCAACCAACTCGTATCCAAAGGTTTGATCCAAGTTAGCACTAGTCCAAGTGCCGTACCCGTCATACTTGTCCCAGAAACGGATGATACGTTACGGTTATGCATGGACTGCCATCCAATCAATGCTATCACCGTGCGTTATCGACATCCCATGCCACGTCTCGATGACATGCTTGATGAATTGTGTGGAGCCACTATTTTTTCGAAACTTGATCTTCGTAGTGGTTACCATCAAATACACATGGTTGAAGGTGATGAGTGGAAAACTGCCTTCAAGACCAAACTTGGTCTCTATGAATGGTTGGTTATGCCCTTTGGTTTATCTAATGCCCCATCCACCTTCATGCGTCTCATGAATCATATCTTGCGTTCTCTCATTGGAAAAAGTGTTGTTGTCTATTTTGATGACATTCTTGTTTATAGCAAATCACTTGAGGACCATATAACACATGTCAAGGAAGTTTTCCAAATCCTTCGACATGAAAAGCTTTATGCTAATCATCCCAAGTGCACTTTTGCTAAAGACAAGTTGTTTTTTCTTGGATTTGTCGTTTCTTCGAAGGGAATTGAAGTTGATGTGTCCAAGCTAAAGGACAAAAGAGATTGGCCCATCCCAACAAATGTGAGTGAACTCCGAAGTTTTCATGGGTTGGCCGGTTTCTATCGTCGCTTTGTGAAAGACTTTTCAACCATTGCGTGGCCTCTCAACGAGTTGACAAAAAAGAATGTCACCTTCGTGTGGGGCAAAGCACAACAAAAAGCTTTTGATGAACTTAAAAAGAGGCTCACCGAAGCACCTCTCCTTGCATTACGGGATTTCACAAAAACTTTTGAGATAGAGTGTGATGCTAGTGGTATTGGCATTGGAGGAGTCCTCATGCAAAATGGACGTCCTATAGCCCACCATAGAGAGAAACTTGATGCTGCTTGCCTTAATTATCCAATTTATGACAAAGAGATTTTTGCCTTAGTTCGTGTTCTTCAAGTTTGGCAACACTACCTATGGTCCAAGGAATTTATCATACATTCCGACCATGAGTCGTTGAAATATCTCAAAGGCCAAGCCAACCTGAGTAAGAGACACGCCAAGTGGGTTGAGTTCATGGAGTCTTTTCTGTACATTGTCAAGTATAAGAAGGGCAAAGATAATGTAGTTGCGGACGCTTTGTCTCACAAGCACACAAGCCTTCTTACGAGACTTGAAATCAACGTGTTGGGCCTTGAGGAAATAAATTCTTTGTATGCTTCCGACCCGTTCTTTGAACCAATTTTCGCAATGCTCCATTGACAAAGGGTTTGATGATTTCTATTTGCATAAGGGCTTTCTCTTTAAACAAAACAAGCTTTGCATTCTGAAATCGTCGCTCCAACTTTTGCTTCTCCAAGAATCTCATGGTGGAGGCCTTATGGGTCACTTTGGCCGTGACAAGACTTTGGACATGCTCTCCACTCACTACTTCTGGCCCAAGATGAAGCGCGACGTGGAGCTCTACGTTTAACGATGCACGACATGTGTCCAAGCTAAGTCGCAAGCTAATCTCTATGGTCTTTATATGCCCTTGCCTATTCCTCATACACCTTGGTCCGACATTAGCATGGATTTCGTGTTAGGTTTGCCTAAATCTAAGCATGGTCATGACTCTATATTTGTTGTCATGGATCGCTTTTCCAAAATGGCACATTTCATACCGTTCCATAAGACCGACGATGCCTCACATGTTGCAAATCTGTTTTTCGGGGAAATCGTCAGTCTTCACGGTGTGCCAAGAACAATCGTCTCCGACCGTGACGTCATATTCATGAGCTACTTATGCAAGACACTCATGGCCAAGCTCAGTGTCAAGCTCCTCTTTTCATCTGCGTCGCATCCTCAAACTGATGGCCAAACCGAAGTTCTCAACCGAAGCCTCGGAACTCTTCTACGTGCTGATCAAGAAAAACTTGAAGGATTGGGAGGAATGCATTCCTCACGCTGAGTTTGCCTACAACCGTGCCAAGCACTCAACAACCAAGATGAGTCCATTCATGATCATCTATGGTTTCGAGCCCCTCACCGCGCTCGACATCCTACCACTACCTTTCCATGAGCACACGAACATGGACGTCGAGAAGCACGCACAAGCTATGAAGAAACTTCATGAAGAAACAAGAGCTACTATCGAACAACAAGTCCTTCGCCAAGCTTAAAGGTTAAACAAGGACAAGAAGGAGATGATATTTGAAGAAGGTGATCTTGTGTGGATACACCTAAGCAAAGACCGCTTCCCCAAGGAACGCGACTCCAAGCTCAAGCCCAGAGGAGATTGTCCCTTCAAAGTCCTCAAGAGAATCAACAACAACGCCTACATCATCGACATACCGACCTCCAAGTACCTTGCAAGCAATACATTCAATGCCAAGGATCTCTCACCCTACCATGGAGATGTTCAAGATGATATCCATGAAGAGTCGAGGACGACTCTTTCCCAAGGGGGGGGAGCTGATGTAGCCCGTCCTACGGACGCTCCTACATCTACACCAACAAGTCCCCCAAGTGGACCCATGACTCGTGCTCGAGCCAAACTCCTACAAGCTAAGGTGAACTCGCTCCTCTCCTTGTGCCAATTTGATACCTCCTTGGATGGTGTGCTACTTCATGCAAATACTCTATGCATCATCAGGTTCGAAGCCTCGACACATCCCCAAGCACCCAAGGATGGAGAACAAGGAGTAGAGCTTGAAGCAGAAGCCGCTGGAGCTGCTCAGACTGGAGTCTCCGGTCCACCAAAGTCTCCGACCTGAAGACCCCGGAGACTCCGACCCACACTCCAGTCTGACCCCTACACTAGGCCCTGGGACAATCTGAAGGCCCCTCCAGAGGCTGGTCCGGAGACTGACCGGAATCTCTGGCCTAGGCCGGAGTCTCCGGTCCACCACACCAGAGTCTCTGGTCCGACCGACGCCAGGCATGAAAAGGCCTTTGGGCCTGCGGCCCATGTACCCCTTAGTCCGTCTAGAACTTGTCTTTTATTCCTAAAGTACCCCTGTTTAAGTGGCTGGCCTATATATAGTCCCCCACCTCCATTGTAAACCCTAGGCATGATATTTGGAATTAGTGGAAACCCCTTGTGGATCTATCTAGTTCTTGCCTTATGCTCCTTTGACCAAGGAGCACCAAATATCCCAAACCTCGTTGGAGTTTGCATCGTGCCTCCGTGTTGTACAAGGCCTTGGCATCGGTGTCCCTTTGCCAAGATGTCAAGATCTCACCGAGTCTCCCATCTCGCCGTGCCGGTTAGAGAGAGAGAGTCCTCCGCCCGACAGCGATCCTAGGGATTGCGCCGGACCGGTCACCGCCGACGTGAGCTATTGGTGTGTATCGTGGTTTTGTGTGTGTGAGTTCGTCACGTTCTTCGTGCGTGCGTTCGTCGTGTTCATCCTCCAGTCCTCTCCCCGCACTCCATCCCCAATTTGAAAGGGAATCGTGAAAGATCAAGCCACCCTAGATGTTCGCCCTCAACACCAGGTCTCATCGAGAATGATGAGAGGGACGTCGCTGGCGTAGAGGACATGACCGACAGTGTTGGTCTCGCCGATTCCGATTCTTGCAGATTCTACTCAGAACGCAGATTTGAAGCTTACTTGCCCATGGTGGGCGCCAACTATTGTCGGATTGATGACAAGTATGTCATGAGGGGGTCCTCCAGGCATGCGGAAGAGAGGGGTGTGAGACGTACGGTATTCCGGGACGGTGAGCACACAAGTTTACCCAGGTTCGAATCCGCCGGCTTTGGACGGATCCTACTCCTGCTAGCAATCTAGTAATACGGCAGAGCCGGAATATGGGTTACAAGGGTTTTGCCTGTGCGAGTTGATATTGTAGACTATTGTGGGGTGCCCTAAAGGCGTACCCTAGGACGGCTTATATAGATATCCGGCATAGGGTTTATAGGAGAGACCTATCCGGCTACGACTAAGAGTCGGTTACAAAGTACAACTTGAACTACAAGTAACATAACAGGCCTATGTCGGTAAGTCTTCTCGGCCTTCCTGTAGCCGGACTGGACTCCGTCTCTTCTCCCTGACTGGGCCGCCCGTGAAGCAAAGCTCTAACCCAAAGTGGGCCACCCTGGTCAGTGAGGCACATTGAGGATACCCGGAAAGTATATCCCCAATAGAAAGCCCTTATGCAAATAGAAATCATCAACTCCTTTGTCAATGGAGCACTTTGCAAAAATTGGTTCGAAGAACGAATCGAAAGCATACAAAGTTTTAATTTCATGAAGACCCAACACATTGATTTCAAGTTGAGTTAGAAGGCTTTTGTGCTTGCGAGACAAAGCGTCCACAACTACATTATCTTTTCCCTTCTTATACTTGACAATGTAAGGAAAAGACTCCATAAACTCGACCCACTTAGCGTGTCTCTTACTCAAGTTGGCTTGGCCTTTGAGATATTTCAACGACTCATGGTCGGAATGTATGGTAAATTCCTTAGGCCAAAGGTAGTGTTGCTAAACTTGAATACCACGAACTAAGGCAAAAAGCTCTTTGTCATAAATTGGATAGTTAAGGCGAGCACGATCAAGTTTCTCGCTATGGTAGGCTATAGGACGTCCGTTTTGCATAAGGACTCCTCCAATGCCAATACCACTAGCGTCACACTCTATCTCAAAAGTTTTTGTGAAATTCAGTAACACAAGAATAGGTGCTTCGGTGAGCCTCTTTTTAAGTTCATGAAAAGCTTTTTGTTCTGCCTTGCCCCATACGAAGGTGACATTCTTCTTGGTCAACTCGTTGAGACGACAAGCAATTGTAGAAAAGTCTTTCATAAAGCGACGATAGAAACCAGCCAACCCATGCAAACATCGGAGTTCACTCACATTTGTGGGGATGGGCCAATCTCATATGTCCTTTACCTTGGAAATATCAACCTCAATGCCCTTCGAAGAAATGACAAATCCAAGAAAAATCAACTTTTCTTTAGCAAAAGTGCACTTGGGAAGATTATCATATAGCTTTTCATGTCAAAGGATTTGCAAAACTTCCTTGACATGTGTAACATGGTCGTCAAGTGACTTGCTATAACAAGTATATCATCGAAATAAACAACAACACTTTTTCCAATGAGAGAATGCAAAATATGATTCATAAGGCGCATGGAGGTGGATGGGGCATTATATAAGCCAAAGGGCATGACCAACCATTCATAGAGACCAAGTTTGGTCTTGAAGGCGGTTTTCCACTCATCACCTTCCGCCATGCGTATTTGATGGTAACCACTACGAAGATCAATTTTCGAGAAAATAGTGGCTCCACATAACTCATCAAGCATGTCATTGAGACGTGGTATGGGATGTCGAAAACACACGGTGATAACATTGATTGGATGACAGTCCATGCATAACCACAACGTATCATCCGTTTTTGGCACGAGAATCACGGGCACCACACTTGGACTAGTGCTTACTTGGATCAAACCTTTGGAGACGAGTTGGTTGATTTGACGTTCAATCTCCTTTGTCTCCTCCAGGTTCATGCGGTAGGCGGGGCGGTTTGGAAGAGGAGCACCGGGGATGAGGTTAATTCGATGCTCGATTCCGTGACAAGGAGGTAGTTCATGAGGAAGTTCTTCATGAAACACATCCTTGAATTCCTGCAAAACAATCATCAAAGAGGGAGGAATATTTGTCAAGTCATTAGTTTCTTGCGCTAGTCCCTTGCAAATGAGGACACAGTGCAAGATTGATGGGTTATTCCTCACATCTCTCATTTCACTTTTGGTGGCAAGGAGAACACTCTTAGTTTTTCCACTCAAGTTAGGCTTGTGGCTCTCACTCTCTATGAGATGGTTCTCTCGCTCACCACTCTTCTCACAAGTTTGTGTTGTGGTTTGCACCCTCACTAAAGCCTTTGCATTATCCGCAATTATTTGGCTAAGAGTCATCGGTTGCAAAACACATGTCTTGTTAAGCCATTTGAAGGTGTAAACATTTGTGCGACCATCATGTAGAACACCTTTTTCGAATTTCCATGGTCGACCAAGCAACATGTGGCAAACCGTCATTGGTACCACATCACGCTCCAGCGTGTCTTTGTATGGACCAATGGCAAAAGTTACCGATACGGTATGCTTGATTTTCACGGACCCTTGGTTAGTTAGCCATTGCACGTGGTAGGGATGCTTGTGTGGATGGAGGGTGAGGTTGAGCTTCTCACACAACTAGGTGCTAGCAAGGTTGTGGAAACTCCCTCCATCTTTGACAACCTTGATAGATTTCCCATTGATGCCAGCACATGTTTGGAAGATATTTGAGCATTGATCTTCATGCTCTTGTGCTTGAGTGGTCAAGATCCTTGTGACGACAAGCGATGGACTTGCATCATGTTCACACATGAGGAGTACTTGGGCATGTTCCAACGTTGTCTTGCTTCCTTGACTTGGGCATCAAATTCATCTTCACTCAAGTACTCTTCGTCGCCATTGTCATGGATAAACAATACTTTCTTATTTCCACACTCGGCTGACTTGTGTCCTTTGCCTCCACACTTGTAGCATTCACCGTTGAATGGCGTGGCATCCTCTGTAGGCTTGGCACTTTGGGGCGGTTTTCCTTGAGGAAGTGTGGGCTTGAAGGAAGGCTTGGAGGTACTTGAGGAGCTACCATTGAAGGTTGTTGGCGTAGCGGTTGAAGCTTTCTTGTAGGTGAAGTACGTCTTTGGCTTGTTGTACTTGATGTCCTCTTGTACTTGACGCTCGGCTTTGATGGCGATGTGCACAAGCTCAACCATGTTATTGTATGTTTGGAACTCAACGATGCGCTTGATTTTATGGTTCAAGCCAATAAGGAAACGTGCCACAGTTTGCTCCTTGTGCTCTTCAAGGTTGGCGCGGATCATGTTGAGCTCCATTTCCTTGAAGTACTCTTCCACAGTCTTTGTCCCTTGATGAAGTGATTGATGGTTGTTGAAGAGGTCGCGCGTGTAGTGCGAAGGAACAAAGCGGGATCTCATATGAGCTTCATGTCATGCCAAGTTGTGATTGGAGGTTCTTCTTTTGCATCACGAGCAACTTGAACTTGTTCCCACCAAAGGTTGGCATACTCATCAAACTCAAGTGAGGCCATGGCGACCATCTTCTCGTTGCTATAGTTGCGCATACGGAAGATCTTGTCGACTTTGAGTGCCCATGCGAGGTATTCTTCAGGGTCATTTGATCCGGTGAACTTGGGCATCGTGAACTTGAGATTGCCAAAATTTTCTTCCTCATTGCAATCACGATGGCGGTGGTTTCCATGGTGATGACGGTCTTCATCTTCCATGCAATCATTGTGATGAGCTTGTTGAGCTTGTTGATGTGCTTGCGAATGAGGAGGTGGAACTTGGTTCTCGTGGACTTGTTGAGGAGCTTGCTCTTGATGTTGTTGGGGCGCTTGCATTTGCTCTTGACGGGGTTATTGACGAGGTTGAGGCACTTGGCCCTCGTGAGGGTGTGGAGGATGTGGAGCCTCTTGGCGAGGTTGTTGACAAAAAGGAGGCTCGTTCCTCGGTTGGTGATGTGGATTAGGCACGTGGGCCTCACGACGAAGATCATGGTCTTGAGCCTCATGACATGGTGGGCGTCACTCAAAATGTACAATTTGACACTCCATGTCTTGAGTAGGAGGTTGCGCCTCGTGGTGACCATGGTGTCGGCATGGTCGTTCATTACGTCAATTACGAGGAGGAGTATCTTGGGGAGCATCATGTTGGTGACGAGCGTGTTCCTCCAAGTTGGAGTCATCACTTGTTGTGTTAAGTATGTGTCACATGCGATGGTGGTGGACTTGAGGTTGTGCTTGAGGTTCTTCTTGTGGTTGCGCTTGTTGGATCACTAGTGCCCTTGCATGGTGACGGTGTCCTTCATGCCTTGCTTGGTGCCTTGAGGAGATATCACAGGGTGTCATTGCGTCTTGGAGCACTTGGATGACGATCTTGAAAAATAGGAGAATGGTGGCGTGACGATGAAGAGCTTGAAGCGTGGTAGCGCGGTCTGGTCATTCCGTCGATGAGGAGTCGAAGCTTTTCATTTGTTTCAGCGACAGAGCATTGGATCGCTTCATTTTGATGGCCAAAGTTGTGTTGCATTGCATGCATTTGTCGCTCGATGCCATCGAAGCGGTTGTTGATGTTCTTGAACTCGGCTTGAGTCTCACCAAATTGGTCATCTTGTCGTGTCTCAAGAGCTTGGCAATGTTCACGGAACTCTTGCCAGATGATGTAGTAACTTGCGCACGTGATGTACGGTCCATGTTCTTCTTCTTGGTGAGGTGGTTGGCTCGACTCACCGTGCCTATCCATCATGCAAAATAGACAAGGATTGTATATGGAAGTGTAATATGGTGGTGTTAGCCTTTTACCTCACCTTGGGGATTGCACCGAACTACAAACCACAAGTGAGAGCTATAAGCGTGCAAAAGTGAAATCACATAGAAATCTCACACTAAAGAAAGAACTAACTCTCAAAATCTTTTGGTAGAAGGTTAGGGTGGTGTAAAACCAAACTAAATGATCCAAAGAAACGGTTATTGTTAAAGGTGGTAGAGAACCAAAGATCCAAAGCAAAAAGAAAACGATCTACAAAAACATAAGGGTACACACACGTGGAGACGGATGTGGTTAGCACGACCATAAAAATGAGCACAAAATGTCCTAACGAAGACTATGCTCGGTGTCGTGCCAACGCAAGAAGAGACCACAACTCGTTCGCCAAAGGAGAAATAAGCAACAGATTTGTGCACTTGCCTTGGTCACACTCTCTCTCCGTGCTTACAAGCTTTAGATTGTCTTTGTGTTGGGAGACTTTGTATCTTTCTATTTTTATTTTGCTTTTTCTTTTTGTTTCTTTTTTGATTCTTTTTCTCCCTTTCTATATTACTATGTTAACTCTTAAATTTGCTTACACATTCTCACTTTCCAAGGACAAGTGCACAATGCTTAGGAAAACACGAGATGAGTTGCTCTCATAGGATAGATACACACAAAGGAAGAAGGGTTATCAAGGTGGAGAAAGTTATACCTTTGGTATTGACGACTTGCTACTGGTGTTGGGGATGATGTTCGGGCGCCGCGGTGTCGAGGAGCATGGTATGTGATGACTTGCGGAAGCTTGACGTTAGTTGGGGTGACACGACATGGGGCACGAACACACAGAAGGAAAACGAACAAAATTGGGGAAATTAGAATTTTCGGCAGCCAAACCGGCGGCGCCAGATTGTGTGCCGAAATTTTTGGTGAAATTTCTGGTTCACCGGAATTTTCGGCGGCGCAGTCGGTCCGCTGGACCTAGAGCCGAAATTAGTTGGTGACGAACTCCAAAAGTTAAAAATGTCAAAATTTTCAGAAATTTGTCCAAATTGGAAGGTAGATCGGTACCCAAAGCAACATATCTGTGGAACAAAACCACGAAAAACGCACCAAATCTAGAGATCGATCCGAAGGCAATTTGGGGCTCTTTTTTTGGGGATTTTCAAATTTTTGGTGGATAGAAGAAAAATTTGTGGGGGAATTCATGACCAACGAGGCTCTTGATACCAATATGTTAGGGGTCAACCTCGTGGGTGGCCCGATCTTTCATGAATCCCGTTCAAATCGAGGGGGAAGTGCGGGGGAAGGAGAGGAGGGATGAACACGACAAACTCACGCACGAAGAACACGCTCACGCAAAACCACAATACACACCAATAGCTCACGCCAGCGGTGACCGGTCCGACGCAATCCCTAGGATCAACGTTGGGCAGAGGACCCTCTCTCGAACCGGCACAGCGAGTAGGGAGACTCGGTGAGATATTAACGTCTAGGCAAAGGGACTCCGATGCCTAGGCCTTGTACACTGAGGGAGGCACGATGCAAACTCCAACTATGTTTGTGATATTTGGGTGCTCCTCAATCAAGGAGCATGAGGCAAGAATTACATAGATCCAGAAGGGTGTCCACTAATTCCTAATATCATGCCTAAGTATTACAAGGGGGTGTGGGGGCTATATATAGGCCAGCCACTAGATCAGGGGTAGTTTGGTCACCAAAGGGTAAAAACTGGACGAAATAGGAATATTCTCAGGCATCAAACCCTTGTTGACTTTGAGATTGGAGCGTTCTAGCGATAAGTCCGATCGCGCCGGACTGGGCGCCGGAAATTCCGGCCAGCGCCGGTAATTCCGGTCTGTGACTGGAATGGTGTACAAATATTCGTTTCGGTCGGCACCGGGTGGTTTCGGTGCATGCTAGAAATTCCGGTCGGCGGTCCGGTCCGCCGGAGCATGCGCCAGAATTTCTGGCAAGATTTTAGGTCCACCGGTTCTGGCGCCGGTTTGGTCTGGAGCTTCGTCCTGTGATGGCTTGGTTGCTTCTCTTGGCCTTTCTTCATGGGATTCGTACCTGATGATGCATAAAGTATTGGCATGAAGTAGCAAGCTGTCCAAGGATGTATCGAAATCACAAGAGGTAAGGAGCAAATTCACCTTAGTTTGAAGTAGCTTGGCTCGTGCACGAGTCATTGGTCCACTTGGGGGACTTGGTGGTGTAGATGTAGGAACATCCGTAGGATGGGCTGCATCAGTTTTGCCCTCTAGTACTAATACTGCATTGTGCAATATACTCAATTTTACCCTGTAGTGGCTGGTCAACAAAGAGTTAACGAGTGGGTTTTAGCTAGCTAACTGAGTCATTTTATGCACAACAAATTCAAAAAGATCAAAACATAGTGGCATCTACCCAGGGAGTCTTATTTGTGACCTGCCACCATAAGAAATGTATAGAAATCAAGTTTTAACCTAAATCATCACTTGTCAAATATCCTACTATCTATGAAGGTTCATGGGCTTTCTACTCAAGCCTCTTCCCAAAATATCCCTCCCGAAAACATAGTTTGTCTGAAGGAGGCAATAATTGTCAAACTGATGTATATTTGAATTGCAAATAGTTTGATGTATGCCAAGATGTATTTTATTGTATAAAAGATGCATTTCCATTTTTTAAATCTCTTTATATTTTCTATTTGAATCCCTTTGTCAATTTTGCCCTTGGTTTTTAAGTTCTACTCAGTTTTGCACTTGGTTTTTAAGTACTACTCATTTATCCCCTCTCTCTTAGTCACAAACTCTCACACATGTGCTCACCTTGATGCTACACTCTGATTGGTTGAGACAGTTGTCACGCGGATCGTGCCCACCAACCGTTGATCCTCCGTGATCAAGCAGACAAGATAACCCCTATATCTGTCAGAGGGCACCCCTCTATCCATGCAAAATAATGAGTTTGCCACAGGTACTTTAACTCCGTAAACAAATGATTTTGAATATAATTTGAAGGGTAAGTGTTCATGATGAGGACATCCCTACAATTACACCTACTGAAGATGCTCCAACTGTTGCAAGGAAGGATCAGTCCAATGAGATTAGAATTGGACCCATTACAAGAGCTCGTGCTAAGCTACTCAAACAACAGGTGAATTTGCTCCTAAACGAATCTAGTACTTTAGTTGATGCGAATTTTATACTACCTAAGTCTATGCATTTATGTATGATCAGGTTCATTGGAGAAACAAGCATGGCGCAAGAAGGAGAAGGGCTACAAGAGGAGCCCAGCATGATGATCGCCCAAGGATGCGCGAGGGAGGAGTGGGAGGAAGGCGCAAGAGAAGATCATCAAGACGAAGGCCAATGGAGCTGCCATAACCGGAGTGTCCGGCTGACACCACCTGGAATGTCCGGCTTGCCCGAGAGAAGTTTTGGCGTGGAAAATTAGTATATCAAATCGGACACTGCCCGGACACCGCCCGGAAACTTTGAAGTTTCCAGCCAGACCGTACTGTCTAGCGCACTCCACCCGGAGTGTCCGGCCTAACCGAACTGTCCGGCTGATTTCCTCCGGACTGTCCGGCCACCGACCAAATCTGGTCCGAGTCGGCTTGTATCAGTTTGAGTTGTTTGCATTTAGTTTCGGTTTCTGGCCACACCAGCCGCCCTTATAAGCCCTGGGACGACCCCTAGTTAGGGTTTAGACCATGTTTAAACTATTTTGGAGTTGTTTCTTTCAAAGAACCTCTGGAATTACCCTATGATCGAATTATACCACTGCAATTGAGTGTGATCTGTTGTTCCACTGGGAATTAGTAGATTGCAACCTACCGTTCATGGTCGACGGCTGCATGCACAAGAGCATGGTGTTGTAAATATCCCATAGGGTTGAGAGCTGTTGCATTGGCATCAGGGTTCGAGCGGGAGAGTTCATAGCTACAGGCTATTTATCTATCCACCATTATCATCATCGACAAGTGCTTGCTGAGAAGATCGGGCCACCCCATATCATCTTGGTATCATATTTCCTCGTTTACTCGGTGAGCATCTACAAATCCATCCATAGATTAGTTCGTGGTTTTAGTCCTATACAGAAAAAGCCTTACAAAAAGATTTGCCATAGCCTAGATTGCATCATTTTCGAGTTTTAGTTGCTGATTGTATCTTCTCGTAGATCCGATCTGCAGGTTTTCCTTATAGGAGTCTAGTTTTCGTTTTTGTCTAGGTTTAGGGTTTGATCTTGTTTTCCATCGTGTCCACCATCACCGTTTTCTACAAGTTTTCATCGTTTGTCCGAGTCCACATAGCATACCTTTGTTGCATACCATAGACATAGCATATCTACAGCATCTGTGCCTAGGAACGTACCTACGAGACTAGTTGCTTTGCTCCGACAGGCTGCTCATTAGGGTTTCAAAGTGCAGAAAATTCGACAGGCAAAACCCAGACTATCCGACCGAAACACACCGGAATATCCGGCCCAACTAGAGTATCCGGCGCACATCAACCGGACTATCCGGCCCCGTTTTGTTAGAAGTTGCTGCACTCGTTTTCATTGAATCATATAGTTGAAAAATCAAAAAAAAGAGAAAAAAGAAAAGAGGATCAGTATAAAAAAAGAGAGAAAAGGGCTACAAGCGTGACAAAAAGAGATATCAAAGTGTGCATTATTGGAGGCCTAGTTAATCGTAGCACTTGTAGATTGAGAAATCTTGTGCCTGTTTACTTTGAGCTTTTACTAGCGCCTCTCTTGTGCATTGCAATATTCCTTTTCATAAGTTGCTTTGCCACGTTTATCTCCACCGTGTGTGTTTATTGGTTTTTTATACGATCGACACTAGGACTTGTTTGCGGTGTAGTTAGGATACCATACCTACAGCTCCACCTTAAATAACCCGTGTGCCCCGTGATCGTTCTCTATACCCTCGATATTCACTTCATCACATCAGGGCAACAATCTTTGATTTCGTTTTGGTAAAGCATCTCTATTCACTTTGGAACGGTAAGATCTCCTTTCTTGTCAGTTGTGAGTGAGTTGTGAGAGTTTCCACCAAACAGATTTTGATTTTTGCACTAACCTACTAATCATGTCTGCTAGTGATGATGATGTGTTGTTGCAGAAAAAGAAGGATGTGGAACTTGTTAATTGGCGCGAATATGAGCCGTTGAAATCCCACTTGACGTGAGTGTTCACTCACTCCACAGATGCCATTGACAAGAATATCCAGGACATGCAAATGACATTGGACCAGAATGTTGGCGCAGTCAGTACTATTCAAACACAAGTGACAGCAATCAATGTCAATGTCGCAACTTTGCAGTGTTCCATTGAGGCCTTGACAGTAGCATTACAGCAATGGCAGGAACACCAACATGATGATGTTTTTGATGACTATGATGAGGGTAGTGTGGCTGATGCTGGCCCACATCTTGGCAGGGGACGTGCCAATCCCCCTGCACCTGCGCCTACTGCTGCACCTGCTTATGGCCGCGGGTTTGCTCCTATTGGACGTGCTCAACGCGTTCAGAACCAAGCTGCTGATGATAGTTTGGGCAAGCCAAAATTCTCAATTCCCAAGTTTGATGGTTCACTTGATCCTGAAGATTACCTCACATGGGAGTTAAAGATTGAGAAGCTCTGGCGTTTGTTTGACTATCCAGAAGACAACAATGTCAAGCTTGCAGCGTCAGAATTTGATGGATATGTTTTACGCTGGTGGGATGCTATTGCACAGAATCGACAGGAGGACAATGAACTTCCTGTGATGGATTGGTGCGAGATGAAGCAAATAATGAAGGCTCGTTTTGTACCAACCAACTACTTGCGATCAGTTTTTGATAAGTTGACACAATTGAGGCAAGGAACCATGTCAGTTGATGAGTACTACATGGAGATGGAGATGCTTATGCAGCGCGCTAGAGTTCGTGAATCCCTTGAGATGACTATACAATGATTCCTCAACAATTTGAAGTTACCAATCAAGAGCATTGTTCGCCATCACAAGTATGAGACTATGAATGAGCAATTGCACCATGCTAGAGAGGCCAAATCATAGTTAGCTGAAGAGGCTAAGTCATGTGCGCGGTTTCTGTCTACTGGTCGTTTTGCGGCAAGGTCTATAGCGCCATCATCTACGGCGCCACCTACAGCGGCTGCTAGCCACCCTTCACCATCGGCCAAGCCTGCTCCCATGTCTTCTTATGGTTCCAATGCTAGGAAGCCCGCTGGTCCGGCTGCTCCTACTGCTAGTTCGGGTTCCAATATGTCAACTGCGCGTACTCGCGATGTAGAGTGCCATACTTGTGGAGGTCGAGGACACTACAATAGAGATTGTCCAAATCGCAAGGTGATGTTTGTCAATGAACAAGGAGAGTATGAGAGTGGAGATGATGTTGATACTCATGGCGATGATGGATATGACTACGAGGAGGGTATGGATGCCTTCCCTGAGCATGTGCCTACAATAGTGGTCTCTCCACGTACCCTTAGTGTGCAGCCTATTGTTGAGCGCTGCAACTTGTTCCAAACCAAAGCACTCGTTGGCCCTAACAAAGCTTGGAAGGTAATTATTGATGGAGGTAGCTGCAGAAATCTTGCAAGTAAGGAGTTATGCGCCAAGCTGAATTTGACTTATTTACCTCATCCCAAGCCATACTACATACAATGGTTGAGTGACAATGGTGAGATGAAGGTAAATCATATGGTACGTTTGAATTTTGAGATAGGGCCATACAAGGATTCTATTGACTTTGATGTGGTTCCTATGACTGTTTGCCATCTATTATTGGGTCGGTCTTGGATTTATGATCGCCATGTGCAACACAATGGCTGTGCCAATACATATCACTTAGAGTTCAAGGGCAAGAAGATTAATTTGCAACCAATGACACCACAACTGATTGTGAATGAGTCTCGTCAAATGATAGAAGTAAACTTGAAGGAAGCACCTATAGATAGACGAGAGAGTGTTGCCACTGTACATGATGTAATAGAGCCCAAAAAGAGTGATATAATGAAAAGTGAGAGAGTGCCTAGTCTAGTAATATTAGCCACCAAGGAAGATATGAGAGAGTTTCGTGAGGATCCTACAACCATGTATAAGGGCGAGATATTGGTTTCTAACAATATGACCCATGTTTCTCTTGGTGTATCTACTGTTTTGCAGGATTTTGGCGATGTGTTTCCAGAAGATGTACCCGCAGGATTGCCTCCATTGCATGGTATTGAGCATCAAATCGACTTGATCCCTGGTGCCACATTACCAAACCGTGCACCCTACAGGACCAACCCCAAAGAAACAAAGGAGATATAGAAACAAGTACAGGCGTTGATGGATAAAGGGTACATTCGTGTTTCTCTTAGCCCTTGTGTTGTTCCTGTTATTTTAGTGCCTAAGAAAGATGGTACATGGTGCATGCGCATAGATTGTAGAGCTATTAATAACATCACTATTCGATATCGTCATCCTCTTCCACGCTTAGAGGATATGCTAGATGAATTGAGTGGTGCTGCTATTTTCTCTAAAATTGATTTGCGTAGTGGTTATCATCAAATTAGGATGAAAGAAGGGGATGAATGGAAAACTTCTTTCAAAAGAAAATTTGGTTCGTATGAGTGGTTAGTTATGCCGTTTGGTCTTACTAATGCACCTAGTACTTTCATGAGATTGATGAATCATGTTTTGAGAGAATTTATTGGTTGTTTCGTGGTTGTTTATTTTGATGATATACTTATCTATAGCCACAACGAAACTGAACATTGTAATCATATCTGACAAGTTTTTCAAGTGTTACGTGATAATAAACTGTATGCTAATCTTGAGAAGTGTACATTTGCAAAAGATAAGGTCATATTTCTGGGATATGTTGTATCTAAGCATGGGGTAGAGGTAGATCAATCTAAAATTGAATCAATTCAGAATTGGCCTATTCCCATGAATGTGAGTCAAGTGCGTAGTTTCCATGGATTAGCTGGTTTCTATAGGCGCTTTGTGAAGGATTTTAGCACTATTGCTGCACCATTGAATGATTTGACTAAGAAAGGTGTGCCATTTGCGTGGGGTGCAGCCCAAGATATTGCATTTGAGGCATTGAAAAGTTTTCTTACTTCTGCACCATTACTTGCATTACCTGATTTTTCAAAGCAATTTGAAGTTGAATGTGATGCTAGTGGTATAGGTATTGGTGGCGTTTTTATGCAAGAGGGTCGCCCTATAGCATATTTTTCTGAGAAACTTATTGGTGCTAGATTGAACTATCCTATTTATGATAAAGAATTGTATGCACTTGTTAGAGTTCTTGAAGTTTGGCAACATTATTTGTGGCCAAAAGAATTTATCATACATTCTGATCATGAAGCATTGAATTATTTGAAAGCTCAATTGAACTTGCATAGAAGATTAGCTAAATGGGTTGAGTTTATTGAATCTTTTCCTTACATCATTAAGTATAAGAAGGGAAAGGAAAATGTAGTTGCTGATGCTTTGTCTAGGAAGAACATGCTATTAAAAAAATCTTGATGTTAAAATTCCTGGATTAGAGAGTATTTGTGCACTTTATGCAACTAACTGTGATTTTGCTGAACCGTATCGTTTGTGTGCTCTTAAAAACGCATAGGATAAGTATCATATTCATGATGGATATTTATTTAGAGCTAAATAACTATGCATTATAGAATCGTCATTGCGTTTGTTCTTAGTGCAGGAATCACATGCTGGTGGTTTGATGGGTCACTTTGGGCATGAGAAGACATTGATCATGCTCGCTGATCACTTTTATTGGCCCAAGATGAGGCATGATGTCTACAGATTTGTGAGTCATTGTATTACATGTCATAAGTCGAAATCCAAGCTGCAGCCTCATGGTTTGTATACACCTCTCTCTGCACCTACGACACCATGGGAAGACATTAGTATGGATTTTGTGCTAGGTCTACCTAAAACACAGAGAGGTCATGATTCTATATTTTTGGTAGTGGATAGGTTCTCTAAGATGGCTCATTTTATTGCCTGCCACAAAAGCGACGATGCGTCACATGTTGCTAACCTGTTTTTCAGGGACATTGTGAGATTACATGGAGTACCCAAGACGATTGTTTCTGACCGTGATGTGAAGTTCATGAGCTACTTTTGGAAGACCTTATGGGGGAAACTGGGAACGAAGCTTCTATTCATTACTACATGTGATCCCCAAACAGATGGTCAAACGGAGGTGGGGAATCGAACGTTGTCACAGCTACTGAGGACCATGATTAAAAAGAATCTACGGGAGTGGGAAGAGTGTTTGCCACATGTTGAGTTTGCATACAACAGGGCTATGCATTCAACTACTCAGCTTTGTCCTTTTGAGGTGGTGTATGGCTTCAAGCCATTGACGCCACTTGATTTGTTGCCTCTGCCATTACATGAGAGAGTTGATATGGAGGCATCAAAACATGCTGAATGCGTGAAGAAGATTCATGAGAAGACTCGAGAGGCAATTGAGAAGAAAGGCGAGAACATTGCTGCTGCAAGGAATCAAGCAAGGAAGGAAGTTTTGTTCAAGCCTGGTGACATGGTATGGGTGCATCTACGCAAGGATAGGTTCCCACAACTTCGGAAGTCCAAATTGAAGCCACGTGGTGCTGGTCCTTACAAGGTGTTAGCCAAGATTAATGATAATGCCTACTCGATTGATATACCAATTGAGGAGTTTGGTGGAGTTAGCAACAACTTCAATGTTGCTAATTTATCACCATATGATGGAGAAGACCTTGGAGCGTCGAGGTCGACGTCTTTTGAAGGGGGGGGGGGAGATGATGAGGACATCCCTACAATTACACCTACTGAAGATGCTCCAACTGTTGCAAGGAAGGATCAGTCCAATGAGATTAGAATTGGACCCATTACAAGAGCTCGTGCTAAGCTATTCGAACAACAGGTGAATTTTCTCCTAAACGAATCTGCTACTTTAGTTGATGAGAATTTTATACTACCTAAGTCTATGCATTTATGTATGATCAGGTTCGTTGGAGAAACAAGCATGGCGCGAGAAGGAGAAGGGCTACAAGAGGAGCCCAGCATGATGATCGCCCAAGGATGCGCGAGGGAGGAGTGGGAGGAAGGCGCAAGAGAAGATCATCAAGACGAAGGCCAAATGAGCTGCCACAACTGGAGTGTCCGGCTGACACCACCCGGAATGTCTGGCCTGCCTGAGAGAAGTTTTGGCACAGACAATCAGTCGGACACTACCCGGACACCGCCCGAAAACTTTGAAGTTTCCGGCAAGACCGGATTGTCCGGCACACTCCAACCGAAGTGTTCGGCCTGACCAGGCTATCCGGCTGATTTCCTCCAGACTGTTTGGCCGCCGACCGAATCTGGTCCGAGTGGGCTTGTATTAGTTTGAGTCGTTTGTGTTTATTTTCGGTTTCTGGCCGCCCCAGCCGCCCTTATGAGCCCTGGACGACCCCTAGTTAGGGTTTAGACCACGTTTAAACTATTTTGGAGTTGTTTCTTTCAAAGAACCTCTAGAATTACCCTGTGATCGAATTATACTACTGCAATTGAGTGTGATCTGTTGTTCCACTGGGAATTAGTAGATTGCAACCGACCATTCATGGTCGTCGGCTACATGCGCAAGATCGTGGTGTTGTGAATATCCCATAGGGTTCGAGAGCTGTTGCATTGGCATCAGGGTTCGAGCAGGAGAGTTCATAGCTACAGGTTATTTATCTATCCACCATTATCATCATCGACAAGTGCTTGCTGAGAAGATCGGGCCACCCCATATCAGTTCAAAGCTGTATAATTTTTGTATATGCAAGTATATGCATTACACTCTATAAAAATGATAATCTATCAAGATTTTCTTAGCATAACATTATCACGTATTAAGTGCGATTTCAAAGAGTTCAAAGGTGTATAATTTTCATATATGCATGTTTATGCATTACATTCCGCTCTATGAAAATGGGGAGAAAATGATAATCTCTCAAAATTTTGTTAGCACATCATTATCACGTATTAAGTGCGATTTCAGAGTGTTCAAAGTTTTATAATTTTCATATACGCAAGTTTATGCATTATATTTCACTCCATGAAAATGATAAATGATCATAATTTTATTAACACAACATTATCATGTCCTAAGTGCAATTTCAAAGAGTTCAAAGGTGTATAATTTTCGTATATGCAAGTTTATGCATTACATTTCACTATATGAAAATGATAATCTCTCAGGATTTTGTTAGAACATCATTATCACATATTAAATGTGATTTCACAGTGTTCAAAGGTGTATATTTTTCGTATATCCAAGTTTATGAATAATATTTCACTCTATGAAAATGATAAACTCTTAAGATTTTCTTAGCACAACATTATCATGTCCTAAGTGCGATTTCACAGTGTTCGAAGGTGTATAATTTTCGTATATGCACGAGGCATAAAGTTTTTAGATTAGGGGTCACTTTTCCCGCTCTAAAATGGTAAACTCTCAAGATTTTCTTAGGACAACATTATCATGTCCAAATTATAATTTGAAAGTGTTCAAGGGTTGTGTCATTTTCTTATTTCTTATACATCCATCTCCCTAGATCTCTAAGTTTGACTTTCACCTCATAGATTCACTTGATTGCAGCCGAGACATTAACTCGATAAACCAATTAAATCATCAGAATGGCTCGTCGGCCGCATTCTCCACAACAACACATGCCTAACTGAGCTCCCGAGTTGCGCCAATTGATTGTGCATAGCAAGCGCCAAAGTGAAGCTAGAAAAAGGGTTGCCATCACCGGAGAAGGGCCACCGTCACCGGAGAAGAGGAAGAAAGGGGAGGCAACGACACAGACGCGAGTGCGGGTCTGGCTTGGGGTCCCATCTTGCAACACCAACCTGGGTAAGCTATGGGTCCGGTGCTCACGTAGTTAAGCTGTGGGTCCCATGCTGATCTAGATAAGTGGAGAGAGGTGTCCACTATGGGAACCAACTGAACATGGCCCCACTTGTCAGCATGTAATGGCAAGGGTCCACTACGGGACCTAACAAAACGTGGCCCCACTTGTCAACACGTAACGGTGAGGGTCCACTACGGGACCCGACTGAACGCCACTTATCAGCACATAATAGTAAGGTTTACAGATAGCGAGTTTCAGACCGTCCGAGAGTTTCGTAGAAGGAGATGGTCAAAAGTGAGGAAAAGTTAAGCAGCTGGGGAAAACTGAGTACAACTAACGAACCAGGGGCACGAAAATAGAAATCCCTAATTTAAAACATGTGAGACTATCTACAAGTATGAGATGCTTTCATAATTTGAAATTTGTCACACTATTTACAAAATTTAGGATGCTCTTTATAATTTTAAATATGTGAGACTTGAGTCCTCTAGGATTTCTATGGGAATAATACTTTGAATCAAAAAGAGCACTATGAAGCAAGGCACGATAGTCGGGTAAAGCTCCTTCCACTGAGCGGTTGAGCCGTTTAGTGAGGGAAGGAAGTGAAAATACAAAAACAGCAAAAGATGAATGTTTGAATTGCTACCACTCCTTCCTATAAACGCCAACACAAGTGGTGTCCAAGCCAGACGGCCAGAGGCACAAACACAGAGCTGCTGGCACAAGGCAGGTCGACCCACGTGGATAGCGGCCAGTTGCGTAAGAGGGAGAGATGAGTCGGCTGGTGCAGGGTAGCGATAGAGAGAGGAAACCCAATTTGTTTTGGGTGCATATCTTATCTTACCACTATATAGTGTACGAATAACTTTGAATGTTGACCGTTGGAACAAGACTCACAAATCCCAACATTTCTAGCTGTTGGATCTTCCTTTCCATTCTAGCATCTAGAAGATTCTATTGATAGTCGTCAGCATAATGAATGCTATGCACAAACCTAAAAACACACTTCTCCATCATACTATAATCTTCTCCCTTGTTTCTCGAGACCATGTTACCCAAAATTTCAAGTGTTAGGTAGCTAATAATATTTGACTTCTACATGATGATACAAAGTACAAGAACCAAATATACACCCATACTTTATAGATGTTGATCAAATTTAATTTTTTTTGTGTTTTAACTATTATAATTTTATATAGTGATGATATATCATATATCTATTATCTGAGTCTCACATGCAGAGCACGTGCAACTTACTAGTATATACTAGGTCATGAATTTTATTGAACTATACCTCATCTTAGTAACACATCTTAAATTTTCTCTGACATCGCACCGCCTTCAAATCCTCTTTGCTGCTCTCGTGTTGCCCCCGATTTATTCTCTAAGCTCATAGTCTCTTTGATTGTTTTCAAAACATGGCCAAATTTCTAGGCATGCATATTCTTTGCAAGAAGTTGAACCTTTCCAAACTCTCACTCATTCTCGATACATTGACTATCCAATGGCTTCATTGAATAGATTTCTGCAAGGAGTAAAGTTAATTTCGAAACACAACCAAAATTTCAAAACACGGTGAGTCATAGTCTCTTTGATTATTTTAAAAACATGGTCAAATTTCTAGGCATGCATATTCTTAGCAAGAAGTTGAATCTTTCCAAACTCTCACTCGTTCTTGATACATTGACTGCCTGGTGGGTCCATTGAACAGATTATCGCAAGGTGTGAAGTTAATTCTGAAACATAGCCAAAATTTCAAAAAAAGTGAGTCATAGTGTCTTTGATTATTTTCAAAACACGGTCAAATTTCTAGGCATGCATATTATTAGCAAAAAGTTAAAATTTTCCCAACTCCCACTCATTCTCGATACATTGGCTACCTGGTGGGTCCATTGAACAGATTATCGCAAGGTGTGAAATTAATTTCGAAACTGGACAAGTTTGAACGTTTGATTTGCTACTAGTAGTAAGAGTACTCCTACTTTAAAATGCTGATAAGATCCAAAATGCTTCCTTGCAATGTGAAAGGGAAATGGACGTCGCCTAGAGGTGGTGAATAGGCATTTTAAAATTTATACATTTTAGGCTCTAATAAATGTGGAATAAAACTTAACGTTTAATTTATCAAGCCAAATCCTATATCAACTAGTTTCAACTAAGTGCACCAACAACCTATGCTAAGCAAGACAAGCAACAAGGTGATAACAAGATATAATACTTCAAGAACGATGGCTATCACAATGTAAATTGCATAAGTAAAGGGCTCGGTTGAGAAATAACCGATGGACGTGGAGACAATGATTTGTTTCCCAAAGTTCACTTCCAAAGAAGATACGTATCCATTGGAGAGGTGCGGTGGTGCAATGTACTTCGAATTCCACAAATGGCTCACCTCGAGGTGTGGTGGCTCGATGCTCACCCGACGCCACACAAGGCCTCACCCCAAGATGCGAAGGCACGCAACTCACCGATGCCACAAAAGGCTCACCCTATTCTCTCGTGATCTCGCCACAAAGGCCTACTTATGTTCCACTATGGAACACTTGAGGGCGGTCACCGAACCCGTACAAGGCTTGGGGCAAACTCCACAACTCAATTGGAGGGCTCCCAAGAAATGCCACAAAGGCTACAAGCTTGAGGAACTCCACAACAATTGGAGCCCCCAAGAACAATGCCACAACATGCCACAAGTTTGAGGAATCTCCACAACTCAATTGGAGGCCCTAAGAACACACCACAACTCCACACAACCGTCTAGGGTTCCAAGAACCCAAGAGAAACAAGCCCAAGAGCTTGAACTTGCCGAATCTCCGAGGAGAACTCAAACCTATGTAGCAAATGCAAGAGGCAAGTCCTTCACTCTCAAATTCCACCAAAGCTAAAAAAGCTATTAGGGTAATAAGAGAGGAAGAACACAAGAGGAGAACACAAAACTCTCCAAGATCTTGATCCCAATGATTCCTACACAAAGAAGGGATTTGGTTTGGTGGGGTTGTAGATCTAGATCTCCTCTCTCAAATCCCTCAAAAAGATGCAAGAATCATAGGAGGGGAAGAGGAGAGGGAAAGCTCTTCAAGGTCAATAATGGAGGAGAGAGAAGGCAAAAAACCAAGAAAAGCAAGTTAGCCGACGAAGGGGAAGGGGAGCTCCTTTTAAAGGGCTCCCCGATCTTCCCATTATGCACAGAATCGTGCACGACCGGTAGTACCGGTGGCACCAACACAACAGTCACAAAACAGTGCGAGGAACAGATAACGAGACTAGCCGGTACTACCGCCGTCCACCGAAACTTCCGGCGGGGACGGTACTACCGCCAGAAAATCTGACTGAAGTTCCATGAAATAGCACACTCCAAAACAGAGACCTTATTGAACGCATCCCATGGGTATCAGACAAAGGCCGGAACTTCCACCAGAACTACCGGCGGCAAACATGCCCTAGCGGTACTACTGGTGGAGAGCTAGAACTTCCGGTCAGGGAAACTTCAGAAACCAAAACTGCAATAACTTTCGCATCTGAACTCCAAATGAGATGAAACCAATTTTGTTCGAAATATTGGGTATCACCAAGGGAGAAAATACTATGAATATATATGTGAGATATCTCCCAAGGTGTGGAGCCGAAAAAATCGCAAGATCAAAAACGCAATAAGATATGCAAGGGAATTCCGTTTTTGATGAACAAGAGCTTGTTATGAAAATAGCCACAAGCTCTAGATCCTCACATGGACAAGAACCAACCAAGAAAGATGATGCTATGTATGCAAAGGTTCGAGCTCTCTCCAAAAGATACGATCGAGCTACTCACTCAAGGGCCCCTCTTGATAGAACGGCTATCTATCCTAAACCCGGTCTCCCAACACTACAAGAGACTGGTAAAATAGAAAACATATCAAGATCATACCTTCCTTGAGAATTTCACTTGAGCTTGATGTAGACCGTCTTGTCCTTTTGAAGATGAAACACCTTTATTGATTGCTCTTGCTTGATGAAGACTTGTGAAATGCTCCCCCATACTCCATGGAGAAACCTCTTCTTTGAACTTGTCTTCATCACTGCATGATCGCCGAGGATGGAAGCTCCAAGCAAGAGATCTTCTAGAGATGGAAAACCTTGATCTTGCCCTTCATTTCTTGATGATGTCTTGAAGATATCCATAAAGAACTCCATCTTCTTCTTAAAGACATACTTGATCTTCTTCTTCTTCTTCTTCTTCTTCTTCTTCTACTTGATTCCAATAGGCACAAATCCCTTGGACATAGCTTCTTCTTTTTCAACCTTGAAACCAATACATGGTCCAAGTGATGCCAATGGACAAACCTACGAGTGAAACTCAATTTACACACTAGTCCATAGAGATTGTCATTTACCAAAACCACACATGGGGGCATACATACCATTTCACAATGTACACCAACGCATCTAACGAACACGCTAGACACAGGACAGACACAGAGCCGTCGTACAAGGCGCACATGTGTAGTCGCCAAGCTGTGGATGAGGGAGAAATCAGCAGGGCCGATGCGCGCGGGGAGAGGGGAGGAAAGAAGGTGATAGGAGGCAGCAAAGGAGAGAGAAAACACAATTTTTTGCGTACATATATAGGAAAGATCCTAAAATTTACTCCCACTACTCACTGTACCATGTACCTCGTGTCAGCAGCCCATCATAGCTTTGCCCTGACATCGCACCACCTTCAACTCCTCTTGCTGCTCTCGTGATGCCTCCCATTTATTTTTGCTCCTCTTTGTTTCCCTCCATTTCTTCTTCTCTTCTAAAGATTTGGGGTTAATTTTCTTGTACCCCTGGTTCAATAGAAGTATGAAGGGGTACTCAAGTTTCTAGGAATGAGTCCTCTTTATATGAAAAATGGGTTTCTGGCATTCATAACCATATCCTTTGTCCTTTGCTTAACAGAAAAACATTCTCACTACTACTAGGTGATATTGTTGGAATGAGCCAACAATTTGCACACACATGTATATTGGTATATCTTGTTTTTTTGACAACGGGTTAGGCTTTTGCCTGCACAAAAAACCAAATTTTCATCTATAGACGTTTATGTTAGTTTTTTTTGCCAATAGGACTATGGCATTAAAAGAAACATCACACAGTAAGCAGCTCAGCAAAACGAAAATTACATCAAGAAATATCAGAAAAATGGGAAACCATCTCATGACGTCATTTTATGTAACCTACGACCTAACACGGGTATAGGAGTTTATAAAAAGAAAACCTTCTTAGAATTGAGAAATGAGGTATGAATATGGATGGCTTTCGACTCACATTAGCTAGGTCATTGCCTTAACCATGGCATAGTTTGTCGGAATTTGGCCATATCTAGCACCATCATGTATCTTGGTTGATAAAAAATGTCGATGAAGTGCTTTTTAGTATTAATTTTTACAGAAACCCCATTTTGCATTTTTTGAATTCCTGCTGATTTCGCTTGAAACAATTTCTGTTTACACTATAAGTGTTGCATAGTTTGCTCGTGCTTTTAAAATCATTTGTAGGTCCACAATTTGTCATTTCATCAGAGACCGATCTTGCGAATAATCCCCAAAAAATTATGCCTGCGAACCCTTTTTTGGGTGCACAAGGTGTTTTTTATGTGTTGGTGGGCCCTGATTGGTCGAGACCTACATGACACCGATCGTCGTGGCCACCCTCCGTTCGATCTGGGATTGAGATCCACGCGCTCTCTCCCTAGTTTTTTTGTAGGGTTTCTCTCTCACTAACTTTGTTCAAGTTTGGTGGCTGAGGACCAGTTTACCACAGAGGCCAACAAAAAATTACTCCTACAAGTTTGTCACCGTGATCTTAAAAAACTAGGATTTTCTATGTTTTTTTACAATTTGAAATTTGTGAGGCTTTTCGTGATGCTCTCCCTTTATAATTTTACATTTTGAGGCTTTTATGATGCTTTTTAAATCAGGAGGCTGCACGCCATGCTGAGAAATGAAGAGCGAGAAGAGACGAGCAGAGAGAAGAAAATCATCGAGAAATAGAGAGGAGAAAAATGAATTGCCTTGGCTGTGTGGTCAGGCAACAAGGATTTATCTAACCGCAAGGCATCGGGGCCCACCTAGGATGTGCATTTGAGCACCTGTATCTCTGGCGTCTCCCTAGGAACCATATGATGACATCTACATCTAAGTAGTACTGTACTACAGTACACTAATGAAGTCTCACTTCATGAATCAGTGAGCAGGAGTACTCAAGTACTACTACTAGAACCTACTTCCATCGCCGCCCTAGGAGTAGTAAAAATCCATAAATAACAAACTCCACCCTCCCCCCGCAGATGCCTACCTACCGGAGTATAGTAAAAAGAGGACATACATATTATTGGAGTACTAGTACTACTCGAGTATAAAAAGACATGTATTAGTGGAGTACTAGTACAACTGTACTACTACTAGTCGAGTAGTATTTACTTACTCCGTGGAGTTTCCAAAATCCATACCTATGTTTTCTAGTACTACTACTCCTCCGCGCTAAATTAATCCTAGTACTCTATATCTAGACAAGCTTTAACCACAAGAAAGAAATGTAGAAGAGAAATGAGTCTGCTATGTTGAGAAAAGAAAGAGCCAGAAGAGACAAGAAGATAGAATAAAATGCATATGGTGTTGAAGACATGCATGCAGTCCTCGATCTCTCCCCTGTAGCACTAGACACTTTGCGCCAGGCCCTAGGTTTCTCTGTCTCTATCTAGGTGTAGACCTTCTTACCTCTCACGCAGGTAGGATCTGTTTGCCTGGTATTGTACAACATGATACCTGATTTCCTCTCACCTGTCAACTTTCTATTGACCGAGCAGTGTGAAGCATGGTGTTGAAGTGGCCTTCACTAAAATCTTGCATCTTACTACTCCGTAGTATGCAGAGTGGACAACTTCATCCAGACAGCCGCCGCTGGTGCGGTGATACCTACTACTTACTCCATTTTTATGCATGAGCATGGATCTATGATGCATCGTCAATGTTGCATAAAATTCTGGACTGCAGGCACTACATCGGTGATCCGAGCTTCTAGGGAACCACTCCAATGCTAGGAGCATCGGTGGATTCCACCAAGAGCTAGCCAGCAATGGCAAAGAAGAGATAGCACCGATAACTGTTCGGTGCCCCCACGATGGCCCCGTCACCATGGTCTTCTACCACGAGCTCGATGACCACAAAACCGAGTGCCCATACAGCCCGTGTGGCTACACGGAGGTCGGCTGCATGTTTACCGCCTCGCCGGTCACGCTCCTTTTCCATATCAACAACGTCCACAAGGTACAAGTGCATAGGCTATCGTACGACCAACCCATGGAATCTACAGTAACGATGTCGGTGCCATCCTTTCCGCCATCCATGGTCATCGTCTATGGTGATGATGCTAGCGTGTTTAGCCTCATCATTAGTGAGCTCGGCCAGGCTGCCACAGTTTCCTCGGTGTGTGTCAGGGCGGCCACATGCTCGTGGCCCCAATATAGGGTGAAGTTGTGCGTGACTGGCCTGCAGTTGTCAGCGGACACCCTTAATGGGGTAATTGAGTCGACGAGCTGTGCGACACCTGGCAGTGTAATCCTCAAAGATCTGACATTCCTCACGGTACCGCCATGGTACATTACCGTGGCTTCTGGACAGTACCGGATGATGAAGGTGTTGTCTTTCTGAGTTTGCATCGATAGGAAGAATTGATCTTAATCTTCGGCTAGTGATCCTAACATGATGGTAATGATGTATTACTAGTTAATTTAGTTGTAGATGAGTACCACTCGTTTACTAGTTACTGTCGTAGTAGTCGGAGGAAGGATCTCTTTTGGCACTAGGAAGGGTGTAGTTTGCCTGTAAACTGAATTTGCTGCTAATGTTTATATTTTGTATTTTAAGTGTGTTCTGAAATTGTTCAACAACTACGCCACATGCCCACTGCTAGGGCATGGATACGATCTAGTATACATGTGGAGATGGTGTTGAGGGAAAACCTCGAGGATGGCCCGATCTTTCATGAATCCCTTGAAATCGAGGAGGGGGATGAGGGAGAGGACAAATCCGCAAATTCAAACATGAAGAACACGATGAACACACGCACACGCGAAGACGCAATACACACCTATACCTCACGCCGACAGTGACCGGTCCAGTGTAATCCCTAGGATCAATGTCGGGCAGAGGCCTCTCTCTCGAACCGGCACAGCGACTAGGGAGTCTTGGTGAGATCTTAACGTCTAGGCAAAGGAAGCTGATTCCTAGGCCTTGTACAACGAGGGAGGCACGATGCAAACTCCAACGAGGTTGGTGATATTTGGGTGCTCCTTAATCAAGGAGCATGAGGCAAGAATTAGATAGATCCACAAGGGTGTCCACTAATTCCAAATGTCATGCCTAAGCAATACAAGGGGGTGTGGGGGATATATATAGGCCAACCACTAAGTTAGGGGTAGTTTGGGTACAAAAGGGTAAAAACTGGACGAAATAGGAATATTCTCAAGCATCAAACCCTGGTGACTTTGAGATAGGGCCATTCTGGTGATAAGTCCGGTCGCGCCTGACTGGGAGCCCAAACTTCTAGTCCGTGCTGGTCGTTCCGGTTAGCCACCGGAATGGCTCACAGAGGTGCGTTTCGGCGTGAGTTAGTTGGTTCTGGTCGACACCGGAATTTCCGGTCCGGGCTCCAGTCTGTCGGTTTGTGCGCCGGGAATTCCGGTGAGAATTCTGGTCTGCCGGGTCTAGGGTCGGTTTGTCCTAGACCTTCATATTGCAATGTCTTGGCTCCTTCTCTTGGCATTTCTTCATGGGGTTCATACCTGATGATGCATAAAGTATTGGCATGAAGTAGAAAGCCATCCAAGGATGTATCGAAATCACATGAGACAAGGAGCGAATTTACCTTAGCTTGAAGGAGCTTGGCTCGAGCACGAGTCATTGGTCCACTTGGGGGACTTGGTGGTGGAGATGTAGGAGCCTCCGTAGGATGGGCCGCATCAGCTCCCCCTTGGGAAAGAGTCATCCTCAACTCTTCATGGCTATCATCTTGAACGTTTACATGGTAGGGTGAGAGGTCATTGGCATTGAATGTTTTGCTCACGAGATACTTCAAAGTCAGTATGTTGATGATGTATGCGTTGTTGTTTATTCTCTTGAGGACCTTGAAGGGGCCATCTCCTCTTCATTTTAGCTTGGAGTGGCGATCTTTGGGGAAGCGTTCCTTGCTCAAGTGTATCCATACAAGATCACCTTCTTCGAAGACCATTTCTTTCTTGTCCTTGTTGAGCCTTGATGCTTGGTGAAGGACTTGTTGTTCAATAGTAGCCTTGTTTCTTCGTGGAGCTTCTTCAAAGCTTGGGTGCGCTTGTCAATGTCCATGTTGGTACACTCATGGAGAGGTAGTGGTAGGATGTCGAGCACGGTGAGGGGCTCGAAACCATAGACGATCATGAAGGGACTCATCTTGGTTGTATAGTGCTTGACTCGATTATAGGCGAACTTGGCATGGGGAATGCATTCCTCCCAATCCTTGAGGTTTTTCTTGATCAACACATGAAGGAGGTGATATGGGCATGATATGCGCGAGGGAGGTGCGGGAGGCAGGCGCAAGGGAGATCATCAAGAAGGATGCGAAGATGACTGTGAAGGCCGGAGTGTCCGGCCGAAGCAAGCCGGAATTTCCGGCCTACCAGAGTGTCCGACCCATCTACAGCGGAGTGTTTGGCCTACGAGGTTTCGTCCGATCCAGACGTATCTGCTGGAGTCGGTTTTGTATCCAGTTGTCGGTTTGGGTTTGTCGAACCGGCTATATAAAGAGTCAGTCAGTCTAGAATTAGGGTTAGCTTGAAATTGAGTTGTTTATCTAAATCTATTGTGTGAGTTGCTTGGTGAGCATCCCTCTGGGGACGATAATGCCGTGTTATCTATCGTGTTGATATTGTCACAAAGGTTCTTGTGTTCATCAAGGATTGTCGTGTTTTGGTATGAGGCGTGGTGATCTTCATCACATTACCTGCTGGATTGATTCCTCTTCTTCAGGTGACGTTCATCGCGTCATTGGAAGGATGCTTATCCGGGTTACTCGCTGTGAAAGATCAGGACAAAACAATAGGATCATCGGCTTGATCTGTATCAAGTGGTATCAGAGCACCATGTTGCTCACGGCGAGATTGTGTTGATTGATCGCCTGAGTGTGTTCTTGGTGGAGATCAGAGAGTTGTGGCTGTGCAGATTGGATCTCGACGTCCGTGCACTGGAGTGTCCGACGATTTCCTCCCGGAATATCTGTCTGAGCCGGACAGTCTGGCCCTCCAACACCAAACAATCCTGCCCTCAAATCAGGTGGAGACTGGTCCATATGGCGACATATGATGAATATGAGTTGTGGGAACATCATATGCAAGATGGTTTTTACAGATGTGATACATACGAGTATCCGGATAACCCTACACGTATGCTTCTTGCATTACGATGTGTGGATGAGGAGATAGTTCGTTGGTGGGATAAGGAGATGTGTGAGAAGGATATTGTTGATGCAACTTGGAAGTTCTTCAGTAATTTTTTGCATGGCTATTTTATGTCTCCTCATCGTAAGGTATTTTGTACCAAGCCCATGAAGGCAGTCCAGCAGTCGCCCAAGGTTTTCCATCTCATGTAAAGGAGGCTCCAACAGTTGTTCCAGTGCAACTGGTCAGCGTGGCAGTGCCAAAATTTTCTGAAGAGAAGCATCCTGATGTTGACAAGGTTGTTGTGTGCACTGCAACTGTAGTGGAAGATATTGTACCATTGAGTGGGCTGAATATGCAACTCAAGAGAGTACAAGATGAGACTTGTATGATAGCGGATAGAGGCTAGCGATGGAATTTATTTCAGGCGCAGTGCATGATCAAGGGCAAAGCATGCAAGTTGATGATTTACATTGGTAGCCACTATAATGGCATTAGTAAGGCAGTTGTGGAAGCTTTGGGTTTATCCAAATGGCATATTCCAGAACCAAGGCATGTTGAGTGGGTGAATAGTTGCGGTATGATGAAGATTACTCACAAGGTGTGTGTGCCATTTACTGTTGGTGACTATGTTGATGAGGTGGAGTGCGATGTGTTGCCATTGGGGGTATGTGGGCTATTACTTGGTCGTCCATGGCAGTATGATCACAACGCTACACATCCTGGAAGAGCAAATACATATTCTTTTGTGCATGGTGGCAAACATCTGACTTTGAAGCCTATGGAGGATGATCACATAAAGTCTAATGTAGAGCTGGTGGTACATAAGGAGAAGGTGCACAAGGCTAAGCCAAAATCTATGCTAGCTAAGGTGCAGGATGGAGAGCATGATGCACAGTGCCACAATGTTGATATTGCTTCAGCGACGCCTGTAGATGACAAGCCAGTGGAACTTGTTAGTGACAAGCCAGTTGAAGTGCATCCTCTTATTGCTGAGAGGAAGGATGTTGCAGCATGTGTTCAGAAGGTTGTTTTTGTTGACACAGGTGTTCAGATGGATGATATTTGTGCTCCTGATGTTCCAGTGCACGTGGTGCAGCAGGGAAACAAGAGCAGTTTTGTTAACACACCTGTGAGGCATTTTGTTAGGACAGTTGTGCGAATGTATAGAGGCAAGGATGGACATGTTCGTTAGTTGTGTGGTCTAGGCATTACTCATATTATGCCAGGTCGTGCAAAGAAGGTCCATGTTCAGCAACCACGAGTTCCAACAAGAGTTGAGAAGAAGAAGACGGTGGCGCCTAGGTCAAAGCTCGTATGGAGACGCAAGGAGATGCAGGCACCAAGGGTCGTTTCAAGTCAAGCACGCCGGGAGGGAGGTTGCAGAGTGGAAGGAAAGCAAGACTTGAAGATGACAAAGCCGCGTGATGATTTTGTTGATATCATGCCACCCTTTCAAGAAGACCCTCACGTGTTGGGGACAACGCTCCTTGAAGGGTGGGGGATGATATGTGCATGATATGCGCGAGGGAGGAGCAGGAGGCAGGCGCAAGGGAGATCATCAAGAAGGACGCGAAGATGACTGTGAAGACTGGAGTGTCCGGCCGAAGCAAGCCAGAATGTTCGGCCTACCGGAGTGTCCGACCAATCTACACTGGAGTGTCTGGCCTACGAGGTTTCATCTGATCCAGACGTATCTTCTAGAGTCGGTTTTGTATCCAGTTGGCGGTGTGGGTCTGTCCAACCGGCTATATAAAGAGTCAGTTAGTCTAGAATTAGGGTTAGCTTGAAATTGAGTTGTTTAGTCTAAATATATTGTGTGAGTTGCTTGGTGAGCATCCCTCCGAGGACAGCGATGCCGTGTTATCTATCGTATTGAGATTGTCGCGGAGGTTCTTGTGTTCATCAAGGATTATCATGTTTTGGTTTGAGGCGTGGTGATCTTCATCATGTTACCTACTAGATTGATTCCTCTTCTTCAGGTGACATTCATCGCGTTATTGGAAGGATTCCTATCCGGGTTACTCACTGTGAAAGATCGGGACGAAACAATAGGATCATCAGCTTGATCCATATCAGGAGGGTGCCGAGGCTTCGGTTGACAACCTTGGTTTGGCCATCGGTTTGCGGGTGCAATGCAGAGGAGAATAGTAGCTTGACACCTAGCTTGGCCATAAGGGTCTTCCACAAGTAGCTCATGAATTTGACGTTGCGGTCGGAGACGATTGTTCTTGGCACACCGTTAAGACGGACGATTTCCTTGAAAAACAAATTGGCAATATGTGAAGCATCATCTATCTTATGGCACAATATGAAGTGTGCCATTTTGGAAAAGCGACCCACAACGACAAATATAGAATCATGACCATGCTTAGACCTAGTGTTGAGGCAAAACCTCTAGGGTGGCCCGATCTTTCATGAATCCCACTCAAATCGAGGATTGAGTGCGGGGGAAGGAGGGAAGGATGAACACGACGAACGCACGCACGAAGAACGCGATGAACACACACACACAAAACCACGATAAACACCAATAGCTCACGCCGGCGGTGACCGGTCTAGCGCAATCCCTAGGATCGGCGTCGGGCGGAGGACTCTCTCTCGAACCGGCACGGCGAGATGGGAGAC
Organism: Avena sativa; assembly: GCA_916181665.1. Taxonomy (NCBI): domain Eukaryota; kingdom Viridiplantae; phylum Streptophyta; class Magnoliopsida; order Poales; family Poaceae; genus Avena; species Avena sativa. The sequence continues at coordinate 237,378,423 of OV702286.1, forward strand.
TCGGTGAGATCTTGACATCTTGGCAAAGGGACACCGATGCCAAGGCCTTGTACAACACGGAGGCATGATGGAAACTCCAATGAGGTTTGGTGATATTGGTGCTCCTTGGTCAAGGAGCATGAGGCAAGAACTAGATAGATCCACAAAGGGGTTTCCACTAATTCCAATATCATGCCTAGGGTTTACAATGGAGGTGGGGGATTATATAGGCCAGCCACTTAAACATGGGTACTTTAGGAATAAAAGACAAGTTCTAGATGGACTAAGGGGTACATGGGCCGCAGGCGCAAAGGCCTTTTCATGCCTGGCGACGGTCGGACCGGAGACTCCGGTGTGCAGGCCGGAGACTCTGGTCTAGGCCGGAGAATCCGGTGTAGCCTCCGGACCAGCCTCCAGAGGGGCCTTTACATTGTCCCAGGGCCCGGTGCAGGGGGTCAGACCGGAGTCTCCAGTGTCTTCAGGCCGGAGACTTTGGCAGGCCGGAGACTCCGGTGTGCGTAGACCGGAGACTCCGGTCTGAGCAACTCCAGCGGCTTCTGCTTCACGCTCTGCTCCTTGCTCTCCATACTTGGGTGCTTGGTGATGTGTCGAGGCTTCGTACCTGATTGTGCATAGAGTAGGTTCATGAAGTAGCACACCATCCAAGGAGGTATCAAATTGGCACGAGGAGAGGAGCGAGTTCACCTTAGCTTGTAGGAGTTTGGCTCGGGCACGAGTCATGGGTCCACTTGGGGGACTTGTTGGTGTAGATGTAGGAGCGTCCGTAGGACGGGCTGCATCAGCTCCCCCCCTTGGGAAAGAGTCGTCCTCGACTCTCCATGGTAGGGTGAGAGATCCTTGACATTGAATGTATTGCTTGCAAGGTACTCGGAGGTCGGTATGTCGATGATGTAGGCGTTGTTGTTGATTCTTTTGAGGACCTTGAAGGGACCATATCCTCTTGGCTTGAGCTTGGAGTCATGTTCCTTGGGAAAGCGGTCTTTGCTTAGGTGTATCCACACAAGGTCACCTTCTTCAAAGATCATCTCCTTCTTGTCCTTGTTTAACCTTGAAGCTTGGCGAAGGAATTGTTGTTCGATAGTAGCTCTTGTTTCTTCATGAAGTTTCTTCATAGCTTGTGCACGTTTATCGACGTCCATGCTCGTGCGCTCATGGAGAGGTAGTGGTAGGATGTCAAGCGCGGTGAGGGGCTCGAAACCATAGACGATCATGAAGGGACTCATCTTGGTTGTTGAGTGCTTAGCGCGGTTGTAGGCGAACTCGGCGTGTGGAATGCATTCCTCCCAATGCTTCAAGTTTTTCTTGATCAACACACGTAGAAGAGTTTCGAGGCTTCGGTTGACAACCTCGGTTTGTCCATCGGTTTGAGGATGTGACGCGGATGAAAAGAGGATCTTGACGCCAAGCTTGGCCATGAGTGTCTTCCATAAGTAGCTCATGAATTTGACATCGTGGTCGGAGACGATTGTTCTTGACACACCGTGAAGATGGACGATTTCCCTGAAAAATAGATTTGCAACATGTGAAGCATCGTTGGTCTTATGGCACGGTATGAAGTGTGCCATTTTGGAAAAACGATCCACAACAACAAATATAGAATCATGACCATGCTTGGATCGAGGCAATCCTAACACGAAATCCATGCTAATGTCGGACCAAGGTGTATGAAGAATAGGCAATGGCATATAAAGACCATAAGGGTTAGCTTGCGACTTAGCTTGAACACATGTCGTGCATCATTGAACGTAGCGCTCCACGTCATGCTTCATCTTGGGCCAAAATTAGTGATTGTAGAGCATGTCCAATGTCTTGTCACGGCCAAAGTGACCCATAAGGCCTCCACCATGAGATTCTTGGAGAAGCAAAAGCTGAAGCGACGACTTCGAAATGCATAGCTTGTTTTGTTTAAAAAGAAAGCCCTTATGCAAATAGAAATCATCAACTCCTTTGTCATTGGAGCACTTTGCGAAAATTGGTTCAAAGAACGGGTCAGAAGCATACAAAGATTTTATTTCCTCAAGACCCAACACGTTGATTTCAAGTCTCGTAAGAAGGCTTGTGTGTTTGCGAGATAAGGCGTCCGCAACTACATTATCTTTGCCCTTCTTATACTTGACAATATACAGAAAAGACTCCATGAACTCAACCCACTTAGCATGTCTCTTACTCAAGTTGGCTTGGCCTTTGAGATATTTCAGCGACTCATGGTCGAAATGTATGATAAATTCCTTGGGCCATAGGTAGTGTTGCCAAACTTGAAGGACACGAACTAAGGCAAAAAGCTCTTTGTCATAAATTGGATAATGAAGACGAGCACCATCGAGTTTCTCGCTATGGTAGGCTATAGGACGTCCGTTTTGCATAAGGACTCCTCCAATGCCAATACCACTAGCATCACACTCTATCTCAAAAGTTTTTTGTGAAATCCGGTAACGCAAGGAGAGGTGCTTCGGTGAGCGTCTTTTTAAGTTCATCAAAAGCTTTTTGTTGTGCTTTGCCCCACACGAAGGTGACATTCTTTTTCGTCAACTCGTTGAGAGGACAAGCAATGGTGGAAAAGTCTTTCACAAAGCGACGATTGAAACCGGTCAACCCATGAAAACTTCAGAGTTCACTCACATTTGTTGGGATGGGCCAATCTCGTATGTCCTATACCTTGGACACATCAACTTTAATTCCCTTTGAAGAAACGACAAATGCAAGAAAAATCAACTTGTCTTTAGCAAAAGTGCACTTGGGAAGATTAGCATAAAGCTTTTCATGTCGGAGGATTGGCAAAACTTCCTTGACATGTGTTATATGGTCCTCAAGTGATTTGCTATAAACAAGAATGTCATCAAAATAGACAACAACACTTTTGCCAATGAGAGAACACAAGATATGATTCATGAGACGCATGAAGGTGGATGGGGCATTAGACAAACCAAAGGGCATAACCAACCATTCATAGAGACCAAGTTTGGTCTTGAAGGCGGTTTTCCACTCATCACCTTCAGCCATGCGTATTTGATGGTAACCACTACGAAGATCAATTTTTGAAAAAATAGTGGCTCCACACAACTCATCAAGCATGTCATCGAGACGTGGTATGGGATGTCGATAACGCACTATGATAGCATTGATTGGACGACAGTCCATGCATAACCGTAACGTATCATCCATCTTTGGAATAAGAGTCACGGGTACGGCACTTGGACTAGTGCTCACTTGTATCAAACCTTTGGAGACGAGTTTGTTGATTTGACGTTCGATCTCCTTCGTCTCCTCCGGGTTCGTGCGGTAGGCGGCGCGGTTTGGAAGAGGTGCGCCGGGGACGAGGTTAATGCGATGTTCGATGCCGCGAAGAGGAGGTAGTCCATGTGGGAGATCTTCGGGGAACACATCCTTGAATTCCTGCAAAACAATCATCAAAGATGGAGGAACATTGGTTAATTCATTAGTTCCTTGTGCTAGTCCCTTGCAAAGGAGGACATAGTGCAAGATGGATGGGTTGTTCCGAACATCTCTCATCTCACTTTTGGTGGCAAGGAGAACACTCTTAGTTTTTCCACTCGAGTTTGGCTTGTGGCTCTCACTCACTATGAGGTGGTTCTCTCTCTCACTTCTCTTCTCACAAGTAGGTGTTGTGCTTTGCACCCTCGCTAAAGCCTTTGCATTGTCCACAATTATTTGTCTAGCAGTCATCGGTTGCAAAACACATGTTTTGTTGAGCCATTTGAAGGTGTATACATTGGTGCGACCATCATGTTGAGCAGACTTGTCAAATTTCCATGGTCTACCATGAAGCATCTGGCAAACTGTCATAGGAACCACATCACACTCCAACGTATCTTTGTAAGGACCAATGGCAAACAAGACCGATACGGTATGCTTGATCTTCATGGACCCTTGGTCACTTAGCCATTGCACGTGGTAGGGGTGCTTGTGCGGATGGAGGGTGAGGTTGAGCTTCTCACACAACTTGATGCTAGCAAGGTTGTGGTAACTCCCTCCATCAATGATCACCTTGATAGATTTGCCATTGATAGCGGCTCGTGTTTGGAAGATATTGGAGCGTTGGTCTTCATGCTCTTGTGCTTGAGTGGTCAAGATCCTTGTGACGACAAGCGATGGACTTGCATCATGTTCACACATGAGGAGTTCTTGGTCATCTTCCACTCGTTGCCTTGCCATTCCTTCCTTGACTCGGGCATCAAATTCATCTTCACTCAAGTACTCTTCATCACCATTGTCATGGATGAACCAGACTTTCTTATTTCCACATTCGGCCGACTTGTGTCCTTTACCTCCACACTTGTAGCATTCACCATTGAAAGGTGTATCACTCTTTGCTTGTTTGCCACTTGGGGGCAGTTTTCCTTGAGGAAGTGTGGGCTTGAAGGAAAGCTTGGAGGTACTTGAGGAGCTTCCATTGAAAGTTGTTGGCGTAGCGGTTGAAGCTTGCTTGTAGGTGAAATAGGTCTTGGGCTTGTTGTACTTGAGGTCCTCTTGCACTTGACGTTCAGCCTTTGTTGCGATGTGCACAAGATCAACCATGGTGTTGTATGTTTGGAAATCGACGATGTGCTTGATTAGATGATTCAAGCCAATGAGGAAACATGCCATTGTTTGCTCCATGCGCTCATCAATGTTGGCGCAAATCAAGTTGAGTTCCATTTCCTTGAAGTATTCTTCCATGGTCTTTGTCCCTTGACGAAGCGCTTGAAGGTTGTTGAAGAGGTCACGAGTGTAGTGCACGGGGACAAAGCAGGATCTCATATGAGTCTTCATGTCATGCCAAGTTGTGATTGGTGGCTCTTGTCTTGCATCACGAGCAACTTGAACTTGTTCCCACCAAAGGTTGGCATAATCATCAAACTCAAGCGAAGCCATGACGACCATCTTCTCGTTGCTATAGTTGTGCATGCGGAAGATCTTGTCTACCTTGAGTGCCCACGAGAGGTATTCTTCGGGGTCATTAGATCCGGTGAACTTGGGCATTGTGAACTTGAGCTTGACAAATGTTTCTTCCTCATTGCAATCATGGTAGCGATTGTTGCCATGTTGATGATGGTCTTCATCTTCCATGTGATCGTTGTGACGAGCTTGTTGACGATCTTGTGATTGAGGAGGTGGAACTTGGTTCTCGTGACCTTGTTGCGGAGCTTGCTCTTGATATTGTTGTTAAAGAGCTTGCTCTTGCTCTTGGGGTGGTTGTTGACATGGTTGAGGCACTTAGGCCTCATGGTGTCGAGGGTGTTGAGCCTCTTGATGCGGTTGTCGACAAAGGGGAGGCTCGTTCCTCGGTTGATGTTGGTTAGGCACATGGGCCTCATGGCGAAGAACATGGTCATGAGCCTCTTGACGTGGTGGGCGTCGCTCAATTTGGACCACTTGGCGCTCCAAGTTTTGGCGTGGTGGAGGAGGCGCCTCGTGATGACCATGGTGTCGTTGTTGATGTTCATGACGTTGATGACATGGAGGAGGATCTTGGAGAGCTTCACGTCGATGACGAGCTTGATTCTCCAAGTTGGAGTCATCACTTGTTGTGTCAAGTATGTGTCACGGTCGATGGTGGTAGACTTGCGGTTGCACTTGCGGTTCTTCTTGTGGTTGCTCTTGTTGGATCACTAATGCCCTTGCGTGATGACGGTGTGTTTCTTGCCTTGCTCGTGGCCTTGAAGAGAAATCACCATCATAGCTTGACATTGTGGCGTGCCGTGGGGAAGGTACATAGTTCGAAGAACTTCCATCTTCCACCATGGGGGCATCATTGCGTCTTGGAGAACTTGGATGTAGATCTTGTTGAGGAGCTGCATGACGACGCGAAGAACTTGAAGAGCTTGATGCGCGTGAACGTGGCCTTTCCATTCCGTCGATGAGGCATCGAAGATTGTCATTTGTTTCAGCGACAGAGCGTTGGAGTGCTTCATTTTGGTGGCCAAAGTTGTGATGCATTTCGTGCATTTGTCGTTCGAGGCCGTCGAAGCGGTTGTCGATGTTCTTGAACTCGACTTGCGTCTCGCCAAATTATTCATCTTGTCACGTCTCAAGGGCTTGGCAACGTTCATGGAACTCTTGTCGAACGATGAAGTGACTTGCGCGCGTCATGTACGGTCCTTGATCTTCTTCTCGGGGAGGTGGTTGGCTCGACTCACCGTGCCTATCCATCATGCAAAACACACAAGTATTGTATATGGAAGTGGAATATGGTGGTGTTAGCCTTGTACCTCACCTTGGGGATTGCACCAAACTAGAAACCACAAGTGAGAGGTATAAGCGTGCAAAGTGGAATTGCAAAGAAAACTCACACTAAAGAAAGAACTAACTCTCAAAAGCTTGTTGTTGGTAGGTTAGGATTGTGGAATGCCAAAGAACCAACTAAAAGAAAAGGGATAGTCAAAAGTGGGTAAAATCCAACAAAACTCAAGTCAAAAGGCGAAGGTCAACAACTCAAAAGGGGTGACGGGAACCTACGACTATATACACACATTGAGATAGTTGGGATTGACACGACTATGAAAATGAGCAAACAAAATGTCCTAACGAAGACTACGCTCGTTGTCGTGCCAATGCAAGGAGAAACCGTGGCTTGTTTGCAAAGATGAAAAATGAGCAACAGATTTGTGCACTTGCCTTGGGCGCTCTTCTTTCTCCCTTGCTTACATGCTTTGAGACTCTCTTTTGCAAGGGGAGACTATTTTTCTTTTTCTTTTGCTTTGTATCTTTTGTTTCTTCTTTTTTTGCTCTCCCTTGATGCTACCTAGTCACACTTGATATTGCTCTTGCACTCTCACTATCCAAGGACAAATGCACAATGCTCAAGCAAACATAAGATGAGCCACTCTCATGGGATAGGTACTCACAAAGGAAGATAGGGGTTAACAAGGTGACGCCAGTCATACCTTCGTTGGTGATGATGAACTTGGCATCGGTGGTGCGGGATGATGTTCATGGGCCGTGGTGTAGATGAGCGCGGGGTTTGTTGATGTGGAAGGTTGCTGTTAGTTGGCGACACGCACACGGGCACAAACAAACAAGAGGAAATTAGCCAATGCAAGATTCGAGGCAAAAGTGTCAAAATCAGGCGTCAGGCCGGAGACTCCAGGGTTCCAGGCCGGAGACTCTGGTGTGGGTAGGCTAGAGACTCCGGTGTGCAAACCAGAGACTCCGGTCTGGAGTCAGATCGCGAACTGCTCGTGTTCTTGAGCAGAAATCCACGCCTTGGGTCCTCAAATCCGTGAAAAATTGGCCAAATTGGGCTAGGAAAATGCAGGATAAAGCTGAACCAACTCCTAAGACAAGGATTGGTCGGATCAAAACCACAAATAACACTCCAAATCAAGAGATCGATCCAAAGGCAAATTTGGGCTGTTTTTTGGTGATTTTCGAGTTTTTGGTGGATAGAAGAAAATTTTGTGGGGGAAATCATGAGCAACGAAGCTCTTGATACCAATATGTTGAGGGCAAACCTCTAGGGTGGCCCGATCTTTCACGAATCCCACTCAAATCGAGGATGGAGTGTGGGGGGAGGAGGGAAGGATGAACACGACAAATGCACACACGAAGAACACGATGAACACAGACACGCAAAACCACGATAAACACCAATAGCTCACGCCGACAGTGACCGATCCAGCGCAATCTCTAGGATCAGCGTCGGGTGGAGGACTCTCTCTCGAACCGACACGGCGAGCTAGGAGACTCGGTGAGATCTTGACGTCTTGGCAAAGGGACACTGATGCCAAGGCCTTGTACAACGCGGAGGCACGATGCAAACTCCAAAGAGGTTTGGTGATATTGGTGCTCCTTGGTCAAGGAGCATGAGGCAAGAACTAGATAGATCCACAAAGGGGTTTCCACTAATTTCAATATCATGCCTAGGGTTTACAATGGAGGTGGGGGACTATATGTAGGCCAGCCACTTAAACAGGGGTACTTTAGGAATAAAAGACAAGTTCTAGATGGACTAAGGGGTACATGGGCCGCAGGCCCAAAGTCCTTTTCATGCCTGGCGACGGTCAGACCGGAGACTCCGGTGTGCAGGCCGGAGAATCTGGTGTAACCTTGGACCAGCCTCCGGAGGGGCCTTCAGATTGTCCTAGGGCCCGGTGCAGGGGGTCAGACCGGAGAGAGGGTCGGAGTCTCCAGTGTCGTCAGGCCGGAGACTTTGGCAGGCCGGAGACTCCGGTGTGCGCAGACCGGAGACTCCAGTCTGAGCAACTCCAGCGGCTTCTGCTTCACGCTCTGCTCCTTGTTCTCCATACTTGGGTGCTTAGTGATGTGTCGAGGCTTCGTACCTGATGATGCATAGAGTAGTTGCATAAAGTAGCACACCATCCAAGGAGGTATCAAATTGGCACGAGCAGAGGAGCGAGTTCACCTTAGCTTGTAGGAGTTTGGCTCGGGCACGAGTCATGGGTCCACTTGGGGGACTTGTTGGTGTAGATGTAGGAGCGTCCGTAGGACGGGCTGCATCACCTAGGTAATCCTGACACAAAATCCAAGCTAATGTCGGACCAAGGTGCATAAGGAATAGGCAATGGCATGTAAATACCACAAGGGTTAGCTTGCGACTTAGCTTGAACACAAGTAGTGTATCGTTGGACGTAGCGTTCCTTGTCACGCTTCATCTTGGGCCAAAGTAGTGAGTGGAGAGCATGTCCAATGTCTTGTCACGGCCAAAGTGACCCATGATGCCTCCACCATGAGATTCTTGGAGAACCAAAAGTTGAAGGGACGACTTCGAAATGCAAAGCTTGTTTTGTTTAAATAGAAATCCCTTATGCAAATATAAATCATCAACTCCTTTGTCAATGGAGCACTTTGTGAAAATTGGTTCAAAGAATGGGTCGAAAGAATACAAAGTTTTGATTTCATCAAGACCCAACACGTTTACTTCAAGTTGAGTAAGAAGGCATGTGTGCTTGCGAGACAAGGCGTACGCAACTACATTATCTTTGCCCTTCTTATAATTGACAATCTAAGGAAAAGACTCCATAAACTCGACCCACTTAGCATGTCTCTTACTCAAGTTGGTTTGGCCTTTGAGATATTTCAACGACTCATGGTCGGAATATATGATAAATTCCTTCAGCCAAAGGTAGTGTTACCAAACTTGAAGGACACGAACTAAGGCAAAAAGCTCTTTGTCATAAATCGCATAGTTAAGGTGAGCACAATCAAGTTTCTCGCTATGACAGGCAATAGGACACCCATTTTGCATTAGGACTCCTCCAATGCCAATACCAATACCGCTAGCATCACACTCTATCTCAAAATTTTAGTGAAATCCAATAACACAAGAAGAGGTGCTTCGGTGAGCCTCTTTTTAAGTACATCAAAAGCTTTTTGTTGTGCTTTCACCCACAAGAAGGTGACATTCTTCTTGGTTAACTCGTTGAGAGGACAAGCAATGGTAGAAAAGTATTTCACAAAGCGACGATAGAAACCGGCCAACCCATGAAAACTTTGAAGTTCACTCATATTTGTGGGGATGGGTCAATCTCGTATGTCCTTTACCTTGGAAATATCAACTTCAATGCCCTTCAAAGAAACGACAAATCCAAGAAAAATAAATTTGTCTTTAGAAAAAGTGCACTTGGGAATATTAGCATATAGCTTTTCATGTCGAAGGATTTGCAAAACTTCCTTGACATGTGTAACATGGTCCTCAAGTGACTTGCTATAAACAAGTATATAATCGAAATAGACAACGACACTCTTGCCAATGAGAGAACACAAAATATGATTCATGAGGCGCATGAAGGTGGATGGGGCATTAGATAAGCCAAATGGCATGACCAACCATTCATAGAGACCAAGTTTGGTCTTGAAGGAAGTTTTCCACTCATCACCTTCCGCCATGCGTATTTGATGGTAACCACTACGAAGATCAATTTTTGTGAAAATAGTGGCTCCACACAACTCGTCAAGCATATCATCAAGATGTGGTATAGGATGTCGATAACGCACAGTGATAGCATTGATTGGACGACATTCCATGCATAACTGCAACGTATCATCCGTCTTTGGTACAAGAATCATGGGTACTGCACTTGGACTAGTGCTTACTTCGATCAAACCTTTGGAGACGAGTTGGTTGATTTGATGTTCGATCTCCTTCGTCTCCTTCGGGTTCATGCGGTAGGCAGCACGGTTCGGAAGGGGTGTACCGCGTATGGGGTCATTGCGATGCTTAATTCCACGATGGGGAGGTAGTCCATGAGGAAGCTCTTCAGGAAACACATCCCCGAATTCCTGCAAAACAGCCATCAAAGAGGGAGGAACATTGGTTACGTCATTAGTTCCTTGCGCTAGTCCCTTGCAAATGAGGACATAGTGCAAGATGGATGGGTTGTTCCTCACATCTCGCATCTCACTTTTGGTGGCAAGGAGAACACTCTTAGTTTTTCCACTCGAGTTTGGCTTGTGGCTCTCACTCACTATGCGGTGGTTCTCTCGCTCACCGCTCTTGTCACAAGTTTGTGTTGTGGTTTGTACCCTTGCTAAAGCCTTTGCATTGTCTACAATTATTTGGCTAGGAGTCACCGGTTACAAAACACATGTCTTGTTTATCCACTTGAAGGTGTAAACATTTGTGCGACCATCATGTAGAGCGCCTTTGTCGAATTGCCATGGTCGACCAAGCAACATGTGGCAAACCATCATTAGGACTACATCATACTCCACCGTGTCTTTGTATGGGCCAATAGAGAAGGTTACCAAGACGCTGTGCTTGATCATCACGGACCCTTGGCCACTTAACCATTGCACGTGGTAGGGGTGCTTGTGCAGATGGAGGGTGAGGTTGAGATTCTCACACAACTTGGTGCTAGAAAGGTTGTGGCAACTCCCTCCATTGATGATCACTTTGATAGATTTTCCAGTGATGCGACTCGTGTTTGGAAGATATTTGAGCGTTAGTCTTCATGCTCTTGTGCTTGAGTGGTCAAGATCCTTGTGACGACAAGCGATGGACTTGCGTCATGTTCATACATGAGGAGTTCTTGGTCATCTTCCACTCGTTTCCTTGTCATTGCTTCCTTGACTCGAGTATCAAACTCATCTTCACTTAAGTACTCTTTGTCGCCATTGTCATGGATAAATAATACTTTCTTGTTTCCACACTCGGCCGACTTGTGTCCTTTGCCACCACACTTGTATCATTCGCCGTTGAATGGCGTTGCATCCTTTGTATACTTGCCACTCGGGGGCGGTTTACCTTGAGGAAGTGTGGGCTTGAAGGAAGTCTAGGATGTACTTTATGAGCTTCCATTGAGGGTTGGTGGTGTAGCGGTTGAAGCTTGCTTGTAGGTGAAGTACGTCTTTGGCTTGGTGTACTTGATGTCATCTTACACTTGATGTTCGGCCTTGATGGCGATGTGCGCAAGCTCAACCATGTTATTGTATGTTTGGAACTCGACGATGCGCTTGATTGGGTTGTTTAAGCCAATAAGGAAACGCACCATAGTTTGCTCTTTGTTCTCTTCAATGTTGGCGTAGATCATGTTGAGCTCCATTTCCTTGAAGTACTCTTCCACGGTCTTTCTCCCTTGACGCATCGATTGAAGGTTGTTAAAGAGGTCACGCATGTAGTGCGAAGGAACAAAGCGGATCTCATATGAGCCTTTATGTCACGCCAAGTTGTGATTGGGGGCTCTCCTCTTGCGTCACGAGCAACTTGAACTTGTTCCCACCATAAGTTGGCATACTCATCAAACTCAAGCGAAGCCATGACGACCATCTTCTCGTTGCTATAATTATGCATACGGAAGATCTTGTCAACTTTGAGTGCCCATGAGAGGTATTCTTCTGGGTTATTTTATCCGGTGAACTTGGGCATCATGAACTTGAGCTTGCCAAATATTTCTTCCTCATTGCAATCATGGTGGAAGTTGTTTCCATGTTGATGAAAGTATTCATCTTCCATGCAATCATTGCGATGAGCTTGTTGAGCTTGTTGATGTGCTTGAGGTTGAGGAGCCACATTTGGAGGTGGCGGAACTTGCTCTTGCTCTTGGCACGGTTGTTGACAAGGAGGAGGTACTCGAGCCTCGTGATGATCATGAGGAGGTGGAGCCTCTTGAGGTTGTCGTGGACGAAGAGGAGGCTCATTCCTCGGGTGTTGTTGCGGGTTAGGAACTTGGGCCTCATGGCGAAGATCATGGTCGTGAGCCTCAACTTGTACCACTTGACGCTCCATGTTTTGATGTGGTGGAGGAGTAGCCTCGTGATGATCATGGTGTTGGTGCGGACGTTCATGACGGCGATGACGAGGAGGAGGATCTTGGAGAGCTTCATGTTGGTGTCGAGCTTGCTCCTCCAAGTCGGAGTCATCACTTGTTGTGTAAAGTATGTGTCGCGGGTGATGGTGGTGTACTTGAGGTTGCGCTTGTGGTTGCGCTTGTTGAATCACTAGAGCCCTTGCGTGATGACGTTGTCCTTCACGCCTTGCTTGGGTCCTTGAGCAGAAATCACCATCATAGCTTGACGTTGCGGCATACCGTTGGGAAGGTACATAGTTCGAAGAGCTTCCATATTCAACCACGGGTGCATCATTGCATCTTGGAGCACTTGCATGAGGGTCTTGACGAAGCGGAGAACATTGACATGACGATCTTGATGAGCTTGATGTGCGTGAACACGGTCTTGCCATTCCGTTGGTGAGGAGTCGAAGCTTGTCATTTGTGTCAGCGATAGAGCGTTGGAGCACTTCATTTTGATGGCCAAAGTTGTGATGCATCGCATGCATTTGTCATTCGAGGCCATCGAAGCGATAATCGATGTTCGTGAACTCGGCTTGCGAAACTGATGTCGGATAATGTAGTGACTTGCGCACGTCATGGACGGTCCATGTTCTTCTTATTGGGGAGGTGGTTGGCTCAAATCACCGTGCCTATCCATCATGCAAAACACACAAGGATTGTATATGAAAGTGGAATATGGTGGTGTTAGCCTTTTACCTCACCTTGGGAATTGCACGGAACTAGAAACCATAAGCGAGAGCTATAAGCGTGCAAAGTGAAATCGCAAAGAAACCTCACACTAAAGAAAGAACTAAGTCTCGAAAGCTTTTGGTGGAAGGTTAGGGTGGTGGAAAACCAAACGAAATGATCCAAAGAAAAGGTTATTGTCAAAAGTGGTAGAGAACCAAAGATCAAAAGTACAAATGAAATGATCTACAAAACACAAGGATACACACACGTGGAGACGGATGTGGTTAGCACGACTATAAAATGAGCACAAAATGTCCTAACGAAGACTACGCTCGGTGTCATGCTAACACAAGGAGAGACCACAACTCGTTTGCTAAAAGAGAAATAAGCAACAGATTTGTGCACTTTCCTTGGTCGCGCTCTATCTCTATCTTTTCTTACAAGCTTGAGACTCTCTTTGTGTTGGGAGACTTTGTATCTTTATTTTTATTTTGCTTTTTATTTTTCTATTTTTTATTCTTTTTCTCCCTTTCTATGCTACTATGTTAACTCTTGAATTTTCTTACACACTCTCACTTTCCAAGGACAAGTGCACAATGCTTAGGCAAACACAAGATGAGTTGCTCTCACAGGATAGATACACACAAGAAAGAAGGGTTAACAAGGTGGAGCAAGTTATACCTTCGGTATTGACGACTTGCTACCCGTGTAGGTGATGATGTTCAGCGTCACAGTGTCGAGGACCGCAGTATGTGATGACTTGCGGAAGCTTGAAGTTAGCTGGGGCGACACACACACGTGGCACGAACAAAACGGAAAAATTGGGTCAAATCAGGATTTTCAGCGGTCAAACTGTCGGTGCCGGGTCGTGCGCCGGAATTTTCGGCGGTAATTCCAGTTCGCTGGAAATTGCGCCGGCGATTTCAGTGGCTGGACTGGTCTGCCGGATTTGGTGCCGAAATTAGTTTGTGAAGAACTCCAAAAGTAAAATCTATCATTTTTTTGGAATTTTTTCCAAATTGGGCTGGGGAAAGGTTCTGGGAAGGTAGATCGGTACCCAAAGCAATAGATCTATGGAACAAAACCACTAAAAACGTACCAAATCCAGAGATCGACGCAAATTCAAATTTGGGGCTCTTTTTGGGGATTTTCGAATTTTTGGTGGATAGAAGAAAAAATTGTGGGGGAATTCGTGAGCAACTAAGCTCTTGATACCAATATGTTGAGGAAAAACCTCAAGGATGGCCCAATCTTTCATGAATCCCTTGAAATCGAGGAGGGGGATGAGGGAGAGGATGAAGTCCGCGAACTCACACACAAAAAACACGATGAACACATGCATACGTGAAGATGCAATACACACCTATAGCTCACAGCGGCGGTGATCGGACCGGCGCAATCCCTAGGATCAGCATCGGGCGGAGGTCTCTCTCTCGAACCGGCACGACGAGTAGGGAGTCTCGGTGAGATCTTGACGTCTAGGCAAAGGAACTCCGATGCCTAGGCCTTGTACAACGAGGGACGCACAATGCAAACTCCAACGAGGTTGGTGATATTTGGGTGCTCCTTAATCAAGGAGCATGAGGCAAGAATTAGATAGATCCACAAGGGTGTGCACTAATTTCAAATATCATGCCTAAACAATACAAGGGGGTGTGGGGGCTATATATATGCCAGCCACTAAGTCAGGGGTAGTTTGGGTACAAAAGGGTAAAAACATGATGAAATAGGAATATTCTCGGTCATCAAACCCTGGTTGACTTTGAGATGAGGCCGTTCCAGCGATAAGTTCGGTCGTGCTGGACTGGGGGCAGAAACTTCCGGTCCGTGCCGGTCATTCTGGTCGGCCACCGGAATGGCTCATAGAGGTGCGATTTGGCGTGTGTCGGTTGGTTCTGATCGACGACAAAATTTACAGTCCGGGCTTCGGTCCGCCGATTTGTGCGCTGAGAATTCCGGCGAGAATTCCGGTCCGCCGGGCCTGGGGCCGGTTTGTCCTGGACCTTCGTCTTGCGATGGCTTGGCTCCTTCTCTTGGCATTTCTTCATGTGGTTCATACCTGATGATGCATAAAGTATTGGCATGAAGTAGCAAGCCATCCAAGGATGTATCGAAATCACATGAGACAAGGAGCAAATTCACCTTAACTTGAAGTAGCTTGGCTCGAGCACGAGTCATTGGTCCACTTGGGTGACTTGGTGGTGGAGATGTAGGAGCGTCCGTAGGACGGGCTGCATCAGATGGTCTTGCTTTTCCTCTGAATGGTCTTGTATTTTGTATCTTGTTCTTCTACTTCTATAGTAATACTTGCCCCGTTCACAATTACCTCGCGTTCTAGATTTTTTTAAGTCAAACTTTGCAAACTTTGACTATATATGTAAGAAAAATACTAACATCTATAATGTAAATTCCACTGCATTTGAATTGTCATGAACTATATTTTCATCTTATATGAATTTTGAATCATGAATGTTGATCTTTTTTCGTATTCTTGGTCGAACTTTGCAAACTTTGACTCTAAAAAACTCAGAGCATGAGGTAATTGTGAATGGAGGGAATATTAGGTTCTGAAAGGTATATCGCATTTTTTTTCTAAATTTGGATAAATCTATATACTCCATTATAGCTATAATTTGGATGAAAGCAAAAGATATAAAAATAAATCATATGATGAGACAATACTCAAGGCAGCGTGCCAGTCTAGCTAGAATTTTATTCATCATTTCTCTAGAGCATGTTGAGTATTAGGCAACTAATAGGTTGATTTCTACATGATACAAAGAACAAGAACCAAATATACACCCGACACTTTATGGATGTGGCTCAAAATTAAAATTATTTTTGAGCTTCACCTATTATAATTTTATATAAAATGATATATCATACTTCTATTATCTGATTCTCACCTGTGCATGGCATGTGCAACTTACTAGTAGCACAATGAACGCTATGCACATGTATATTTGGTTCTTGTACTTTGTATCATGTAGAAGTCAATGTTTATTAGTTGTACCTAATACTTAAAACCTTTGGTAACATGGTCTAGAGAAACGTCTAAGAAGATTCTAGAATGATGGAGAAGTGTGTTCTGAGGTTTGTGCAAAGCGTTGATTGTGCTAAAGACTATTAATAGTATCTTGTAGATACTAGCTAGAATGGAAAAGAATATCCAATGTCTGGCAATGTTGGGATTCACGAGTCTTGATCCAACGGTCAATATTCAAAGTTATTCATACACTATATAGTGTATGATACAATACGGAAATCTTATTTGTCGTTTCTCTAGACCATGGTACGAGAATTTTCAAGTATTAGGTAGCTAATAAACATTTATTTCTACATTATACAAAGTACACAAGAAGCAAATATACACCTATACTTTATAGATGTGGCTCAAATTTATAATTAGTTTGACTTTTACCTATTATAATTTCACATAGTGACAATATGTCATACTTCTATATATTACGTGATTCTTATGTGCAAAGGCACGTGCAACTTACTCATCCTACTAGGAAGAGCATGGCTCAGCTCTGCGGTGGATAAGGAGCAGTTCCCAACTACTTCTCCTTGCTTGATATCAGGGTCCTTTGAGCTAAATGTATGGACTTGGATGTATTTTTCTCTTTTTTGAGGTCCTTGGTGTAACATATATGTACACATCCTCTGACCATGTTAATTGAAACATCTCGCTCCCTTGGGACATAGCCCAGTCAGAAAAATAAAGTGCTACCACCCGGTTTTCGAAAACAAAGTAGACGATGTTTTCTTACAATTACCCTAGTCTTAGCACATTTCAAGCTTCCCTAGCTAACCGCGCCACTTAAATGACTTTACCTAGATTTAAAGAAATTAGGTCAAATTTGAACTACAAGTAAGCGTGATAAACTCTTGATTTTTCTGAATGTCGTCAGAAGGTACCCATGATGTCAATATATATATCAAGCACCACCAAGAGTTTTGAAAAATGCAACTAACTTCGTGCAAAAAATATGCATTCCGATGAGTTCGATCCTTTTTTGGAAACATTCAAATAAAAAAAAGAAAAATAAAATACTTCGACATGGTGTCCTCTTATGTCTACTACTTTCCTTAAAAAATGAGAAACATGTATTTTAACAGCTTTGAATAGAAAAAATGCTTTGTTTGCTTCACAATATTGGCCTACGATGTTTGAACATTCCTGGTTTAGACCCGAACGGCTAGGGTTATGACCATATCAACATCATATATATTTTATGATATAGGTCCCGCATATGGTAGATTCGTGCATCTTCTTCAACAAGATCTGCCGAAAGTGAGCAGTGCGTTGTTTTCTTTTGTTAAGCAGGTACTAGTCTTACCATTACCACTATATAGTGTACGAATAATATTGAATATTGACCCTTGGATCAAGACTCACGAATCCCAACATTGCCAACCATTGGATTTTCTTTTCCATTCTAGCATCTACAAGATTCTATTGATAGTCTTTAGCACAATTAATGCAATATATGTAGAAACCTCATAACACACTTATCCATCATTTTATAATCTTCGCTGTCATTTCTCTAGACCATGGTACGAGAATTTTCAAGTATTAGGCAGTTAATAAATGTTTATTTCTACATAATGATATAAAGTGCAAGAGCCAAATATACACTATACTTTATAGACATGGCTCAGTTTTATAATTATTTCGAGCTTTACCTATTATAATTTTATATAGTGATGATATGTCATACTTTTGTATATAACGTGAGTCTCACGTGCAAGGCACATGCAACTTACTGGTACTACTAGGAAGAACATGGCTTAGCTCTGTGGTGGAGAAGGAGCAAGACCCAACTACTTCTCATTGCTTGATTTTAGGGTCCTTTGTGCTAAATGTATTGACTTGGATGTAATTTTCATTTTTTGAGGTCCTTGGTGTAACATGTACACATCCACTGACCATGTTAATTAATTGAAGAATCTCGCTCCCTCGGGACATACCTTAGTCAAAATAAATAAAGTGCCACCACCCGATTTACAGAAAAAGTGGGGACCATGTTTTCTTATAATTCCCTAGTCTTAGCACATTTCAAGATTCCCTAGCTAACTGCACCCCCTTAAATGACTTTATGTTGATTTAAAAAATAGGTCAAATTTGAACTACAAGTAGGCGCGGTAGATTCCTCTTAAATTTTCCAAATGTCATCTAAAGAGACCCACGATGTCTATATATCAAGCACCACCGAGATTGTTAAAAAATGCAACTAACTTCGTGCTAAGAATCTGCATGTTGACGAATTAGACCCTGTTTTCCCATGACATCCACTTATGTGTAGTACTTGCCTTGAAAAATGAGAAGTATGTGTTTTGATAACTTTGAATAGAAAAACTAATTTGGTTGTGATACCTTTGATCCAGATCCACGGATGTAGTATAATATCTTTTCCCTAGTAGCCCTAGGTTTAATTGAACCTTGGAAAGCAATGCTAAAAGGAAATAAAAAGGACACGTCTACAAGACTTTGTTTCTTCATTTTACCTTTGTTTACCAGACCAAACTAGTTTACTTTTATATGGGTTGATTCAATGGATGGAGATAGGCCAGGGTTGAAGATCCACCTGCAGCTACACATCATATGGGATAAAAGATAATAATAAGCATAGTCATGTGTAATGTTTTAATAAGGATAATCTCTTTTGGGCAACACATCCTAATATACTAGAGCCCTTGTGGTGCAATAATCTTTTAATCCAACTGAGTGCACCACGAAGAAATGGACTACAAACGATTATTAAGTGTAAAACACAGATCAAAGCATTAAGTGGTGATGTTGTTGTGATCCCGAATGGGTCTCTAAGCGAAGATCGTACTACCCTTTATGTCACTAGGGTTCCTATGAGATTGCCGCTAGCCAAGTATCTCACCTCAAGACTTTATCAGTCTATGGGGTCTTGGGTACCTACAAGTCCAAAGATCGAGACAAGAGACAAAAAAACAAAAGAAACAAATCTCTATTTCAAACAATACACAATGCTCCCATGGATTAGATGCACATAATCATTGCAAGATTTCTCCCCAGCCCACAGCCCGTGAGGACTAGTCACTCATAACAATAAGATCAAGGATAGAAAACATTCACTACTAGAAACAAGGGCTTCGGTTCGGATCCAATTCTGTTTCTAGTCTCAAGTGGGTTACGGGTCGGGACTAGTGTGAGCAATAGTCCCGGTTTGTCCTAGATCCAATGGTTAGGAGGCTAGGGCAGCTCCAGTCCCGGGTCATTCTGTATCTCTAGTCCTGGTTCATAATACGGTCCGGGACTAGAGGGCTCGTGCCAGCTAGCCCCGCGTGCGGGAGCCTGTAGTCCCGGCTCGTATACGACCTGGTACTAGATGTCAATCTTAATTTTAGGCAAATTTTGATTAGGCAAAAAGTTACTGAAAATTGAAATGTGTAATTTTAGAGTTTCAAAGCTCAGAATGGAATGAGTTTTTCACTGCTAGATCAATAATTAAAAACTCCACATTTTTCATGTATTGTTTTTCCAATTCAAAAATTGGTGCATGTAAAATTTTCAAAATTCAAATTTTTTGATTTCAACAAGTAAATGAAGTGAAAATGATCCAAGCTTTTTATATGTTGTTAGTACGCATTAGGTTCACCTATTTTGGGTACTGGCCCATTTAGCAAAAAATTGTTTGAAAATAGTTTAAAAAATGAAAATGGTTTTTGATATACTTATAAAATAATGCAGATGGGGGATGAGCCTCGGTAAAACTTTAATTGGATCTCTGAAGAAACATTGCATTATGAGTCTAAAATTGATTTTTTCAAAAAATCATGAGCATTAGATCATGTACCTGTAGTTCAAACCGGACCCACTTCCTGCCGATTTGGCAAACATTTGTCTTTTTACCCGGGGTGGACGGAAAGGTTTGAGATACCCTGGTTGGGACATTGTCCATTTAAGGTGGTATAGTATTTTTGAAAAATGGGGTGGTAGCATTTTGAATTATGCCTTTGGTGGTTGCTTCACAAAACGCCCCGTTTTTAACACTCGTAAAATGGAAAATGGCTTTTCCATGCGACGAAAAGAAAAACCTCCTACTGTAACATTGTTCGCCATCACAAGATACGCATGTGTGCACAATATGCGCACACTATCACAAACTATGCCGTGGTTTTAGCCATAACATTGGTCATATGGTCTGAAAGCCATGAAACCTCGAACATGGTAGCTCATTTTGAGGAATTTTCGAGATGCAATAATTATACCAAGTTTGGTATTATTCCTTGCAAATATGTCACATAATATGACACCACGCGAAGAATTTACATTGTTCTGACCATTTTTGAATTTCTTATGCACATTTCAAAATTTTCCCATTTCAAACTATGGTCAAAACAGCGAGCATGAAGATAGGGTGCGAGCCTCGCTAAGACATGAATTGGATCTCTCAAGAAACATCATATTGTGAGTCTAAAAATGATTTTAAAAAAATCATGAGCATTAGATCATGTACCTGTAGTTCAAACTGGACCCACTTCAAGCCGATTCGGCAGACATTTGTCTTTTTCACCCGGGGTGGACGGATAGGTTTGAGATACCCTGGTTGGGACATTGTCCATGTATGGTGGTCTTGTATTTTTGAAAAATGGGGTGGTAGCATTTTGAATTATGCTTTTGGTGGTTGCTTCACAAAATGCCCTATTTTAGCAGTCGTAAAATGGAAAATGGCTTTTCTATGCGGTGAAAAGGAAATCCTCCTCCTGCAACATTACTCGTCATCACAAGATACACATGCATGCACAATATGGGCACACTATCACAAACTATGTTGCGAGTCTGGCGATAACATTGGTCATTTGGTCCGAAAGCCATGAAACCTCGAACATGATAGCTCATTTTGAGAAGGACTTTCGAGATGCAATGATTATACCAAGTTTTGTATTTTTCCTTGCAACTATGTCACATAATATGACACCACACGAATGATTTACATTGTTTGGACCGTTTTTGAATTTCTTATGCCCATTTAAAAACTTTCTCATTTCAAACTATGGTCAAAACGGCGAGCATGAAGATGGGGGATGAGCGTCACTAAAACTTGAATTGGATATCTGAAGAAACATTGTATTGTGAGTCTAAATATGATTTTTCAAAAAATCATGAGCATTAGTTCATGTACCTGTAGTTCAAACTGGACCCTGATAAGGGGTTGTCCGATCTTCTCAGTGAGCGACGTAGGTGATGGCGACGTTGATGAAGATAACTTGTGAGATGTTGACGAACTATTTCTCGGCTGCTCCCCTATTGCCAATGCAACAGATCTTCGGCCCTATGGATATTCACAACACCACACAATTGCGCACGTGATCTTGGATCACGAACGGTTTGCAATCTACCAATTCCCAGTGGAACGACATATAACACTTAATTAGAGCCAATTTGATATTGTCTAGCGAAACACAATCACAATATCGGAGGATTCAAGATGAATGCTTGCAGCAATCCAATCTAGGGTTTAGTATACAATAAGTCTAAGAATAATGGAGGGGGTGGATGCTGCCTATATGGGAGGCTAGCCGCACACAACTAAACTCGATCCAAGTGGGTCCGAGTCGGATACAAACCTACCCCAAAGGGCTCGGCCAAAATGGCACACAGGCTACGCGCGAGGGGTGCACTGGCTAGGTGCAACCCGACCTCTCCTGGTCCTTCTCCTGGCGCACGCCTCCCTCTCCTCCCCTGGCGCCATCCTCCTGCCGTGGCAGGGAATCAACCAAAATCCTGCCGTGGTAGAGAATCCTTTCTTCTTTCTTCTGCTGCAACTTTGATGCTTCTTCCTCAACTCCTTGGCCTTCCTCATACCTGATCAAACATAGATGCAAAGATTTAGGTAGCATAAAATTCTCATCAAACAATATTCCAGAACCAACTAAGAAGGAATTCACATGATGCTTTAACAACTTGGCTCTAGCCCTTGTAATAGGTCCAATTCTGATTTCATTAGTGTCTTGAATCTTTGCATCATTATCTTCATTGATTAATGGAAGAATGGTAGAGATGTCCTCATCATCCTCCTCCCCTTCAAAAGGCGTCGACCCTGACGTGTCAATATCTTCCTCTTCATATGGTGTCAAATTAGACACATTGAAAGAATTACTGACACCAAACTCCTCAATAGGAAAATCTATCTTGTAGGCATTGCCATTTATCTTGGCAAGAACCTTGTAAGGACCAGCACCCGAGGAAGTAGCTTTGACTTACGCTTCTCTAGAAATCCGTTCTTGCGAAAATGAACCCACACCATGTCTCCTGGCTGAAATAGCACCTCCTTTCTCTTCTTATTCACACAGATAGCATTGTCCTTGTCCTTCTTCTCAATAGCTTATTTTGTCTTCATGTGTATCCTATTCACAAAGTCGTCCCTCTTGGTTGCCTCCATGTTCTCCCTTTCTTGAATAGGAAGAGGCAACACATCAAGTGGTGTGATGGGTTTGAAACCATAAACCACCTCAAAAGGACACAACTGCGTGGTAGAGTGTACAACCCTGTTATATGGAAACTCGACATGGGGCAAGCGATCCTCCCAAACACGCATATTCTTCTTGATCATAGATTCCAGCAACTATGATAATGTGCGATTCACCACCTCTGTTTGTCCATCAGTTTGGGGATGACAAGTAGTGCTGAATAATAACTTTGTCCCCAGTTAACCCCCAAAAGTCTTCAAAAAATAGCTCATGAACTTCACATCACGATCATAAAGAATTATCCTTGGTACTCCATGTAATTGCACAATGTCCCTGAAAAACAGATTAGCAACATGCGACACATCATCGCTCTTGTGGTAGGCAATAAAATGTGCCACCTTAGAAAAACGATCCACTACCACAAATATAGAATCATGTCCTCTCCTAGTTCTAGGCAATCCTAATACAAAATCCATGCTATTTAACTTCCCATGGAGTAGTTGGTGCAGGTAGAGGAGTATACAAACCATGAGGCTTCAACTTCGACTTGGATGTGTTGCAAGTAATGCAACGCTTGAAAAATATGTCCACATCACGCCTCATCTTAGGCCAATAAAAATGATCAGCGAGAATGAGTAGTGTTTTCTCACACCCAAAGTGGCCGATCAATCCACCATCATGTGATTCCTGTAATGAAAGCAAACACACAGATGACTCGGGAACACTCATTTTGTTAGCTCGAAACAAGTACCCATCATGAATATGATATTTTTCCCAAGCTTTCCCATTAACACACACCTTATATGGAGAAGCACAATCATGATCAGTAGCATATAAATCACACAAACTCTCCAAACGAGGAACTCTCACATCCAATTGCGTTAGCAACATACTTTTCCTAGAGAGAGCATCAGCTACAATATTGTATTTTCCCTTCTTATGTTTAATGATATATGGAAAAGATTCAATAAATTCAACCCACTTTGCTAGGGGCCTATGCAAGTTTGACTGTGCTTTCAAATATTTCAAAGCTTCATGATCAGAATGTATAAAAAACTCTTTTGGTCACAAATAATGTTGCCAAACCTCAAGCACGCATACAAGAGCATATAATTCTTTATCATAAACATGATAGTTCAAATGAGCACCACTAAGCTTCTCAGAAAAATAAGCTATAGGTCGCCCCTCTTGCATCAACACACCACCAGTACCTATGCCACTAGAATCACACTCAATCTCAAATTGCTTATTAAAATCAGGTAGTGCAAGCAATGGTGCAGAAGTAAGCAATCTCTTCACCTCATCAAAAGAATTATTTTAGGCTGGTCCCCCAAAAAATTCAACACCTTTCTTAGTAAGTTCATTCAAAGGTGTAGAAATGGTACTAAAATCCTTCACAAATCTTCTATAGAAACCAGCAAGTCCACGAAAACTTCTAACTTGACTAACATTCATAAGAGTAGGCCAATTTTGTATTGCTACAATTTTAGAATTATCTACCTCAACTCCATTCTTAGAAACAACATATCCTAGAAAGATGGCCTTATCTTTGCAGAAAGTGCACTTCTCAAGACTACCATACAATTTAGCATCACATAGCACATGCAAAACTTGTCGAATATGATCAATATGTTTAGATTCAGTGCGGCTATAAATTAATATGTCATCAAATACACAACCACAAATTTGCCTATAAAATCTCTCAAAACATGGTTCATTAATCTCATAAAAGTACTAGGTGCACTAGTGAGACCAAAAGGCATGACTAACCACTCATATAAACCAAATTTCGTTTTAAAGGCAGTTTTCCACTCATCCCCTTCCTTCATCCTAATCTGATGATAACCACTACACAAATCAATTTTGGAGAAAACAACAGCACCACTCAATTCATCTAACATATCCTCTAAACGAGGAATAGGATGCCGATATCGAATAGTGATGTTATTAATAGCTCGACAATCTACACACATGCGCCATGTACCATCTTTCTTAGGTACTAAAATAACAGGAACATCACAAGGACTAAGGCTCACACGAATATACCCTTTATCAAGAAGTTCTTGTACTTGTTTCTGAATCTCTTTAGTTTCTTCGGGGTTTGTGCAGTAAGGTGCTCAATTAGGCAACGATGCTCCTGGAATCAAATCAATTTGATGATCAATACCGCGCAATGGTGGTAAACCATCTTGTATATCTTCCGGAAACACATCACTGAATTCCTGCAAAATAGTAGAAACACCATTAGAGAGAGGGGTCATGTCGTTAGAAACCAAAATTTCACCCTTGTAGACCAACACTAGTGGTACAGCAGAGGGATCATCTCCAAATGCTCTCAAATCTTCCTTTGTTTCCATCAGCATGAAGGAATCAACTCCACCATCAGAACATGCAGACAGAACTGGCGCGACAGGCAAGTTGTCCTTTGAGTGTACCGTGGCAGAAATCTGCGCGTTGCTGTGCCGTGGCAGAGAACTGGCCGCTTCCTGTGCCGCGGCAGAGGGCTAGGCAGGCGGTGAAGCCCCACTGTGCCACGACAGAGAAACTTCAGAAGTCTTTGCCGCGGCAGAGAACCGAGCTGGGCACTCTGCCGTGTCAACAAAGTAACTGGAAAACTGTGCCGCGACAACAAAACATGCTGTGAAGTGTGCCGCGGCAGAAGAAGTGTGATCATGCACTATCAATGCAGGGTCTTGTCGTTGTGTCCTCGCATGCTCATGCTCAAGATTGACTTCAGTTTTCTGACGGGACTCATTAACAATTGCTTGTGGAGACATGGGTCTCGGTATCACATCCTTGCCTTGCCAATTAAACTGATATGTATTGGCCTTCCTATTGTGACGAACATCATGATCATATTGCCATGGACGACCCAACAAAAGATGGCAAACTGTCATAGGGTCCACATTACATTCGACAACATCTTTATAGACCCCAATCTGAAACTCCACACGTACCATATGGCTAACTTTCATCTCACTAGCATCACTCAACCATTGAATAAAATATGGGTTGGGGTGTGGATAGTATTTCAATTTCAGTTTTGTACAAAGCTCTTTACTAGCCAAATTTCTGCAACTCCCTCCATCAATAATGACTCTGCATGCTCTACCTTCACTCACATCAGCCCGTGTTTGAAACAAATTGCATCTTTGATCAATTGAACTTGGGCTAACTTGCAAGACCCGAGGGGAACACATAAATACAGGATTTGGAGAAGCTTCACAAAAGTAAACATCCCCAGGAACCTCATCATGCTTCTCTTCAAACGGATCATCATCATCCCTAGTCTTGTATCCACCAGAAGCATCAACTATCATAGTTTTCTTATTGGGGCAATCACGCTTGAAGTGTCCGTTGTCGCCACATGTGTGACATCTCATATCTCTATTTCTGGCTGTAGAAGTAGTGGAACCTGAACCACTCATAGCAGGTGTAGGCTTGTTGTTGGACGCACCAGGTTTCACAGGAGACTCACACGGTCACCAACCGAACTAGCCTCACGAAACCACCAGAATTCTGACCAATAGAGGGGGAACGTGATGGAAAACATCCCCGAGCCAACGGAGAACATGCTGCAAATCCAGCCTCCTCGGCCATAGTAGCTTCATCCTCTCTAGACTGATGCAAGAGCTCAGACATATCTGCATAAGGATGGTGCCGAACAATGCGCGGAATCTGGAAAGATAATCCAACAAGGAAACGCTGCATGGTTTGGTCTTCTGGTTCTCGAACTTTAGCACGCTGCATAATCATCTCCATCTCATAGAAGTATTCATCCACTGTCTTCAGTCCTTGCTTCAAATTTGTCAGCTTATCATAGAGTGAACGAATATAATTTGCTGGTACAAAACAATGTCGCATCTCCTCCTTCATAGCACGCCATGTCACAATAGCAGGGGCCCTGTCCTCCGCACGAGAAGTACAAACATGATCCCACCATATCAATGCGAGTCCTTCAAACTTAGAAAATGCTAACTTCACTTTTTATCCTCACTGTACTCATGTAAACGCCATAATTTTTCCACTTTCAGTTCCTAGTTGAGATACTCTTCAATGTTAGTGCCATGAAATTGTCGAATAGAGAATTTAGGCCTAGCTGGACCCTCATCAGGGCGTGGAGCAGCCCCTGTAGCCGGGACCAATGGAACACGCTGAGCCGCAGCAGGAGCAAACCCACGGCCACGGTACCCATGAGCATAGGCGCCACGGCCAAGCGCAAATGGGTTTGCGTTCTCACCATTATCACCAATGCTAGCATCATCAAACTGATGTTCATTGCGCTGCACGTCAGTACGCTGCAACAAAACTCGGATCGCCTCCACCGACTGATTCAATGTATCAATCGAGTTCTGAAGAGTTGTCACTTGTGTTTGAATGGCATTGACTGTTGAATCTGTCCCTTGCAGCTTGGTTTGTACAACCTGAACTTCTCCATCAAGGGCGTCGGCTGTCAGCTAAATAGTACCCTGCAGATGGTCGTGTAACCCTTCAAAATCGCTCCACAAAGCTGGAGTGTTAGCGTCCTTTTTCTGCATCACATCAAACTCATCACTAGCAGACATGATTAGTATGTTAGTGCACAAAAACAAAATCTGTGTATGGTGGATCTCTCAAAATCACTAAGCAACTCAAAGAAGGAAATCTTACCGCTCCAAAGTGAATTAGAAGTGTTTACCAATAGATGATCAAAAACACGTGCACGGATGTGATGATGCGAATACCAAGGGGAAAACTATCACACAACAACCAGGGTATATGGTGGATATCTAGGTGAGGATACCTACACGCCAAAGTACCAAATCCTAGTGCTAGACATATGACAAAAGACCCACGGAAAACACACACGATGGAGATAAATGGGGCAAAGCAACTATAAACAATAGCCAAAAAAATGTTTGTTGAAGTACAACTCGTGTTGCAATGCACAAGGAGAGACGCTAGCAAAAATCTCAGGGTGTACATGCATAAGATTGCTCAATCTACATGTGCAAACCAAAGAGCAACAAAAGATGCTAGTCTCGTAGGATAGTGCTAGACACAAAGAAAGGTTGACTATGGCTCACAAAGGTACGCTATGTGGATGCAAAAAGAAAACAAGAACAAGAAAAATTGACGCAAACAACCCACAGCAGAAAAAACTGTCAAAACTATGCCGCGACAGAACAATCGGCAGGGCTGTGCCGCGGCAGGATTTCGGCCTGAAAACGTGTCGCGGCAGGAGGCGCGACAGAAAAAGGCAGCATTTGGCTGCCGCGGCAGCGAGGACAAAGGGCGGCTAGCGCGGGCAGGCAGCGTGCGCAGGCAATCCTTGGCGCACGCGGCAGGGACTGTGTTGGCGCACGGCAGAACTTTGGTCGGCGTAGAGCTCGGATCCCAGTCCACTCGACGATCTGCAGCCAAACCGATCCAAAATTCCGACTAGACGGACACTAGAACACAACTCGGATTGGAAAACCTAACAAAAGCTACTACTAAAAACGAGAAAAAGTAACACAATGAAGAACATGACCAGCACAAGAACTAGAATACCGAGGCGATCTACATCTCAGGTAGACCTACGACTCTTTTTGTGGGGCTTTTTCTGGTAGGAATAAAAACGAATCTAGACTATTGTAGCATCCCAATTGTCTAACAATTTCAATGCTACTAGCCTAGTCTATATAATGCTACCTTCCTACATATAATTGTTGCATCATCATTATATCATGCTCATGTCATCATGCCACCTTGCATTTGAGCATCATATAAAACCCTTTTTGTTTTGGTTCTTATCTCATATGCATTATTAATTGTATTTTCCTCTTGATATTGTATTTGGTTATTGATATATTGTTTAAATGCCCAAGTTGAGTTGGGGGCATATCTTTTATTAACTCCACCACCTTTCTTGTCCTCACCCCATCATTCCACCATCCAACTAAACATGAGCTTTGCACTTTATTGGGTTTTACCTCTAGCTCATGTGGGTTGGGATGGATCCAATTCTATCTCCACATGCTCTCATATATGCACCATATTGTTTCCACATTATTGGTTTATGAGAGCCACATGGCCACCTTTGCATGACTTGTGAGTGGGACCTGTTCCTAGCTTCCATATGGGTTGTTTTGGGGTTATTATCATGTTGGGATATTTTTGGGCTTACTAAATACCTAGTGGCACATACACACTAGCAAGTCCCATTTCTATTCAAATATGGTCATCTCCATCTACTCCACATGGGGCATCCTTTTAATTCTTTTTGCTTGGCTTTTATTCCAATTTTGGGAATGCATAATAATAATGCCATGTTAATATTATTGTTCTCACAAGAATAGACATGGCATTAAATATTTTGCATGGGCCATGCAAGTATCACCACATTCTAGTCTTTTGGATTTTATTTGAATTCTTGAGTGGATCATCTTCCATCTCTATCCTCTACCCCTCTTTTGCTTGATCTAGTTGATCTTGTTTTAACCACCAAATCTCTCTCTCTCTCTTTTCTTCACCTCCCTCTCCTTTTCACCTCTTTCCATGCTTGGTCATGTGGTTTATCTCTAAACCCTAAACCATACCACTCATCTCTCCTATCACCTCATCTAAACCGATACCCCCTATCTCTAAAACCCTAACCCTAATCATCTAACCCTCTACAACCATCAACCGAGCCACCCCTGACCCGAGACCACCTCTCCCCTCTCTAGACCTAGACAACCCGAGCCCCAAACTACCCTAGCCCGAGCTACCCTTCCCCTCTCCCTCTCTTGGCTGCCCCTCTCTCCCTACCATGCAGGCCCCACCTGGCCCTCTCTCCCTGGCCCACACCCCAGCTACCTACCCTCTCTAACCTAAGACCAAACCCTAATCCGAGCCACTCCTGTTCTAACCCTAACCCAAGTGCAACCGAGCCCCCTCCCCTCTCTGATCTCCCTCGCTCGCTGCCAGCCGGCTCCACCGACCCCACCGACCCCTGGGCCACCTGCAGACCTCTCCACGCTCTAGCTACCCAGCCCCAGCCAGCCGAGCCAGCTCGGGCACGTGAGGAGGAGAAGAAGATAAGGGCCGAAGCCACCTTTATCCCTAACCCGCTCCTCACGCCATCCTCCTCTCTCCCCTTCGCTTTATCCACCTCCCCACGCCTCCTGCATCGCCCAGATCTACCCCTAGCTCTGCCGCGCCTCCCCTTCCTTCTCGCCATTGCCAGCTCCTGCCACCAGTCACCGACGTCTACCCCCTGCTCCTCGTCGATCCGGCTCGTGAGCGCGTCGAGGAGGTGGTCTGGAAGACCAGGAGCAGTCCCCTGCTTCGCCCTGGACACGCCAGCGAGGAGGAGGAGAACCCGATCCACCAGCACCAGCGACGCCCGACGCAAACCCTAGCTACGCCGTCCTTCTGCTTCGCCGTCGCCCCTCTGCGCCACGTCCCGATCCGCCTCCACCACCAGCCCCGCGGTGAGCTAGCCTCCCTCTCTGACACCCTCTCCCGCTCCATCGCAGTCAAGCCTCGTCGGACGATGCGTCGAGCACCCTCGGTGCAGCGGCAGGCACTGGCGGCTGCCCGTCTCTGTGCCGCGCCATGCCTCACCTAAACCCCCTACACCCTTCTAACACCAACCCAGGCCTACCGCAGTGGCTCCGCCCTCTGTGCACACGCCCAGGTCCCGGGCTCGAGTCCCCCCCCCCCCCGCATCGCGCCCTGCCGCTGCCGCGCATCGATCTCTCGATAGAAGATTCAGAGAAGATCCACAGTGGCCGTGGCCCTTTTGCGCATAGCCCCCGTTTTGCTTTTCTGCTCAACCCGCGGTCCAGCCCAGGCCCACCAGTCAGCGTCTGTTACCGTTTTACAAAAGCACCCTGCTCTTTCGTTCCATCAACCCGTAGTCCCCCCCGCCGTGCCGCGTGGCAGCCCTGCACTCGCCCACTGGCGTGTGGGTCCGCGTGTACTCCGGCCCCACCTGTCATTCGCTGAGGCTAGCTCAACCCGCGGTGAGAAAAGCTTCTCCGCACGCTGTGCTGCTGAGTCAGCGCTGGACCCACTGGTCATTGTCTGTGGCTAACTTAAACTGAGTAGAAAAAGTATTTCTGTGTTTCTGTTTTAATTCAAACTTTTTCAAATTAATTCAAATTCAAAATTCAAATCTGTTTTCAAATAACTTTTAAAATATTATTCCAAATAATACAAATAATATATGTTTTGAAATCAGAAAAATGTGAGGATTTCAAATATGCCATTCAAAATATATTTTGGACACTTTAAATTTCAAGTTGACTAAAATTACAATAAAATGCCCTTTTACCTTAATTAATTAATAAATTTTGATTTATAACTCCAAATTTAACAAATGATATGTCTAAAATGATTAGCTCGACGAGACCTTTCTGTTTATGCATTCCATGTTCTGAATTGCAGCATGCATCATATAAATATAATGTATACAGCAACTAATATGAGGATAAAATGTGGCCAAAACTCAATAAAATGATTTATTCTTGTATTCCACACCTCACCCATGCCATGCTACATTATTGCCATGCAAATTGTGCATCATTCATCATGGCATGATTGTTTGCTTGATGCATTTAATTCATATGCTTGTGCACTTTATTTATGTTGGCCCTTGTTTGTTTGGTTCTTCTTCGAATAGACGCTGAGCAGGGGATATATCAAGATACCCAGGAGCACTACCCAGATCCTTCTCTCGCTTCAACTGAGCTGCCAGGCAAGCACTACCACATGCTTGCATACATATAGTACCTATTGCCTCTATCTTATTCTTGCATCATTGAGTCACGTTTGCATTAAACTGAATCCCAAGTATTGCATAGCCTTTACTTTTAAACCCCACCGAAGCTTGTTCCTCCATCCCATGAGCCATTACTACAGGAGTTGTTTGAGCCATGCGAGTCGTAGAACATCATGTGTAGGGTATGTGAGTGTCTGATGGATAACGAGGTACCTATACAACTTAACCTGAGTAGTAATGGGATAACTAATGAAAGTGGCACCAGTGAGCCATATTTGCTATTTGGTTTTTCAGACTCACTTGTGTCCCGTAGGACCCCGAGTACTTGATTCCTATTCCTTGAATATTCGCGCTATCCACATCCGGGAGGCTTATGAACCCCCCTGAGCCAGAGCTTGATTCATTCTTATTTCTTGGGGCCACAAACTAGTTTGAGGTTTTATTTACTATCCTGTACTTATGCCATGCTTTACTGCTTTATTTAAAATTGTGCGAGGTACTGCACCTGTACTGTTTAGGTAAGCGGAGTGTTTTCGCGGTATCGACAAGCCCAGCCACACTTTCGGGTTCCCAGTCGTTTACAGCCATTGGCGCAAACCTTGAGTCCGTCTCGGAGTCGGCCAACTTCGTCGCGGGTAGCTTAATGGGGTGGCCCCCTGAAATATTTCTGAATCCTGTGATCGCTTTGTCGTGACTGCCTCGTTGGGTTTTGATTTGGTTTTTCCGAGGTTGATCGAGTGTGTGTTGCTATTTGTGCACCCCTGCAGGGTAAAACTTTCTGAAAGCCGTGTCCGCGGTTATGGACGACTTGGAGCACAGTTTCTCGATCATAGACAAGAATAACTAAAGTACCGCTTTTAATTTGACTAAGTAACTGATTAGTAAATAGTTCAACACTCATGGAATGGTTAATAAAACTGCCAACGGATGGGGGGGTTGTTCGTCCGCTTCCTCGTCGGTAAGCGAGGAGGAGGATGGATCTGTTGATATTACCGTTATAACTGTTGTTATTAATTCACGGACATCCGTCTATCTCTGGTTAGGCGGATGGTTAGAGTATCTATAGAATTGTTAGGGTTTATCTTTTGCTGCAATTGCGTCACCCCAGGTTGTGTCCCCTTTAGAGGCATAAAGACTTGCTAAGTACCCCTAGGATCTCACACGATAAATTGTCTGATTCAGATGAACAGGTAAACTCGCAAGATGGATACTGGGTGGAGGAGACGGACGATGTGGGCAACGATCATTCGGTGTAGAGACTCCGGGAACGGGGATCCGTGAGATCTGTGGGCGGGATGTGTTTATTTATGGGGGCATCTTATGCCGATTTGCTTCTTATCCGTACTCGGATCTTGTTTTCCGCTTGATACTCTGATGTTTGATGTATGAGGAGATATCCTAAACTATTATATCTATCTAGGATATTTGGATCTTGCCGTATGGCGTTGCTATATTTCCTTTCTTTTTAGATGGAATGACTCTGAGAACCATTGTATGGTGGCTTGCATACATACTCATTTGTGTATGTAGTTGATCCCTTCGCCTGCCGATTACGCCGCCCGTTCTTGTCCCGATGTTTGGAAATGGTTAGGACGGCCGAAAGGTCTACCTGTGAGTGGCATTTGGGCCCCACCGTACTATTTTAACCATTTCCGCTCATCCAGGCTTGTAACTAGGAGCGTAATCACCGAGGTAGTTACAATTGGTATCAGAGCCATCCCGACCTTCAGGGTCTCAGCCAAATGGTCGTTGCCAGTCTAGAAAATATTTTTGGTAGTTATGTATACTAGGGAAAAACAAAACGCGAGAGTAGGAATGCTTCCACTTTTCTTCTTACCCACCCACCCACCCTTTTCTGGTAAGGAAGTGTAACGTTTTCAATCCTCTTCTTAAAATTCAAACTAGGATTCACGTGTTCTGGGTTTCCGTAGTACCATAGAAAGTGTGTGTGTGTGTGTAATTCCTTGTCTATCTGTTGCATCCAATTTGTTATCATAATCTGCCTTTGGTTATCAACTGTTGGTACATTCCATACTGACAGGCTTTTGAAAACCGGCGCGATCTATCTGACTCCTTGTTAACCGGTGCCATCTTTTTAAGGGTGTTCTTCCTTCTAGCAACTCCACATTCTGTGTAAGCATTTGTTGCTAATCTCTACCTGACAAGTGATTTTGCGCATCTATTGGTATTTTAATGCCGAAAAATGCGAAAAAAATTTCTTTGATACATCTGTGTTTCCACACTCCTTTCCAGTCGTGTGTGAAACATTATCTATCTCCCTTTTATCAGCATGTCCATGCTAACTCATTCTTTTGTCACCGGCGCTTAATCCTGGAGTTTTATTTCATCTCCAATTCTCTTGGGCTAATTACATAACATGTGTCGATCCGATGCTTGTGATCGTAATTTGGTTCTCGGCATAGCTATATGACACTTATCATGAGTGGAATATGGAAAATGCTATCAACACTATCCTCCTAATGGTGACGGTTATCTCATGTGATTTTGAGTACACCGTGATCATATCTATGCATATTCAAGCATCTTTGGCAATCCGGAGTTTCCCAAAGCACTACGGCGGTCTATCATCTGTCCATCATGCTGCACATCTTTTTGAACTCCATATCTGCAAAATTCTCTTGGAGACAAGGGAATTGCATCTTTTCGTCTCTGATAGCTTTGCTTAAGGTATGAGCTATCATCGGTTCTTGTCCAAGATCTCTTTATCTTTGCAACCGGCGATCCAATCGACAATGTGAACCAGGTGTCATCTCTTTTTCTTCCGAAGGACCAGATAATCTATTCTTCCAGTGCATCTTCTTCAACACGAACCCGTGCTCTTAATATTGATCTTTCTAAGAGCGTTGAGCTCAGGAAGTGTTCGAGCATTTGTTCGTTTCTCTCGCCTTTTGAACTTGGTATTCTGGGAATATCTTGTTAATCCATGGTGGTATATGTTGATAATATGCTTGCCTATTCCATATCAATGGAAGGACATGGAAGATCATCTATGTCTCTTTCTCTCAAGCTTCGAGAATACTGCCTGTGTGCAAAGTCTCAAAGCGAGAATTCTGACTTTTTGAAGTCACCTATCTCGGCCACGTCCTTCTGCTAAATAGATCGCTTCAATTCTGGAATCAGCAAGTCCATTGTTAATTCCATCCTCCATCTTCAACCAATCCGGAGTTGTTCCTTGTGGGCAAGTTATCATCGTCGTTCCGCCGAAGTTTCCTCAAGACCGCTAAATCTTTCTCAATCATTTCAAGAAGAACATGGAGTTCTTTCCCCTCAGTCTCGTCAAGTAATCTTTGAAACCCTCTTGTTCTATCGTTTATGCTCAATCCACCGAAGGCCATGAAGACCTTCTAGATCTTGTATTCCTTCCGTTCAAGTTGGTGCTATCTTTTCTGTAGCTGTTGAATCTTGCAGTTGTTCTCCGTAATCTTCCTTCATATTTTTCCGGTGGCTTGGTACTTCCGACATGACGACAACATCATCATCTTTATCTATCTATGAATCCGGCGAATCGTTTGCATCTATCCTTGTTTTCTAACGAAGTTCCATGAGTTCTTGTCAATATCTTCAGTCTGTTTGGTAGTTGGGTTGCATGGTTTTCTTATTCATGTGCGGAGTAATGCTTTGAGTGCGGGATGGAGTAGCTACCATACCACTACTCTTATCATTCGCTCTTGTACATTGAATTGGTGAATTAATGTGATTTCACTCATTCCACGGAAGTTAGAAGTGGCATTTATCCCTCGATACTTTTACTTCCGTCCTTGTTTTCCGGAGTGCTCTCTCGAAGAAAGTAATCAATAATCTCTTGTTGGTGATCTCGTCTTTTCCTACACGGAGCAAATCTACCATTATCTGGTGGAAGCAAACGCAAACTCTTTTCTATCCTCGTCTTTCTATGGGTGCTTGATATCCCCAAACAAGATGAAAGGAAGCTATCGCTCTCTTTGTTTCATCAATTCTTTTCTGTGGTAAAGCCAATTATGGGTGATGCCATCAGCCGCAAATCTATTGCGTTCCTCCTCAAGGCTAAAGAAAGCAATAAGTATCTCTACAATAAACTCCAGATCCTCCATATTCTTTGCTTCTCGGGATTCCACCATGATCTAGCTTCACATCCGTCTCTGGAAGTTATATCCGCGCACCTCAATTGCGTGATCCTTTGGGTCTTACCGGCGCAACAAGAATCTAATCCGACGATATCTAACTAAATCTTTCCGTTCATATCAAGAGACTCTATTGTTTGAAGGCAATGTTGTTTCCGTACTTCATTTCTCAAATCCGAGAGAAGATACGATGCTATTGTCATAGAGGTTCAAACCTCTCCAACCTAGCTCTTTTCTTCCGGCGAGACAAAGATTCATCCTCTCTAGTATCAGTAAATCTTTAATCTTAACGGTGTGTCTTTCTTTATCCAGGATACATCATCTTTTCCTTTTCTTTCACAAGTGGTTCTATTCTTTTATCATGTTTCTTGAGAAAACCGGAGCTATGTCCATCCTATCCTTCTTGTCTCACGACAATCCTTCAACTCTTCTACCCGTTGTTTCTCAAGCAAAACGCAAGACTCGCAACAAGTCTAGCAAGTTTTGCAAGGTGTAGTGGTCGCACCATTCCGTTGTTCTTCAACTTGGGAACGTAAGGGTCACCATCGTTCAAACACCCGCCTCTCCTTGTGTTGTTTTCTTTTTCCTAGGAATCTCGGGGCGAGATTCTTGTTTAGTGGGGGAGAGTTGTAGCATCCCAATTGTCTAACAATTGCAATGCTACTAGCCTAGTCTATATAATGCTACCTTCCTACATATAATTGTTGCATCATCATTATATCATGCTCATGTCATCATGCCACCTTGCATTTGAGCATCATATAAAACCCTTTTTGTTTTGGTTCTTATCTCATATGCATTATTAATTGTATTTGCCTCTTGATATTGTATTTGGTTATTGATATATTGTTTAAATGCCCAAGTTGAGTTGGGGGCATATCTTTTATTAACTCCACCACCTTTCTTGTCCTCACCCCATCATTCCACCATCCAACTAAACATGAGCTTTGCACTTTATTGGGTTTTACCTCTAGCTCATGTGGGTTGGGATGGATCCAATTCTATCTCCACATGCTCTCATATATGCACCATATTGTTTCCACATTATTGGTTTATGAGAGCCACATGGCCACCTTTGCATGACTTGTGAGTGGGACCTGTTCCTAGCTTCCATATGGGTTGTTTTGGGGTTATTATCATGTTGGGATATTTTTGGGCTTACTAAATACCTAGTGGCACATACACACTAGCAAGTCCCATTTCTATTCCAATATGGTCATCTCCATCTACTCCACATGGGGCATCCTTTTAATTCTTTTTGCTTGGCTTTTATTCCAATTTTGGGAATGCATAATAATAATGCCATGTTAATATTATTGTTCTCACAAGAATAGACATGGCGTTAAATATTTTGCATGGGCCATGCAAGTATCACCACATTCTAGTCTTTTGGATTTTATTTGAATTCTTGAGTGGATCATCTTCCATCTCTATCCTCTACCCCTCTTTTGCTTGATCTAGTTGATCTTGTTTTAACCACCACATCTCTCTCTCTCTCTTTTCTTCACCTCCCTCTCCTTTTCACCTCTTTCCATGCTTGGTCATGTGGTTTATCTCTCCTAAACCATACCACTCATCTCTCCTATCACCTCATCTAAACCCATACCCCCCTATCTCTAAAACCCTAACCCTAATCATCTAACCCTCTACCACCATCAACCGAGCCACCCCTGACCCGAGACCACCTCTCCCCTCTCTAGACCTAGCCAACTCGAGCCCCAAACTACCCTAGCCCGAGCTACCCTTCCCCTCTCCCTCTCTTGGCTGCCCCTCTCTCCCTACCATGCAGGCCCCACCTGGCCCTCTCTCCCTGGCCCACACCCCAGCTACCTACCCTCTCTAACCTAAGACCAAACCCTAATCCGAGCCACTCCTATTCTAACCCTAACCCAAGTGCAACCGAGCCCCCTCCCCTCTCTGATCTCCCTCGCTCGCTGCCAGCCGGCTCCACCGACCCCACCGACCCCTGGGCCACCTGCAGACCTCTACACGCTCTAGCTACCCAGCCCCAGCCAGCCGAGCCAGCTCGGGCACGTGAGGAGGAGAAGAAGATAAGGGCCGAAGCCACCTTTATCCCTAACCCGCTCCTCACGCCATCCTCCTCTCTCCCCTTCGCTTTATCCACCTCCCCACGCCTCCTGCATCGCCCAGATCTACCCCTAGCTCTGCCGCGCCTCCCCTTCCTTCTCGCCATCGCCAGCTCCTGCCACCAGTCACCGACGTCTACCCCCTGCTCCTCGTCGATCTGGCTCGCGAGCGCGTCGAGGAGGTGGTCTGGAAGACCAGGAGCAGTCCCCTGCTTCGCCCTGGACACGCCAGCGAGGAGGAGGAGAACCCGATCCGCCAGCACCAGCGACGCTCGATGCAAACCCTAGCTACGCCGTCCTTCTGCTTCGCCGTCGCCCCTCTGCGCCACGTCCCGATCCGCCTCCACCACCAGCCCCGCGGTGAGCTAGCCTCCCTCTCTGACACCCTCTCCTGCTCCGTCGCAGTCAAGCCTCGCCGGACGATGCGTCGAGCACCCTCGGTGCAGCGGCAGGCACTGGCGGCTGCCCGTCTCTGTGCCGCGCCATGCCTCACCTAAACCCCCTACACCCTTCTAACACCAACCCAGGCCTACCGCAGTGGCTCCACCCTCTGTGCGCACGCCCAGGTCGCGGGCTCGAGTCCCCCCCGCATCGCGTCCTGCCGCTGTCGCGCATCGATCTCTCGACAGAAGATTCAGAGAAGATCCACAGTGGTCGTGGCCCTTTTGCGCATAGCCCCCTTTTTGCTTTTCTGCTCAACCCGCGGTCCAGCCCAGGCCCACCAGTCAGCGTCTGTTACCGTTTTACAAAAGCACCCTGCTCTTTCGTTCCATCAACCCGCAGTCCCCCCCGCCGTGCCGCGTGGCAGCCCCGCACTCGCCCACTGGCGTGTGGGTCCGCGTGTACTCCGGCCCCACCTGTCATTCGTTGAGGCTAGCTCAACCCGCGGTGAGAAAAGCTTCTCCGCACGCTGTGCTGCTGAGTCAGCGCTGGACCCACTGGTCATTGTCTGTGGCTAACTTAACCTGAGTAGAAAAAGTATTTCTGTGTTTTTGTTTTAATTCAAACTTTTTCAAATTAATTCAAATTCAAAATTTAAATCTGTTTTCAAATAACTTTTAAAATATTATTCCAAATAATACAAATAATATATGTTTTGAAATCAGAAAAATGTGAGGATTTCAAATATTCCATTCAAAATATATTTTGGACACTTTAAATTTCAAGTTGACTAAAATTACAATAAAATGCCCTTTTACCTTAATTAATTAATAACTTTTGATTTATAACTCCAAATTTAACAAATGATATGTCTAAAATGATTAGCTCGACGAGACCTTTCTGTTTATGCATTCCATGTTCTGAATTGCAGCATGCATCATATAAATATAATGTATACAGCAACTAATATGAGGACAAAATGTGGCCAAAACTCAATAAAATGATTTATTCTTGTATTCCACACCTCACCCATGCCATGCTACATTATTGCCATGAAAATTGTGCATCATTCATCATGGCATGATTGTTTTCTTGATGCATTTAATTCATATGCTTGTGCACTTTATTTATGTTGGTCCTTGTTTGTTTGGTTCTTCTTAGAATAGACGCTGAGTAGGGGATATATCAAGATACCTAGGAGCACTACCCAGATCCTTCTCTCGCTTCAACTGAGCTGCCAGGCAAGCACTACCACATGCTTGCATACATATAGCCTCTATCTTATTCTTGCATCATTGAGTCGCGTTTGCATTAAACTGAATCCCAAGTATTGCATAGCCTTTACTTTTAAACCCCACCGAAGCTTGTTCCTCCATCCCATGAGCCATTACTACAGGAGTTGTTTGAGCCATGCGAGTCGTAGAACAGCATGTGTAGGGTATGTGAGTG
Organism: Avena sativa; assembly: GCA_916181665.1. Lineage (NCBI taxonomy): Eukaryota > Viridiplantae > Streptophyta > Magnoliopsida > Poales > Poaceae > Avena > Avena sativa. The sequence continues at coordinate 237,417,556 of OV702286.1, forward strand.
TCTGATGGATAACGAGGTACCTATACAACTTAACCTGAGTAGTAATGGGATAACTAATGAAAGTGGCACCGGTGAGCCATATTTGCTATTTGTTTTTTCAGGCTCACTTGTGTCCCGTAGGACCCCGAGTACTTGATTCCTGTTCCTTGAATATTCGCGCTATCCACATCCGGGAGGCTTATGAACCCCTCTGAGCCAGAGCTTGATTCATTCTTATTTCTTGGGGCCACAAACTAGTTTGAGGTTTTATTTACTATCCTGTACTTATGCCATGCTTTACTGCTTTATTTAAAATTGTGCGAGGTACTGCACCTGTACTGTTTAGGTAAGCGGAGTGTTTTCGTGGTATCGACAAGACCAGTCACACTTTCAGGTTCCCAGTCGTTTACAGCCATTGGCGCAAACCTTGAGTCCGTCTCAGAGTCGGCCAACTTTGTCGCGGGTAGCTTAATGGGGTGGCCCCCTGAAATATTTCTGAATCCTGTGATCGCTTTGTCGTGACTGCCTCGTTGGGTTTTGATTTGGTTTTTCCGAGGTTGATCGAGTGTGTGTTGCTATTTGTGCACCCCTGCAGGGTAAAACTTTCTGAAAGCCGTGTCCGCGGTTATGGACGACTTGGAGCACAGTTTCTCGATCATAGACAAGAATAACTAAAGTACCGCTTTTAATTTGACTAAGTAACTGATTAGTAAATAGTGCAACACTCATGGAATGGTTAATAAAACTGCCAACGGATGGGGGGGTTGTTCGTCCGCTTCCTCGTCGGTAAGCGAGGAGGAGGATGGATCTGTTGATATTACCGTTATAACTGTTGTTATTAATTCACGGACATCCGTCTATCTCTGGTTAGGCGGATGGTTAGCGAGTGTCTATAGAATTGTTAGGGTTTATCTTTTGCTGCAATTGTGTCACCCCAGGTTGTGTCCCCTTTAGAGGCATAAAGACTTGCTGAGTACCCCTAGGGTCTCACACGATAAATTGTTTGATTCAGATGAACAGGTAAACTCGCAAGATGGATACTGGGTGGAGGAGACGGACGATGTGGGCAACGATCATTCGGTGTAGAGATTCCGGGAACGGGGATCCGTGAGATCTGTGGGCGGGATGTGTTTATTTATGGGGGCATCTTATGCCGATTTGCTTCTTATCCGTACTCGGATCTTGCTTTCCGCTTCCGCTTGATACTCTGATGTTTGATGTATGAGGAGATATCCTAAACTATTATATCTATCTAGGATATTTGGATCTTGCCGTATGGCGTTGCTATATTTCCTTTCTTTTTAGATGGAATGACTCTGAGAACCATTGTATGGTGGCTTGCATACATACTCATTTGTGTATGTAGTTGATCCCTTCGCCTGCCGATTACGCCGCCCGTTCTTGTCCCGATGTTTGGAAATGGTTAGGATGGCCGAAAGGTCTACCTGTGAGTGGCATTTGGGCCCCACGCTCAAAATCTGATACCAAGATGATAAGGGGTTGCCCGATATTCTTACTGAGCGACATAGGTGATGGTGATGTTGATGAAGATAATTTGTGAGATGCTGACGAACTATCTCTTGGTTGCTCCCCTATTTCCAATGCAATAGATCTTCGGCCCTATGGATATTTGCAAAACCACACACTTGCGCACGTGATCCCAGATCACGAATGGTTTGCACTCTACCAATTCCTAGTAGAATGACATATAACACTTAATTAGAGATTTGATATTGTCTAGCGAAACACAATCACAATATCGGAGGATTCAAGATGAATACTTGCAGCAATCCAATCTAGGGTTTAGTCTGAAACAAGTCTAAGAATAATGGAGGGGCTGGCGACTGCCTATATGGGAGGCCAGTCGCAAACAACTAAACTCGACCCAAGTGGGTCCAAGTCGGATACAAACCGACCCCAAAGGGCTCGGCCAAAATGGCACACAGGACACGTGCGAGGGGTGCACCGTCTAGGTGCAGCCCGACCTCTCCTGGTCATCCTCCTGGCGCATGCCTCCCTCTCCTCCCCTGGCGCCATCCTCTGCCGCGAAAGGGAATCGACCAAAATCCTGCCGCGGCAGAGAATCCTTTCTTCTTTGTTCTACTGCAGCTTTGATGCTTCCTCCTCAGCTCCTTGGCCTTCCTCATACCTGATCAAACATAGATGCAAAGATTTAGGTAGCATAAAATTCTAATCAAACAATATTCCAGATCCAACTAAGAAAGAATTCACCTATTGCTTTAACAACTTGCCTCTAGCCCTTGTAATAGGTCCAATTCTGATTTCATTAGTGTCTTGAATCTTTGCAGCATTATCTTCATTGAATAATGGAAGAATGGTAGAGATGTACTCATCATACCCACTTCCTACCGATTCGGCAAACATTTGTCTTTTTACTTGGGGTGGACGGAAAGATTTGAGATACCCTGGTTGGGACATTGTCCATTTAAGATGGTCTACTATTTTTGAAAAATGGGGTGGTAGCATTTTGAATTATGCCTTTGGTGGTTTCTTCACAACACCCCGTTTATAGCAATCGTAAAATGGAAAATGGCTTTTCCGTGGGACGAAAAGGAAAACCTCCTCCTGCAACATTGTTCGCCATCACAAGATACACATGTGTGCACAATATGCGCACACTATCATAAACTATGTCGTGATTCTGGCCATAACATTGGTCATATGGTCTGAAAGCCATGAAACCTCGAACATGATAGCTCATTTTGAGGACTTTTCGAGATGCAATAATTATACCAAGTTTGGTATTTTTCCTTGCAAATATGTCACATAATATGACACCACACGAAGGATTTACATTGTTCTGACAGTTTTTGAATTTCTTATGCACATTTCAAAATTTTCCCATTTCAAACTATGGTCAAAACAGCGAGCATGAAGATAGGGTGTGAGCCTCGCTAAGACATGAATTGGATCTCTCAAGAAACATCGTATTGTGAGTCTAAAAATGATTTAAAAAAATCATGAGCATTAGATCATGTACCTATAGTTCAAACTAGACCCACTTCAAGCCGATTTGGCAGACATTTGTCTTTTTCACCCGGGGTGGATGGATAGGTTGAGATACCCTGGTTGGGACATTGTCCATGTATGGTGGTCTAGTATTTTTGAAAAATGGGGTGGTAGCATTTTGAATTATGCTTTTGGTGGTTGCTTCACAAAATGCCCTATTTTTAGAAGTCGTAAAATGGAAAATGGCTTTTCTATGCGGTGAAAAGGAAAACCTCCTCCTGCAACATTGCTCTTCATCACAAGATACACATGCGTGCACAATATGGGAACACTATCACAAACTATGTTGCGATTCTGGCCATAAGATTGGTCATTTGGTCCGAAAGCCATGAAACCTCGAACATGATAGCTCATTTTGAGAAGGACTTTTGAGATGCAATGATTATACCAAGTTTTGTATTTTTCCTTGCAACTATGTCATATAATATGACACCATGCGAATGATTTACATTGTTTGGACCTTTTTGAATTTCTTATGTCTGTTTCAAAATTTTCCCGTTTCAAACTATGATCAAAACAACGAGCATGAAGATGGGGATGAGCCTCAATAAAACTTGAATTGGATCTCTGAAGAAACATTGTGTTGTGAGTCTAAATATGATTTTTTTTAAATCATGAGCATTAGATCATGTACCTGTAGTTCAAACTGGACCCACTTCCTACCGATTCGGCAAACATTTGTCTTTTACCCGGGGTGGACGAAAAGGTTTGAAATACCCTAGTTGGGACATTGTTCATTTAAGGTGGTCTAGTATTTTTGAAAAATGGGGTGGTAGCATTTTGAATTATGCCTTTGGTGGTTGCTTCACAAAACGCCTCGTTTTTAGCACTCGTAAAATGGAAAATGGCTTTTCCGTGCGACGAAAAGGAAAACCTCCTCCTGCAACATTGTTCGCCATCACAAGATACACATGTGTGCACACTATCACAAACTATGCCTTGATTTTGGCCATGACATTGGTGATTTGGTCCGGAAGCCATGAAACCTCGAACATGATAGCTCATTTTGACAAGGAAATTTCGAGATGCAATCATTATACCAAGTTTGGTATTTTTCCTTGCAACTATGTCACATAATATGACACCACGCAAAGAATTTACATTGTTCGGCCTATTTTTGAATTTCTTACGCCTGTTTCAAAAATTTCCCATTTGAAACTGTGGTCAAACCGACGAGCATGAAGATGGTGGTGAGCCTCTCTAAGACTTGAATTAGATCATGTACATGTAGTTCAAACCAGAACCACATCCCTCCAATTCGGCATAAATTTGTCTTTTTCACCCGGGGTGGACGGGTAGGTTTGAGATACCGTGGTTGGGACATTGTCCATGTGTGCTTGTCTAGTATTTTTGAAAAAAGGGGTGGTAGCATTATGAATTATGCATTTGGTGGTTGCTTCACAAAATGCCCCGTTTTTAGCACTCGTAAAATGGAAAAATGGCTTTTCCGTGCGACGAAAAGGAAAACCTCCTCCTGCAACATTGCTCGTCATCACAAGATACACATGCCTGCACAATATGGGCACACTATCACAAACTATGTCACTATCACAATATGGCACGGTATGAAGTGTGCCATTTTGGAAAAGCGATCCACGACAACAAATATAGAATCATGACCATGCTTAGACCTAGGTAATCCTAACACGAATTATGACCATGCTTAGACCTATGTAAGCATGACCATGCTTAGACCTAGGTAATCCATATTAATGTTGGACCAAGGTGCATAAGGAATAGGTAATGGCATATAAAGACCATAAGGGTTAGCTTACGACTTAGCTTGAACACATGTTGTGCATCGTTGAACGTAGCGTTCCACGTCGCGCTTCATCTTCAGCCAAAAGTAGTGAGTGGAGAGCATGTCCAATGTCTTGTCACGGCCAAAGTGACCCATGAGGCCTCCACCATGAGATTCTTGGAGAAGCAAAAGTTGGAGAGATGACTTTGGACTGCAAAGCTTGTTTTGTTTAAATAGAAAGCCCTTATGCAAATACAAATCATCAACTTATTTTTCAATGGAGCACTTTGTGAAAATTGGTTCAAAGAACAGGTCAGAAGAATACAATTTTTTTATTTCATCAAGACCCAACACGTTGATTTCAAGTCTAGTAAGAAGGCTTGTGTTCTTGCGAGACAAAGCGTCCGCGACTACATTATCTTTGCCCTTCTTATACTTGACAATAAATTCAACCCACTTAGCGTGTCTCTTGCTCAAGTTGGCTTGGCCTTTGAGATATTTCAATGACTCATGGTTGGAATGTATGATAAATCCTTTAGGCCATAGGTAGTGTTGCCAAACTTGAAAAACATGAACTAAGGCAAAAAGCTTTTTTGTCATAAATCAGATAATTAAGGCGAGCACCATCAAGTTTCTCGCTATGGTAGGCTATAGGATGTCCATTTTGCATAAGGACTCCTCTAATGCCAATACCGGTAGCATCACACTCTATCTCAAAAGTTTTTGTGAAATCCGGTAACGCAAGAAGAGGTGTTTCAGTGAGCCTCTTTTTAAGTTCATCAAAATCTTTTTGTTGTGCTTTTCCCCAGACGAAGGTGACATTATTTTTGGTCAATTCGTTGAGAGGACAAGCAATGGTCGAAAAGTCTTTCACAAAGCGACGATAGAAACCGGCCAACCCATGAAAACTTTGAAGTTCACTCACATTTGTGGGAATGGGCGAATCTCGTATGTTCTTTACCTTGGAAACATCAACTTCAATGCCCTTCGAAGAAACGACAAATCCAAGAAAAATTTACTTGGCTTTAGTAAAAGTGCACTTGGAAAGATTAGCATATAGCTTTTCATGTCGAAGGATTTGCAAAACTTCCTTGACATGTGTAACATGGTCCTCAAGCGACTTGCTATAAACAAGTATATCATCAAAATAGACAACGACACTCTTACCAATGAAAGAATGCAAAATATGATTCATTAGGCACATGAAGGTGGATGGGGGCATTAGATAAGCCAAATGGCATGACCCACATTTCATAGAGACCAAGTTTGGTCTTGAAGGCGGTTTTCCACTCATCACCTTCCGCCATGCGTATTTGATGGTAACCACTACGGAGATCAATTTTCGAGAAAATAGTGGCTCGACACAACTCGTCAAGCATGTCATCAAGACACGGTATAGGATGTCGATAACACATGGTGATAACATTGATTGGACGACAGTCCATGCATAACCATAACGTATCATCCGATTTTGGAATGAGAATCACGGGCACCGCACTTGGACTCGTGCTAACTTGGATCAAACCTTTGGAGAGGAGTTGGTTGATTTGACGTTTTATCTCCTTCGTCTCCTCCGGGTTTGTGCGGTAAGATGCTCAGTTTGGAAGGGGTGCGTCAGGGATGAGGTCAATGCGATGCTCAATTCTGCGAAGAGGAGGTAGTCCATTTGGGAGCTCTTCGGGAAACACATCTTTGAATTCCTCCAAAACAAACATCAAAGATGGAGGAACATTGGTTAAGTCATTAGTTCCTTGCGCTAATCCCTTGCAAATGAGGACATAGTGCAAGACGGATGGGTTGTTCCGCACATCTCTCATCTCACTTTTTGTGGCAAGGAGAACACTCTTAGTTTTTCCACTCGAGTTTGGCTTGTGCATCTCATGCACTATGAGGTGGTTCTCTCGCTCACCACTCTTCTCACAAGGAGGTGTTGTGTGTTGTGCCCTCGCTAAAGCCTTTGCATTGTCCACAATTATTTTGTTAGGAGTTATCGGTTGTAAAACACATGTCTTGTTCATCCACTTGAAGGTGTAAACATTTGTGCGACCATCATGTATAGCAGCCTTGTCGAATTGCCCTGGTCGACCAAGTAGAATATGGCAAACCATCATGGGAACAACATCGCATTCCACCGTGTCTTTGTAAGGACCAATGACGAAGGTTACCGATAAGATATGCTTGATCTTCACAGACCCTTAGTCACTTAGCCATTGCATGTGGTAGGGGTGCTTGTGCAGATGGAGGGTGAGGTGGATCTTCTCACACAACTCGGTGCCAGTAAGGTTGTGGCAAATCCCTCCATCGATGATCACTTTGATAGATTTGACATTGATGTCGGCTCGTGTTTGGAAGATATTTGAGCATTAGGTTTCATGCTCTTGTGCTTGAGTGGTCAAGATCCTGGTGACGACAAGCGATGGACTTGCGTCATGTTCACACATGAGGAGTTCTTGGTCATCTTCTACTCGTTGACTTGCCATTGCTTCCTTGACTCGAGCATCAAATTCATCTTTACTCAAGTACTCTTTGTCGCCATTGTCATGGATAAACAATACTTTCTTGTTTCCACACTCGGTCGACTTGTGTCCTTTGCCTCCACACTTGTAGCATTCAGCGTGTGTTTGTGACGAGCTTGTTGATGTGCTTGCGGTTGAGGAGCCTCATTTGGAGGTGGCTGGACTTTCTCTTGCTCTTGTCATGGATGTTGACGCGGAGGAGGCACTTGGGCTTCTTGACGATGTTGAGGGTGTGGAGCCTCATGAAATGGATGATGATGGAGAGGAGGCTTGTTCCTCGGTTGGTGATGTGTCTTTGGCACATGGGCCTCATGACGAAGATCATGGTTTTGAGCCTCATGACGTGGTGGGTGTCGCTCAATATGTACCACTTGACGCTCCAAGTCTTGTTGTTGCGGAGGAGGCTCGTCATGGTGACCATGGTGTCGGTGTGGACGTTCATGACGTCGATGACGAGGATGAGGATCTTGGAGAACCTCATGACGACGAAGAGCTTGATCCTCCAAGTTGGAGTCATCACTTGTTGACATAGGTATAATTACTTGGGTTCTTATGATTCGCTACCCTATGATTGGACAAAGGCTTATGACCCATGAAGGTTTCAGATGACAGCCCGAGGAAGCAATCGACAAAGGCTTTGATTGTATTTGGAAAGAGACTATGAACCGACATTATGTTGGTATTGTAATTACGCGTGTATGAAACCTATTCGCATACAGCTTTGAGACCCGACCTATTATATATAGGACGGGAGAAGCCCAAGCGAGGGTACAGAAATCTAGAGGACAACTTGTAATAGTGTGTTTTACTCAATATTCAGGCGACTTTGTCTTTATTGTTTTCCTGACATCTGACGAAATACCCAGCGTTCTCTTTTCCGTGAAACCCCAAGTCCATCATCATGGGCATTGCCGAGGTTACCCCTCGTCAATTGGCACCATCTGTGGGAAACCTGAACGCTGGAAACATGGATTCGGCGGAACGCTCTCCACCAAGCATCAACTCGACGAAAGAAGATCCACGCCCACCCACCGCTGTATTGCTACCCGCCGATTTCAACGGCAGATCTGATCTAATCATTAGAATCCTCCACTTCCAAGCAGGCAACCTGCAAGAACCACACCCTTCGGCCCTGGTCGCATCAGAACTGTCAGTGGGAAAAGCTACGCCCACGGAGGTACCAGCATCTTCCGTCAGATCTTCCATGGACGTCACAGCACATATCGAATGATGAGGACATCCCTACGGTTGATACAACCGTTGCACCTACAGCCACACTTCCTCACGTTCCACAATTCCAAGGACCTCTCACAAGAGCTCGTGCACGCCAACTAAATTATCAGGTACTTTCGTTTCTAGGAACTATTCCTAATATTCATGAGAATATGATGCTGCCTAAATCAGATGTGTGTATGTTACTTAGGAATGATGGGCCTAGCATGGATGAGAGGGACATGCATTGGAGCATGATCATGCATGGATATGATGGCAGCAATCGTGTGAGGATCCAGGATGACGCTACAAGTGAAGATTTCAGAACTTTGAAGCCACCATAATGAAAAGATGAAGACATGGACGAACTAGAGAGCTATACACTTCAAATTTTCGTCCATGTGATTAGATGGTGTTGTGTCACCTTTAAATATGGGCCAGGCCCATGTAATTTTCGTCCAAATAAAGGGGCTGAACTTTTAGAGTCCGTATAGTGGAGGAAACCGGCCTGGAGATGGATTTCGACCTCCTCCCCAAGGCTGGCCGAAATTTCCTTCTGTTCCTCCATATATACTCCCATTAGGTCATCGTTTAGACTCGGATTTTGTTTAGTAAAAGACTTAGCCACGAGCTACTCTTTGCCATAGGCACAAGTGTCAAACCGACCTTTTGTACTATGCACAAACAAAATCCCACCTCTTCAATAAAGCTTTCATCTATATTCGCAATATCTTGATTGCATCTATAATTCTTGCTGGTTCTTCGATTGCTTGTAGGGATTGATCCTCATGATCAGGTTGATCTAGCTCCGGTGTGATCAATAGCCTCGGAAGTTGGTGTATCGATTGCTAAGGCACAACGTGTCGCACGTTTGTAGTCGGATCGTCAATGTCGACCTCCACCAGAATCGACAGATATCGTCTCATCAAAAGATCGGGCACCTTTACCCTATCATCGAAGCAGGCGAAGAAGGTCACCAGCCAATCCCACCACATGAAGCAAACCTGACAAACTCAGAATCCGAAGAAAGCAGTGAAAACATCGACTTCAAAGAAAGGATGGCAAAGATCTATCCAGAACTACGATATTAGAGTACTACCGGCACATCCGCAGAAGCAAAATATGACGCCATTATGCCATGCATAACACGACACCAAGTGTACATGATCAACGGAGATACCTCAACATCACGCGACAAAAACGGTAATCCTATCCTCAACCCCGATGATATTTTATCAGATGAACATGCAGGAAACCACGACAATGAAGGAGGCCATGGAAATGGAGGAGGAACAATAGATAATCGCATAGTCCAAGGAGGAGGCGGAGAACCGCACACAAGCGAGAGACAAGGACTTTGACTACCAGCGTCGGCATGGCAAAAAGCAAGGGAGGCAATTTCGGGAGCGGTCCTGATGATAGCGGATGCTTCACATGAGGATCTACTAGCATACCAATATCTGCTAAACCACAAGAAGAGAGACCTACTTCGGATGCGAAGGCAACTTGATGAAAGAAAGAGGTTAGCCGACAAATCCAGCTTACGACGGGCACAATTAAGCTCTACTCGAGGATCAAGGAGTATAACAGGAGCAGCACCACCAAGAAGGGAAACATCTCGACTACAGAACATCCCTAAAGCAGAAAGAAGTGGAATCATCCGAGATCTTGACCAAGGCAAAAACAGTTCAGGCAATTGATCAAGTAGGAAACATCAAGGCAAAAACAGCTCAGGCAGCCATTGTGGCTGCGCAAACATATCTGCTCACCACTCAACCCGCACCCGATGATCCACGTGCGGCCCTTCACCACTCTGCCCTGATGAACCTTGGCATGGAAGGAGCCTCTCTCGCAGAAGCAGAACGAGGAATCACATATCAACCCGAAAGATCCCCACGCCGTCACAACAACCCTCGGCAAGTAGGACACATCCGACGATCTCGATCACCACTGATGAGGATATATACAGGGACTATGATGATTCTGACTGCCTAAACTGGAAGGAAATATTGAGTCAAATCAATAATGACTATCAGGTGAATTCATTCCTAATTAAACTTGATGTTTTACTTAATGAGAACTTTATACTACCTAAGTCTATGCATCTTTGTATGATCAGGTTTATTGATAACACAAGCGTTGCGTGAGGAGGAGGAGAGTTGCAACAAGAAGGATAAGCGTTGATTTCCAATATCAACAAGTGCGCGAGGGAGGAGTGGGAGGCATGCGCACTAGAAGGCAATGATGAAATCACGTATGAGCAAGAGAGAGAGATGGCGCACCAAGAATTACATGTTTGAGGTGTTCCACGACGTTTGGACTGCATGCCAATAAGGCCGAACCCATATATGGGTCGGTATGTATCAGTTTGAGTCAAACCGAGTCAGTTTGGGCCAAGATATGGCTGTTTTTAGGCCCGTTTAGAGGGGAGGACGCCCCAGCCCTCATATAAACCTCCTTAGCCGTCACAAGTTAGGGTTTAGACCACGTTAAAATATTTTGGAGTTGTTTCTTTCATAGAACCTCTGGAATTACCCTGTGTTCGAATCTACCAACTATAATTGAATGTGATCTATTGTTCCATTGGAAATTAGTAGATTGCATACTACCGTTCGTGGTCACGACTGCGTGCGCAAGAGTGTGGTGTTGTGAATATCCTACAAGGTTCGAGAGCTGTTGCATTGGCATCAGGGATCGAGCGGGAGAGATCATAGCTACGCACTAGTTATCTATCATCCACCATCACCATTGACAAGAGCTTGCTGAGAAGATCGGGCCACCCCATATCATCTTGGTACCAGATTACCAGTGTTGCCTCGGTAAGCATCCACAAATCCATCCATAGATTAGTTGTTTTCGTCCTATACAGAAAAAGCCACACAAAAATATTAGGGTTCATAGTTCATTGCCATAGCCTAGATAACACTGTTCGTGAGTTCTAGTTACTGATCATAATCCTTTTGTATAGCCTTTCTTCTAGATCTGAGTCGTAGTTTTTGTCTAGTTTTCGTCTGTTTTTGTTGCGTCGTCGGATTCCCTAGACTGTTTCTAGACTGGTTCTCATATTTTTGAGACTGTTCGTCACATTCTTGAGTTTTAGATCTACTAGATCTGTGTTCCTGATAAGTTGGAGTTGTAGATCCGTTTCAGGAAGAAAAAAAAGCAAACCGATCAGATCTCTATCTAGCTGTCCGTGCGTTTCAGGTTGAAGCAAAGGCAAAAGCGAAAAAAAACAAAAAAAAGACTCCCGATCGCTATCGCTTGACCACAGACGGGTCTCAGCCTTTGCGTGCGTGAAGCCTCAGGTTGAAAAAAAATCGAAAAATAAAATTCGGACCCCTCGCCTGAACACAGAGAAGTCTGTCATCGTACGAGATTTTTCTTCCCTGCCGAGCTCCTGCCGCGGCAGGATTTTGTGCCTTTTTCTGCCGTGGCAGAGACCAATTCTCAGGTCAATTTTTTTCTTTTTTGTTTATTTTTTTACTGAGTCCACATAGCGTACCTATCCTTGTGAGCCTTAGTAAGCCTTTCTTTGTGTCTAAAACTATCCTACGAGACTAGCGTGCTTAGTGCTCTGCGGGCTGCTTAGTTTAGCAATCTTGTGCCCGTTTCGTTGAGACATTGCTAGCGTCTCTCCTTGTGGATTGCAACACGAGCGTTCCTCCGACATACCTCACTTTATTGAGCTAATTTTCATAGTTGCAATTGCCCCATTTATCTCCATCGTGTGTGTTTTCGTGGGTCTTTGTCATACGATCATCACTAGGACTTGTTTGCGGTGTAGTTAGGATACCATACCTACAGCTCCACCATAAATAACCTGTGTGTCCTGCGATCGTTCTCTATACCTTTGGTATTCACTTCATCACATCAGTGCATCAGTCTTTGATTTTGTTTGGTAGATCATCTCTATTTACTTTGGAACGGTAAGATCTCCTTTCTTATTAGTTGTGAGTGAGTTGTGAGAGTTTCCACCATACTGATTTTGATTTGTGCACTAATGTACTAATCATGTCTTCTAGTAATGTTGATGTGATTCAGAAAATGGAGGCATGTGATGTTACAAATAATGTGGAGACCTACAGTTACAAATTCTTCGACAATTGGCGTTGTAGTGCAACTTTTTGGAAGGAAGAACGCGGTATTTTTGATGGTGATGGTCTTTTCCACCATAGTGTGATGATTGGTGAGCGATGTGCTTCCATTACCATTGATAGCAACTCTACTCTTAATTTGGTCAGCGTTGAAGTTGTACAAAAGCTGCAGCTACCCACAAGTGCTCGTGCGGTGCCATATATATTGCATTCATCATATGGCACATTGCTGATTTCACACACCGCTGATGTTCCTATGACTTTTAAAGAGCATACTGAGATTGTGCGCTGTGATGTATCTCCTATACCACTTGATTCTTGTCACATACTATTGGGGGAACCTTGGAGCAGAAGGTTTGACGCTCAAATATGTCCTGTTGTTGGAAGGATTTCTTTCAAATGGAACATGAAGAGGCGTGCTATGCTCAGGATTTCAGCTGACAAATTTCATGAGTATTATCTTCTTCGCAAGGAGAGGACAAAAGAGTTCAGTTTGTCCGCTAAGTACAAGGTCATGATGAATGGTGACAATTCTATTATTTGTCATCTTGAACGCGGTGTGCATTACAACCCATGTGAGAATGAGAGTCACATAGCCAAGCTAAGTGAGAGTGTTATCAAAAGTGAGTTGTGTGATTCCACTAAATGTGAGGTTGAGAGCATCCATTCTAAGAGTATGAGAGAAAAAGAAAACATCAGTGCAGTAGATGCTAATACATGTGAGGATATTTCTACTAATGAATCATCTCTACTCCTGCTATTGTTTCTTGTGCTATGCAGGTTGCTTTTGAAGAAAGGGAGCAACCTATTTTACAACCTGCATCGTCGGACTATGCATTGTCACTTGCGGAGGATGTTTTAGTACCTACTACAACTGAGGAGATTGTTGATGACATTGGTACTGATTTGGAGCTTCAGCCAACATGTGCGACATATTGTGAGTCTATTCCTTTACTGAAGCCTCCTTGTGATTTGGCTTACACTACTGTTTCAGCACCATGTGATAGTTTACCAAATTCCAATTTTGATCATGTGGTACTGATTACACATAAAGAAATACTTGCTCGAATACCACCTGATGATATTGTGTTTTCCATCATGCTAAATGAACATATGAGTATGAGTTGTGTTATGGATAAGATTTCTGAAATTTCATTTCTAAATTCTAGCACATATTCTCCTTGTTTCACTTTCAATCTAATTGGTGAATATAGCATGGAAGAAAATTTTCTTGTGGATCACATATGCATTACTTGTGATAGAATCGCTGAACTGAAACAAGCTATTTTCAGCCATATACGCAATGTGTCACAAAATGATTGCTATGGGACAATACTTCATGTTCGAGATATTATGGAAATACATTCTGGTCTAGTTGATATATTGCAACCAACACAAGTAATTTTACCTATGTTGGATTGTTCTAGTCTTGCTAGGATAGAACCCAAGTTTTCATATTCATTGTGTTTGTCCCAAAAGTCTTTGTCTAGTTATGTTACTACTTTAGACTTCCTTGATAATTTCAAATTGAGTTGCATCTTACATACTAGACAACATGATCATGTTAACAATAATGAGAGTAGCAAAGTTGAAGCATGGCATGAATCAATTTGGTTTTCACACATATTGAATTGGTTTGATCTTGTTCACAAATTTGATCATAGATCTTCTTTGAGAAAACTGAATTTAATATTGAAGAACAAGACTATCTATTTAGTTGTTTTTCACCATGATCATGATTCTTTGTACTTCATTTATACCTGCAATTAAAGTTGCTTGATGTATACTGGACATACTTTTCATGTGAACAACAATAATACAACATGTTATATATACATATACTTTGCGTACACGTTGTTCTATTTGTTTCTCCCACTTTCGGCTAACCTAAAGCCGAGGACGGATTTCCATGAAGAAAGGGAGAATGATGAGGATATATACAGGGATTATGATGATTCTGACTGCCTAAACTGGAAGGAAATATTGAGTCAAATCAATAATGACTATTAGGTGAATTCATTCCTAATTGAACCTGATGTTTTACTTAATGAGAACTTTATACTACCTAAGTCTATGCATCTTTGTATGATCAGGTTTATTGATAACACAAGCGTTGCGTGAGGAGGAGGAGAGTTGCAGCAAGAAGGATAAGCATTGATTTCCAATATCAACAAGTGCGTGAGGGAGGAGTGGGAGGCATGCGCACTAGAAGGCAATGAGGAAATGACGTATGAGCAAGAGAGAGAGATGGTGCACCAAGAATTACATGTTTGAGGTGTTCCACGACATTTGGACTGCGTGCCAATAAGGCTGAACCCATATATGGGTCGGTATGTATCAGTTTGAGTCGAACCGAGTCAGTTTGGGCCAAGATATGGCTGTTTTTAGGCCCGTTTAGAGGGGAGGACGCCCTAGCCCTCATATAAACCTCCGTAGCCGTCACAAGTTAGGGTTTAGACCATCTTAAAATATTTTGGAGTTATTTCTTTCATAGAACCTCTGGAATTACCCTGTGTTCGAATCTACCAACTATAATTGAGTGTGATCTGTTCTTCCATTGGGAATTAGTAGATTGCATACTACCGTTCGTGGTCACGGCTGCGTGCGCAAGAGTGTGGTGTTGTGAATATCCTACAAGGTTCGAGAGCTATTGCATTGGCATCAGGGATCAAGTGGGAGAGATCATAGCTACGCACTAGTTATCTATCATCCACCATCATCATTGACAAGAGCTTGGTGAGAAGATCGGGCCACCCCATATCAACCACACCAGGTGCATCTCGTAGGATCTGAGCCGCGAAGCAATACAAGAAATGACAACACCCAACAGAGGGGCAGCAGATCTAGAGATGAAAGCCACAACCGATGATATCAGGATGGATATGACGAAGACAATAACGAGCTATGCGGGGCCAGCTGTTTCACGTGGAGGATCCGCAAGGCCTTAGTACCCAAGGACTTCAAACTTCCACACGACCCCCACAAGTACAATGGACTCCAGGAAGCCAAGGCTTGGTTAGCAGATTATTTGGCCACTGTCAAATTACAGGGTGGCTCCACAACTACCGCAATGCAAAGCCTACAACTACATCTCACCGGCGCCGCAATATCGTGGCTCAGGCAGTTACCCGAGTATTCCATCGGTAGCTAGAACGACCTGGAAGAAAAGTTCATCCGGCACTTCCAATCCACGTTTAAGTGACCAGCATCCTTGGAGCAGCTACGAGCATGCAAACAAAAATCTGGGGAGTCCATAAGAGCATTCATCCAACGATGGAATATCATTAAAAACGCAGCTGAGTCCATATCCGACGAAAGGGCCATCGACGCCTTCAACGACGACCTCCGTCACCGAGAATTCATAGAAGAACTGGGACGGGTCAAACCCAAAGCAATTTCCTAGCTAATGGAAATAGCAAATTGTTGGGCTGATGGGGAGGATGCGCTGCATAATAAACGCGCGATCACCCGAAGAAGACAGGGATAAGCGTGGCAATGATAGAAGAAGAAGGAATAACGATGGAAACATTGGACCAAGTTATGTCGCAGCAGGTGTTTCGGGAGACGGTAACAACAGAAGCAACGACCACAACAGCAGATACTGCCAGAACAGGGATGACGCCGGAGGCAGCTAGTCCCACAGCGGTACCAGCCAAGAGCACGAGACCCACCTATGTCTGCAATGAAAATGTTGGAAGGACCCTATAATATGCATTTTTTACGTTGACTCAGTAGGCAGGCGACAATCCAACCATCTCATGAAAGACTGTTGAACGTTCCTAAAGATGCAGGAGCTTTGTAATGCAAAGGCAACCAAAGCGGCAAATCGAGGATACGCATCCACACCTGGTACACTAGCCATCGGTGCACCACCACCACCACCAATGGCACCACCACAAAACAGCAACGATCAAAGCAACGAGTACCCCAAGTCAAAAGGGGCAATATCCATGATTCAAAAAGGACGCCCATCCAACAGAATTTAGAAGCTCATCACAAGGCAAATCAATATGGCGGAGACAGCAACATCAACCACACCCGAATATCTCCACTAGTCAGAGCAAGAAATCACATTCAATAGAGCCGATCACCCACTTTGGGTCCCACGCCCGGTCACTCAGCCTTAATAGTCGAAGCACAAATCAGCGGGTTCTATATGAGCAAGGTTTTCATGGATGCAGGAAGTAGCATAAATCTGATCTACGCAAAAACACTGAGAACAACAGGCTACCCCCTGGACAATCTCACGCCAATAGAAACATCTTTCCACGAAATAGTACTAGGTAAAGCTGAAATCCCCTTAGGAAAAGTATTTCTTGACATTGTCTTTGGTTCCAAGATAAATTTTAGGCGAGAAATACTCGAATTTGAAGTTATGGATTGGCCATCACAATATCATGCAATCCTGGGATGACCAGCCTTTGCACGATTTATGGCAGTGCCACATTATGCATACTTAGTAATGAAAATGCCAGCACCAAAGGGAATTATCATGATACAAGGAAGTTTCAAACGAGCCGACGGCTGCAATCGGGAGTTCAACAAAATTTCTGAATCTTTCAGGATGGCAACAGAGTTTGAACAACTCAAAACTTCAGCAAACGCTCAACATCTGGAAGTAGTGCATGTCAATCTCGATCAGGCTTTTGACACGGCAAAAGACACAAAAGAAGTACAAATCCACCCATCGGACCTGATGAAAACAACATTGGTGGCTTCTAACCTTGATGCCGCATAGGAAAGCGCGCTCATCGAGTTCCTCCATGAGCACTAGGAGATTTTCGCATGGCTACCTTCTGACATGCCAGGAATTCCTAGGGAACTTGCTGAGCACGCATTAAATCTAGATCCAAAGGCGAAGCCAGTAAAACAACCGCTTCGTCGCTTCGCAGAGCCAAAGCACAAGGCCATTGGAAAGGAGCTCCATCGCCTCATTGATGCCAATTTTATCAAGGAACTAACAAAATCAGAGTGGATCGCAAACCCAGTGTGTGTTGATATGGGCATGAAGGAGGAGGTGAAGCCTAATTTCAGGACTCCACCAAGATAGGTGATGTGGGCGCATCCCATTGATGATTGGCACGCCAGGACGACCTACGATATGTAATGATAAGTCTAAGGTTGTGTCAAATATTATTGCTATGTTATTGAGTCTGAGTCTAGGTTAGGTTCGAGTCCGTTTGTGTGTTCGGTTTGGGTCTGTCCAACTGACTAGTTGCAGGCCTCCTATATAAAGGAGCTAGACGCCTAGGGTTTAGGGGAGTTCAGTTGTTTAGTCTACAAACTATATTGTGCTCCACCGTGTATCATCCCTCCGGGGACGGCGATACCGTTTATCTTATTATTGTTGTGGAGGTTCTTGTGTTCATCAAGGATTGTCGTGCTCAGGTTTGAGGCGTGGTGATCTTCATCACGTCACTTGCTGGATTCGTTCCTCTTCTTCAGGTGACGTTCATCGCGTTATTGGAAGATTACCATCCGGGTTGACTCGTTGTGAAAGATCGGGACAAACTCAAGGATCATCGGCTTGATCCGTATCAGGTGGTATCAGAGCTCTAGGTTGATCACGGCGAGTGTTTATGGTTGATCTACGGATTGCTATTTTTCCTGAGCAGTTTTTAGATCAGAAGTTGAAGTTTTTTTTAGATTGGATAATTTTAGTTGATCGGAAGTTGAAGTTGATCAAGGTGCGGTTGCATTCGTCGAGCTGACCTTTTTGATCCGCACGGCAGCGAGTTGTGGCGGCTGTTCTCTGGCGAGTTGGATCGCTGCAGTCAAAAGAATCGATCAGATCCAATCGAGGCAATAGCAGAAAAAAAAGGAGAAAGGCGGCGTCCGGCCACGCGGGCATTGCGGCAACCACTGCCCCGCGTGATCCTCGCTCGCTACAGATCGTAGAGTCCATCTGCCGAACGTCTTGTTCCAGATCCGATCGATAAAAAAAAGGGGCAGCCCGATCGCTGAGTTGCCTCAGTCGTTCGCCTGAGGAGAGACCTCCTCTGTGGTCGAGCGCGAGGCCTCACGCGCCCTCATCCTCCAGCGTGGGCCATCCGCCTCTGTTCCTTGGCCCACTCGCGGCAGGAATCGCGCCCGCCTGGGATCGCGTCCGCGCCTCTGTTCCGTGGACTCCAGTAAAGGAAAGAAAGAGGAGGTAAAAGAAAAGATCATTGCGGTGTCTATGTGATTTTGGTCAGAGTTCTGCTAAAGTTCAGAGATGGATCTTGAGGGTAATGTTAGTGATTTTTCAGCGCAAGACGTCTACAATGATTACCTAGACCTGAAAAATTATGTGCGCTGGGATTCTAGTAAATTGAAGTGGAAGCTCCTACATACTGCAACCTCGACAGAATACAAGTTATGGGAAGAGACAATGCAAGCTGGTTTCCTCTTATGTGTTGATCTTTCTCCAGATCTGCAGTTTGACGACACTATCGCTTTTTGTCTTGCAAAAAGGTGTGAGGATGCGCGAATTTTCCGGTGGTGGAATGTGGACACACGTACGCGAGGTGTCTCAATAAATACTATTTGGGAGGACTACAAAAAGTTTTTACGTGCTAAATTTTTGGCACCATCAGAGATAGAGGACAAGGTGATTGTTTCGGAGGATGTTGTACCATTGAGTGGGCTGAATTTCAACTCAAGAAAGTACAAAACGATTCTTGCATGACAGTTGACAAGGGCCAGCATTGGAATTTATTTCAGGCGCAGTGTATGATTAAAGGCAAAGCATGCAAGTTGATTGTTGATGGAGGAAGTTGTACTAATGGCATTAGCAAGGCAATGGTGGCAGCGTTAGGGTTGTCCACATGGCGTATTCCTGAACCTAAGCATCTACAGTGGTTCAATAGCTGCGGTATGGTGAAGGTAACTCATAAGGTGCGTGTGCCATTTATAGTTGGTGATTATATTGATGAGATTGAGTGCGATGTGTTGCCATTGGAGGTATGTGGGTTGTTACTTGGTCGTCCATGGCAGTATGATCGCAACATTACACATGCTGGAAGAGCAAATACATATTCTTTTGTGCATGGTGGCAAACAGCAGACTTTGAAGCCTATGCAGGATGATCACATAAAGTCTGATGTAGAGCTGGTGGTACATAAGTAGAAGGTGCGCAAGGCTAAGCCAAAATCTGGGCTAGCTAAGGTGCAGGATGAAGAGCATGATGCACAGTGCGACAATATTGATACTGCTTCAGCTATGCCTATAGATGACAAGCCAGTGGAACTTGTTAGTGACAAGCTAGTTGAAGTGCATCCTCTTATTGCTGAGAGGAAGGATATTGCAACATGTGTTCAGAAGGTTGTTTGTGTTGACACAGGTATTCAGACAGATGATAGTTGTGCTCCTGATGTTCCAGTGCATGTGGCGCAGCGGGGTAACAAGAGCAGTTTTGTTAGCACACCTGTGAGGCGTTTTGTTGGGACAGTTGTGCGGATGCATAGAGGCAAGGATGGACATGTTCGATAGTTGTGTGGTCCAGGCATTACTCATGTTATGCCATGTCGTGCAAAGAAGGTCCATGTTTAGCAACCACGGGTTCCAACAAGAGTTGAGAAGAAGAAGACGATGGCGCCTAGGTCCAAGCTCGTATGGAGACGCAAGGAGGTGCAGGCGCCAAGGGCTGTATCAAGTCGAGCAGGCCAAGAGGGAGGATGTGGTGAGGAAGGCAGACAAGACTTGAAGATGGCGAAGACGCGTGAAGTGATTGTTCATATCACGCCACCTTTCCGACCCGACCCACAAGCGTTGGGGACAACGCTTCTTGAAGGGGGATGATGATATGGGCATGAAGGAGGAGGTGAAGCCTAATTTCAGGACTCCACCAAGCTAGGTGATGCGGGCGCATCCCATTGATGATTGGCACGCTAGGACGACCTACGATATGTAATGATAGGTCTAAGGTTGTGTCAAATATTATTGCTATGTTATTGAGTCCGAGTCTAGGTTAGGTTCGAGTCCGTTTGTGTGTTCGGTTTGGGTCTGTCCAACCGACTAGTTGCAGGCCTCCTATATAAAGGAGCCAGCCGCCTAGGGTTTAGGGGAGTTCAGTTGTTTAGTCTACAAACTATATTGTACTCCACCGTGTATCATCCCTCCGGGGACAGCGATACCGTTTATCTTCTTATTGCTGCGAAGGTTCTTGTGTTCATCAAGGATTGTCGTGCTCAGGTTTGAGGCATGGTGATCTTCATCATGTTACTTGCTGGATTCGTTCCTCTTCTTCAGGTGAAGTTCATCACGTTATTGGAAGACTACCATCCGGGTTAACTCGCTGTGAAAGATGGGGACAAACTCAAGGATCATCTACTTGATCTGTATCATGTGTTCCAAAGAAAAACACTACAGAACTTCGGATGTGCATCGACTTTACTGCACTAAACAAGCATTGCCCAAAAGATCACTTCACATTGCTGCGGATCGATCAAATAATCGATGCAACTGCGGGATGCGAACGTCTTTCTTTCCTGGACGCTTACTCAGGATACCACCAGATTAGGATGAAGGAAGAAGATCAGGAGAAGACAGTGTTTATAACACCCTACGATGTATTCTGCTACACAACAATGCCTTTTGGTCTCAAGAACGCTGGAGCAACATATCAACAGATGATGTAGAAATGTCTGGGCAGCCAAATAGGCACAAATGTGCAAGTATATATCAATGACGTCATAGTCACAACAGGTCAAGGATCTGCGCTGATCAAGGACCCCGAAGAAACTTTCAGAAATCTTGACAAGTTTAGCACCAAATTAAACCTAAAGAATTGTTCCTTTGGAGTCCCGGCAGGGCAACTCCTCAGGTATTTGGTATCAGCTAGTGGAATCGAGGCTAATCCCGAAAAAATACAAGCAATCCTCACAATGAAGAACCCAACAAATCTGCGTGGCGTACAGCAACTGGCAGGGCGAGTAGCGGCACTCAGTCGTTTTATTGCAAGGTTAGGAGAAAAAGTATTACCATTCTACACCCTCATGAGAAAATCAGAAAAATTTGAGTGGACGGAAGAAGCTCAGCGTGCCTTTGAAGATCTTAAAGGAACACTTTCGACGTCTCCTATCGTTGTGTCGCCAAAAGAGAAAGAGCCTTTACTCCTTTATATCGCTGCCACACATTAGGTGGTCAGCACGTTCTTGGTCGTAGAGTGACCCGAAGAAGGGAAGACCCACGGTGTGCAGAGGCCAGTTTACTTCCTAAGTGAGGTTCTATCGCCATCCAAACAAAGATATCCACACTACTAGAAACTAGCATACAGGGTATTTATGACAGCACGAAAACTACGCCACTATTTTTCGGAGCATCCAATCATAGTGGTCGAAGCGCCTTTGTCAAGCATCCTCAATAATCCAGAAGCAACTGGACATCTCTCTCTATGGGGCATCAAATTATCCCCTCGGGATATCACATATGAGAAGCACAAAGCAATTAAGTCACACGTTTTGCCAGATTTTATCACAGAGTGGATGGAGTTGAAATGTGCGGGTCCACCAGACCTTTCTAGTGCCTGGACAATGTACTTTGACGGATAAAAAGAACGGAGGCGGCAGGAGCAGGAGTCGTACTAATATCACCTCAAGGTGACAAAATGCCCTATATACTATCGATGAGCTTTGCAAACGCATCTAATAACGAAGCGGAATACGAGGCCCTGTTGCATGGCATGCGAATGGCCAAAGCTTGCGGTGCAACTCGCCTCAAAATCTTCGGAGATTCCAATCTTGTGGAACAGCAAGCCATGAACAAGTGTGTTAGCGAAAATATGATTGCTTATCGTGACCTATATAGTATTATGGAAGCTCAATTTCATGGGTGTGAAGTATCACATATAGGAAGAGCAAGCAATGAGAAAGCCGACGATCTAGCAAACATTGGGTCCTTGTGCTTACCAATACCACCCGGAGTTTTTTGGAAAGAGATAGCGGAGCGATTGATCAAAGCAAAACGAGTCTTCGAGGTTGTAGCACCAAAAACAGGGAAAAATAAACATCCGCAAAAACACTCGAGGGCTCCTTCAGAAGCCAAGAACATGGAAGAAGCCGTCGAAGAAGATAAATAAGAAATTGAAGAAGTTATGCTAATTGAGCCCACCTAGATGCAACCGTATATAGCATATATGACTAAGGGACAGCTACCAGAAGATGTGATAGAAGCCCGGCGAATCACCCGACGATCAAAGGCCTTCAGGATAATCAAAGGGAACTATACAAAAGGAGTATTTTAGGCGTGTTGCAGTGTTGCGTAACACCCGAAGAAGGAGAAATTATACTCAAAGATATACACGAAGGAGTTTGCGGTCACCATGCTAGTAGCCAAGCAATTGCTGCAAAAGCATTCAGAGCAGGATTTTACTGGCTCACTACAGTTCAAGATGCAAAAGACATTCTCAGAACATGTGAGGCATGTCAACGCTTCACAACAAAGCCTGGAGCACCCACCACTGAGCTGAATCCTATACCTTTGGCCTAGCCGTTTGCTCAGTGGGTACTTGATATGGTGCGAAAACTTCACAAATCATCGCTAGGAGGACACGTCTATCGGCTAGTAGCAGTCGACAAATTCACCAAATGGATTGAAGCAATGCCTGTCACAACCCAAGATGGGACTTTGGCTGTAAATTTCATCAAATCCATAGTATTTTGGTTTGGCGTATCGAACAACATCATCATGGACAATAGGACCAACTTCACTTCCAATGAGTTCAAAGAGTACTGCCAGGAGATGGGCATCAAAATAAGCTACGCTTCGGTAGCTCACCCGCAAACAAATGGACAGGTCGAAAAAGCCAATGGACTAGTTACTGTGGGACTCAGGAAAAGACTACTAGCACCTCTTGATAGAGCAAAAGGAGCATGGCTGGAAGAACTACCATCTATACTATGGAGTTTACGTACAACTCCAAATAATTCGACAAAAGAGACGCCTTTCTTTTTGTTCCACGGTGGAGAAGCCGTGCTTCCTGTTGAGGTGTCACACAAAGCCCCAAGAGTAGTTGCATACGATGAAGAGGAATCAAGAGAAGCACTCGAAGATGATGTGGACGCACTTGATGAAGCTCGAGTTGAATCCCTCCAAAGAGCAACTATGTACCAGCAAAACCTACGCAATTACCAAAGCAGAAGATTGCGGCCTAGGTCCTTTGCAGTAGGGGACCTAGTTCTTCGCCTCAAACAAGATGGCCACAAGAAGTTAGAATCGCCATGGGAAGGACCATACATCGTCACAGAAGTTATTCCCGGAGGAGCATATCGACTACAAGATAAGAAGACAGTAGTAAATTACTCAAATCCATGGAACGTAGCACAGCTACGACACTTTTACGCATAAGTAATATGATAAGAGTTATAGTTCAGCTTATTAAGCCAGAATAACCAGGACAATGGCTACAGGCCATCCGTTCAACGAATAATGTATCATCGATTTTTTCACTTTATATATAAAGAGATAAGTTATTTGTGCCTTAATCTTTTTAGTTTGTTCAAAAGGTCAATGCTTTCCATCAAGCTAACAACGACTATGAGTCTATGTCCAGATACATGCATCCGAACATAGCCTCGGGGGCTACTCCCACCGGGAGCGCTGGCGCGCACCCGATAGAAATCTAGTTGTGCATAAGATATATACATGATTGCAAACACCTTTGAGTTTAACACTAGTGTATCCTCAAAAAGTTGTTACTCCCGTCGGGAGCCAGTATAAAGCATTGAAACTATCTGATAAAATCAGAAACCACGATGGCCAAGCAGGCCAACCGCCAAAAAAGCCAAAAATCTCGGATCACGCTTAGACGCGATAAAAAATCTGAATGTCGTGTTCAGAAACATGAAGGTAAGACCCTAGGATTCGTCCTATGTGGCCTGGTAATCGCACAAGAATGCGCTCTGCCAGTAAAATATCCATATCAACGATACAATGGAAAATCCCGACGGACGCGTTGGGTACCTGATAAAAATAGAAAACTGGAATTCAGCATTCGTTAAGACCTCAGCGGTCGAACTAAATTATGCCAGTAGCAAATTCTGGATTCGAGCCCGGGGACTTGAATTTGATGTAGGACAACCTTGTTTTTTCCCAGGAGCAATTAATTGATTCCTGATCCTTCGGAAGCATCAGACTCGTTGTACCAAAATTCCTACAAAGATAAAAAGGAAAAAGAAACTTTGAGACTCGACCTGAAACTATGGTTCAAGTAGAGTCTCGGGGGCTACTGACATAGGTATAGATACTTGGGTGCTTATGATTCGCTACCCTATGATTGGACAAAGGCTTACAATCCATGAAGGTTTTAGGTGACAGCCCAAGGAAGCAACCGACAAAGGCTTTGATTGTATTAGGAAAGAGACTATGAACCGACATTATGTTGGTATTGTAATTACGCGTGTATGAAACCTATTCGCATACAGCTTTGAGACCTGGCCTATTATATATAGGACGGGAGAAGCCCAAGCGAGGGTACAGAAATCTAGAGGATAACTTGTAATAGTGTGTTTTACTCGATATTCAGGCGACTTTGTCTTCATCGTTTTCCTAACATCCGACAAAATCCCCAGCGTTCTCTTTCCTGCAAAACCCTAAGTCCATCATCATGGGCATTACCGAGGTTATCCCTCGTCACTTGTAGTTGCAAGAACGTCACGGTGACGATGGCAATGTAGTTGAGGTTGGGCTCGAGGTTCTACTCGCGGTTCTTCTTGTGGTTGTGCTTGTTGGATCACTAGTTCCCTTGTGTGAGGACGGTGTTCTTCTCGCGTTGCTTGTGGCCTTGAAGAGAAATTACTATCATAGCTTGACGTTGCGGCGTGCCGTGGGGAAGGTGCATAGTTTGAAGACCTTCCATCTTCAACCACGGGGGCGTCATTGCGTCTTGGAGCACTTGTATGAAGATCTTGGCGAAGAGGAGAATGATGATGCGAAGATCTTGTAGAGCTTGATGTGCGTGAACATGGTCTTGCCATTCCGTCGATGAGGCATCAAAGATTGTCATTTGTTTCAGTGACGGAGCATTGGAGCGCTTCATTTTGATGGCCAAAGTTGTGATGCATCGCATTCATTTGTCGTTCGAGGCCATCAAAGCGGTTGTCGATGTTCTTATACTCGGCTTGCGTCTCGCCAAATTTTTCATCTTGTCACGTCTCAAGAGCTTGGCAACGTTCACGGATATCTTGTCGGATGATGTAGTGACTTGCGCGCGTCATGTACGATCCATGTTCTTCTTCTTGGGGAGGTGGTTGGCTCGACTCACCGTGCCTATCCATCATGCAAAACACATAAGGATTGTATATGAAAGAGGAATATGGTGGTGTTAGCCTTGTACCTCACCTAGGGGATTGCACCGAACTAGAAACCACAAGTGAGAGCTATAAGCGTGCAAAGTGAAATTGCAAAGAAACCTCACACTAAAGAAAGAACTAACCCTCAAAAGATTTTGGTGGAAGGTTAGGGTGGCGGAGAACCAAACGAAACGATCCAAATAAAAGGTTATTGTCAAAAGTGATAGAGAACCAAAGATCAAAAGCAAAAAGGAAACGATCTACAAAACACAAGGATACACACACGTGGAGACGGATGTGGTTAGCACGACTATAAAATGAGCACAAAAGTTCCTAACGAAGACTATGCTCGGTGTCGTGCTAACACAAGGAGAGACCACAACTCGTTTGCCAAAAGCGAAATAAGCAACGGATTTGTACACTTGCCTTGGTTGCGCTCTATCTCTCTCTTTGCTTACAAGCTTGAGACTCTTTGTATTGGGAGACTTTGTATCTTTCTATTTTTATTTTGCTTTTGCTTTTTCTCTCTCTCTTTTTGATTCTTTTTCTCCCGTTCTATACTGCTATGTTAACTCTTGAATTTTCTTACACTCTCACTTTCCAAGGACAAGTGCACAATTCTTGGGCAGACACAAGATGAGTTGCTCTCATTGGATAGATACACATAAGGAAGAAGGGTCAACAAGGTGGAGCAAGCTATACCTTTGGTATTGACGACTTGCTACCGGCATAGGGGATGATGTTCGGCGTCGTGGTGTCGAGGATCGTGGTATGTGATGACTTGCGGAAGCTTGAAGTTACTTGGGGCGACACGCACACGAGGCTCGAAAATCACAAGAGGAAAAACAGACAAAA
The DNA here is from genome assembly GCA_916181665.1 of Avena sativa. NCBI lineage: Eukaryota > Viridiplantae > Streptophyta > Magnoliopsida > Poales > Poaceae > Avena > Avena sativa. Next base: position 237,444,251 of record OV702286.1, read on the forward strand.
TTGGGTAAATCAAAAAAATTTGGCGGCCAAACCAGCGGCGCCGGATCCTGTGCCAGAATTTTTGGTGGCAATTCCTGTTCGCCGGAACGTGTGCCGGAATTTCTAACGGCTGGAATTGGTCCGCCGGGCCTGGAGCCAAAATGCGTTCATGATGAACTCCAAAAGTCTAAACTATCAAAATTTTCAGAAGTTTGTCCAAATTGGGCTGGGGAAAGGTTCTAGGAAGTTAGATCGGTACCCAGAGCAACAGATATGTGGAACAAAACCACTAAAAACGCACAAAATCCAGAGATCAATCCGAAGGCAAATTTGGGGCTATTTTTGGGGGATTTTGAATTTTTGGTGGATAGAAGAAAAATTTGTGGGGGAATTCATGAGCAACGAAGCTCTTGATACCAATATGTTGAGGGTAAACCTCTAGGGTGGCCCGATCTTTCACGAATCCCTTGAAATAGAGGAGGGGGAAGAGGGGAAGGAAAAACTCCGCGGACTCACGCACGAAGAACACGATGAACACACTCACGCAAAACCATGATACATACTGATAGCTCATGCCGTCGATGACTAGTCCGGCACAATCCTAGGATCGGCGTCAGGCGGAGGACTCTCTCTCGAACCGGCACGGCAAGATGAGAGACTTGGTGAGATCTTGATGTCTAGGCAAAGGAACTCCGATGCCTAGGCCTTGTACAACGTGGAGGAACGATGCAAACTCCAATGAGGTTTGTGATATTTGGTGCTCCTTTTTCAAAGGAGCATGAGGCAAGAACTAGATAGATCCACAAGGGGTTTCGACTAATTCCAAATATCATGCCTAGGGTTTGCAATGGATGCAGGGGACTATATATAGGCCAGCCACTTAAACATGGGTACTTTAGGAATAAAAGACAAGTTCTGGATGGACTAAGGGGTACATGGGCCGCAGGCCCAAAGGACTTTACATGCCTGGCGTCGGTCGGACCGGAGACTCCGGTGTGCAGGCCGGAGACTCCGGTGTAGGCCGGAGAATCTGTTGTAGCCTCCGGACTAGCCTCCGGAGGGGCCTTCAGATTGTGCCGGAGCCTGGTGCAGGGGGTCAGGCCAGAGGGTGGGCCGGAGTCTCCGGGGTGTTCAGACTGGAGACTTTGGCAGGCCAGAGACTCCGGTGTGCGCAGAACGGAGACTCCGGTCTGAGCAGCTCCAGCGGCTTCTGCCTCACGATCTGCTCCTTGTTCTCCATCCTTGGGTGCTTGGTGATGTGTTGGGGCTTTGTACCTGATGATGCAGAGAGTTGTTGCATGAAGTAGCACACCATCCAGGGATGTATCAAATTGGCATGAGGAGAGGAGCGAGTTCACCTTAGCTTGTAGGAGTTTGGCTTGGGCACGAGTCATGGGTCCACTTGGGGGACTTGTTCGTGTAGATGTAGGAGCGTCCATAGGACGGGTTGCATCAGCTCCCCCCTTGGGACAGAGTCGTCCTCGACTCTTCATGGTTGTCATCTTGAACATCTCCATGGTAGGGTGAGAGATCCTTGACGTTGAATGTATTGCTTGCAAGGTACTTGGATGTCAGTATGTCGATGATGTAGGCGTTGTTGTTGATTCACTTAAGGACCTTGAAGGGACCATCTCCTCTTGGCTTAAGCTTGGACTCGCGTTCCTTGGGGAAGCAGTCTTTGCTTAGGTGTATCCACACAAGATCACCTTCTTCAAATATCATCTCCTTCTTGTCCTTGTTTAACCTTGAAGCTTGGCGAAGGAATTGTTGCTCGATAGTAGCTGATGCAGCCCGTCCTACGCACGCTCCTACATCTACACCAACAAGTCCCCCAAGTGGACCTATGACTCGTGCTCGAGCCAAACTCCTACAAGCTAAGGTGAACTCGCTCCTCTCCTTGTGACAATTTGATACATCCTTGGATGGTGTGCTACTTCATGCAACTACTCTATGCATCATCAGGTATGAAGCACCAATACATCACCAAGCACCCCAAGATGGAGAACAAGGAGAAGATCGTGAAGCACAAGACGCTGGAGCTACTTAGACCGGAGTCTCCGGTCTGCGCACACCGGAGTCTCTGGTCCACCAAAGTCTCCGGCCTGAAGACACCGGAGTCTCCAGCCCAACCTCTGATATGCCCCTAGAACCGGGCCCTGGGACAATCTGAAGGCCCCTCCGGAGGCCGATTCGGAGACCGACCAGAATCTCCGGTCCAGACCGGAGTCTCTGGTCCGACCGTCTCCAGTCATGAAAAGGCCTTTGGGCCTGCGGCCCATGTACCCCTTAGTCCGTCCAGAACTTGTCTTTTATTCCTAAAGTACCCCTGTTTAAGTGGCTGGCCTATATATAGTCCCCCACCTCCATTGTAAACCCTAGGCATGATATTGGAATTAGTGGAAACCCCTTTGTGGATCTATCTAGTTCTTGCCTCATGCTCCTTGACCAAGGAGCACCAATATCCCCAAACCTCGTTGGAGTTTGCATCGTGCCTCCGTGTTGTACAAGGCCTTGGCATCGGTGTCCCTTTGCCAAGACGTCAAGATCTCACCGAGTCTCCCATCTCACCGTGCCGGTTCGAGAGAGAGTCCTCCACCCGACGCCGATCCTAGGGATTGTGTCGGACCGGTCACCGTCGGCGTGAGATATTGGTGTGTATCGTGGTTTTGTGTGTGTGTTCTTCGCATTCTTCGTCCGTGCGTTCGTCGTGTTCTTCCTCCCCTCCTCTCCCCATGCTCCATCCTCGATTTGAAAGGGAATCGTGAAAGATCGGGCCACCCTAGAGGTTTGCCGTCAACATATTGGTATCAAGAGCTTCGTTGCTCATGAATTCCCCCACAATTTTTTCTTCTATCCACCAAAAAATTGAAAATCCCCAAAAAAACAGCCCAAATTTGCCTTTGGATCGATCTCTTGATTTGGAGTGTTATTTGTGGTTTTGATCCGACCTTGTCTTAGGTGTTGGTCCAGCTTTATCCTACGTTTTCCCAACCCAATTTGGCCAATTTTTCGCGGACGTGAGGACCCAAGGCGTGGATTTCCTCTCAAGAACACGAGCAGTTCGCGATCTGACTCCAGACCAGAGTCTCCGGCCTGCACACTGGAGTCTCCGGCCTACACCGGAGTCTCCGGTCTACCCACACCGGAGTCTCCGGCCTACACCGGACTTTTCGTCCTGAAACCCCGGAGTGTCTGGCCTGACGCCTAATTTTGACAGTTTTGCCTCTAATCTTGCATTGGCTAATTTCCTTTTGTTTGTTTGTGCCCGTGTGCGTGTCGTCAACTAACAACAAGCTTCCGCATCGACAAACCCCGCGCTCCTCGACACCACGGCCCACGAACATCATCCCGCACCACCGATGCCAAGTTCATCATCAAAGAAGGTATAACTTGCGTCACCTTGTTAACCCATATCTTCCTTTTTGTGTACCTATCCCATGAGAGTGGCTCATCTTGTGTTTGCTTGAGCATTGTGCATTTGTCCTTGGATGGTGAGTGTGCAAGAGCAATATCAAGTATGACTAGGTAGCATCAAGGGAGAGCAAAAAAAATACAAAAGAAAGAAAAAGATACAAAGAAAAAGCAAAAGAAAAATAGTCTCCCATTGCCAAAGAGAGTCTCAAGCTTGTAAGTAAGAGAGAAAGAAGAGCACCCAAGACAAGTGCACAAATCCGTTGCTCATTTTTCCTCTTTGCAAACGAGCCACGGTCTCTCCTTGCATTGGCACGACAACGAGCTTAGTCTTTGTTAGGACATTGTTTTTGCTCATTTTCATAGTCGTGTCAATCCCAATAATCTCCACGTGTGTGTGCATAGGCGTAGGTTCCCATCACCCTTTTGAGTTGTTGACCTTCGCCTTTGACTTGAGTTTTGTTGGATTTTACCCACTTTTGACTATCCCTTTTCTTTTGGTTGGTTCTTTGGCTTTCCACAATCCTAACCTACCACCAACAAGGTTTTGAGAGTTAGTTCTTTCTTTATTGTGAGTTTTCTTTGCAATCCCACTTTGCACGCTTATAGCTCTCACTTGTGGTTTCTAGTTTGGTACAATCCCAAGGTGACGTACAAGGCTAACACCACCATATTGCACTTCCATATACAATACTTGTGTGTCTTGCATGATGGATAGGCACGGTGAGTCGAGCCAACCACCTCCCCAAGAAGAAGATCAAGGATCGTACATGACGCGCGCAAGTCATTTCATCGTCCGCCAAGAGTTCCGTGAACGTTGCCAAGCCCTTGAGATGCGACAAGATGAACAATTTGGCGAGACGCAAGACGAGTTCAAGAACATCGACAACCGCTTCGACGGCCTCAAACGACAAATGCATGCAATGCATCACAACTTCAACCACCAAAATGAAGCGCTTCATTGCTCCGTTGCAGAAACAAATGACAATCTTAGACACCTCATCGACGGTATGGAAAGACCACGTTCACGCACATCAAGCTCTTCAAGTTCTTCGCATCGTCATGCACCTCTTCCACAACATCTACATCCAAGTGCTCCAAAATGCAATGATGCCCCCGTGGTTGAAGATGGAAGTTCTTCGAACTATGTACCTTCCCCACGGCACGCCACAACATCAAGCTATGATGGTGACTTCTGTTCAAGGCCAAGAGCAAGGCAAGAAGCACACCGTCATCACGCAAGGGCATTAGTGATCCAACAAGAGCAACCACAAGAAGAACCACAAGTGCAACCGCAAGTCTACCACCACCGACCGTGACACATACTTGACACAAGTGATGACTCCAATTATGAGAATCAAGCTCGTCATCGACATGAAGCCCTCCAAGATCCTCCTCCTCGTCATCAACGTCATGAACGTCCGCACCGACACCATGGTCATCACGCGGCGCCTCCTCCACCTCAACAAAACTTGGAGCGTCAAGTGATACAAATTGAGCGACACCCACCACGTCAAGAGGCTCATGACCATGTTCTTCACCGTGAGGCCCATGTGCCTAATCAACATCACCAACCAAGGAACGAGCCTCACCTTCGTCATCAACCGCGTCACGAGGCTCCACATCCTCAACAACCTCATGGGGCCCAAGTGCCTCAACACCGTCAACAACCGTGCCAAGAGCAAGAGCAAGCTCCTCAACAACAATATCAAGAGCAAGCTCCGCAACAAGGACGTGAGAACCAAGTTCCACCTCTCCAACTACAAGATCATCAACAAGGTCACCAAGCTCATCGCAATGACCACAACGATGAAGAAACTTTTGGCAAGCTCAAGTTCACAATGCACAAGTTCATCGGATCCAATGACCCCAAAGAATACCTCTCGTGGGCACTCAAAGTCGACAAGATCTTCCGCATGCACAACTATAGCAACGAGAAGATGGTCGCCATGGATTCACTTGAGTTTGATGATTACGCCAACCTTTGGTGGGAAAAATTTCAAGTTGCTCGTGATGCAAGACAAGAGCCGCCAATCACAACTTGGCATGACATGAAGGCTCATATGAGATCCTGCTTTGTCTCCGCGCACTACACGCGTGACCTCTTCAAGCGCTTCGGCAAGGGACAAAGACCGTGGAAGAGTACTTCAAGGAAATGGAACTCAACTTGATTCGCGCCAACATTGATGAACGCATGGAGCAAACAATGACACGTTTCCTTATTGGCTTGAATCACCCAATCAAGCGCATCGTCGAGTTCCAAACATACAACACCATGGTTGAGCTTGTGCACATAGAAACAAAGGCGGAACGTCAAGTGCAAGAGGACATCAAGTACAATAAGCCCAAGACGTATTTCACCTACAAGCAAGCTTCAATCGCTACACCAACAACTTTCAATGGAAGCTCCTCAAGTACCCCCAAGCCTTCCTTCAAGCCCACACTTCCTCAAGGAAAACTGCCCCCAAGTGGCAAACAAGCAAAGAGTGATACACCTTTCAATGGTGAATGCTACAAGTGTGGAGGTAAAGGACACAAGTCGGCCGAATGTGGAAACAAGAAAGTCTTGTTCATCCATGACAATGGTGATGAAGAGTACTTGAGTGAAGATGAGTTTGATGCCCGTGTCAAGGAAGCAATGGCAAGGCAACGAGTGGAATATGACCAAAAACTTCTCATGTGTGAACATGACGCAAGTCCATCGCTTGTCGTCACAAGGATCTTGACCACTCAAGCACAAGAGCATGAAGACCAACGCTCGAATATCTTCCAAACATGAGCCGGCATCAATGGCAAATCTATCAAGGTGATCATTGACGGAGGGAGTTGCCACAACCTTGCTAGCACCGAGTTGTGTGAGAAGCTCAACCTCACCCTCCATCCGCACAAGCACCCCTACCATGTGCAATGGCTAAGTGACCAAGGGTCCGTGAAGATCAAGCATACCGTATCGGTATCCTTCGCCATTGGTCCTTACAAAGATACGGTGGAGTGTGATGTGGTTCCTATGACAATTTGCCACATGCTTCTTGGTCGACCGTGGCAATTTTGACAAGGCTGCTCAACATGATGGTCGCACCAATGTATACACCTTCAAATGGCTCAACAAAAAACATGTGTTTTGCAACCGATGACTCCTAGCCAAATAAATGTGAACAATGCAAAGGCTTTAGCGAGGGTGCAAAGCACAACACCTACTTGTGAGAAGAGTGGTGAGAGAGAGAACCACCTCATAGTGAGTGAGAGCCACAAGCCAAACTCGAGTGGAAAAACTAAGAGTGTTCTCCTTGCCACCAAAAGTGAGATGAGAGATGTTCGGAACAACCCATCCATCTTGCACTATGTCCTCCTTTGCAAGGGACTAGCGCAAGGAACTAATGAATTAACCAATGTTCCTCCATCTTTGATGAGTGTTTTGCAGGAATTCAAGGATGTGTTCCCCGAAGAGCTCCCACATGGACTACCTCCTCTTCACGGCATCGAACATCACATTGACCTCATCCCCGGCGCACCTCTTCCAAACCGTGCCGCCTACCGCAAGAACCCGGAGGATACGAAGGAGATAGAACGTCAAATCAACCAACTCGTCTCCAAAGGTTTGATCGAAGTTAGCACTAGTCCAAGTGCCGTACCCATGATTCTTGTTCCAAAGACGGATCATACGTTACGATTATGCATGGACTGCCGTCCAATCAATGCTATCACCATGCGTTATCAACATCCCATACCACGTCTCGATGACATGCTTGATGAGTTGTGTGGAGCCACTATTTTTTCGAAAATTGATCTTCGTAGTGGTTACCATCAAATATGCATGGCTGAAGGTGATGAGTGGAAAACCGCCTTCAAGGCCAAACTTGGTCTCTATGAATGGTTGGTTATGCCCTTTGGTTTATCAAATGCCCCATCCACCTTCATGCGCCTTATGAATCACATCTTGCGTTCTCTCATTGGAAAAAGTGTTGTTGTCTATTTTGATGATATTCTTGTTTATAGCAAATCATTTAAGGACCATATAACACTTGTCAAGGAAGTTTTGCAAATCCTTCGACATGAAAAGCTTTATGTTAATCTTCCCAAGTGCACTTTTCCTAAAGACAAGTTGATTTTTCTTGGATTTGTCGTTTCTTCGAACGGAATTGAAGTTGATGTTTCCAAGGTAAAGGACATACGAGATTGGCCCATCCCAACAAATGTGAGTGAACTCCGAAGTTTTCATGGGTTGGCCGGTTTCTATCGTCGCTTTGTGAAAGACTTTTCAACCATTGCTTGTCCCCTTAATGAATTGACCAAAAAGAATGTCACCTTCGTGTGGGGCAAAGCACAACAAAAAGCTTTTGACGAACTTAAAAAGAGGCTCACCGAAGCACCTCTCCTTGCTTTATCAGATTTCACAAAAACTTTTGAGATAGAGTGTGATGCTAGTGGTATTGGCATTAGAGGAGTCCTTATGCAAAACGGACGTCCTATATCCTACCATAGCGAGAAACTTGATGGTGCTCGCCTTAACTATCTGATTTATGACAAAGAGCTTTTGCCTTAGTTTGTGTCCTTCAAGTTTGGCAACACTACCTATGGCCCAATGAATTTATCATACATTCCGACCATGAGTCGTTGAATATCTCAAAGGCCAAGCTAACTTGAGCAAGAGACACGCTAAGTGGGTTGAGTTCATGGAGTCTTTTCCATACATTGTCAAGTATAAGAAGGGCAAAGATAATGTAGTTGCGGACTCTTTGTCTCGCAAACATACAAGCCTACTTACGAGACTTGAAATCAATGTGTTGGGTCTTGAGGAAAAAAATCTTTGTATGCTTCCGATCCGTTCTTTGAACCAATTTTCGCAAAGTGCTCCAATGACAAAGGAGTTGATGATTTCTATTTGCATAAGGGCTTTCTATTTAAACAAAACAAGCTATGCTTTCCGAAGTCGTCACTTCAACTTCTGCTTCTCCAAGAATCTCATGGTCGAGGCCTCATGGGTCACTTTGGCCGTGACAAGACATTGGACATGCTCTCCAATCACTACTTTTGGCCCAAGATGAAGCGTGACGTGGAGCGCTACGTTCAATGATGCACGGCATGTGTTCAAGCTAAGTCGCAAGCTAACCCTTATGGTCTTTATATGCCATTGCCTATTCCTCATACCCCTTGGTCCGACATTAGCATGGATTTCGTGTTAGGATTGCCTAGATCTAAGCATAGTCATGATTCTATATTTGTTGTTGTGGATCATTTTTCCAAAATGGCACACTTCATACCGTGCCATAAGACCGACGATGCTTCACATGTTGCAAATCTGTTTTTAGGGAAATCCTCTGTCTTCATGGTGTGCCAAGGACAATCGTCTCCGACCGCGACGTCAAATTCATGAGCTACTTATGGAAGACCCTCATGGCCAAGCTCGGCGTCAAGCTCCCCTTTTCATCCGCATCGCCTCCTCAAACTGATGGCCAAACCGAAGTTGTCAACCAAAGCGTCGGAACTCTGCTTCGTGTGTTGATCAAGAAAAACCTCAAGGATTGGGAGGAATGCATTCCACATGCCGAGTTCGCCGACAATCGAGCCATGCACTCAACAACCAAGATGAGTCCATTCATGATCGTTATGGTTTCGAGCCCCTCACCGCGCTCGACATCCTACCGCTACCTCTCCATGAGCGCACAAACATGGACGTTGAGAAACATCCTTCGAAGAAACGACAAATCCAAGAAAAATCAACTTGTCTTTAGCAAAAGTGCACTTGGGAATATTAGCATAAAGCTTTTCATGTCGAAGGAATTGCAAAACTTCCTTCACATGTGTAATATGGTCCTCAAGTGATTTGCTATAAACAAAAATATCATCAAAATAGACAACAACACTTTTTCCAATGAGAGAACGCAATATATGATTCATAAGGCGCATGAAGGTGGATGGTGCATTAGATAAAGCAAAGGGCATAACTAACCATTCATAGAGACCAAGTTTGGCCTTGAAGGCGGTTTTCCACTCATCACTGTGATAGCATTGATTGGATGGCAATCCATGCATAACCATAACGTATCATCCGTCTTTGGAACAAGAATCATGGGTACGACACTTGGACTATGCTAACTTGGATCAAACCTTTGGAGATGAGTTGGTTGATTTGACGTTCAATCTCCTACATCTCCTCCGAGTTCGTGCGGTAAGCGGCACGGTTGGGAAGTCGTGCGCCGGGGATGAGGTCAATGCGATGCTTGATGCCACGAAGAGGAGCTAGTCCATGTGGAAGCTCTTCGGGGAACACATCCTTGAATTCCTGCAAAACAATCATCAAATATGGAGGAACATTGGTTAATTCATTAGTTCCTTGCGCCAGTCCCTTGCAAAGTAGGACATAGTGCAAGATGGATGGGTTGTTCCAAACATCTATGATCTCACTTTTGGTGGGAAGGAGAACACTCTTAGTTTTTCCACTCGAGTTTGGCTTATGGCTATCACTCACTATGAGGTGGTTCTCTCTCTCACCGCTCCTCTCACAAGTAGGTGTTGTGTTGAGGGAAAACCTCTAGGGTGGCCCGATCTTTCACGAATTCCACTCAAATCGAGGATGGAATGCAGGGGAAGGAGGGGAGGACGAACACGACGCACTCACGCACGAAGAACGTGATGAACACACACACACATAAAACCATGATACACACCAATATCTCACACCAGCGGTGACCGGTCCGGCGCAATCCCTAGGATCAGCGTCGGACGGAGAACTCTCTCTCGAACCGGCATGGCGAGATGGGAGATTCGGTGAGATCTTGAAGTCTTGGCAAAGGGACAGCGATGCCAAGGCCTTGTACAATGCGGAGGCACGATGCAAACTCCAACGAGGTTTGGGATATTTGGTGCTCCTTTGTTAAAGGAGCATGAGGCAAGAACTAGATAGATCCACAAGGGGTTTCTACTAATTCCAAATTTCATGCCTAGGGATTACAATGGAGGTGGGGGACTATATATAGGCCAGCCACTTAAACAGGGGTACTTTAGGAATAAAAGACAAGTTCTGGACGGACTAAGGGGTACATGGGCCGCAGGCCCAATGGCCTTTTCATGCCTGGCGTCGGTCGGACCGGAGACTCTGGTGTGCAGGCCGGAGATTCCGGTCAGTCTCCGGACCAGCCTCTAGAGGGGCCATCAAATTGTCCTAGGGCCCGGTGCAGGGGTTAGACCGGAGAGTGGGCCGGAGTCTCTGGGGTCTTCAGGCCGGAGACTTTGGTGGACCGGAGACTCCGGTGTGCGCAGACTGGAGTCTCCGGTCTGAGCAGCTCCAGCGGCTTCTGCTTCATGCTCTGCTCCTTGTTCTCCATCCTTGGGTGCTTGGTGATGTGTTGAGGCTTCGTACCTGATGATGCATAGAGTAGTTGCATGAAGTAGCACACCATCCAAGGAGGTATCAAATTGGCACGAGGAGAGGAGCGAGTTCACCTTAGCTTGTAGGAGTTTGGCTCAGGCACGAGTCATGGGTCCACTTGGGGGACTTGTTGGTGTAGATGTAGGAGCGTCCATAGGACGGGCTGCATCATGTTGTGCTTTGCGCCCTCCCTAAAGCCTTTGCATTGCCCGCAATTATTTGGCTAGGAGTCATTGGTTGCAAAACACATGTTTTGTTGAGCCATTTGAAGGTGTATACATTTGTGCGACCATCATGTTAAGAAGCCTTGTCAAATTTCCATGGTCGACCAAGAAGCATGTAGCAAACTATCATAGGAACCACATCGCACTCCACCGTGTCTTTGTAAGGACCAATGGCGAAGGAGACCGATACGGTATGCTTGATCTTTACAGACCCTTGGTCACTTAGCCATTGCACGTGGTAGGGGTGCTTGTGCGGATGGAGGGTGAGGTTGAGCTTCTCACATAACTCGGTGCTAGCAGGGTTGTGGCAACTCCCTCCGTCGATGATCACTTTGATAGATTTTCCATTGATGTTGGCTCGTGTTTGGAAGGTGTTGGAGCGGTGGTCTTCATGCTCTTGTGCTTGAGTGGTCAAGATCCTTATGACGACAAGCGATGGACTTGCATGTTCACACATGAGGAGTTCTTGGTCATCTTCCACTCGTTTCATTGCCATTGCTTCCTTGACTCGGGCATCAAATTCATCTTCACTCAAGTATTCTTCGTCGCCATTGTCATGGATGAACAATACCTTCTTGTTTCCACATGGATGAACAGAGTTCCTGCATGAAGTAGCACACCATCCAAGGATGTATCAAATTGGCATGAGGAGAGGAGCGAGTTCACCTTAGCTTGTAGGAGTTTGGCTCGGGCATGAGTCATGGGTTCACTTGGGGGACTTGTTGGTGTAGATGTAGGAGCGTCCGTAGGACGGGCTGCATCAGGGGGAGATGATGATGACATCCCTACAATTACACCTACCCCAACTACTAATGATGATGTTCCAATTGCTGGAAAGAAAGATCAATCCAATGACATAAGGATTGGACCAATTACAAGAGATCGTGCTAAGCTTCTGGAACAACATGTGAATTTGTTTCTTAATGAACCTGGTGTTTTAGTTTATGAGAATTTTATACTACCTAAGTCTTTGAATTATTGTATGATCAGGTACTTGGGAGAAGATGAAGGGTTTCGCAGCATAGTAAATCAAAATTTTCTACGGAAGCGAACAGAGGGAAAGCCAAGATCTAATCTAGGAGATGCAAACAATGAGAGATATTGGATTAGATCTTCATACCCTTGAAGATTCGCACAGCGGAACGTTCGTCGGAACGTGGGTGATGTAGTCGTACTCGCTTCTCCTCCTCGCGATCCGATCCGATCTAGCACCACAAGTGGCGGTGCCTCCGTGAGATGCACACGTGCAGCACCTCGACGTCTCCTCCTTCCTCGGACCAGCAAGTAGGTGGAGAGATAGATTGGATCTACAACACGACGGCGTGGTGTATATGGTGGAGAATTTCTGCAGCAGGGCTTCGCCTACAAACAGTCGGGAGGGAGAGAGGAGGGCAGCAGGGCAACTAGGGTTTGGAGGAAGGTGTAGGTTGGGGGGGAGGGGGCGCACGAGCCCTCTATATATAGAGGGGGGTGCGGCCAGCCCTTGCCCATCCTCCAAGCCTATCTCTAGTTTAAACGATTTAAACTTATCCCTTATCTAGAAACCCTATCTCTAGTTTAAACGAGTTTAAACTTATCTAGGATCGGCTGGGCCCTATGGGGCCTTGTGCCCCTGGCCCAATGCGGCCAGGACACTCCCTCATAGGCCCATGCCCCCTCCCGGAAGGTGGGACCACGTTGGCGCCCTTCCGGAAGGTTCTAGAAGCTTCCGGTACAATACCGATTAATCTGAAACAATTCCGAACTCCAAAAACTGCACTGCCTTATATGAATCTTATTCTCTGGACCATTCCGGAACCTCTCGTGATGTCCCGGATCCCATCCGAGACTCCGAACAAAAATTCATAAACCAATTATCCAATCTATCCTAGCGTCGAGACACGTTAAGTGTGTGACCCTGCGGGTTCGAGAATATGCAGACATGATCTTCTATCAATAATCAACAGCGGGGTCTGGGCACCCATATTGACTCCCACACATTCATCGATGATCATATCGGATGAACCACGATGCCAGGATTCAATCAATCCCATATATATATTCCCTTCATCTCACGATATTTTACTTGCCTGAGATTCGATCGGCGGTATCGTCATACCTAGTTCAATCTCGTTCACAGCAAGTACTTTACTCGTTCCGTAATCCGATATCACTTTGTGATTAACTCCTTAACCACATGCTTGCAAGCGGTGTTGATATCGATTACCGAGTGGGCCCGAAGTATATCTCTCCGACTTGGGAGGGACAAATCCCATCTCGATACATACAACCCAACAGATACTTTCCGATCACCTGAGAGACACCTTTATGATCACCCTCTCATAGGATGACGTTTGATGACCTCAAAGCTTTCTTCCGATACCAGGGAGTTGCATTATCTCATGGTCTAAGGAATACAATATTTGACATAGGAAAAGCTTCGCAAAGATGAACACAATGACACGATCTAATTGCTTCGCTTAGTTTGGGTCTGTCCAATATATCATTCTCTCAATGATATGATCTCATTATCAATTGACAACTCATGTCTATGGTTAGGAAACCTTAACCATCAATGATCAATGAGCTAGTCCATAGAGGCGTACTAGGGACACGGTGTTGTTCACAAACCACACAAGTATTAATGTTTCCGCTTAATACAATTCTAGCATGGAATATAAACTTTATCATGAACAAGAATTATAATAATAACATCTTTATTATTGCCTCTAGGGCATAATTCCAACAGTCTCCCACTTGCACTAGAGTCAATAATCTAGTTTACATTTGGCAACAATCTTACACCCATGGCACTGAGGTGTTGATCATGTTTTACACGTGGAAGAGGTTTAGTCAATGGATCTGCGACATTCAGATCTGTATGTACTTTGCTGATCTTCAGATCTCCATCTGCTATATAATCTCGGATTATATGAAACTTGCGGTTGATATGCTTGGTCTTTGGATGATATCTTGGTTCCTTAGCGAGTGCTATGGCGCCAGTGTTGTCACACAATATCTCCAGTGGGTCCAATGCACTTGGAACCACGCCAAGCTCAGTGATGAAGTTTCTGATCCAAACTCCTTCACTTGACGCTTCTGCAGCAGCCATGTATTCCGCTTCTACTGTATATCCTGCGACCATGCTTTGCTTGCAGCTTCTCCAGCTCACAGCTCCTCCATTCAAAATATACACGTATCTTGTCTGAGATTTAGCATCATCCTTGTCGGTGTCGAAACTAGCATCGACGTAACCTTTTACGACGAGCTGTTCATCACCCCCATAGACTAAGAACATTTATTTAGTCCTATTTAGGTACCTTAGGATGTTCTTCACGGCTGTCCAGTGTTCCACTCCTGGATCACTTTGATATCTGCTCGTCAAACTAAGAGCATTGGACACATCCGGTCTAGTACACAGCATGGCATACATGATGGAACCTATGGCCGAGGCATAAGGCACTTTGCTCATAGCTTCCCTATCATTTACCGTAGCTGGACACTGAGCCTTGCTCAATATCTTACCTGACAACATAGGCACTGAACCTTTCAATGCCTTATCCATTCTGAACCTTTTCAGAACTTTGTCTAGGTATGTACTCTGGCTTAAAGCTATCAGGCATCTTTGTCTATCTTTATAGATTTTGATGCCCAATATATAAGCAGCTTCACCTAGGTCTTTCATTGAAAAACACTTGTTCAAATAACTCTTCACATCGTTAAGCATGTTGATGTCATTTCCAATAATCAATATGTCATCCACATATAGTACCAGAAACGTCACCGAGATCCCACTCACTTTCTTGTAGATGCAAGCTTCATAGCAATTTGGAACAAATCCAAAGCTCTTGATCACTTGATCAAAACGAAGGTTCCAACTCCGAGACGCTTGCTTCAGTCCATAAATGGAACGCTGAAGTTTGCATACTTTATCAGCATCCTTAGGATCGAAAAAACCTTCGGGTTGCATCATATACAACTCTTCATCAATGTTGCCATTGAGGAAAGCAGTCTTGACATCCATTTGCCATATTTCATAATCATGAAACGCAGCAATTGCTAATAAAATCCGAATGGACTTAAACATCGCGACGGGAGAGAAAGTCTCATCGTAGTCAACACCTTGAACTTGTCGAAAAACTTTCGCAACAAGCCGTGCTTTATAGACGGTAACATTACCATCTGCGTCCGTTTTCTTCTTGAAGATCCATTTGCACTCAACGGCCTTTCGGTCACTAGGAGGGTCCACCAAAGTCCATACTTGGTTTTCGCTCATGGATCCCAATTCGGATTTCATGGCTTCTAGCCATTTCTCAGAGTCTGGGCTCATCATCGCTTCCTCATAGTTCGTAGGTTCACTGTCTTCTACTAACAAGACAGTCAAGACAGGGTTGCCGTACCACTCAGGAGGGGCACGCAACCTTGTCGACCTGCGACGTTCAGTAGCAGCATCGTCTGAAGCTTCATGATCCTTGTCATTAGCTTCCTCTATTGTTGGTGCAGGCGGCACTGGAACAATTTCAGGTGCTGCGCTACTCTCCAATTCAAGAGAAGGTTCAATAACCTCGTCTAGCTCTACTTTCGTCCCACTCACTTCTTTCGAGAGAAACTCCTTCTCAAGAAAGGAACCGTTCTTTGCGACAAACACTTTGCCTTCGGTTCTATGATAGAAGGTATACCCAACAGTTTCCTTAGGGTATCCTATGAAGACGCATTTCTCCGCTTTGGGTTCGAGCTTGTCCGGCATCAACTTCTTGACATAAGCTTCGCATCCCCAAACTTTAAGAAACGACAACTTAGGTTTAGCACCAAACCACAGTTCATACGGTGTCGTCTCAACGGATTTAGATGGAGCCCTATTTAAAGTGAATGCAGCGGTTTCTAATGCATAACCCCAAAATGATAACGGCAAATCAGTAAGAGACATCATCGATCGGACCATATCTAATAGGGTTCGATTCCGGCGTTCAGACACACCATTGCGCTGTGGTGTTCCGGGTGGCGTGAGTTGTGAAACGATTCCACTTGCTTTGAGATGCGTGAGAAAATCATAACTCAAATATTCGCCCCCACGATCGGATCGTAGAAACTTAATCTTTCTGTTACGATGGTTCTCCACTTCATTCTGAAATTCTTTGAACTTTTCAAACGTTTCAGATTTATGTTTCATTAAATAGATATACCCATATCTACTTAAGTCATCGGTAAAAGTGAGAAAATAGCGATATCCACCGCGCGTCGAAACACTCATCGGTCCGCATACATCGGTATGTATGATTTCCAACAAGTCCGTTGCTCGCTCCATCATACCGGAGAACGGGGTTTTGATCATCTTGCCCATGAGGCATGGTTCGCATGTGTCAAATGATTCAAAATCAAGAGACTCCAAAAGTCCATCAGAATGGAGTTTCTTCATACGCTTTACACCAATATGACCTAGACGACAGTGCCACAAATAAGTAGTATTATCACTATCTACTTTGCATCTCTTAGCCTCAATGTTATGGATGTGTGTTTCATCCCTTTCGAGATTTAGAAGAAATAAACCACTCACAAGAGGTGCATGACCATAAAAGATGTTACTCATATAAATAGAACAACCATTATTCTCCGATTTAAATGAATAACCGTCTTGCAATAAACACGATCCAGAAATAATGTTCATGCTCAACGCAGGCACATAATAACATTTATTAAGGTTTAAAACTAATCCCGAAGGTAAAACTAAGGAGAGCGTGCCGACGGCCATCACATCAACTCTTGATCCGTTGCCAACGCGCATCGTCACCTCATCCCTCGCAAGCCGCCGTCTATTCCGCAGCTCCTGTTTAGAGTTACAAATATTAGCAACTAAACCGGTATCAAATACCCAGGCACTACAACGAGGGCTAGTAAGGAAAACATCAATAACATGTATATCAAATATACCTTTGATGGTGCCAGCCTTCTTGTCCGCTAAGTACTTTGGACAGTTGCACTTCCAGTGACCCTTGTCCTTACAATAGAAGCACTCAGTGTCCGGCTTGGGACCAGACTTGAGCTTCTTCTCAGCAGGGGCAACGCGCTTGCCACCGCCTTTCTTGAAGGGCTTCTTTGCACCTTTACCTTTCTTGAAGGAGGGCTTGTTGACCATCAACACATGATTATCCTTCTTGATGTCCACCTCCGCAGCCTTCAGCTTTGCGAAGAGCTCGGTGATCGTATCAGTGGAACCAATCTGATTATGAGTCACTACAAAACTTTTGTAGCTGGGAGGGAGTGATTGCAGAACCCTGTCAATCTTGAGCTCCTCTGGAATCTTGCAGTCTAGTTGCTCAAGGCGTTGAGTGTAGCCCGACATCTTAATGGCATGCTCACTAACGGAACTCCCTTCCTCCATCTTGCAGTTAAAGAACTTCTCAGAGATCTCATATCTCTCAGAACAGGCCTGAGTCTGAAACATGGTTTTCAGCTCCTCGAGAATCTCAAAGGGCCCGGGATAGTTTTCAAAACGATTTTCAAGTTCCGGTTCCATAGCAAACAACATGGTGCTCTTAATCACACCATAATCATCTTTGCGCGACTGATAGACAGCTTTTCATCAGCCCGCGCAGTTGCAGCAGGGGGGTTACCTAACGCTTTCTCAAGGACATAGTCCTTTTGTCCGCCAGACAGAATGATTCTTAGATTGCGGAACCAGTTGGTGAAGTTAGACCCATTGTTTCTAAGCTTTTCTTTCTCAGCAGAAACGTTGAAGTTGAAGTTGGACTTGGCCATGTGATCTACAGTATTTGCAAGTACAATTTAGACTATGTTCATGATAAATAGTTCAACTTAATCAAATTACTAGATGAACTCCCACTAAATTCAACATCCCTCAAGTTGTTTAGTGAACACGATCCAAATTCACCACACCTAATCCGATCATCACGAGAAGAGATGTGGTTTCAATGGTGGACAACGAAGTGTCGATCATATCATTCATATGACTCATGCTTAACCTTTCGGTTCTTGTGTTCCGAGGCCATGTCTGTACATGCTAGGCTCGTCAAGTTAGACCCAAGTATTTCCGCGTGTGCAAAACTGGCTTGCACCCGTTGTATGTGAGCGTAGAGTCTATAGCACCCGATCATCACGTGATGCTTGGACACGACGAACTTTCGCAACGGTGCATACTTGGGGAGAACACAGTTTTTATCTTGATCTTTAAGTGAGGAATCATCTTATAATGCTACCGTCGCGATCTAAGCATAATAAGATACATAAAAGGATAAACATCACATGCATATAACTTTATGTGACATGGTATAGCCAATCTTCGCGCAATGATCTCCATCTTGTGCGTTCCGGCATGATCTCCATCACTCCACCATGATTGCCTCCACCACGAATAGCAACTAAAACTATTGCTAACTACTTAGCGATAAAGTAAAGCTATTACATGGCGTATAAGAAGTTGACACGCAGGTCATACACAATTATAAAGACAACCATATGGCTCCTGCCGGTTGTGTACTCATCGACATGCAAGTCGTGAAACATTACAAAACATGATCATCGCATACAATATACACATCACATCTTGGGCCATACCATATCACAGAAAACACTCCCTGCAAAAACAAGTTAGACGCCTCTACTTTGTTGTTGCATGTTTTACGTGGCTTATGGGAGTAGATGCTAAGAACGATTCTTACCTACGGAAAGCCACAACGGTGATATTATGGTTGCCAAACTCCGGTGTTAATCCCATGACAACTATACTGAGAGAAACTGACATCCACCAGCCGCATGTGTGGTACAAGCCACACGTCAAGTGCGGAGCCGGTCTCGCGAACAACGTCGCGTAAGGTTGGCCTGGACCGCTTCAATCTCACTATCCCGCGTCATAAGAAGAACACAAACAAGAGGCTTGCAACAGAAAACATTAACGCCCGCAACAACCATGTTGCGTTCTACTCGTGAATCACATCTACGCATAGATCTAGCTCTGATACCACTGAAGGGTTTCGCAGCATAGTAAATCAAAATTTTCTACGGAAGCGAACAGAGGGAAAGCCAAGATCTAATCTAGGAGATGCAAACAACGAGAGAGATTGGATTAGATCTTCATACCCTTGAAGATTCGCACAGCGGAACGTTCGTCGGAACGTGGGTGATGTAGTCGTACTCGCTTCTCCTCCTCGCGATCCGATCCGATCTAGCACCACAAGTGGCGGTGCCTCCGTGAGATGCACACATGCAGCACCTCGACGTCTCCTCCTTCCTCGGACCAGCAAGTAGGTGGAGAGATAGATTGGATCTACAACACGATGGCGTGGTGTATATGGTGGAGAATTTCTGCAGCAGGGCTTCACCTACAAACAGTCGGGAGGGAGAGAGGAGGGCAGCAGGGCAACTAGGGTTTGGAGGAAGGTGTAGGTTGGGGGGAGGGGGCGCACCAGCCCTCTATATATAGAGGGGGGGTGCGGCCAGCCCTTGCCCATCCTCCAAGCCTATCTCTAGTTTAAACGATTTAAACTTATCCCTTATCTAGAAACCCTATCTCTAGTTTAAACGAGTTTAAACTTATCTAGGATCGGCTGGGCCCTATGGGGCCTTGTGCCCCTGGCCCAATGCGGCCAGGACACTCCCTCATAGGCCCATGCCCCCTCCCGGAAGGTGGGACCACGTTGGCCCCCTTCCGGAAGGTTCTAGAAGCTTCCGGTACAATACCGATTAATCCGGAACAATTCCGAACTCCAAAAACTGCACTGCCTTATATGAATCTTATTCTCCGGACCATTCCGGAACCTCTCGTGATGTCCCGGATCCCATCCGAGACTCCGAACAAAAATTCATAAACCAATTATCCAATCTATCCTAGCGTCGAGACACGTTAAGTGTGTGACCCTTCGGGTTCGAGAATATGCAGACATGATCTTCTATCAATAATCAACAGCGGGGTCTGGGCACCCATATTGACTCCCACACATTCATCGATGATCATATCGGATGAACCACGATGCCAGGATTCAATCAATCCCATATATATATTCCCTTCGTCTCGCAATATTTTACTTGCCCGAGATTCGATCGTCGGTATCGTCATACCTAGTTCAATCTCGTTCACAGCAAGTACTTTACTCGTTCCGTAATCCGATATCACTTTGTGATTAACTCCTTAACCACATGCTTGCAAGCGGCGTTGATATCGATTACCGAGTGGTCCCGAAGTATATCTCTCCGACTTGGGAGGGACAAATCCCATCTCGATACATACAACCCAACAGATACTTTCCGATCACCTGAGAGACACCGTTATGATCACCCTCTCATAGGATGATGTTTGATGACCTCAAAGCTTTCTTCCGATACCAGGGAGTTGCATTATCTCATGGTCTAAGGAATACAATATTTGACATAGGAAAAGCTTCGCAAAGATGAACACAATGACACGATCTAATTGCTTCGCTTAGTTTGGGTATGTCCATCATATCATTCTCTCAATGATATGATCTCATTATCAATTGACAACTCATGTCTATGGTTAGGAAACCTTAACCATCAATGATCAATGAGCTAGTCCATAGAGGCGTACTAGGGACACAGTGTTGTTCACAAACCACACAAGTATTAATGTTTCCGCTTAATACAATTCTAGCATGGAATATAAACTTTATCATGAACAAGAATTATAATAATAACATCTTTATTATTGCCTCTAGGGCATAATTCCAACAGAAGAAGGCATAGCAAGGAGCAAGGAGCTAATAGAACATGGGGTGTTGATCAATGAAGAATGCGGGAGGGAGGAGAGGGAGGAAGCGCAAGGAGCTATCCAAGACGAAAATCATCCAAAGGAGCAAGTTCTCTGCCACGGCAGAGAAAAGCCCCAGTTCTCTACCACGGCAGAAAAACAGAGTCCAACTTTGCCACGGCAGGCTGCCGCATCAGAGAAAGCGACTGAAACTCTGCCACGACAGAGTCATGTGGCCGAACCCAAATATGGGTCGATTTGTATCGTAGTTGGGTGGGACCAACTCGGATCCCACCTTAGACCGCCCCCCAGACTCATAAATAGATGGGTCGCCATACCAAGTTAGGTTTAGACCATGTTAAAATTATTTTGGAGTTGTCTCTTTTATAGAACCTCTGGAATTACCCCATGATCGAATTCTACCAATTGCATTTGAGTGTGATCTGTTGTTCCATTGGGAATTAGTAGATTGCAAACTACCATTCGTGGTCAACGGCTGAGTGCGCAAGAGTGTTGTGTTGTGAATATCCTACAAGGTTTGAGAGCTATTGCATTGGCATCAGGGCTCCAGCGGGAGAGATCATAGCTACGCACTAGTTATCTATCATCCACCATCATCATCGACAAGAGCTTGCTGAGAAGATCGGGCCACCCCATATCGCTTTGTGCTTTCGTGACTTGTTTCTTTACAAGATTATTTTTCATAGGAAGTGGGTTAGACTTAAATTTGTTCCGTATTTTCTTCTTGATGCTCTCTTTTACTTCAATTCATATTTCTTATGTGAGTATCATCGAAATTATCATGCCTATCTTAATGGCTATAAAGAAAGAGCTTTTGGGAGACAACCCATTATATTTTTACTTTCAGTTTATTTTTGTTTTTGTTGAGTCTTGGAAGTTATTGCCTCTGTAATAACCTCTCCTTATCCTTTTTGTGTGGTTTTTGTGCCAAGAATAACCTCTAATGAGAGAGAAGTAAGATTTGGGAAATTTGCTGTCCCGAAACAGATTTTTGTGCTTCACTGTAAAAATTCGTGAAAAATCTCTGTACGTCGGATTGAGCAATAGAAGGTCTTCAAAAAAATCGTTTTTTACCTGCTGGTCTGTTTTGACAGATTTCTGTCATTATTTGCATTTGCCTGTTAATCTCTTTCTCTTTGAGTTCTCACCAATTACTTGAACTTTTAAAAGGAATTTCTACAGTATCTTGTGTTTTAATGGAAGTTTTACTTATGTTGAAACTGAACCTAAAGACTTATTATCTTGAATACACTAATGTTGCTAATGAAGATTGTGTGAAGTTTTGTATGAAGGAAATTTTCAAGTGTAGGGAAGAACAATGTGATGAGATGAAGTATGGACAAAAGCTCAAGCTTGGGGATGCCACCCGTGTCACCCCAAGAAGTATTCAAGAAGTACAAGCGTCAAAGCTTGGGGATGCCCAAGGCATCCCTTTCTTCATCAATAAAAATCTCAGGTTTTCTTCCAAACACTTCATTTTTATTGTTTCATGCACAATTGTGTTATTCTTGGAGCATCTTTGCTTTGTTTTTAGTTTTATTTTGCTTAGTTTGCTTAAATAAGTTGGTTGGATCCCAACGCACTTCTTTTGGAGAGAAACACACCCCATTATTCATTGCCTGGAACACTCTAGCTTTCACTCTTATTGTTCTATGAGTGTTCTCGTTTGCTGGCACTGCGTTAGCTTTAGTTTTCGATTGGCGTTGGAAAAGAGTAGGAAAGTTCATTCTTATAAGTGGTACAAAAGGAGTCCTGTTTTGACTGTGGCCTAGACTTTATCATATCATGCTTGATATTGCTTTGACTTTATGCTTAGTGATTATTGCTGTAGCATGCTCACACCATTATAAGACTATACCAAGTCACCATAGCCTCTATGATCATTTAGTTTTTGACTTGTAATATCACTTTATGCTTTAATTAATAATTTTTTTGTCGCTTTGCATGATTATGGACATTATTTCTCTCTTAGTTGGTCGCTCCCAGTCTTTTGCTAGCCTCCACATGTACCAAGTATGAGTTCCACTCATGCATCCAACTCCAAATAAAACCAAGTTATTCCAAAGAGTCCACCATACCTAGCTATTAGCATTATTGTTATTCCAAGCATATTCATGTTTTTATCTACCTTCCGAATTAAACTTGTTATGTGAAAATTAGTGATTAAAGCTCTCACGAACTTGATGGCACACTTTACTTTCTTGCACTTAATAAACTTGAACCATTGTGCCCATCTATGTTGCGTATATGCTTGCATTTTGTAAGTTGTGAATTAGAAGAACCATGTTACCATGGGGAATGCTTTCAACATTGCACTTTATTTAGTTGATATCATGTTCTTTTGCTTATGGATCCGGACGGTGTGAAATGAAAGGGGAGCTTGTAAGGCTCATGGAGTTCGTATATGTGTTAGAGAAACTGTAGCATCCCAATTGTCTAACAATTGCAATGCTACTAGCCTAGTCTATATATATGCTACCTCCTACATATAATTGTTGCATCATAATTATATCATGCTCATGTCATCATGCCACCTTGCATTTGAGCATCATATAAAACCCCTTTTTGTTTGGTTCTTCTCTCATATGCATTGTAAATTGTGTTTTCCTCTTGATATTGTATTTGGTTCTTGATATATTGTTTAATGCCCAAGTTGAGTTGGGGGCATATCTTTTATTCAACTCCATCACCTTTCTCTGTCACCACCTTATAATTCCACCATCCAACTAAATATGAGCTTGGCACTTTATTGGTTTTACCTCTAGCTCATGTGGGTTGGGATGGATCCAATTCTATTTCCACATGCTCTCATCTTAGCATCATGTTGTTTTCACATTATTGATATATGAGAGCCACATGGCCACCTTTGCATGCCTTGTGAGTGGAACCTTTTCCCTAGCTTCCATATGGATTATTATGGATTTATGCTCATGTTGGGGTATTCTTGGGACTATTAATCATCTAGTGGAATATACACACTAGCAAGTCCCAATTATAATCAAATGTGATCATCTCCATCTACAACACATGGGGCATCCTTCCACTTCTTCTAGTTTGGCTTATTCCATATTTTTGGAATGCATATGTATAAATAATATGGATATTTATGATGTTTTCACAAGATGAAACCTAGCATTAATATTATGCATGGGCCATGCAAAGCATCACCTTTCTTTCTATTTTGAGTTTTCATTTGAATCTTAGTGGATCGTCCTCTATCTCTCCTCTCTTTTGCTTGATCTAGTTGGTCTTGTTTGATCTTGCTTAAACCCTATCACCCTCCTCTAAACCCCCTATCTCTTTTCTATCTTTAAACCCTCACCACCTTATCTTCCATCTCTCTCTACCCCTCTTCATGTTTGTTTTGTTTGAGCTTGCTAAGACCCTGCAACCATCTCCATCCTTTTGACCTCCTATGTTTTACTTCATCTTTTGAGGGAATCATCTGTCTCCCTCTCTGCACCCCCTTTGGCTTGATCTATTTTGGCCTTGCTAAAAAGCCACCCCATCTCTCTCTCCCTCTAATCCTCTCCCCCAACACCTCACCAAACCCTAAACCCCCCCTCTCTCTTAAAACCCTAACATCTACCGAGCCCCTCCCCTCTTCCTCTCTTTCATGCATCACAAGTTGGTCAAGCCAAAAACCAGCACCACCACGTTTCAGCCATGCCCTCCCCTGGTCCCTCTCTGTCCTTATCTCTAGTTAAAGCACAAGAAAAGGAGAGAGAGAGAGAAGGCCTAGCCCGATCACACCCCTTCCTCCCTTTTTGCAACCCACCACCAAACCCATGTGCTCCTCCATCTCCTCTCTCCACCGCCACCCCAGCTCACCATATCCACCTCAGATCGGATCTGGGAGGCGCCCAGGTCCTCATCTACTCCCTTCTTCCTCCCCAAGTTTGCAAGCTTCCAAGCCATGCCGAACCCTAGCCCGAGCTCGGCCAACCACTCCCTCTTCTGATCTGCTGCATCCCAGGCCAGCCAAGCCCGCCGGAAGGCTCCCGTGCTTCGCTGTCGACGATCCGTGCGGTCGAGGAGGCCAGTAGATCGCCGGAGTTTGCCATCGCCGACGTGCCCGTGAGGTGGCCGAAGGACCGGACCACCAGCACCGTGACGGTACCCCGCCATCGCTGCTCCCACGGCGTCGCGGGCGCACTTCCGTGAGTACCATCTACCTCCTGGACATCCCCTTCTCCTCTCTAGCTCGCCGCAGCACCGCCGCCCTGCGTCGAGCACCCCGCGAGCACGCACGCCGCCGCAGTCACCGCCAGTCGCGTCTGCAGCCAGCCTGCTGACCTCGTTTTCCCCTAGGTTTTCCGCGCTCTGTAGCCCTCCTCCGTGTTCGATCTCTGAACGAAAGTTGTAGCCCTTGTTTTCCTCTTCGTTTTTCGTTTTTGGAGTGTCACGTTTCGTCTAGCGGATTCGTCGCCACCGTCGCCGGAAGATGGCCAGACCCGCCGCCGTCAGAGCCGGATCCGCCCGCGCACAGCAGCAGCCGCTGGCCGTTTTGCGCAGAAGCCCCTGTAGTTTTTCCCGCCTCAACCCGAGCTCCCTAGCGCCCCACCTGTCAGCCTCTCCGTCCACTTCGCAGATAAGCCCCCTAGATCTTCCAGCCTCAACCCGCGCTCCCCGGATCTGCCGCGTGGCAAGCCCTGGCTGGGTCGCGCGCGCGGTGGACCCGCTGGACGCCGGTCCCATCTGTCATTCGCATCGGCTAGCCCACCCCGTGGTGACAAAAGTTCCCAACCAAATCGCTGCGTTAGCGAGCGCCCAGTCAGCATGGCCCCACTGGTCATTGGCTGTGGCTAGGTTCGAGCGAGTAGCAAAAGTATTTCCTGTAATCTGTTTTAATTCAAACTTTTTCAAAAATAAATTCAAATTCAAATTCAAATCTGTTTTATAATATCTTTTGAAATATGAATCCAAATTAAACATATAATATATGTTTTCAAATCAGAAAAATATGAGGAATTCAAATATGTCATTCAAAATATATTTTGAAGACTTAAAATTCCAAGTTGTTTAAAATTACATTAAAATCCCCTTTTCCCTTAATTAATTAATAACTTTTGTTTTATAACTCCAAACTTGACAAATAATATGTCTAAGATGATTAGCTCGACGAGACCTTTCTGTTTATGCATTCCTTGTTTTGTTTTGAAGCATGCATCATATAAATATATTGTTTACAGCAACTTAATTGAGGTTAAAATGTGATTAAAACCCAATAAAAATGTTTATTCTTGTATTCCACACCTCACCCATGCCATGCTACCTTATTGCCATGCAAATTGTGCATCATTCATCATGGCATGATTGTTTGCTTGTCGCATTTTATTCATATGCTTGCACACTTTATTCATGTTGGCCCTTGTTTGTTTGGTTCTTCTCCGAATAGACGCTGAGCAGGGGATATATCAAGAGAACCAGGAGCACTACCCAGATCCATCCATTGCTTCAACTGAGCTGCCAGGCAAGCACTACCACATGCTTGCATACATATAGTACCTATTGCCTCTTTCTTATTCTTGCATCATTGAGTCGCGATTGCATTAACCTGAATCCCAAGTATTGCATAGCCTTTACTTTTAAACCCCACCGAAGCTTGTTCCTCCATCCCATGAGCCATTACTACAGGAGTTGTTTGAGCCATGCGAGTCGTAGAACAGCATGTGTAGGGTTTGTGAGTGTCTGATGGATAACGAGGTACCTAAACAACTTAACCTGAGCAGTAATGGGATAACTAATGAAAGTGGCATCGGTGAGCCATATTTGCTATTTGGTTTTCAGGCTCACTTGTGTCCCGTAGGACCCGAGTACTTGATTCCTATTCCTTGAATATTTGCGCTATCCACATCCGGGAGGCCTATGGACCTCCCTGAGCCAGAGCTTGATTCATTCTTATTTCTTGGGGCCACAAACTAGTTTGAGGTTTTATTTACTATCCTGTACTTATGCCATGCTTTACCGCTTCATTTAAATTGTGCGAGGTACTGCACACTGTACTGTTTAGGAAAGCGGAGTGTTTTCGCGGTGTCGACAAGCCCAGTCACATTTTCGGGTTCCCAGTCGTTCACAGCCATTGACGCAAACCTTGAGTCCGTCTCGGAGTCAGCTAACTTCGTTGCGGGTAGCTCAATGGGGTGGCCCCCTGAAATATTCCTGAATCATGTGATCGCTTTGTCGTGACTGCCTCGTTTGGTTTTGATTTGGTTTTTCCGAGGCATATCGAGTGTGTGTTGCTATTTGTGCACCCCTGCAGGGTAAAACTTTCTGAAAGCCGTGTCCGCGGTTATGGACGACTTGGAGCACAGTTTCTCGATCATAGACAAGCATAACTAAAGTACCGCTTCTAAATTGACTAAATAACTGACTAGTAAATAGTGCAACACTCATGGAATGGTTAATAAAACTGCCAACGGATGGGGGGTTGTTCGTCCGCTTCCTCGTCGGTAAGCGAGGAGGAGGATGGATCTGTGGATATTACCGTTATATCTGTTATAACTGTTGTTATTAATTCACGGACATCCGTCTGTCTCTGGTTAGGCGGATGGTTAGCGAGTATCTATAGAATTGCTAGGGTTTATCTTTTGCTGCAATTGCGTCACCCCAGGTTGTGTCCCCTTTAGAGGCATAAAGACTTGCTGAGTACCCCTAGGGTCTCACACGATAAATTATTGGTTCAGATGAACAGGTACCCTCGCAAGATGGATACTGGGTGGAAGAGACGGACGACGTGGGCAACGATCATTCGGTGTAGAGATTCCGGGAACGGGGATCTGTGAGATCTGTGGGCGGGATCTGCTTATTTATGGGGCATCTTATGCCGATTTTCTTCTTATCCGTACTCGGATTTTGCCTTCCGCTTCCGCCTGATACTCTGATGTTTGATGTATGAGGAGATATCCTAAACTATTATATCTATCTAGGATATTTGGATCTTGCCGTATGGCGTTGCTATATTTCCTTTCTTTTTAGATGGAATGGCTCTCATGTACTGTTGTATGGTGGCATGCATACATACTCATTTGTGTATGTAGTTGATCCCTTCGCCTGCCGATTACGCCGCCCGTTCTTGTCCCGATGTTTGGAAATGGTTGGGACGGCCGAAAGGTCTACCTGTGAGTGGCATTTGGGCCCCACCGTACTATTTCAACCCTTTCCGTTCATCCAGGCTTGTAACTAGGAGCGTAATTCACCGAGGTAGTTACAATTGGTATCAGAGCCATCCCGACCTTCAGGGTCTCAGCCAAATGGTCGTTGTCTGTCTAGCAAATATTTTGGTAGTTATGTATACTAGGGAAAAACAAAACGTGAGAGTAGGACTGCTTCCACTTTTCTTCTTACCCACCCACCACCCTTTTCTGGTAAGGAAGTGTAACGTTTTCAATCCTCTTCTTAAAAATTCAAACTAGGATTCACGTGTTCTGGGTTTCCGTAGTACCATAGAAAGTGTGTGTGTGTGTGTAATTCCTTGTCTATCTGTTGCATCCATTTGTTATCTATGTCTGCCTTTTGGTTATCAACTGTGGGTACATTCCATACTGATAGGCTTTTGAAAACCGGCGCGATCTATCTGACTCCTTGTTGACCGGCGCCATCTTCTTAAGGGTGTTCTTCCTTCTAGCAACTCCTCGTTCTGTGTAAGCATCAGTTGCTAATCGCTACCTGATAAGTGTTTTTGCGCATCTATTGGTATTTTAATGCCGAAAAATGCGGAAAATTTTTCTTTGATACATCTGTGCTTCCACACTCCTTTCCAGTCGTGTGTGAAACATTATCTATCTTCCTTTTATCAGCATGTCCATGCTAACTCATTCTTTTGTCACCGGCGCTTAATCCTAGAGTTTCTTTTCATCTAGAATTCTCTTGGGCTAATTACATAAAATGTGTCGATCCGATGCTGATGATTGTAATTTGGTTCTCGGCATAGCCATATTCCACTCATGATAAGTGACGATTGGAATATGGAAGATGCAATCAACACTATGCTCCAAATGGTGACGGTTATCTCCTGTGATTTTGAGTACACCGTGATCATATCTATGCTTATGCAAGCATCTTTGGCAATCCGGAGTTTCTCAGGGCACTACGGCGGTCTATCATCTGTCCATCATGCTGCACATCTTTTTGAACTCCATATCTGCACAATTCTCCTGGATACGAGGGAATTGCATCTTTTCGTCTCTGATAGCTTTGCTTAAGGTATGATCTATCATCGGTTCTTATCCCAGCTCTCTTTATCTTTGTAACCGGTGATCCAATCGACAATGTGAACCAGGTGGCATTTCCTGTTCTCTTCCGAAGGATCAGATAATCCATCCTTCCAGTGCATCTTTCTCAACACGAACCGTGCTCTTAATATTGATCTTTCTAAGAGCGTTGAGCTCAGGAAGTGTTCGAGCATTTGTTCGTTCTCCCGCCTCTTCAACTTGATATTCTGGGAATATCCTGTTAATCCATGGTGGTATATGTTGTTAATATGCTTGCCTATTCGATATCAATGGAAGGACATGGAAGATCATCTGTGTCTCTTTCTCTCAAGCTTTGTTAACAATGCCTGTGTGCAAAGTTCTCTAAGCGTAAATTCTGGCTTCTTGAAGTCACCTATCTCGACCACGTCCTTCTGCTAAATACATTACTTCAACTCTGGAATCAGCAAGTCCATTGTTAATTCCATCCTCTATCTTCAACCAATCTGGAGTTGTTCCTTGTTGGCAAGTTATCATCGTCGTTCCGCTAAAGTTTTTC
This sequence comes from Avena sativa, assembly GCA_916181665.1. Taxonomy (NCBI): domain Eukaryota; kingdom Viridiplantae; phylum Streptophyta; class Magnoliopsida; order Poales; family Poaceae; genus Avena; species Avena sativa. Next base: position 237,473,703 of record OV702286.1, read on the forward strand.
CTCAAGACCGCTAAACCTATCTCAATCATTTCAAGAAGAACATGGAGTTCTTTTCACCTCTATCTCGATAAGTAATCTCTTGAAACCTCCTCGCTCTATCGTCTATGCTCAATCCACCGGAGGCCATGAAGACCTTCCAGATCTTGTATTCCTTCGGTTCAAGTTGGTGCTATCTTTTCTGTAGCTGTGAATCTTGCAGTTGTTCTCCGTAATCTTCCTTCATATCTTTCTGGTGGCTTGGTACTTCCGACATGTCGACAACATCATCATCTTTATCTATCTATGAATTCGGGGAATCGTTTGCATCAATCCTTGTTTTCTAATGGAGTTCCATGAGTTCTTGTCAATACCTTCAGTCTGTTTTGGTAGTTGGGTTGCATGGTTTTCTTATTCATGTGCGGAGTAATGCTTTGAGTGCGGGATGGAGTAGCTACCATACCACTACTCTTACCATTCGCTCTTGTACCTTGAATTGGAGAATTAATGTGATTCCACTCATTCCACGGAAGTTAGAAGTGGCCTTTATCCCTCGATACTTTACTTCCGTCCTTGTTTTCCGGAGTGCTCTCTCGAAGAAAGTAATCAATAATCTCTTGTTGGTGATCTCGCCCTTTCTACACGGAGCAAAATCATCAATTATCTGGTGGAAACAAACGCAAACTCCTTTCTGTCCTCGTCTTTCTACCGGTGCTCGACATCCCCAAACAAGATGAAAGGAAACTATCTCTCTTTGGTTTCATCAATTCTTTTGCTGTGGTAAAGCCAATTATGGTTGAGGACATCATCCGCAAATCTATTGTGTTAGCCTCAAGGCTAAAGAAAGCAATAAGTATCTCTACAATAAACTCCAGATCCTCCATACTCTTTGCTTCTCGGGAGTCCACCATGATCTAGTTTCACATCCGTCTCTGGAAGTTTTATCCGCCCACCTCAATTGCGTGATCCTTTGATTCTTACCGGCGCAACAAGAATCTAATCCTACGATGTCTAACTAAATCTTTCTGTTGATATCAAGGGACTCTATTGTTTGAAGGCAATATTGTTTCCGAACTTCATTTCTCAAATCCGAGAGGAAATATGATGCTATTGTCATAGTGGTTCAAAACCTCTCCAACCTAGTCTTCCGGCGACACAAAGATTCATCCTCTCTCGTATCAGTAAATCTTTAATCTTAACGGTGTGACTTTCTTTATCCATGATACATCATCTTTTCCTTTCTGTCACAAGTGGTTATAGTCTTTTATCTTGTTTCTTGAGAAAACCGGAGCTATGTTCATCCTATCCTTCTTGTCTCACGACAATCCTTCTATTCTTCTAACCCTTTGTGCCTCAAGCAAAACGCAAGACTCGCAGCAAGTCTAGCAAGTTTTTCCGTGGTTCATAAACTTGGGAACGTGAGGGTCACCTTCGTTCGAACACCCGCCTCTCCTTGTGTTGTTTTATTTTTCCTAGGAATCTCGGGGCGAGATTCTTGTTTAGTGGGGGAGAGTTGTAGCATCCCAATTGTCTAACAATTGCAATGCTACTAGCCTAGTATATATATATATGCTACCTCCTACATATATTTGTTGCATCATAATTATATCATGCTCATGTCATCATGCCACCTTGCATTTGAGCATCATATAAAACCCCTTTTTGTTTGGTTCTTCTCTCATATGCATTGTAAATTGTGTTTGCCTCTTGATATTGTATTTGGTTCTTGATATATTGTTTAATGCCCAAGTTGAGTTGGGGGCATATCTTTTATTCAACTCCATCACCTTTCTCTGTCACCACCTTATAATTCCACCATCCAACTAAATATGAGCTTGGCACTTTATTGGTTTTACCTCTAGCTCATGTGGGTTGGGATGGATCCAATTCTATTTCCACATGCTATCATCTTAGCATCATGTTGTTTTCACATTATTGATATATGAGAGCCACATGGCCACCTTTGCATGCCTTGTGAGTGGAACCTTTTCCCTAGCTTCCATATGGATTATTATGGATTTATGCTCATGTTGGGGTATTCTTGGGACTATTAATCATCTAGTGGAATATACACACTAGCAAGTCCCAATTATAATCAAATGTGATCATCTCCATCTACTCCACATGGGGCATCCTTCCACTTCTTCTAGTTTGGCTTATTCCATATTTTTGGAATGCATATGTATAAATGCTATGGCTATTTATGATGTTTTCACAAGATGAAACCTAGCATTAATATTATGCATGGGCCATGCAAAGCATCACCTTTCTTTCTCTTTTGAGTTTTCATTTGAATCTTAGTGGATCGTCCTCTATCTCTCCTCTCTTTTGCTTGATCTAGTTGGTCTTGTTTGATCTTGCTTAAACCTTATCACCCTCCTCTAAACCCCCTATCTCTTTTCTATCTTTAAACCCTCACCACCTTATCTTCCATCTCTCTCTCTACCCCTCTTCATGTTTGTTTTGTTTGAGCTTGCTAAGACCCTGCAACCATCTCCATCCTTTTGACCTCCTATGTTTTACTTGATCTTTTGAGGGAATCATCTGTCTCCCTCTCTGCACCCCCTTTGGCTTGATCTATTTTGGCCTTGCTAAAAAGCCACCCCATCTCTCTCTCCCTCTAATCCTATCCCCCAACACCTCACCAAACCCTAAACCCCCCCTCTCTCTTAAAACCCTAACATCTACCGAGCCCCTCCCCTCTTCCTCTCTTTCTTGCACCACAAGTTGGTCAAGCCAAAAACCAGCACAACCACGTTTCAGCCATGCCCTCCCCTGGTCCCTCTCTGTCCTTATCTCTAGTTAAAGCACAAGAAAAGGAGAGAGAGAGAAGGCCTAGCCCGATCACACCCCTTCCTCCCTTTTTGCAACCCACCACCAAACCCATGTGCTCCTCCCTCTCCTCTCTCCACCACCACCCCAGCTCACCATATCCACCTCAGATCGGATCTGGGAGGCGCCCAGGTCCTCCTCTACTCCCTTCTTCCTCCCCAAGTTTGCAAGCTTCCAAGCCATGCCGAACCCTAGCCCGAGCTCGGCCAACCACTCCCTCTTCTGATCTGCTGCATCCCAGGCCAGCCAAGCCCGCCGGAAGGCTCCCGTGCTTCGTTGTCGATGATCCGTGCGGTCGAGGAGGCCAGTAGATCGCCGGAGTTCGCCATCGCCGACGTGCCCGTGAGGTGGCCGAAGGACCGGACCACCAGCACCGTGACCGTACCCCGCCACCGCTGCTCCCACGGCGTCGCGGGCGCACTTCCGTGAGTACCATCTACCTCCTGGACATCCCCTTCTCCTCTCTAGCTCGCCGCAGCACCGCCACCCTGCGTCGAGCACCCGGCGAGCACGCGCGCCGCCGCAGTCACCGCCAGTCGCGTCTGCAGCCAGCCTGCTGACCTCGTTTTCCCCTAGGTTTTCCGCGCTCTGTAGCCCTCCTCCGTGTTAGATCTCTAAACGAAAGTTGTAGCCCTTGTTTTCCTCTTCGTTTTTCGTTTTTGGAGTGTCACGTTTCGTCTAGCGGATTCGTCGCCACCGTCGCCGGAAGATGGCCAGACCCGCCGCCGTCAGAGCCGGATCCGCCCGCGCGCAGCAGCAGGCGCTGGCCGTTTTGCGCAGAAGCCCCTGTAGTTTTTCCCGCCTCAACCCGAGCTCCCTAGCGCCCCACCTGTCAGCCTCTCCGTCCACTTCGCAGATAAGCCCCCTAGATCTTCCAGCCTCAACCCGCGCTCCCCGGATCTGCCGCGTGGCAAGCCCTGGCTGGGTCGCGTGCGCGGTGGACCCGCTGGACGCCGGTCCCATCTGTCATTCGCATCGGCTAGCCCACCCCGTGGTGACAAAAGTTCCCAACCAAACCGCTGCGTCAGCGAGCGCCCAGTCAGCATGACCCTACTGGTCATTGGTTGTGGCTAGGTTCGAGCGAGTAGCAAAAGTATTTCCCGTAATCTGTTTTAATTCAAACTTTTTCAAAAATAAATTCAAATTCAAATCTGTTTTATAATATCTTTTGAAATATGAATCCAAATTAAACATATAATATATGTTTTCAAATCAGAAAAATATGAGGAATTCAAATATGTCATTCAAAATATATTTTGAAGACTTAAAATTCCAAGTTGTTTAAAATTACATTAAAATCCCCTTTTCCCTTAATTAATTAATAACTTTTGTTTTATAACTCCAAACTTGACAAATAATATGTCTAAGATGATTAGCTCGATGAGACCTTTTTGTTTATGCATTCCTTGTTTTGTTTTGAAGCATGCATCATATAAATATATTGTTTACAGCAACTTAATTGAGGTTAAAATGTGATTAAAACCCAATAAAAATGTTTATTCTTGTATTCCACACCTCACCCATGCCATGCTACCTTATTGCCATGCAAATTGTGCATCATTCATCATGGCATGATTGTTTGCTTGTCGCATTTTATTCATATGCTTGCGCACTTTATTCATGTTGGCCCTTGTTTGTTTGGTTCTTCTCCGAATAGACGCTGAGCAGGGGATATATCAAGAGAATCAGGAGCACTACCCAGATCCATCCATTGCTTCAACTGAGCTGCCAGGCAAGCACTACCACATGCTTGCATACCTATAGTACCTATTGCCTCTTTCTTATTCTTGCATCATTGAGTCGCGATTGCATTAACCTGAATCCCAAGTATTGCATAGCCTTTACTTTTAAACCCCACCGAAGCTTGTTCCTCCATCCCATGAGCCATTACTACAGGAGTTGTTTGAGCCATGCGAGTCGTAGAACAGCATGTGTAGGGTTTGTGAGTGTCTGATGGATAACGAGGTACCTAAACAACTTAACCTGAGTAGTAATGGGATAACTAATGAAAGTGGCATCGGTGAGCCATATTTGCTATTTGGTTTTCAGGCTCACTTGTGTCCCGTAGGACCCGAGTACTTGATTCCTGTTCCTTGAATATTCGCGCTATCCACATCCGGGAGGCCTATGGACCCCCCTGAGCCAGAGCTTGATTCATTCTTATTTCTTGGGGCCACAAACTAGTTTGAGGTTTTATTTACTATCTTGTACTTATGCCATGCTTTACCGCTTCATTTAAATTGTGCGAGGTACTGCACACTGTACTGTTTAGGAAAGCGGAGTGTTTTCGCGGTGTCGACAAGCCCAGTCACATTTTCGGGTTCCCAGTCGTTCACAGCCATTGACGCAAACCTTGAGTCCGTCTCGGAGTCAGCTAACTTCGTTGCGGGTAGCTCAATGGGGTGGCCCCCTGAAATATTTCTGAATCCTGTGATCGCTTTGTCGTGACTGCCTCGTTGGGTTTTGATTTGGTTTTTCCAAGGCATATCGAGTGTGTGTTGCTATTTGTGCACCCCTGCAGGGTAAAACTTTCTGAAAGCCGTGTCCGCGGTTATGGACGACTTGGAGCATAGTTTCTCGATCATAGACAAGCATAACTAAAGTACCGCTTCTAAATTGACTAAATAACTGACTAGTAAATAGTGCAACACTCATGGAATGGTTAATAAAACTGCCAACGGATGGGGGGTTGTTCGTCCGCTTCCTCGTCGGTAAGTGAGGAGGAGGATGGATCTGTGGATATTACCGTTATATCTGTTATAACTATTGTTATTAATTCACGGACATCCGTCTGTCTCTGGTTAGGCGGATGGTTAGCGAGTATCTATAGAATTGCTAGGGTTTATCTTTTGCTGCAATTGCGTCACCCCAGGTTGTGTCCCCTTTAGAGGCATAAAGACTTGCTGAGTACCCCTAGGGTCTCACACGATAAATTATTGGTTCAGATGAACAGGTACCCTCGCAAGATGGATACTGGGTGGAAGAGACGGACGATGTGGGCAACGATCATTCGGTGTAGAGATTCTGGGAACGGGGATCCGTGAGATCTGTGGGCGGGATCTGCTTATTTATGGGGCATCTTATGCCGATTTGCTTCTTATCCTTACTCGGATTTTGCCTTCCGCTTCCGCCTGATACTCTGATGTTTGATGTATGAGGAGATATCCTAAACTATTATATCTATCTAGGATATTTGGATCTTGTCGTATGGCGTTGCTATATTTCCTTTCTTTTTAGATGGAATGGCTCTGATGTACTGTTGTATGGTGGCTTGCATACATACTCATTTGTGTATGTAGTTGATCCCTTCCCCTGCCGATTACGCCGCCCGTTCTTGTCCCGATGTTTGGAAATGGTTGGGACGGCCGAAAGGTCTACCTGTGAGTGGCATTTGGGCCCCACCGTACTATTTCAACCCTTTCCGTTCATCCAGGCTTGTAACTAGGAGCGTAATTCACCGAGGTAGTTACAGAAACGCCTGGGCGGCTGGTCTAAGCCATGCCTAATCATGGTGGAAACCTGCAGCATAACCATAGTGAGCAATCTGTGAAGCATCCTCAATAAAAAAAGAAAAGAAAAAAAACCCTATGCAAATAGGAAAGAAAAAAGCCTATGCAAATAGGAAATAAAAGGATCACTGAGATGCTCATTGTCTACTTACCTTGTCATTTTGATATGGGGAATCTTCTGTATCATCGGTCAAGGGGTACCCCGTTGGTGGTTCTCTATGATACACATGTACTTACAATGACAAGAACTTACATGTGACTAAAGTTGAGTAGCATGAGGAATGGTACTCATAAGTAAGGGGCATGAGATTTTCAGCTTATAACTTGTCAAGCATATCCTCATATTTGTTCACTTTAACCTTAATCACCTAAAGATGCTTATGATAGGGGCAATGAGAGCTGAAAGCTAATAAGTACCATAATTTTTGGAAGCTCTTTATGAAACTTGAATCCCTCCTTCCTTCTATGAAGGGCCTTTTTTACTTTTATGCTGAGTCTCCATCTTCTATATTTATGCACCTATTGAGAGAGCATAGTGGTCATTCTTAGTTTAATGTGCATTGTCCCAAAACTTGTTGATTGAATCATAACTTTGATATTGCTTGTTCTTAAACTATTTGTATCTAGTCACCCTTATGAACTTTGAAGGTGTCCTATGCATTTATGTTTTTCTACACCATGAGGGACAAGCTGAATACCATTCTCATTATGTTTTCTATATGTGAAACAAACAAACGTCTTTCAAAGCATTGTTATTCATGAATCTTTTGTTTGTACCTTTTCATGTTACAACATAGTTGCTATGTCTTATTGTTAGAACTATATCTTTCATGTCTATGTTAGAGTACTATGATCCCAGCTATCAATGTTTTCGAATAACTTGATCAAGATTATGATGGTGCATGTCACCTCAAAAATTATTCTTTTTTATCACTTACCTACTCGAGGACGAGCAGGAGTTGAACTTAGGGATGTTGATACGTTGTAAACGTATCTATAATTTTTGATGTTCCATGCTTGTTTTAATCTACTTTCTTATGTTTTGTCCACACTTTGGAGTATTTTTACACATTTTCTAGGACTAACCTATTAAAAAGATGCCACAGTGTCGGTTTCCTGTTTTCTGCTATTTTTGGTTTCAGAAAAGCTAGTAAGGAAATATTCTCGGAATTGGACGGGACAAAAGCCAAAGTATATTTTACCAGAAGGAACATGGAGTCCGGAGGGCAGCCGAAGGAGGGCCAGGGGCTGGCCACACCCTATGGTGGCGCGGGACGAAAACCCTAGGAACAAGATCAGAATCCCATGAAAAGTTCCACAGCGCCGCCGCCACCGAAGAGGAGATTCGGGGGACAGAAGTGTCTGTTCCGGCACCCTGCCGAGACGGGGAAGTGCCCCCGGATCCATCTCCATCGACTCCGCCGCCATCTCCATCGTTGTTGCTGACTCCCATGATGAGGAGGGAGTAGTTCTCTCTCGAGGCTAAGGGCTCTACCAATAGCTATGTGTTCATCTCTCTCTATGCATGATCTTATTGAGATCATGAACTTTGTAATCTATAGATCTATTCTGCTACTCAAGTGCTTTAATTAATCTCTGCTTATCCCCATGTGTGTGAAGTTGAGAATGTGCACACCGTCTAGCACTTTGGCTAAGGTTACATAAATACTTATCATGAGTATAATTTGAGTTGGATGTCTCTATGATATTGTGGTGTTTGTTGGAACCATCTAGCGCTCAAGGTGACAGTGAGGGGTTATTTAGATGGGGAATGCGAACTTTAAGGTGTGTTGTTATAGCCCTACATCGTCTAATCGGAGAGTAGTTCAGGGTAGAATAATGAAGAGAAGATATTTATATGAGAGTGTCCACAAGTGAAAGTATGATCCCTAGGCCTTGTCTCTAAGCATTGAAACACCGTTTAAAATCAGTTCTATTACATGTTTGCTTGCTGTCACTCTTATTTCAGATTGCAATTACCACTTATAATCATCCATATTACTTGTATTTCACTATCTCTTCGCCGAACTAGTGCACCTATACACCTGGCAAGTGTATTGGGTGTGTTGGGGACACAAGAGACTTCTTGTATCTTGATTGCAGGGTTGCTTGAGAGGGATACCTTTGACCACTTCCTCCCTGAGTTTGATAAACCTTAGGTGATCCACTTAAGGGAAACTTGCTGCTGTTCTACAAACCTCTACACTTGCAGGCCCAACGTTGTCTACAAGAATAGAAGCGTGCGTAGACATCAATGATGCATAGAGTAATGGAATGAAGTAGCAAGCCATCCAAGGATTATCAAAATCACACGAGACAAGGAGCGAATTCACCTTAGCTTGAAGGAGCTTGGCTCGTGCACGAGTCATTGGTCCACTTGGGAGACTTGGTGGTGTAGATGTAGGGACGTCCGTAGGACGGGATGCATCACAAGTCCACCTGATATGGGCATGAAGGAGGAGGTGAAGCCTAATTTTAGGACTCCACCAAGCTAGGTGATGCGGGCGCATCCCATTGATGATTGGCACGCCAGGACGATCTACGATATGTAATGATAAGTCTAAGGTTGTGTCAAATATTATTGCTATGTTATTGAGTCCGAGTCTAGGTTAGGTTCGAGTCTGTTGTGTGTTTGGTTTGGGTCTATCCAACCGACTAGTTGCAGGCCTCCTATATAAAGGAGCCAGCCACCTAGGGTTTAGGGGAGTTCCTAAAATCTATATTGTGCTCCACCGTGTATCATCCCTCTAGGGACGGCAATACCGTTTATCATATTGTTGCTGCGGAGGTTCTTGTGTTCATCAAGGATTGCCATGCTCAGGTTTGAGGCGTGGTGATCTTCATCACGTTACTTGCTAGATTCGTTCCTCTTCTTTAGGTGACGTTCATCGTGTTATTGGGAGATCATCTATCTGGTTGACTCACTATGAAAGATTGGGAAAAAACTATAGGATCATCGGCTTGATCCGTTATCAGGTGGTATCAGAGCTCTCGTTGATCACAGCGTGTTTTTGGATTATCTGTGCACTATTTTTCTACAAGTAGTTTACAGATTAGTTTGTGTGAAGAAGAGATTGGAAAGAATAAAGAAAGAGATCCTTGTCGGCGAGTATTGCCTGCTGCTGTCGCCAGGAAGAATCACGTGGATCCGATCGTGGACAAGAAGAAATCGCGGAGATCGATCGCTGCTTTCCTATCACGAGCAGGGGATCACGAGCCGACTGGATCGGTTTTTATCAGATCCGATCGAGTTGAATAGATCCGATCGAGGCAGAAGCGAAAAAAAGGAAGGCGGCGTCTGGCCACACGTGCATCGCGATTGTTCCGTGCCTCGCGCCACGTCTGCCAGCGGATAGAAAACAAAACAGAGAAGGAGCCGCGCGCGCGCCTCACGACCGAGTAACCGCGTGTGCCTGGCGATCGAGTCCAGCGCTTGGCGCTCTCGCTGGGTCGAGCGTGGTCTCACGCCCTACAGCGTGGGCTGGCCCATTAGCTGTAACCGAGCGCTCTAAAAGCTGCTCCGGCCGTGTTTGTTTCTGCCTATAGAAAATATCATTGCAGATCGAGTCTCACGTACGTGAGTCCTTCAGCGTGAAGTTCAAAACAAAAATTAGTTTGCAGATCGTTCCGTGTGGTGTGCATTCAAAAAAAAAGAAATATCTCTGCCACACGACTGATTTTCTGCCCTGAGCTGCCATGGACTATTTTTCCTCTACTGCGGACTGTTTGAGCTAATTTTTTCTGCTGTGGTACGTTATCCTGCCGTGACTCGGAATTTTTTGCCAGAGTTCTACTAAAATTCAGAGATGGATCTTGAGGGTGATGTTAGTGATTTTTCAGCACGAGACGTCTACAATGATTATCTAGACCTGAAAAATTGTGTGCATTGGGATTCTAGTAAATTGAAGTGGAAGCTTTTACATACTGCAACACCGACAGAATACAAGTTATGGGAACAGACAATGCAAGCTGGTTTTCGATTATGTGTTGATCTTTGTCCAGATCTGCAGTTTGACGACAATATGGATTTTCGTCTTGCAAAAGGGTGTGAGGATGCACGAATATGTGTATGGTAGGGTGCGGAAAGGCATGTGAAGGGCCTACCAAGACAAACTAGTTGGGAGGATTACAAGAAGTATTTACGTTCTAAATTTTTGGCACCATCTGAGGTAGAGGACAAGGTGATTGTTTCGGAGGATGAGGTTGTACCATTGAGTGGGCTGAATTTGCAACTCAAGAAAGTACAAGGCAATGCTTGCATGACAGTTGATAAGGGTCAGCGTTGGAATTTATTTCAAGCGCAGTGTATGATCAAAGGCAAAGCATGCAAGTTGATTATTGATGGAGAAAGCTATACTAATGGCATTAGCAAGGCAATGGTGGCAGCGTTGGGGTTGTCCACATGGCGTATTCCTGAACCTAAGCATATACAGTGGTTAAATAGCTGCGGTATGGTGAAGGTAACTCATAAGGTGTGTGTGCCATTTACAGTTGATGATTATGTTGATGAGATTGAGTGCGATGTGTTGCCATTGGAGGTATGTGGGCTGTTACTTGGTCATCCATGGCAGTATGATCGCAATGTTACACATGCTGGAAGAGCAAATACATATTCTTTTGTGCATGGTGGCAAACAGTAGACTTTGAAGCCTATGCAGGATGATCACATAAAGTCTGATGTAGAGCTGGTGGTACATAAGAAGAAGGTGCGCAAGGCTAAGCCAAAATCTGGGCTAGCTAAGGTGCAGGATGGAAAGCATGATGCATAGTGCGACAATGTTGATATTGCTTCAGCTATGCCTATAGATGACAAGCCAGTGGAACTTGTTAGTGACAAGCCAGTTGAAGTGCATCCTCTTATTGCTGAGAGGAAGGATGTTGCAGCATGTGTTCAGAAGGTTGTTTGTGTTGACACAGGTGTTCAGACGGATGATAGTTGTGCTCCTGATGTTCCAGTGCATGTGGTGCAGCGGGGTAACAAGAGGAGTTTTGTTAGCACACCTATGAGGCGTTTTGTTGGGACAGTTGTGCGGATGCATAGAGGCAAGGATGGGTATGTTCGTCAGTTGTGTGGTCCAGGCATTACACATCTTATGCCAGGTCGTGCAAAGAAGGTCCATGTTCAGCAACCACGGGTTCAAACAAGAGTTGAGAAGAAGAAGAAGACGATGGCGCCTAAGTCCAAGCTCGTATGGAGACGCAAGGAGGTGTAGGCGCCGATGGCTGTATCAAGTCGAGCAGGCCAAGAGGGAGGATGTGCTGAGGAAGGCAAGCAAGACTTGAAGATGGCGAAGACGCGTGAAGAGATTGTTCATATCACGCCACCTTTCCGACCTGACCAACAAGCGTTGGGGACAACGCTGCTTGAAGGGGGGGATGATGATATGGGCATGAAGGAGGAGGTGAAGCCTAATTTTAGGACTCCACCAAGCTAGGTGATGCGAGCACATCCCATTGATGATTGGCATGCCAGGACGACCTACATATGTAATGATAAGTCTAAGGTTGTGTCAAATATTATTGCTATGTTATTGAGTCCGAGTCTAGGTTAGATTCTAGTTTGTTGTGTGTTCGGTTTGGGTCTGTCCAACCAACTAGGATCATCGTCTTGATCCGTTATCACCACCTCTTGACAAGAGGGATGTCAATCACCGCGGAGTGAGTAGATCTCGATCTCCACCTCTACGCAATACTACGCCGTTGAAAAAATGGATGGTCACCGCTCCCCTGCGCCTCACTAAGAAGAAAGGTAGTATGGCGAAGATAGTCGACATCCCGCGGGCTCTTCCCAAGAGACCTTATGACGAGGGGAGATCTCGGCAATGTCCATAATGAAGGACTTAGGGTTTAGCGGAAAAGAGAACGCTAGGGATTTCGTCGGAAGTCAGGAAACAATGGAATGAAAGTTGCCTGAATATTACGAGGGATTGCTCTATTACAAATCGCTTGGAGATTGTTCGAACACTTTTCTAGGCTTCTCCCGCCCTATATATAATAGGTCGGGTCTCAAATCCGTATGCGGATAGGTTACATGATTACAACACCAACTCCATGTCGGTCTTTGTTCATCTTTCCTAATACAACTATAATCTTTGTTGGTTTCTACTTTTGATCTTCATCTTGACTCTTCATGGGCCGTAAGCCTTTCCGCATGCCCTAGGTAGCAAATCATGGGGACCCGAGTAACCATACCTATGTCAGTAGCCCCGAGACTCTACCTGAACCGTAGATTCGGGTTGGGTCTCAAGAAAATGTTTAACTCTTTGTTTTTATTGTTTTTAATGTTTTATAGGGATTTGGTACAACGAGCCTGATGCATCCAACGGATCGGGAATCAGTTAATTGCTCCTGGGCAAAAGAAAGGTTGTCCTACATAAAATTCAAGTCCCCATGCCTGAACTCGGGATTTATTACTGGCGTAATTCAGTCCGAGTCGCTGAGGTATTACTGAATACTGAATTCTAGTTTTACTTTACCGGGTACCCAACGCGTCCGTCAGGATTTTTCGTCGTATTGTAGATATGGATATAATACTAGCAAAGCGCATTCTTGTGCGATTACTAGGCCACATAGGACGAATCTCGGGATCTTACCTTCATGTTTCTGAACACAGCATTCGGAGTTTTGTCGCATTTAGCTGCGATCCGAGATTTACATATTTTGTCGGCTTCTTCAATTTTTGCTCCATTCATACCCTCCTGATAGGAGTTTTTTTTTCGTTTTTCCTTTATCAGGTGTGCATCGACGCTCCTGATAGGAGCAGCCCTCAAGGCTATGTTCGGATGTATGCATCAGGACATAAGCTCGAAAATTTTATGATGTCAATGTATCCTCAAATTTTTGTCGAGTGCGTGACTAGCGCTCCCGTTAGGGGTAGCCCTCGAGGCTATAGTCGAAATTTGCGTTTTCGTCTGTAGTCTCAACCTTTTTCATGGAGGGATTTACTTCGACTCCCTATTTTTCTTCAGGTGTGTACCCTTTCCACTGAACTGTTGTTGTTGTGACGTCATCAATAATGAATTTTATACTTTTTTATTCTCGAAGCATATGCTCGTGACGAGATGTGTCAAGCGTGGGCCCGTGCTACAGTAACTATGACGCGTGGTGGCGTATTCAGCGCAGTTTCCTGACTGCACGTCCCCTTTTTTGCACAAAGATCGAGGTAGCATGCGCCGTTCTCCCTTTTTTCCACAGTAATAACTTCTTGAGATATTTTCCTTTACAAAATCTGTGGACACGTGTCATTATCATGTGCCTTTTGGATGTTTTGATTTTACATCGAACGGTCCAACTTCTGTAGCGTTGATCTTTATAAGGGGAAGGGGTGTTATGGGGTAACCCCGTGGGTGGCCCGATCTTCACGGATCTCGTGGTCAAATCGATGAGAAAGCAAGGAGAAAGGGAGAAGGTAGCGGAAGCGGACGCACACCTCGCGAAGAACACGATGAACACACGCAAAACTCACACGATACAAGGCCGATTGCTCCCGCCGGTGGCCACCGGTCCGATAGAATCCTCGCAAGGAAAGATCGGTCAACGTGCTCCCTCGATCCCACGCAGAGAGGGAAGAACACCTTGGAGAGGGTCTTGATGTCTTGGCAAAGGGACACCGATGCTAAGGCCTTGTACAATGAGGAAGGCGCGATGCAAATTCCAACGAGGTGGTGACAATAGTCGATCCCCTTTGGTAGAAGGGGATGAGGCAAAACTAGAGATTCCATAAAGGGGGTGTCTTTAGTCTATCATCTATGACTAAGGGATACATGAGGGGGTGGGGGCTCTATTTATAGGCCAGCCACTTACATAGGGGTAGTTTGGGGAATAACTCTAGGGTTGCAACATAATAGAAGGGTACATGGGTTGTGGCCCAGATCTAGTGCACGTAGGCACTGTGCTGACCGGTAGTACCGGTCCTCGGGTCTGGTAGTACCGGACCAAAACGGTAGCGGATTTAGGGAGCGGTAGCTCCGGGCTTCAGTTGTCGTCGAGCTCCAGGTCCGATAGTACCGGTTGGGCATCGGTAGTATCGCTTGGGGGCGGTAGTACCGCAAGCCGATACCGGGGCGTCCAGAGGCGATGGCGTGGGCTTCAGTCATGGCCGGTAGTACCGCTGAGGCTGAGCGGTAGTACCGGGCCACGGTAGGACCGCTGTTGGGAGCGGTAGTACCGCTCGCGTCTGTCTTCTTGGGTGACTTGGGGACGAGCTTGGACTTGGCTTTGTAGATGTAGTAGCGTCCGTAGGATGAGCTGCATCAGCTCCCCCCTTTGAAAAGAGTCGTCCCTGACTCTAGACACTCGTCATGTAGAGGTGGTCGAGAGACATTCTTGATCCTGGGGTTCGCCGTGTAGTCGTCCTCGAGAAGCTTGATGTGGCAGCTCTTCAATGTTCCTTCACTTTCCATGTAGCCTACAAAGCTCACAACAAAAGCGAAGCAACACTCAAATAGTAGCCAATTCTTGAAGATTATATCCTAAGTCCTCAAGTAGAAGGAAGTCACCTTAGGTTATAGAGATGGCTCGTTGAACGGCATCCATAGGGAACTCTCTTCAATTCGTCTTGTCAACTCTTTGTCCATAGAGCTTGATGTGTATATTCTTGTACCTTCACACAACATAGACCAAGCAACATATGTTTGTGTGTGATAGAGGAGCATGTCATGTGTGGCATGTCCATTCTTGTTCACAACACTATTAGCACAACTCAAGTATAGCAACCGAAATACATATGCAAGGTCAAAGTGCATGGAAATTGTTTGAACATCATCCAAATGTGGGAACTCAAAAACTCCATAGAACTTCTTAGTGTGGCACTCAAAGCAATTGACCAAGTGTTGAGGGCAAACCTCTAGGGTGGCCTGATCTTTCACGATTCCCTTTCAAATCGAGGATGGAGTGCGGGGAGAGGAGGGGAGGATGAACACGACAAACTCATGCACGAAGAAATGATGAAAACACACACACACAAAACCATGATACACACCAATAGCTCACGCCGGCGGTGACCGGTCCGGCACAATCCCTAGGATCGGCGTCAGGCAGAGGACTCTCTCTCGAACCGGCACGGTGAGATGGGAGACTCGGTGAGATCTTGACGTCTTGGCAAAGGGACACCAATGCCAAGGCCTTGTACAACGCGGAGGCACGATGCAAACTCCAACGAGGTTTGGGGATATTGGTGCTCCTTGGTCAAGGAGCATGAGGCAAGAATTAGATAGATCCACAAAGGGGTTTCCACTAATTCCAATATCATGCCTAGGGTTTACAATGGAGGTGGGGGACTATATATAGGCCAGCCACTTAAATAGGGGTACTTTAGGAATAAAAGACAAGTTCTGGACGGACTAAGGGGTACATGGGCCGCAGGCCCAAAGGACTTTTCATGCCTGGCGACGGTCGGTCCGGAGACTCCGGTGTGGTGGTCCGAAGACTCGGGTTTAGGCCGGGGATTCGGCCTTCAGATTGTCCTAGGGCTCGGTTCTGGGGGCAGACCGGAGGTGGGGCCGGAGACTCCGGTGTCTTCAGGCCGGAGACTTTGGTGGACCGGAGACTCCGGTGTGCGCAGACCGGAGACTCCGGTCTGAGCAGCTCTAGCGGCTCTAGCTTCATGCTCTGCTCCTTGTTCTCCATCCTTGGGTGCTTAGTGATGTGTCGAAGCTTCGTACCTGATGATGCATAGGGTAGTTGCATGAAGTAGCATACCATCCAAGGAGGTATCAAATTGGCACGAGGAGAGGAGCGAGTTCACCTTAGCTCGTAGGAGTTTGGCTCGGGCATGAGTCATGGGTCCACTTGGGGGACTTGTTGGTGTAGATGTAGGAGCGTCCGTAGGACGGGCCGCATCAGCTCCCCCCCCTTGGGAAAGAGTCGTCCTCGACTCTTCATGGTTATCATCTTGAGCATCTCCATGGTAGGGTGAGAGATCTTTGACATTGAATGTATTGCATGCAAATACTTGGAGGTCGGTATGTCGATGATGTAGGCGTTGTTGTTGATTCTTTTGATGACCTTGAAGGGACCATCTCCTCTTGGCTTGAGCTTGGAGTCATGTTCCTTGGGGAAGCGGTCTTTGCTTAGGTGTATCGACACAAGGTCACCTTCTTCAAAGATCATCTCCTTCTTGTCCTTGTTTAACCTTGAAGCTTGGCGAAGGACTTGTTGTTCGATAGTAGCTCTTGTTTCTTCATGAAGTTTCTTCATAGCTTGTGCACGCTTCTCGACATCCATGTTCGTGCGCTCATGGAGAGGTAGTTGTAGGATGTCGAGCGCGGTGAGGGGCTCGAAACCATAGACGATCATGAATAGAATCATCTTGGTTGTTGAGTGCTTTGCTCGGTTGTAGGCGAACTCGGCGTGGGGAATGCCTTCCTCCCAATCCTTCAAGTTTTTCTTGATCAACACACGTAGGAGAGTTCCGAGGCTTCGGTTGACAACTTCGGTTTGGCAATCAGTTTGAGGATGTGATGCGGATGAAAAGAGGAGCTTGACGCCGAGCTTTGCCATGAGGGTCTTCCATAAGTAGCCCATGAATTTGACGTCGCGGTCTGAGACGATTGTCCTTGGCACACCGTGAAGACGGACGATTTCCCTGAAAAACAGATTTGCAACATGTGAAGCATCGTCGGTCTTATGGCACGGTATGAAGTGTTCCATCTTGGAAAAACGATCGACAATAACAAATATAGAATCATGACCATGCTTAGATCTAGGTAATCCTAACACGAAATCCATGCTAATGTCGGACCAACGGGTATGAGGAATAGGCAATGGCATATAAATACCATAAGGGTTAGCTTGTGACTTAGCTTGAACACATGTCGTGCATCGTTGAATGTAGCACTCCACGTCGCGCTTCAACTTGGGCCAAAAGTAGTGAGTGGAGAGCATGTCCAATGTCTTGTTACGTCCAAAGTGACCCATGAGGCCTCCACCATGAGATTCTTGGAGAAGCAAAACTTGAAGCGATGACTTCGGAATGCATAGCTTGTTTTGTTTAAATAGAAAGCCCTCATGCAAACAGAAATCATCAACTCCTTTGTTATTGGAGAACTTTGCAAAAATTGGTTCAAAGAACGGGTTGGAAGCATACAAAGATTTTATTTCCTCAAGACCCAACACGTTGATTTCAAGTCTCGTAAGAAGGCTTGTATGTTTGCGAGACAATGCATCCGCAACTACATTATCTTTGCCCTTCTTATACTTGACAATGTATGGAAAAGACTCCATGAACTCAACCCACTTAGCGTGTCTCTTGCTCAAGTTAGCTTGGCCTTTGAGGTATTTCAATGACTCGTGGTCAGAATGTATGATAAATTCCTTGGGCCAAAGGTAGTGTTGCCAAACTTGAAGGACACGAACTAAGGCAAAAAGCTCTTTGTCATAAATCGGATAATTAAGGCGAGCACCATCAAGTTTCTCGCTATGGTAGGCTATAGGACGTCCGTTTTGCATAACAACTCCTCCAATGCCAATACCACTAGCATCACACTCTATCTCAAAAGTTTTTGTAAAATCCGGTAAAGCAAGAAGAGGTGCTTCTTTGAGCCTCTTTTTAAGTTCGTCAAAAGCTTTTTGTTGTGCTTTGCCCCACACGAAGGTGACATTTTTTTGGTCAATTCATTAAGGGGGCAAGCAATGGTTGAAAAGTCTTTCACAAAGCGACGATAGAAACCGGCCAACCCATGAAAACTTCGGAGTTCGCTCACATTTGTTGGGATGGGCCAATCTCGTATGTCTTTTACCTTGGAAATATCAACTTCAATTCCCTTCGAAGAAACGACAAATCCAAGAAAAATCAACTTGTCTTTAGCAAAAGTGCACTTGGGAAGATTAGCATAAAGCTTTTCATGTCGAAGGATTTGCAAAACTTCCTTGACATGTGTTATATGGTCCTCAAGTGATTTGCTATAAACAAGAATATCATCGAAATAGACAACAACACTTTTTCCAATGAGAGAACGCAAAATATGATTCATGAGGAGCATGAAGGTGGATGGGGCATTAGATAAACCAAAGGGCATAACCAACCATTCATAGAGACTAAGTTTGGTCTTGAAGGCGGTTTTCCACTCATCACCTTCAGCCATGCGTATTTGATGGTAACCACTACGAAGATCAATTTTCGAAAAAATAGTGGCTCCACACAACTCATCAAGCATGTCATCGAGACGTGGTATGGGATGTCGATAACGCATGGTGATAGCATTGATTGGACGGCGGTCCATGCATAACCGTAACGTATCATCCGTCTTTGGAACAAGAATCACCGGTACGGCACTTGGACTAGTGCTAACTTCGATCAAACCTTTGGAGACGAGTTGGTTGATTTGACGTTCGATCTCCTTCGTCTCCTCCGGGTTTGTGCGGTAGGCGGTAGTGTTTGGAAGAGGTGCACCGGGGATGAGGTTAATGTGATGTTCAATTCCATGAAGGGGAGGTAGTCCATGTGGGAGCTCTTTGGGGAACACATCCTTGAATTCCTGCAAAACACTCATCAAAGATGGAGAAACATTGGTTAATTCATTAGTTCCTTGCGCTAGTCCCTTGCAAAGGAGGACATAGTGCAAGATGGATGGGTTGTTCCGAACATCCCTCATCTCACTTTTGGTGGCATGGAGAACACTCTTAGTTTTTCCACTCGAGTTTGGCTTGCGGCTCTCACTCACTATGAGGTGGTTCTCTCTCTCACCGCTCTTCTCACAAGTAGGTGTTGTGCTTTGCACCCTCGCTAAAGCCTATGCATTGTCCGCAATTATTTGGCTAGGAGTCATCGGTTGCCAAACACATGTTTTGTTGAGCCATTTGAAGGTGTATACATTGGTGCGACCATCATGTTGAGAAGCCTTGTCAAATTGCCACGGTCGACCAAGAAGCATGTGGCAAACTGCCATAGGAACCACATCACACTCCACCGTATCTTTGTAAAGACCAATGGCGAAGTAGACCGATACGGTATGCTTGATCTTCACGGACTCTTGGTCACTTATCCATTGCACATGGTAGGGGTGCTTGTGCGGATGGAGGGTGAGGTTGAGCTTCTCACACAACTCGGTGCTAGCAAGGTTGTGGCAACTCCCTCCGTCAATGATCACCTTGATAGATTTGCCATTGATCCCGGCTCGTGTTTGGAAGATATTGGAGCATTGGTCTTCATGATCTTGTGCTTGAGTGGTCAAGATCCTTGTGACGACAAGCGATGGACTTGCGTCATGTTCACACATGAGGAGTTCTTGATCATCTTCCACTCGTTGCCTTGCCATTGCTTCCATGACACGGGCATCAAACTCATCTTCACTCAAGTACTCTTCATCACCGTTGTCATGGATGAACAAGACTTTCTTGTTTCCACATTCGGCTAACTTGTGTCCTTTACCTCCACACTTGTAGCATTCACCGTTGAAAGGTGTATCACTCTTTGCTTGCTTGCCACTTGGGGGCAGTTTTCCTTGAGGAAGTGTGGGCTTGAAGGAAGGCTTGGAGGTACTTGAGGAGCTTCCATTGAAAGTTGTTGGTGTAGCTATTGAATCTTGCTTGTAGGTGAAGTACGTCTTGGGCTTGTTGTACTTGATATCCTCTTGCACTTGACGTTCAGCCTTTGTTGCGATGTTCACAAGCTCAACCATGGTGTTGTATGTTTGGAACTCGACGATGCGCTTGATTGGGTGATTCAAGCCAATAAGGAAACGTGCCATTGTTTGTTCCATGCGCTCATCAATCTTGGCGCGAATCAAGTTGAGTTCCATTTCCTTGAAGTTCTCTTCCACGGTCTTTGTCCCTTGACGAAGCGCTTGAAGGTTGTTGAAGAGATCACGCGTGTAGTGCGTGGAGACAAAGCAGGATCTCATATGAGCCTTCATGTCATGCCAAGTTGTGATTGGCGGCTCTTGTCTTGCATCACGAGCAACTTGAACTTGTTCCCACCAAAGGTTGGCGTAATCATCAAACTCAAGTGAATCCATGGCGACCATCTTCTCGTTGCTATAGTTGTGCATGCGGAAGATCTTGTCGACTTTGAGTGCCCACGAGAGGTATTCTTCGGGGTCATTGGATCCGGTAAACTTGGGCATTGTGAACTTGAGCTTGCCAAAAGTTTCTTCATCATTGCGGTCATTGCGGAGAGCTTGGTGACCTTGTTGATGATCTTGTAGTTGGGGAGGTGGAACTTGGTTCTCGCATCCTTGTTGCGGAGCTTGCTCTTGATATTGTTGTTGAGGAGCTTGATCTTCCTCTTGGCACGGTTGTTGACGTGGTGGAGGCTCTTGGACCTCATGGTGGCGAGGGTGTGGAGCCTCTTGACGCGGTTGACGATGAAGGGGAGGCTCATTCCTCGGTTGGTGATGTTGGTTAGGCACATGGGCCTCACGACGAAGATCATGGTCATGAGCATCTTGACGTGGTGGGTGTCGCTCAACTTGTATCACTTGATGCTCCAAGTTTTGTTGAGGTGAAGGATGCGCCTCGTGATGACCATGGTGTCGGTGTGGACGTTCATGACGTTGATGACGAGGAGGAGGATCTTGGAGAGCTTCACATCGATGACGAGCTTGATTCTCCAAATTAGAGTCATCACTTGTTGTGTCAAGTATGTGTCACGGTCGATGGTGGTAGACTTGCGGTTGCACTTGTGGTTGCACTTGCGGTTGCTCTTGTGGTTGCTCTTGTTGGATCACTAGTGCCCTTGCGTGATGACGCTGTGCTTCTTGCCTTGCTCGTGGCCTTGAAGAGAGGTCACCATCATAGCTTGACGTTGCGGCATGCCGTGGGGAAGGTACATAGTTCGAAGAGGTTCCATCTTCAACCACGGGGGCATCATTGTGTCTTGGAGCACTTGGAGGTAGATCTTGTTGCGGAGCTGCATGACGACACGAAGAACTTGAAGATCTTGAAGCACGTGAACGCGGTCTTGACATTCCGTCCATGAGGCGTCGAAGATTGTCATTTTTTTCAGCGACGGAGCATTGAAGCGACTCATTTTGGTGGCCGAAGTTGTGATGCATTGCTTGAATTTGCCATTCGAGGCCATCGAAGTGGTTGTCGATGTTCTTGAACTCGGCTTGCATCTCGCCAAATTGTTCATCTTGACGCGTCTCAAGGGCTTGGCAACGTTCAGGGAACTCTTGGCGGACGATGAAGTGCTTGCGCGTGTCATGTGCGGTCCTTGATCTTCTTCTTAGGGAGGTGGATAGCCTTGTACCTCACCTTGGGGATTGCACCAAACTAGAAACCACAAGTGAGAGCTATAAGCGTTCAAAGTGGAAATGAAAAGAAAACTCACACTAAAGAAAGAACTAACTCTCAAAAGCTTGTTGGTGGTAGGTTAGGATTGTGGAATGCCAAAGGACCAACCAAAAGAAAAGGAATAGTCAAAAGTGGGTAAAATCCAACAAAACTCAAGTCAAAGGCGAAGGTCAACAACTCAAAAGGGTGACGGGAACCTACGACTATATACACACACGTGCAGAAAATTGGGATTGGCACGACTATGAAAATGAGCAAACAAAATGTCCTAACAAAGACTAAGCTCGGTGTCATGCCAATGCAAGGAGAGACCGTGGCTCGTTTGCAAAGAGGGAAAATGAGCAACGGATTTGTGCACTTTCCTTGGGCGCTCTTCTTTATCTCTTGCTTACAAGCTTTGAGACTCTCTTTGGCAATGGGAGACTATTTTTCTTTTGCTTTTTCTTTCTTTTGCTTTTTTTGCTCTCCCTTGGTGCTACCTAGTCACACTTGATATTGCTCTTGCACTCTCACTATCCAAGGACAAATGCACAATGCTCAAGCAAACACAAGATGAGCCACTCTCATAGGATAGGTACACACAAAGGAAGATAGGGGTTAACAAGGTGACGCAAGTTATACCTTCTTTGATGATGAACTTGGCGTCGATGTTGCAGAATGATGTTCGTGGGCCGTGGTGTCGATGAGCGCGGGGGTTGTCGATGCGGAAGCTTGTTGTTAGTTGACGACACGCACACGGGCACAAACAAACAAGAAGAAATTAGCCAATGCAAGATTAGAGGCAAAACTGTCAAAATCAGGCGTCAGGCCGGAGACTCCGGGGTTTCAGGCCGGAAACTCCGGTCCAGGCCGGAGAGTCCGGTGTGGGTAGATCGGAAACTCCGGTGTAGGCCGGAGACTCCGTTCTGGAGTCAGATCACGAACTGCTCGTGTTCTTGAGCAGAAACCCACGCCTTGGGTCCGCAAATCCGTGAAAAATTGGCCAAACTGGGCTGGGAAAACGCAGGATAAAGCTGGACCAACACCTAAGACAAGGTTTGGTCGGATCAAAACCACAAATAACACTCCAAATCAAGAGATCGATCCAAAGGCAAATTTGGGCTGTTTTTTGGGGATTTTCGAATTTTTGGTGGATAGAAGAAAAATTTGTGGGGGAAATCATGAGCAACAAAGCTCTTGATACCAATATGTTGAGGGCAAACCTCTAGGGTGGCCCGATCTTTCACGATTCCCTTTCAAATCGAGGATGGAGTGCGGGGAGAGGAGGGGAGGATGAACACGACGAACTCACGCACGAAGAAACGATTAACACACACACACACACAAAACCACGATAAACACCAATAGCTCATGCCAGCGGTGACCGGTCCGGCACAATCCCTAGGATCGGCATCGGGCGGAGGACTCTCTCTCGAACTGGCACGGTGATATGGGAGACTCGGTGAGATCTTGACGTCTTGTCAAAGGGACACCGATGCCAAGGCCTTGTACAACGCGGAGGCACGATGCAAACTCCAACGAGGTTTGGGGATATTGGTGCTCCTTGGTCAAGGAGCATGATGTTGGAGATATGCCCTAGAGGCAATAATAAATATAGTTATTATTATATATCTTTGTGTTTATGATAAATGTTTGCATTCATGCTATAATAGTATTAACAAGGAAACCATTAATACTTGTGTGATTTGTAAACTTAATTTGAAGTCCCTAGTATAGCCTCTATACTTCACTAGCTTGTTGGTTGATTGATGATGTGGTTTCTTTGTCATGAACATTGAGATGTTATCAACAACAAGATCATATCGTTAGGAGAATGATATGGTGGACATACTCCTATAGACAAGCGTAGCATAAAGATCAAGTCATTTCAATAGTTCAATTGCTATATGCTTTCTGATACATAGTAACCTAATTCCTTCGACCATGAGATCATGCATATCACCTTTACTGGATGGATGCTTTGATGTCATCAAACACCACACCGTAACAGGGTGGCTATAAAGGTGGCATTGAGTGTTCGGAAAGTATTGGTTGAAACACATGGATCAAGAGTGGGATTTGTCCATCCACATGACGGATAGATATTCTCTGGGCCCTCTCGGTGAAATGTCATTCAATTAGCTTGCAAGCATGTGACTTGGTCACAAGGGATCACATATCACGGGAACGAGAAAAGAGTACTTATCAGTAACGAGGATGAACTAGGTATGCAGAGATACCGACGATCATAACCTCGGATAAGTAACATATCGTGAGACAAAGGGAAATTGGTATCGTATGTAAGTGGTTCATTCGATCGCAAAGTAATCGTAGAAATATGTGGGAGCCATATGAATTTCCAGATTCCTCTATTGGTTATTGTTCGGAGAAGTGTCTCGATCATGTCCGCATAATTCACGAACCGTAGGGAGACACACTTAAGGATTCGACGTTGTTTGAGTAGTTATGGTATTATGAGAAAGAGACCGAATGTTGTTCGGAGTCTCGGATGGGATCCGGGATATCACGAGGAGATCCGGAATGGTCCGGAGAATAAGATTCATATAAGGAAAGTCCCGTTTCGGAGTTCGGGAATGATTCCGGTGTTTTCATCGGGGATATTCTAGAAGGTTCCGGATTGTCCGGCACTCCGGGGGGGAAGGGGTACATGAATGTGTCATTACATATTGGAATGATTGCATCATGTACTAAGTGTTCTTGCTGTCCCAAATATAGGATTAAATTGAATCCTAAAACAGAAAAGTCAAATGTCCAGTTTGAAAGTCAAACTGCCAAAAACAAGAAACTGTGGGAAACAAGCAAGAGGAGTTGGAGTCGACTTGGAGGAGGAGTTTCTCTCCTCCAAGCCGGCGGCCAGCCTAGGCCGAGTTGGGGAGGGACTCCCTCCCTCCCATGGCGCGCCCACCCCCTCCCACCTATATAAGGAGGGGCAGGGCTCCCCTCCTAGACACACAAGTTTCCTATCCTCTAAACTAAACCCTAGATCTAGACCCCGGTTTAGAGCTATTCGGTTTAGAGCCTTCTAATTGGTTTAGAGCCCTCTAATTGGTGTGTCTAATTACTAGACCACTAATAGCCTCTCTCATAAGCTCCACCATACTCGCACCGGCTTAAGGCGAAGCCCTGCGGGATTTCCCCTCTACCTCCGGTACCACGCCGTTGTGCTGCCGGAATCGCGAGGAGAGTGCTACAACCTCCGCTGCCTGCTGGAACAAGGGAGAGGAAGGTCTTCGTCGAGTACCGAACGTGTGACCGACTGCGGGAGCGCTGCGGGAACGCGGCGCCGGAAGGATCGTCTACGCGATCTTGAGATCGGAAAGAGTACGACTACATCACCCACGAGAATCTGCTCTCGTTAAACACTTTGGAATCTTCGAGGGTGAGTTATTCCATCGACTCGTTGCTACAATCTAGTAGATAGATCTTGGCTTGTTTGTTTGTATGCGATAGAAAATTTTTGTTTTCCATGCTACGAACCCCTACAGTGGTATCAGAGCCGTGTCTATATGTAGATCTGTTGCACGAGTAGAACACAATGGTCATTGTGGGCGTTGATGCTTTTATTGTAGATTGCTTTTTGTGTACTTTGCATCTTGCGGTATGTTGGGATGAAGCGGCCCGGGCTAACCTTACATGACATCGTTCATGAGACTTGCTCCACGCTTGACATGCAACTCGTTTTGCATAAGTGGCTTTGCGGGTGCCTGTTTCTCCTAGCATAGTAAAGATCCAATTTACAACGGGTGATCAACAATGCTAGTATCAATGTTGTGGTTCTTGTTCGTAAGTTAGAACGACACTTATGGAAAGCCCCAAACCACGTAAAATATGCAAAGAAAGTAGAAGCGTCTAACTTTGTTTTGCAGGGGTGTGCAGTGATGTGATATGGCCATGATTGTGATTATATTTGATGTATGCAATGTTCCTTATTGTAAGTTGGCAACCGGCAGGAGCCATATGGTTGTCTTTAATTTCTGTTAAGACCTGCGTGTCTATTCAAAATAGTTGTAATAGTTGAAACTGGCGGACGACAACCATGAAGAAGCGTCATTGACCTTGATGCTATGCCGGTGATGATGGAGATCATGTTCGTGCTTGAAGATGGAGATCGGAAGCACAAAGGAGAAAGGCCATATCATATCACATATTATGAATTGCATGTGATGTTAATCCTTTATGCATCTTGTATTGCTTAGTAGACGACGGTAGCATTATAAGATGATCCCTCATGCACATAAATTTCAAGTTCTAAAGTGTTCACCCTTAGTATGCACCGTTGCCAAAGCTTGCTGCTTCGAAGCACCACGTGATGATCGGGTGTCTTTGATTCCGCGGGTGAATACAACGTAAGCAAGCCAGATTTGCTTATGCGGAAGCTAAGGTTTGATCTTGACGAGCCTAGCATGTACAGACATGGCCTCAAGAACACGGATCGCCGAAAGGCAAAGCATGAATCATATAGTAGATATGATGAACATGATGATTGTTCGCCATTAAAACTATATCAGCTCTCGTGATGATCGGTGTTGATGTAGTGGATTTGGTTCGTGTGATCACTAAAACAATGTGAGGGATGTTGTTTTGAGTGGGAGTTCACCTAGTTTAATTTCATTAATTAATTTGAACTCAATTTGTCATAAACTTAGTCTAAACTATTGCAAATATGTTGTAGATCAATGGCAGCCCCTACCATCAATTTTAATGCGTTCCTAGAGAAAGAAAAGTTGAAAAACAATGGAAGCAACTTCGCGGATTGGTTCCGCAATTTGAGGATTGTCCTCACAGCTGGTAATTTGACCTATGTGCTGGATGCACCGCTAGGTGACCCACCTGCAGCTGATGCTACCGATGAAGTAAAGAATGTTTACCTTGCTCGGAAAAATCAGTACTCCATAGTTCAGTGTGCTATCTTGTATGGTTTAGAATCGGAACTTCAGAAAAGGTTTGAAGAGTCAGATCCATATGATATTGTCGAGGATCTCAAATTAATCTTTGAGACTCATGCGGCAATTGAAAGTTATGAAGCTTCTGAAAAGTTCTTTAACTGCAAGATGGAAGAGGGTAGCTCCGTCAGTGAGCATGTGCTTAAGATGTCTGGGCACGCAAATAAACTTCAAAGTTTGGGTATAGTGATTCCTAATACTTTGGGAGTTTACCGCATCCTCCAATCACTACCACCAAGTTACAAGAACTTTGTGATGAACTACAACATGCAGAACATGAACAAAGAGTTGCCAGAACTATTTGCTATGTTAAAATCTGCAGAAGTGGAGATCAAGAAAGAGCACCAAGTGTTGATGGTCAATAAGACCACCAAATTCAAGAAAGGCAAGTCTAAGCAAAAGGGACACTTCAAGAAGGGTGGTAAGAAAGTTACCACGCCGACGAAGAAGACCAAGGCTGGACCTAAACCTGAAACTGAGTGCTTTTACTGCAAGGGAGAAGGTCACTGGAAGCGGAATTGCCCAAGGTACTTAGCGGATTTGAAGAACGGCAACATCAAGAAGAAAGGTATATCTGATATACATGTTATTGATGTGTATCTCACTAGTACTCGTAGTAGTGCCTGGGTATTTGATACTGGTTCGGTTGCTCATATTTGTAACTCGAAACAGGAGCTGCAGAATAAACGGAAGCTAGTGAAGAACGAGGTGACGATGCGCGTAGGAAACGGATCAAAGGTTGATGTGATCGCGGTCGGCACGCTACCTCTTCATCTACCATCGGGATTAGTTTTATACTTAAATAATTGTTATTTGGTGCCTGCATTAAGCATGAACATTATATCAGGATCTTGTTTATTGCGAGACAGTTACTTGTTTAAATCCGAGAATAATGGTTGTTCGATTTATATGAGTAATGTGTTTTATGCACATGCACCTTTGATAGATGGTCTATTCATATTGAATCTCGATAGTAGAAATACACATATTAATAACATTGAGGCTAAACGTTTGAAATCAAGCGATAATTTGACCTATATGTGGCACTGTCGTCTTGGTCACATTGGAGTGAAGCGTATGAAGAAACTCCATTCCGATGGACTTCTTGAATCACTTGATTTTGAATCACTTGAAAGATGTGAAGCATGTCTGATGGGTAAAATGACTAAGACTCCATTTTCTGGTATAATGGAGCGAGCTACGGACTTACTGGAAATCATACATACCGATGTGTGTGGTCCAATGAGTGTAGCATCGCGCAGTGGTTATCGTTATGTTCTTACCTTCACGGATGACTTGAGTAGATATGGGTATATCTATTTCATGAAACATAAGTCCGAAACTTTCGAGAAGTTTAAGGAGTTTCAAAGTGAGGTAGAGAATCAACGTAACAAGAAGATTAAATTTCTACGTTCTGATCGTGGAGGTGAATATCTAAGTTACGAGTTTGGCGAGCATTTAAAGAAGTGCGGAATACTTTCACAATTGACACCGCCGGGAACACCACAGCGTAATGGTGTGTCTGAACGTCGTAATCGAACTCTCTTAGATATGGTTCGTTCTATGATGTCACTTACAGATTTACCGCTATCATTTTGGGGTTATGCATTAGAAACAGCCGCATTCACTTTAAATAGGGCACCATCTAAATCCGTTGAAACGACACCGTATGAATTATGGTTTGGGAAGAAACCTAAATTGTCGTTCCTTAAAGTTTGGGGATGCGAAGCCTATGTAAAGAAGTTACAGCCGGACAAGCTTGAACCCAAAGCGGAAAAATGCGTCTTCATAGGATACCCGAAGGAAACTATTGGGTATACCTTCTATCATATATCCGAAGGCAAAATCTTCGTTGCCAAGAATGGATCCTTTCTAGAGAAGGAATTTCTCTCGAAAGAAGTGACTGGAAGGAAAGTAGAACTCGACGAGGTTGTCGAACCTTCTCTCGAAATTGCGAGTAGCGCAGCACCGGAAGAAGTTCCTGTGGTGCCTGCACCAATAAGAGAGGAAGCTAATGATAGTGATCATGAAACTTCGGTTGAAGTTGCTACAGAGCCTCGGAGGTCAACGAGAACTCGTACCACTCCAGATTGGTATGATTCCGTTATGAATGTCATGTTGGTGGACAACACCGATGACCCCGAGACATATGAGGAAGCGATGATGAGCCCAGATTCCAATAAATGGCAAGAAGCCATGAAATCCGAGATTGGATCCATGTACGAAAACCAAGTATGGACTTTGGTGGACTTACCGGATGGCCGGAAGGCTGTCGAGAACAAATGGATTTTCAAGAAGAAAACAGATGCTGATGGTAATATTACTGTCTATAAAGCTCGACTTGTCGCAAAAGGGTTTCGACAAATTCAAGGAGTTGACTACGATGAGACTTTCTCACCGGTAGCGAAGCTAAAGTCTGTGAGGATTATGTTAGCAATCGCTGCATATTATGATTATGAGATATGGCAGATGGATGTCAAAACAGCATTCCTCAATGGAGACATTGATGAAGAGTTGTATATGATACAACCCAAAGGTTTTGTCGATCCTAAAGATGCTAACAAGGTATGCAAGCTTCAACGGTCCATCTATGGATTGAAGCAAGCATCCCGAAGTTGGAATCAACGTTTTGATAAGGTAATCAAAAGTTTTGGTTTTATACAAACTTATGGAGAAGCTTGTATTTACAAGAAAGTGAGTGGGAGCTCTGTAGCATTCTTAATACTGTATGTGGATGACATATTGTTGATTGGGAATGATGTAGACCTTCTTAATAGTGTCAAAGAGTATTTGAATAATAGTTTTTCAATGAAGGATCTTGGCGAAGCAGCTTACATATTAGGCATAAAGATTTATAGAGATAGATCGAAACGCCAAATATCATTGTCACAAAGTACATATTTTGACAAAGTTCTAAAGAAGTTTGGAATGGAAGAAAGCAAGAAAGGGTTCTTGCCCATGTTGCCCAATACGACCTTGAGTAAAACTCAAAGTCCGACATCGGCAGAAGATAGAGAAAGGATGAGTAAGACTCCCTATGCCTCAGCCATAGGATCTCTAATGTATGCCATGCTATGTGCTAGACCCGACATCGCATATGCTGTTAGTTTAACTAGCAGATATCAAAGTGATCCAGGAGTGGATCATTGGACAGCGGTCAAAAACATCCTTAAGTACTTGAGAAGAACTAAGGATATGGTTCTTTCTTATGGAGGTGATGAACAGCTCGTTGTTAATGGTTACACCGATGCTAGTTGGAACACCGATCCAGATGATTCTAAATCACAATCTGGATACGTATTTATTTTGAATGGTGCAGCAGTTAGCTGGAGGAGTGCAAAGCAAAGCGTTGTGGCGAGATCTTCAACTGAATCGGAATACATGGCTGCTTCGGAGGCTTCACAAGAAGCGATATGGATGAAAGAGTTCATTACAGAGCTGGGTGTGGTTCCTAGTGCGCTGGACCCAATGTCTATCTACTGTGATAACATGGGCGCCATAGCCAATGCGCAAGAACCAAGGTCACACAAGAAGCTGAAGCATATCAAGCTACGTTTTCACGCTATTCGAGAACATATCCAGGATGGGGATATAAAGATTTGCAAAGTACACACAGATCTGAATGTGGCGGATCCGTTGACTAAACCTCTCCCGAGGGCAAAACATGACCAACACCAAACTGCCATGGGTGTTCGGTATATTACCATGTAATCTAGATTAGATGACTCTAGTGCAAGTGGGAGACTGTTGGAGATATGCCCTAGAGGCAATAATAAATATAGTTATTATTATATATCTTTGTGTTTATGATAAATGTTTGCATTCATGCTATAATAGTATTAACAAGGAAACCATTAATACTTGTGTGATTTGTAAACTTAATTTGAAGTCCCTAGTATAGCCTCTATACTTCACTAGCTTGTTGGTTGATTGATGATGTGGTTTCTTTGTCATGAACATTGAGATGTTATCAACAACAAGATCATATCGTTAGGAGAATGATATGGTGGACATACTCCTATAGACAAGCGTAGCATAAAGATCAAGTCATTTCAATAGTTCAATTGCTATATGCTTTCTGATACATAGTAACCTAATTCCTTCGACCATGAGATCATGCATATCACCTTTACTGGATGGATGCTTTGATGTCATCAAACACCACACCGTAACAGGGTGGCTATAAAGGTGGCATTGAGTGTTCGGAAAGTATTGGTTGAAACACATGGATCAAGAGTGGGATTTGTCCATCCACATGACGGATAGATATTCTCTGGGCCCTCTCGGTGAAATGTCATTCAATTAGCTTGCAAGCATGTGACTTGGTCACAAGGGATCACATATCACGGGAACGAGAAAAGAGTACTTATCAGTAACGAGGATGAACTAGGTATGCAGAGATACCGACGATCATAACCTCGGATAAGTAACATATCGTGAGACAAAGGGAAATTGGTATCGTATGTAAGTGGTTCATTCGATCGCAAAGTAATCGTAGAAATATGTGGGAGCCATATGAATTTCCAGATTCCTCTATTGGTTATTGTTCGGAGAAGTGTCTCGATCATGTCCGCATAATTCACGAACCGTAGGGAGACACACTTAAGGATTCGACGTTGTTTGAGTAGTTATGGTATTATGAGAAAGAGACCGAATGTTGTTCGGAGTCTCGGATGGGATCCGGGATATCACGAGGAGATCCGGAATGGTCCGGAGAATAAGATTCATATAAGGAAAGTCCCGTTTCGGAGTTCGGGAATGATTCCGGTGTTTTCATCGGGGATATTCTAGAAGGTTCCGGATTGTCCGGCACTCCGGGGGGGAAGGGGTACATGAATGTGTCATTACATATTGGAATGATTGCATCATGTACTAAGTGTTCTTGCTGTCCCAAATATAGGATTAAATTGAATCCTAAAACAGAAAAGTCAAATGTCCAGTTTGAAAGTCAAACTGCCAAAAACAAGAAACTGTGGGAAACAAGCAAGAGGAGTTGGAGTCGACTTGGAGGAGGAGTTTCTCTCCTCCAAGCCGGCGGCCAGCCTAGGCCGAGTTGGGGAGGGACTCCCTCCCTCCCATGGCGCGCCCACCCCCTCCCACCTATATAAGGAGGGGCAGGGCTCCCCTCCTAGACACACAAGTTTCCTATCCTCTAAACTAAACCCTAGATCTAGACCCCGGTTTAGAGCTATTCGGTTTAGAGCCTTCTAATTGGTTTAGAGCCCTCTAATTGGTGTGTCTAATTACTAGACCACTAATAGCCTCTCTCATAAGCTCCACCATACTCGCACCGGCTTAAGGCGAAGCCCTGCGGGATTTCCCCTCTACCTCCGGTACCACGCCGTTGTGCTGCCGGAATCGCGAGGAGAGTGCTACAACCTCCGCTGCCTGCTGGAACAAGGGAGAGGAAGGTCTTCGTCGAGTACCGAACGTGTGACCGACTGCGGGAGCGCTGCGGGAACGCGGCGCCGGAAGGATCGTCTACGCGATCTTGAGATCGGAAAGAGTACGACTACATCACCCACGAGAATCTGCTCTCGTTAAACACTTTGGAATCTTCGAGGGTGAGTTATTCCATCGACTCGTTGCTACAATCTAGTAGATAGATCTTGGCTTGTTTGTTTGTATGCGATAGAAAATTTTTGTTTTCCATGCTACGAACCCCTACAGTGGTATCAGAGCCGTGTCTATATGTAGATCTGTTGCACGAGTAGAACACAATGGTCATTGTGGGCGTTGATGCTTTTATTGTAGATTGCTTTTTGTGTACTTTGCATCTTGCGGTATGTTGGGATGAAGCGGCCCGGGCTAACTTTACATGACATCGTTCATGAGACTTGCTCCACGCTTGACATGCAACTCGTTTTGCATAAGTGGCTTTGCGGGTGCCTGTTTCTCCTAGCATAGTAAAGATCCAATTTACAACGGGTGATCAACAATGCTAGTATCAATGTTGTGGTTCTTGTTCGTAAGTTAGAACGACACTTATGGAAAGCCCCAAACCACGTAAAATATGCAAAGAAAGTAGAAGCGTCTAACTTTGTTTTGCAGGGGTGTGCAGTGATGTGATATGGCCATGATTGTGATTATATTTGATGTATGCAATGTTCCTTATTGTAAGTTGGCAACCGGCAGGAGCCATATGGTTGTCTTTAATTTCTGTTAAGACCTGCGTGTCTATTCAAAATAGTTGTAATAGTTGAAACTGGCGGACGACAACCATGAAGAAGCGTCATTGACCTTGATGCTATGCCGGTGATGATGGAGATCATGTTCGTGCTTGAAGATGGAGATCGGAAGCACAAAGGAGAAAGGCCATATCATATCACATATTATGAATTGCATGTGATGTTAATCCTTTATGCATCTTGTATTGCTTAGTAGACGACGGTAGCATTATAAGATGATCCCTCATGCACATAAATTTCAAGTTCTAAAGTGTTCACCCTTAGTATGCACCGTTGCCAAAGCTTGCTGCTTCGAAGCACCACGTGATGATCGGGTGTCTTTGATTCCGCGGGTGAATACAACGTAAGCAAGCCAGATTTGCTTATGCGGAAGCTAAGGTTTGATCTTGACGAGCCTAGCATGTACAGACATGGCCTCAAGAACACGGATCGCCGAAAGGCAAAGCATGAATCATATAGTAGATATGATGAACATGATGATTGTTCGCCATTAAAACTATATCAGCTCTCGTGATGATCGGTGTTGATGTAGTGGATTTGGTTCGTGTGATCACTAAAACAATGTGAGGGATGTTGTTTTGAGTGGGAGTTCACCTAGTTTAATTTCATTAATTAATTTGAACTCAATTTGTCATAAACTTAGTCTAAACTATTGCAAATATGTTGTAGATCAATGGCAGCCCCTACCATCAATTTTAATGCGTTCCTAGAGAAAGAAAAGTTGAAAAACAATGGAAGCAACTTCGCGGATTGGTTCCGCAATTTGAGGATTGTCCTCACAGCTGGTAATTTGACCTATGTGCTGGATGCACCGCTAGGTGACCCACCTGCAGCTGATGCTACCGATGAAGTAAAGAATGTTTACCTTGCTCGGAAAAATCAGTACTCCATAGTTCAGTGTGCTATCTTGTATGGTTTAGAATCGGAACTTCAGAAAAGGTTTGAAGAGTCAGATCCATATGATATTGTCGAGGATCTCAAATTAATCTTTGAGACTCATGCGGCAATTGAAAGTTATGAAGCTTCTGAAAAGTTCTTTAACTGCAAGATGGAAGAGGGTAGCTCCGTCAGTGAGCATGTGCTTAAGATGTCTGGGCACGCAAATAAACTTCAAAGTTTGGGTATAGTGATTCCTAATACTTTGGGAGTTTACCGCATCCTCCAATCACTACCACCAAGTTACAAGAACTTTGTGATGAACTACAACATGCAGAACATGAACAAAGAGTTGCCAGAACTATTTGCTATGTTAAAATCTGCAGAAGTGGAGATCAAGAAAGAGCACCAAGTGTTGATGGTCAATAAGACCACCAAATTCAAGAAAGGCAAGTCTAAGCAAAAGGGACACTTCAAGAAGGGTGGTAAGAAAGTTACCACGCCGACGAAGAAGACCAAGGCTGGACCTAAACCTGAAACTGAGTGCTTTTACTGCAAGGGAGAAGGTCACTGGAAGCGGAATTGCCCAAGGTACTTGGCGGATTTGAAGAACGGCAACATCAAGAAGAAAGGTATATCTGATATACATGTTATTGATGTGTATCTCACTAGTACTCGTAGTAGTGCCTGGGTATTTGATACTGGTTCGGTTGCTCATATTTGTAACTCGAAACAGGAGCTGCAGAATAAACGGAAGCTAGTGAAGAACGAGGTGACGATGCGCGTAGGAAACGGATCAAAGGTTGATGTGATCGCGGTCGGCACGCTACCTCTTCATCTACCATCGGGATTAGTTTTATACTTAAATAATTGTTATTTGGTGCCTGCATTAAGCATGAACATTATATCAGGATCTTGTTTATTGCGAGACAGTTACTTGTTTAAATCCGAGAATAATGGTTGTTCGATTTATATGAGTAATGTGTTTTATGCACATGCACCTTTGATAGATGGTCTATTCATATTGAATCTCGATAGTAGAAATACACATATTAATAACATTGAGGCTAAACGTTTGAAATCAAGCGATAATTTGACCTATATGTGGCACTGTCGTCTTGGTCACATTGGAGTGAAGCGTATGAAGAAACTCCATTCCGATGGACTTCTTGAATCACTTGATTTTGAATCACTTGAAAGATGTGAAGCATGTCTGATGGGTAAAATGACTAAGACTCCATTTTCTGGTATAATGGAGCGAGCTACGGACTTACTGGAAATCATACATACCGATGTGTGTGGTCCAATGAGTGTAGCATCGCGCAGTGGTTATCGTTATGTTCTTACCTTCACGGATGACTTGAGTAGATATGGGTATATCTATTTCATGAAACATAAGTCCGAAACTTTCGAGAAGTTTAAGGAGTTTCAAAGTGAGGTAGAGAATCAACGTAACAAGAAGATTAAATTTCTACGTTCTGATCGTGGAGGTGAATATCTAAGTTACGAGTTTGGCGAGCATTTAAAGAAGTGCGGAATACTTTCACAATTGACACCGCCGGGAACACCACAGCGTAATGGTGTGTCTGAACGTCGTAATCGAACTCTCTTAGATATGGTTCGTTCTATGATGTCACTTACAGATTTACCGCTATCATTTTGGGGTTATGCATTAGAAACAGCCGCATTCACTTTAAATAGGGCACCATCTAAATCCGTTGAAACGACACCGTATGAATTATGGTTTGGGAAGAAACCTAAATTGTCGTTCCTTAAAGTTTGGGGATGCGAAGCCTATGTAAAGAAGTTACAGCCGGACAAGCTTGAACCCAAAGCGGAAAAATGCGTCTTCATAGGATACCCGAAGGAAACTATTGGGTATACCTTCTATCATATATCCGAAGGCAAAATCTTCGTTGCCAAGAATGGATCCTTTCTAGAGAAGGAATTTCTCTCGAAAGAAGTGACTGGAAGGAAAGTAGAACTCGACGAGGTTGTCGAACCTTCTCTCGAAATTGCGAGTAGCGCAGCACCGGAAGAAGTTCCTGTGGTGCCTGCACCAATAAGAGAGGAAGCTAATGATAGTGATCATGAAACTTCGGTTGAAGTTGCTACAGAGCCTCGGAGGTCAACGAGAACTCGTACCACTCCAGATTGGTATGATTCCGTTATGAATGTCATGTTGGTGGACAACACCGATGACCCCGAGACATATGAGGAAGCGATGATGAGCCCAGATTCCAATAAATGGCAAGAAGCCATGAAATCCGAGATTGGATCCATGTACGAAAACCAAGTATGGACTTTGGTGGACTTACCGGATGGCCGGAAGGCTGTCGAGAACAAATGGATTTTCAAGAAGAAAACAGATGCTGATGGTAATATTACTGTCTATAAAGCTCGACTTGTCGCAAAAGGGTTTCGACAAATTCAAGGAGTTGACTACGATGAGACTTTCTCACCGGTAGCGAAGCTAAAGTCTGTGAGGATTATGTTAGCAATCGCTGCATATTATGATTATGAGATATGGCAGATGGATGTCAAAACAGCATTCCTCAATGGAGACATTGATGAAGAGTTGTATATGATACAACCCAAAGGTTTTGTCGATCCTAAAGATGCTAACAAGGTATGCAAGCTTCAACGGTCCATCTATGGATTGAAGCAAGCATCCCGAAGTTGGAATCAACGTTTTGATAAGGTAATCAAAAGTTTTGGTTTTATACAAACTTATGGAGAAGCTTGTATTTACAAGAAAGTGAGTGGGAGCTCTGTAGCATTCTTAATACTGTATGTGGATGACATATTGTTGATTGGGAATGATGTAGACCTTCTTAATAGTGTCAAAGAGTATTTGAATAATAGTTTTTCAATGAAGGATCTTGGCGAAGCAGCTTACATATTAGGCATAAAGATTTATAGAGATAGATCGAAACGCCAAATATCATTGTCACAAAGTACATATTTTGACAAAGTTCTAAAGAAGTTTGGAATGGAAGAAAGCAAGAAAGGGTTCTTGCCCATGTTGCCCAATACGACCTTGAGTAAAACTCAAAGTCCGACATCGGCAGAAGATAGAGAAAGGATGAGTAAGACTCCCTATGCCTCAGCCATAGGATCTCTAATGTATGCCATGCTATGTGCTAGACCCGACATCGCATATGCTGTTAGTTTAACTAGCAGATATCAAAGTGATCCAGGAGTGGATCATTGGACAGCGGTCAAAAACATCCTTAAGTACTTGAGAAGAACTAAGGATATGGTTCTTTCTTATGGAGGTGATGAACAGCTCGTTGTTAATGGTTACACCGATGCTAGTTGGAACACCGATCCAGATGATTCTAAATCACAATCTGGATACGTATTTATTTTGAATGGTGCAGCAGTTAGCTGGAGGAGTGCAAAGCAAAGCGTTGTGGCGAGATCTTCAACTGAATCGGAATACATGGCTGCTTCGGAGGCTTCACAAGAAGCGATATGGATGAAAGAGTTCATTACAGAGCTGGGTGTGGTTCCTAGTGCGCTGGACCCAATGTCTATCTACTGTGATAACATGGGCGCCATAGCCAATGCGCAAGAACCAAGGTCACACAAGAAGCTGAAGCATATCAAGCTACGTTTTCACGCTATTCGAGAACATATCCAGGATGGGGATATAAAGATTTGCAAAGTACACACAGATCTGAATGTGGCGGATCCGTTGACTAAACCTCTCCCGAGGGCAAAACATGACCAACACCAAACTGCCATGGGTGTTCGGTATATTACCATGTAATCTAGATTAGATGACTCTAGTGCAAGTGGGAGACTGTTGGAGATATGCCCTAGAGGCAATAATAAATATAGTTATTATTATATATCTTTGTGTTTATGATAAATGTTTGCATTCATGCTATAATAGTATTAACAAGGAAACCATTAATACTTGTGTGATTTGTAAACTTAATTTGAAGTCCCTAGTATAGCCTCTATACTTCACTAGCTTGTTGGTTGATTGATGATGTGGTTTCTTTGTCATGAACATTGAGATGTTATCAACAACAAGATCATATCGTTAGGAGAATGATATGGTGGACATACTCCTATAGACAAGCGTAGCATAAAGATCAAGTCATTTCAATAGTTCAATTGCTATATGCTTTCTGATACATAGTAACCTAATTCCTTCGACCATGAGATCATGCATATCACCTTTACTGGATGGATGCTTTGATGTCATCAAACACCACACCGTAACAGGGTGGCTATAAAGGTGGCATTGAGTGTTCGGAAAGTATTGGTTGAAACACATGGATCAAGAGTGGGATTTGTCCATCCACATGACGGATAGATATTCTCTGGGCCCTCTCGGTGAAATGTCATTCAATTAGCTTGCAAGCATGTGACTTGGTCACAAGGGATCACATATCACGGGAACGAGAAAAGAGTACTTATCAGTAACGAGGATGAACTAGGTATGCAGAGATACCGACGATCATAACCTCGGATAAGTAACATATCGTGAGACAAAGGGAAATTGGTATCGTATGTAAGTGGTTCATTCGATCGCAAAGTAATCGTAGAAATATGTGGGAGCCATATGAATTTCCAGATTCCTCTATTGGTTATTGTTCGGAGAAGTGTCTCGATCATGTCCGCATAATTCACGAACCGTAGGGAGACACACTTAAGGATTCGACGTTGTTTGAGTAGTTATGGTATTATGAGAAAGAGACCGAATGTTGTTCGGAGTCTCGGATGGGATCCGGGATATCACGAGGAGATCCGGAATGGTCCGGAGAATAAGATTCATATAAGGAAAGTCCCGTTTCGGAGTTCGGGAATGATTCCGGTGTTTTCATCGGGGATATTCTAGAAGGTTCCGGATTGTCCGGCACTCCGGGGGGGAAGGGGTACATGAATGTGTCATTACATATTGGAATGATTGCATCATGTACTAAGTGTTCTTGCTGTCCCAAATATAGGATTAAATTGAATCCTAAAACAGAAAAGTCAAATGTCCAGTTTGAAAGTCAAACTGCCAAAAACAAGAAACTGTGGGAAACAAGCAAGAGGAGTTGGAGTCGACTTGGAGGAGGAGTTTCTCTCCTCCAAGCCGGCGGCCAGCCTAGGCCGAGTTGGGGAGGGACTCCCTCCCTCCCATGGCGCGCCCACCCCCTCCCACCTATATAAGGAGGGGCAGGGCTCCCCTCCTAGACACACAAGTTTCCTATCCTCTAAACTAAACCCTAGATCTAGACCCCGGTTTAGAGCTATTCGGTTTAGAGCCTTCTAATTGGTTTAGAGCCCTCTAATTGGTGTGTCTAATTACTAGACCACTAATAGCCTCTCTCATAAGCTCCACCATACTCGCACCGGCTTAAGGCGAAGCCCTGCGGGATTTCCCCTCTACCTCCGGTACCACGCCGTTGTGCTGCCGGAATCGCGAGGAGAGTGCTACAACCTCCGCTGCCTGCTGGAACAAGGGAGAGGAAGGTCTTCGTCGAGTACCGAACGTGTGACCGACTGCGGGAGCGCTGCGGGAACGCGGCGCCGGAAGGATCGTCTACGCGATCTTGAGATCGGAAAGAGTACGACTACATCACCCACGAGAATCTGCTCTCGTTAAACACTTTGGAATCTTTGAGGGTGAGTTATTCCATCGACTCGTTGCTACAATCTAGTAGATAGATCTTGGCTTGTTTGTTTGTATGCGATAGAAAATTTTTGTTTTCCATGCTACGAACCCCTACACATGAGGCAAGAATTATATAGATCCACAAAGGGGTTTCCACTAATTCCAATATCATGCCTAGGGTTTACAATGGATCTGGGGGACTATATATAGGCCAGCCACTTAAACAGGGGTACTTTAGGAATAAAAGACAAGTTCTGGATGGACTAAGGGGTACATGGGCCGTAGGCCCAAAGGCCTTTTCATGCCTGGCGATGGTCGGTCCAGAGACTCTGGTCTAGGCCGGAGATTCCGGTCGGTCTCCGGACCGGCCTCCGGAGGGGCCTTCAGATTGTCCCAGGGCTCGGTTCTGGGGGCAGACCAGAGGTGAGGCCGGAGACTCCGGTGTCTTCAGGCCGGAGACTTTGGTGGACCGGAGACTCTGGTGTGCGCAGACCGGAGACTCCGGTCTGAGCAGCTCCAGTGGCTCCAGCTTCATGCTCTGCTCCTTGTTCTCCATCCTTGGGTGCTTGGTGATGTGTCGAAGCTTCACACCTGATGATGCATAGGGTAGTTGCATGAAGTAGCATACCATCCAAGGAGGTATCAAATTGGCACGAGGAGAGGAGCGAGTTCACCTTAGCTTGTAGGAGTTTGGCTCGGGCACGAGTCATGGGTCCACTTGGGGGACTTGTTGGTGTAGATGTAGGAGCGTCCGTAGGATGGGCCGCATCACCAAGGTATTGATCAACATCTTTGATGCAAGGATAGGAGAATTCGGCAAAAACACATGAGGAATAATATCCAAAATTGTATCATTAT
Source organism: Avena sativa (assembly GCA_916181665.1). Taxonomy (NCBI): domain Eukaryota; kingdom Viridiplantae; phylum Streptophyta; class Magnoliopsida; order Poales; family Poaceae; genus Avena; species Avena sativa. The sequence continues at coordinate 237,513,736 of OV702286.1, forward strand.
GTGTGCAAGCCAACCATTGGAAAGAACAGTCATTCAATATGTTGGATGCCATACACATATCATCAAAAGCCAAAATCATGGACAAATGAGTATCATAAGCGGAAGCAAAATCAACAAGTGTGCAAACAAACCATATGAAAGAGCAAGTGGTCCTTATGTTTGTTTCAACAACTATATGAGAGACTTGGAAGCTCTCATGACAATACATGCTCAAAATGGCACTATGGTTGCACACAAAACATCGAAAAGAGAAATTGTTCAACATTTTTGTGGCAACACACAAAGCATCAATATCCAATAGCAAAGAAACATGATTGTCACAAGGTGATAGAATACCATTAACATGCTTGCAAGCTAACCATAGGAAAGATCAATTTGCCAACATGAAAGATGCGAAGCATGCAAAAGGTATCAGAGCTGGGTTCGATCTGGAACTCACTTGGGGGATGCTCTCTAGAGCTCTTTTTGTCAACTCGTGCTCAACCGTGGTTGACATTCTTGTGCGGGTACCTACACACATCAAACACAAAAGGAAGAATGTGTGTGCATGGTAGAGAAACACACCATCCATCATGACGTATCTCTTCTTGTGCACATCACCATTATTGTCAATCAAGTATGAAAAATATGCATGGTGAGTATGCAAGTGGGGAACATGCTTATCATGGCAATCATCAAAATCTCCAACATTTGAGAAAGCTATGGGGGCCATCTCAATATAAACCATATGAGAATTATTGTTGCAAGCAAAACAAGTGAAAGAGCAATTATTCAACTTATTGCAAGCAACAGGAGAAATTGTGAAACACTCATGACAAAGCATGGTTCGAGGGGTACCATTGGTAACATCATTGCAAGCAAAACATTGGAAAGAGCAATTGTTCAACAAAGTGCAAGCAATGATATCATCAACGTAATGTTTAGAGCATGGCATGTCTATGGCAACATCATCACAATCAAATAATTTCACATGCTCAACATTATGCAAAGGCAAAGTATCACATGGACATATCAATGAAGCATATGTGATATCACAAACATCATCCATAGCATGCCAATCATCACAAGTCATCATGTCCACTAGTGGGATCATGGCATCATCAACATCCATATTGTTACCTTGTTCATACCTCTCATATGAAGTGGGTGTTGTGGTAGTATTTGCCTCCATGTGGGCGACTTCTTCATCATGTATGGGGATGGCATCATCTTCATCCACCATGTACGTCTTCTTGGTTGGAGGCATCATCATCTCCAAGCTTGGCGCTTCCTTATCCATGGAACCTAGCACATCATGGGATAACACACTAGAGGTAGAGGGTAAGTTGTTAGAAATCAAAGTGGTCTCACATGACCTATCAACTACAACTCTCAACTCACTAGGTGTATCACTCATGCCCTCCAAGTGGAAGCACTCAATCTCACATATGGTGGAGTCGCTCATCTCACTCTTGCTTTCACTCAAGTGGGCTAAGTGGCTCTCATACTCACATGGGATTGGTACCACATCATCACTCAAGCATATGGGGGTAGGCTCGGTTCTCTCAACTCCATGTGCATCCTTTGGTGAAGGGAAAGTCCCATGCTCACCATTCTCGACCTTGTCGTCGCCATCTTGTGGTAGTGGTGGAAGTAGGCTAATGTTGTTGTCGAGAGCGATGCTCGGATCGACTTCATCACATATGTGGCCTTGGATTCCTCCATCTTGAAGTGTAGACTCTTGGCATGAAGCTTGATGGCGTGGAGGACATGATGAGGATATATTCTATCAATATGACGATTCTAATTGTCTCAGATGGAAGGAAATATTCAGCCTAACCAATAATTTATATAAGGTTAATTCTTTCCTAGTTGGAATTAATGTTTGTGATAATCGGAATTTTATACTACCTAAGTTATTGCACTGTGTGTGATTACTAGGTTTTTGATAACACAAGCATTGTGCGAGGAGGAGAAGAGATCCATCAAGAGGAACCAGACGTGTTGATCACCAATGTGTGCGCGAGGGAGGAGAGGGAGGCAGGCGCACTAGGAGACAATGAGGAAATCATGTATGATCAAGAGAGGGATGTGGCGCACCAAGAAATACACGTTTGAGGTGCCACGATGTTTGGCCTGCGCGCCAATTAGGCCGAACCCATCTATGGGTCGGTATGTATCTGTTTGAGTCGAACCGGGTCAGTTTGGGCCAAAATAAGGCTAGTTTTAGGCCTGGTTTGTGGGGAGCTCGCCCCAACCTCTTTAAGTATCCCCACAGCCGCCACAATTAGGGTTAGACCATGTTTAGATTAAACCAATACTTGTTTCGTTGAACTGCTGCAAGCATTCAACTGAAATTATATGTTCCTCTTTTATTCGATAAGGAATATCTACCATAGCTCCACTTTGATTCGACCTGGAGTTTTCTACTGAAAGTTTTCGTGTTTTCTGCTGTTCCATTGGGAATTGGTAGATTGCAAACCGCTTCGTGGTCGGCGGCTACATGCGCAAGTGTGTGAAGTTGCGAATACCATCTGGGTTGAGATATGTTGCATTGGTAACGGGGGAACAGCCGGTGATTCACAGCATCCCACAATTTATCTGATGCAGCCCGTCCTACGGACGCTCCGACATCTACACCAACAAGTCCCCCAAGTGGACCCATGACTCGTGCCCGAGCCAAACTCCTACAAGCTAAGGTGAACTCGCTCCTCTCCTCGTGCCAATTTGATACCTCCTTGGATGGTGTGCTACTTCATGCAACTACACTATGCATCATCAGGTATGAAGCCTCGACTCATCACCAAGCACCCAAGGATGAAGAACAAGGAGTAGAGTGTGAAGCAGGAGCCGCTGGAGCTGCTCAGATCGGAGTCTCCGGTTAGCGCACACCGGAGTCTCCGGTCCTCCAAAGTATCCAGCCTAAAGACCCCGGAGACTCCAGCCCACTCTCCGGTCTGACCCCTGCATCAGGCCCTGGGACAATCTGAAGGCCCCTCCGGAGGCTGGTACAGAGACTGACCGGAATCTCCGGCCTAGACCGGAGTCTCCGGTCCGACCGACTCCAGGCATGAAAAGGCCTTTAGGCCTGCGGCCCATGTACCCCTTAGTCCGTCCAGAACTTGTCTTTTATTCCTAAAGTACCCCTGTTTAAGTGGCTGGCCTATATATAGCCCCCCACCTCCATTGTAAACCCTAGGCATGATATTGGAATTAGTGGAAACCCCTTTGTGGATCTATCTAGTTCTTGCCTCATGCTCCTTGACCAAGGAGCACCAATATCCCCAAACCTCGTTGGAGTTTGCATCGTGCCTCCGTGTTGTACAAGGCCTTGGCATCGGTGTCCCTTTGCCAAGACGTCAAGATCTCACCGAGTCTCCAATCTCGCCGTGCCGGTTCGAGAGAGAGTCCTCCGCCCGACAATGATCCTAGGGATTGCGTCGGACCGGTCACCGCCGGCGTGAGCTATTGGTGTGTATCGTGGTTTTGTGTGTGTGTGTTCTTCGTGTTCTTCGTGCGTGCGTTTGTCGTGTTCTTCCTCCCCTCCTCTCCCCGCACTCCATCCTCGATTCAAAAGGGAATCGTGAAAGATCAAGCCACCTTAGAGGTTTGCCCCCAACATTTTGGTATCAAGAGCATTGCTCACGATTTCCCCCACAAATTTTTCTTCTATCCACCAAAAATTCAAAAATCCCCAAAAAAACAGCCCAAATTTGCCTTTGGATCGATCTCTTGATTTGGAGTGTTATTTGTGGTTTTGATCCGACCAAACCTTGTCTTAGGTGTTGGTCTAGCTTTATCCTGCGTTCTCCCAGCCCAATTTGGCCAATTTTTCACGGATTTGAGGACCCAAGGCGTGGATTTCCGCTCAAGAACACAAGTAGTTCGCGATCTGACTCCAGACCGGAGTCTCCGGTCTACCCACACTGGAGTCTCCGGCCTGGACCGCAGTTTCCAGCCTAAAACCCTGGAGTCTCTGGCCTGACGCCTGATTTTGACAGTGTTGCCTCTAATCTTGCATTGGCTAATTTCCTTTTATTTGTTTGTTCCCGTGTGCGTGTCGTCAACTAACAACAAGCTTCTGCATCGACAACCCCCGCGCTCATCGACACCATGGCCCACGAACATCATCCTGCACCACCGACGCCAAGTTCATCATCAAAGAAGGTATAACTTGCGTCACCTTGTTAACCCCTATCTTCCTTTGTGTGTACCTACCCCATGAGAGTGGCTCATCTTGTGTTTGCTTGAGCATTGTGCATTTGTCCTTGGATAGTGAGTGTGCAAGAGCAATATCAAGTGTGACTAGGTAGCATCAAGGGAGAGCAAAAACAATACAAAAGAAAGAAAAAGATACAAAGAAAAAGCAAAAGAAAAATAGTCTCCCTTTGCCAAAGAGAGTCTCAAAGCTTGTAAGCAAGAGAGAAAGAAGAGCGCCCAAGACAAGTGCACAAATCCGTTGCTCATTTTTCCTCTTTCCAAACGAGCCACGGTCTCTCCTTGCATTGGCACGACAACGAGCTTAGTCTTTGTTAGGACATTTTGTTTTCTCATTTTCATAGTCGTGTCAATCCCAACAATCTCCACGTGTGTGTACATAGTCGTAGGTTCCCGTCACCCTTTTGAGTTGTTAACCTTCGCCTTTGACTTGAGTTTTGTTGGATTTTACCCACATTTTACTATCCCTTTTCTTTTGGTTCTTTCTTTGGCATTCCACAATCCTAACCTACCACCAACAAGCTTTTGAGAGTTAGTCCTTCTTTAGTGTGAGTTTTTCTTTGCAATTCCACTTTGCACGCTTATAGCTCTCACTTGTGGTTTCTAGTTTTGTGCAATCCCCAAGGTGAGGTACAAGGCTAACACCACCATATTCCACTTCCATATACAATACTTGTGTGTTTTGCATGATGGATAGGCACGGTGAGTCGAGCCAACCACCTCCCCAAGAAGAAGATCAAGGACCGTACATGACGCGCGCAAGTCATTTCATCGTCCGCCAAGAGTTCCTTGAACATTGCCAAGCCCTTGAGAGGCGACAAGATGAACAATTTGGTGAGAAGCAAGCCGAGTTCAAGAACATCGACAACCACTTCGACGGCCTCGAACGACAAATGCATGCAATGCATCACAACTTCGGCCACCAAAATGAAGCGCTTCAACGCTCCGTCACCGAAACAAATGACAATCTTCGACGCCTCATCGACGGTATGGCAAGACCATGTTCATGCGCATCAATATCTTCAAGTGCTTCGCGTCGTCATACACCTCTTCAACAAGATCTACATCCAAGTGCTCCAAGACACAATGATGCCCCTGTGGTTGAAGATGGAAGTTCTTCGAACTATGTACCTTCCCCACGGCACGCCGCAACGTCAAGCTATGCTGGTGATTTCTTTTCAAGGCCACGAGCAAGGAAAGAAGCACATCGTCATCACGCAAGGGCATTAGTGATCCAACAAGAGCAACCACAAGGAGAACCGCAAGTGCAACCGCAAGTCTACCACCACCGACCGCGACACATACTTGACACAAC